>CM076583.1:111090629-111690629 GCA_034641835.2 Pinus albicaulis | reverse complement strand
ATTTAGGCATCTTATACTCCAAGAGATGCAGTTCATAAAAACTAATGGGGGGTTAAGGTTAGAGCACTTACCTTACCTTCATTGAGTAGTATTGCTCCTAGTTCTTGGAGGAGCTGACTCATGGTCTTTCTTCCTCTTTTTATGCCTGACCCTTTTCCTATTATGCTGTTGGATTCTCATTTGAGAGTGGTGAAATTACTGATATGCTGCTAGTATGATGTTGGATGTGATGAGGTTGGAATGAAGCTAGAGCTGGTTGGCAACAAATCGATCATTGGTTGTAACCTCCCCCTTCTACTCTTTAATGAAGATTTCTTTTCATTTTCCCATATATATATCTCTATTTCTTGTGCAATGGATTCTTGAATGATATATGTATTTCATATCTAATAGATTTTATTGAGTAATATAAGTATATATTTTTTTATTTCATCTTGTTTGTTGTTCTCTGTTTGTGTTTGCAGGAATTGATCTGGTGATTTGAGTTGGATTGAGAGCAACGACAATAGCGACAGAAGGAGAAGGAGAAGCGATTGAATCACAAGTAGGCTCTTTCACTATTCTGTATATCTGCTTGTTTTAGAGAAAGTGATATTAATTATTTCCTCTATTGTTCTAAGTGACTAGCACCACACTTAGGGAATTTGGTTTATCCGTAGATCACAATTCCGCATAACAAATTGGCGACTCCACTGGAGAGTATCCTATCATTCCTGGTGTTTTTTCCTCTGCTTATCATCATCAGTAGAATCTACTTTCAATTATTAGATATTTGAATGAAATAATTCCATTATAAGTGTGTTCTGCTGCTTGCTTTTTCAATCCTTGCTACACCCAACGCATTGTTGGTCAAGACACAGTGCACTGTCTCCCACTTAGGGGTGCTCTGCAATGCACTGTCTCCCCTTAGAGACTGTGTTGGCCCCTCAACTAACCAAATTCCATCTAAATTTTTCATTGCTATCATTCTCAGCCACTTTTTTGCTGTATTCTTGGATGTTTGATACCTATTAGAGACCAGTATACTTTCCTGATTCTTCCTCCTTTGAAAAGTAAAATTTTCCATTATCTCTTTAGTTTTTTTCTTTATCATTTGGAAATAAAATTAAAACTGTTTTATTTCTGCATTAGATCAATTTGTTTTGTGAAGGAAATTGTTGTTTCATTCCTTGTTTCCTGTAGGAAAAATTTTAGTTCCATTCTTCATTTTTCCTAAAAGAGAAATTGTTGTTTTATTCCTCGTTTCTCAAAGAAGAAAACACTTGTTTTATTGATTGATGTATATAGTTTCCTTTCTTGTATTTACATTAAGGGAACTAAAAAGAAAAACATGCATTTGAATATAGTGAATTGTGTGTGTTTCATAGGAACAAGTTAGGAAAGATGCATTTTAGTTTTTGCTCTTTGTTGTTTGCTCTAAATCTGATTGCTCTTTCCCTTAGTAGCTAGGATTTTCATTGAAAAATATAAATTGAAAAGTTTTCTTATCATTTAGTTTGCATTTTTAGCAATTTACATCACATCATGCGGTGAACCTCAAAGACAAACTTTTAAACAAGATCAACATAAAATTAACATCAATTTACCTAAGAAAGCATGGGAACATTAACGATAACATTTAGAAGGTCTAGGCTAGAGACGTGTTCTGGTGTCGTTAAACATAGAAGTTGCGTTAAATTTTCTATGATAAATTCCAAGTGTGATACCTCACTCCACGTACTTAAGTATATCAGAGCTCGTCCACATACCTTCGGGTATATAGGGCGGTGTTCTAGGACAAAAAGTATAAGGGGGTGCTCTCATTGTGCGGTTTCACATTATACAACGCTGATACGGACTTGGGCCTCCACGTAGCTTTAGGTATATTTGTGAGGACAACTTTAGGTTTCTATCCATCCATAGGTAACCGAGTTGGCCACCTTGTAACTTTTGATACACCGAACACAACATTCGGGGAGACTGCCTACCCATAATTCTTGGTTCGCCAGGAGGTATTCTACAGTTCACAATTACTTAGTAAACCTTTTGCCTAGAATTACCATTTTATTTTTTTTATTTGTTTTTGGTCATAAAATAAATTAGTCATCGTGGAAGAATAACATCCCTTTCCCTGTCGTTCGTGTATAATAACACTTAAACCAACTTTACCACCGGAAGCCATTTCTGGTCGGCGAAGGCGACATTGTTCTACCGAAACTAGTACTATCAATACCTCTGGTGCGACATCATATTCACATATACCATAGTTGTCTTGAGTTGTTTCTACAAATCCTGGTTCATCTACTGTTTTCGAGACGGAGTCCTCTCAACTACTTGTGGTCACAATCCATCCAATTAGTGAGACCATACCTCCCAAATCCGACATTGTTCAACTGGAAGTTGATCAGGATCTTGTCATTATTTTACCAGAACATCTGAATCTCGAAGTCGAACAACCAGAAGTTGTTCCTCTATCGATTTCCACATAATCTATTGTAGCCATTGAGTCTCCCATATCGCGCAGTCAACCACCTGAAATATACTTTGGGCCTGATGGAAAAATCCTTCCACCTGGTTTGATTTTGATTGAAGAAATTCCACAAGACGAAACGCCTTCGAATCCAACTCATTTTGGATCAGACCTTTATCTTTACGAGAATTTTCGTCAATCACCACAAATTGATTTTTTTGATCCTGTGTCTATTCGAGTTCCCGTAGATCCTGTAGGGTATACATTTGGTCATATAACCATGCCTGAGACAACATCTTCGGCTGTACCATCTATTCCAATTGCAACAACACCTTCTCTTGATACCCCGTCACAAGATCACCGGAGTCACGTCTATATGGTGGCCCTTCTGTCCCACCTGGTTACCAATATTTATCTAGAACCTTCTCTGGTGCATCCTAAAACCCATGGACTTCACCAATGTCATCATTTGGTATTCTATCTGGTACATATCTAATGAGTACTGAACAACTTGATCCTTTATATACATCATCAGGGCAATATCAAGCTGCTCCATTTGGGTATATTCCATCCATTACAATTTCAACTGGACTCCCGACATTTGGAGAACAATATTTTCCATCTTATTATACTCCTCATGCTGGGGGGAAACCTATGGTCACCCATTTTGACAGTATATCGTCATTATTTGGTCATCCTAATGTCAGAATGACTGTTTGTCAGTGGCATCCCACTTTACCTGTCCAACCACAAACGATTGTACAATCATATCATCCGGTTCAACATATTGTACAATCATATCAACCGGTTCAACATGTTGCACCCACATCTACTCCACTTGTTAATACATCTTTACCCCTGTTATAGGCTCAAAGTGTTGTAACTTAACTATCTCAGGCAGGTATTTCCACACAATACCCTCAAGCATTGGGCCCTCAGACTCCAACTCCTTCGGCTGGTTTACAACAAGCACCTATATCTGGAATTATTTATTCACAAGTTGGATTACCATATTATGGGATGTCTCAGCCACAACCGGGTTATAACTATTCACAACCGAATCTAAGATATTCTAGTTTGGGTTATAATCTTGGTGGACAGACACCTTGGCAGCCACAAGCGCAAATGCAACAACCCTCATTTCAACAAGTAACGTACCCAGGTTTTGGTCAGTAGAATCCTTAACATTTTCTTATCAAAAAAATCCCTATTTAGGTTACCAGAAATATATTCCTTATGCTGGTGCTCAAAGGCCTGTTGTCCAAGAAATTCCATCATACCGTGGCTATGCTCAACCTAACTTGAATCGACAGTTTCCCTTTGTTGCAACTTTAGAGTTACCTGATTTAAACCGGTTTACAAACGATCCAATCAGTAATGCTCTTTGGTGGCTGGTGATACCTCATAAATTACCCTTGGATATTCCTAAGTTCAATGGAAACCCTGGGGAAGACCCATCAACGCATTTTATGATTTATCATTTGTGGTGTTCATCCAACTCCTTAAATGATGACTCCATTCGACTACGTATTTTCTAGCGTACACTCACTGGTCCAGCTACGAAATGGTACATTAAGTTACCAAGAGATTCATTTGATAATTTCACTGCCCTAGCTACTGTATTTTTGACACACTTCCAGTTACCCATATGATATGAAACTGGAACGAAACTCTTAACTAATTTTAATAAGACTAATGCTACTCACATTTTTTATCATATTCATGAGTGGCATAGTTGTCGCAGAATGGTCAAGAAATTTGTTCCTGATTAGCTCCTTGCTGAGTGGTTCATTAAGTCCCTATTACCATCTATAACTGAAGATGTCGCTAATGATGGCGTCGACACTGAAGAGTAGGTCATTTCTCGTGCGTAGTACTTAGTTTTGATTTATACTCAGTCTGGCACGCTCTATGAGAAAATTCCCAATGCGCCGCGATCTAATTTTACTGTTCTTCCTCCATTTAAGGACTCTCATACCAGTGAAGGTATGATTGGTACTACAAAAAAACATCACTCTATTGCATCTGATCCTGCACCTTCTTCCAAAATTCATGCCTTGTCATTTGACAAAGGAAAAAGTTTCAAGCAACCCAGAAGTAAGAAAAAGGGAAAAATTCTACCCCGCAGGAAAGATCATCTGATCAACAAAATATAAATCAGAAACCTCGTTACCCTTGCATAATCTGTAATGAGGAGCACTTTGTTCGAGACTGTCCTCACCGCGCCGAAGTCTCAAAATTGATTAATACCTTGCATGCATCTGCTGTGTTGATAGATCCATTTCCGAATCTAGATACAAATTCGATTGCTACGGATCCAGCTTCTAGTTCCCAAGTGCTCATGCTTTCTGTCACAAAGCCAACAACTGATGTTTTGGTGTCAAAGCGTAATAAATATTACGGTATTCAGGATACTGATGAACCTACTACCTTGACCACGAATCCGTTTATGGAATCTGTTCCGCCAACTACTATTCCTGCGTTAATAATAAAGCCATCAAAGGGAGTCATCCATAAATCAACATTCAATCCTCGAGCCCAAGCTGCTCAAAATTATAATATAGTTAAATATTTGGCTCAATCCCCTTCAGCTATGTCGATGCTTTATGTAATTCAAAATTGTCCCTCCCAGAAGCATGCTTTGTTGTCGGTAATTTGTGGAATCGATCCGACAGATTGCAATCTTGTAGTCTTTAATCATATTATGGGTTATGTGCTGCAATTACCAGCCGAATTGGCATTCTCCATCCAAGTAAATGTTCTCAATCACCTCGTTCATTGTACTATTATTGATGAGAGAGAATCTACCTACATTATGTCTCTAAACTGCTGGAAATCACTTAGCTCGCCACGCCTATCTCAATCGCCTACGACGTTGAAAGCTTTCGACAAAGGTACATATAAGCCTTGCGGTATCACCAATAATCTGCATGTTGAACTAGGGGGAAAAACAATAAATTTTTAATTTAAGGTTGTTGACGGACCCCTTGACTACAAAATTTTAAGCGGAAGGCCATGGGTATATGTTATGACTGTGATCATCTCTACACATTTAAGAATGATTGCCTTTCCACAAAAAGGTGGTATCACAATCATCAATCAACTCTCTTTCTTTGCCTCCAGTTCCCAGGTAATTGGAAGTGTTTCGTTAGTTCACGCACTCCAATTAGCAGTTCAAAACATTGGTGTAGGAATCTTAAAGGATTATTCCCTCATGGGAACCTTTGCATTACCACCGCCTGCAATGTCGGAAAAAATAGAAAACATAGAGATCTGCTTAAGGAATATTACGGTTGATTTTGAAGTTGTTACATTGGATGAATTTTTAGCACCCAGCCCAATTGAGCTGGCATAGAATCACTCTACATGGCCTGGGCGGGGAATCTGAAATCATCGTCGCCGGTCATCTGGGTTGATCATTCATTAGATTTTGGTACTCCATCTGATCCTTTTTCATCCACTTTCTTGACAGATGAGAATATTGTCGAATCCATGATGCCAAAAGGAGAACCATGGGAATATCATCATCATCGTTCCCATATTCAGGATTAGGAAGAAGATAATATTTTTGAACTATATCACCCATCGATCAAAACATTAATTTTGAATTCTTTTCCCATTAATGCAATCGAATCCGAGCGAAATTTATCAAATATTGAAGAAACCATTTCTATTGATATTTTGACCAAACCCGACATTGTAGAAAACATTCATGTCAGCATGTCTTGTTCTTCCATCATAACTCGAAACATATCGCTCTCTCTTTCATGAATTTCGTGATGTATTTTCTTGGTCTTACGAGGAAATTCCAGGCATAGAGACTAGTATCGTTGAACACGCCATTAACATGTACCCTGATGTCAAACTGGTACGTCAATGCCTTCGTCCTGTTCATACGAAGAAGGCCGCTCCCATTAAAGCAGAAGTTGAATTTTTTTTTCATGTTGGTTTCATTTACCCTGTTCCTCTAACTTATTGGGTTTCCAAAATTGTTCCTATTATGAAGAAACAAGGCACAATCAGAGTGTGTGTCAATTATCGGGATGTCAATCTTGCTTGTCCAAAAGACAACTATCCTACTCCCTTTATCGACCATATTATTGACGATTGTGCTGGATGTGAAATCTTTTCGTTCATGGATAGGTTTTCTGGCTACAATCAAATCAATATCCACCCATAGGACCAATATAAGACATAATTCATCTGCCCCTGGGGCACATTCACTTATCATAAACTCCCATTTGGTATAAAGAACGCTGGGGCAACATTTCAGAGAAATGGATTATGCTTTCAATGACATCAAGCACATTGTTCAACCCTATCTAGATGATTTACCAATGCATTCATGAAATCGGATTGATCACCCGATGGATTTGAGAGCTATCTTTATACGCCATCGTCACTACAAAATATGCCTCAATTCACATAAATATATTTTTTGTGTTGGTTCTGATTGTTTGCTAGGATTCTTCGTCTCAAAAGAAGGAGTTTGAATCGACCCAGTAAAGGTCCAGGCCATTCTTGATTTTCCTGCGCCATCAAATTTTCTTCAGTTACAGAAACTTCAAGGAAAGGCTAACTTCTTAAGGAGGTTCATACCCAACTATGCCGAAATGTCTAAAGGATTTACTCGGCCATTGAAAAAGGGGATTCCCTTCCATTGAGATAAGGTTGTGTATGCTTCTTTTGAGGTTGTCAAGGATACACTTGTCCAGGTGTCATTAATGTATCCCCCCAATTATCAGAGTGATTATTTCTTATATATCGTCACGGATGATACGACCATTACTATGATATTGGTCCAAGAAGAAGATGTGATAGAACATCCGAAATATTATTTGATTCATAATCTCAATGATACAAAAGTGAAGTATTCATGCATTGAAAATATCGCCTTGGCGGCCGTTCAAGATGTCCAAATATTTCACCATTATATCTTGTTTCGGAAGACCATTGTCGTTTCAGATTGCAACCCCATGACTTACATTTGGTCACGTAAATTGCTGGGGGAAAGTATTCAAAATGGATTGTCATTTTGCAGGAGTTTGATTTGGAATTCATCAAATCCAAGTCAAAGAAGTCTTTAGTTTTGGTTGAGCTTGTCTGCAACCTTCCCTCTGATAGTATTTCTACTACACCGAAACCATCTATTCCTGATGAGTCTCTGTTTTTTATTGGATCATATGATCCTTGGTATGGGGATTTTATCATTTATCTCTATACCCAAACGTTCTGGCCTGATACCTCTCGCTCTGAACAATGACGTATTCGATACCAAGCCAAATATTATCTGATCTTCGGCGATACACTTTATCATCGTGGTGTCTATACGATTTTAAGGAGGTGGCTCACTTATGAGGAATTCGAAAAGGTTTTAAATGATTGTCATGATAGGGCTTGTGGTGGAAACTTGTTTGGATATGCTACCACGCAGAAGATAATCTGCGACGGTTACTTTTGGCCTACCATATTTCGCGACTGCATCCTCACGGTCAAAAGTTGTCATGCGTGCCAAATATTTGATTTTAAATTCTGCAAACTGCTAGCACTGATGCATCCTGTTATTGATGTGGGACCATTTTGAAAATGGGGCATTGAATTCATGACCTGCAACCCTCATTTGTCTGAGGGGGCATGGTTATATTATTGTCGCAATAACCTACTTTACCAAGTGGGTCAAAGTGATGCATACTTTCAACAACACATGCAAAACAACTGCATTATTCTTTTTCAATCATGTCATCTCACGGTTTGGTGTTCCACAGGCTATAGTCATAGATCATGGCAAGAATTTCCGCAATCACATGATGAATGATTTGACTGCCAAATTAGGACTGTCACATGATATTTCTACTCCTTATTATCCACAATAAAATGGAAAAGTTTAGGCTATTAACAAGATTCTTAAACGAATGCTTCAACGATGATAGGATTTCATAAAAGAAATTGGCATTTGATATTTTACTCAGCTTTGTGGGTGTACCGAACCTCAGTGAGAAACGCAATCGAATTTACCTCCTTTCAATTGGTGTATGGCCTGGAAGATATCTTGCCTATCCAATGTGAAATATAGTCGTTAAAACTTGCAATTGACTTGTTACCTGACACCTCTTCTGAAGAAATGTGTCTTTTTAACCTCATCCATCTTGATGAAATGCGTCGTGAAGCTGCATTGGCCAATGAAGCACATAAGAGACATATAAAGGCACAATACGACAAGCATGTCCAGCCTCACATCTTCTCAGAGGGTGACCTGGTCACTTTATGATAAGGAAGCTGATGTAATAGGTATAAGAAAATTTGAGCCATTGTGCCATGGCCCCTATATTGTTAAAAGAGTTCTTGATAAGGGTGCCTACGAGCTGGTAGATTATGATGGAATTCCATTGGCGGAGCCCCGAAATGGGTTGTATCTCAAATGTTACTATGCTTAAACATGAGCGTAGTGAACTATTGATTATATTATATATATGCTGTTGATTTGCATTTACTGCCTTAATTTGTTTTTATAGAGTTTTCTTGAAGTTAGTAATCCACTTTTCATTTCATCACAGCTGTCTTAAA
Source organism: Pinus albicaulis (assembly GCA_034641835.2). Classification (NCBI taxonomy): domain Eukaryota; kingdom Viridiplantae; phylum Streptophyta; class Pinopsida; order Pinales; family Pinaceae; genus Pinus; species Pinus albicaulis. The sequence goes on along the minus strand of CM076583.1, from coordinate 111,681,616 downwards.
TCTTTGGAACCATTCCTTGGGTATGATGATGGTGCTATTCATATTACACAAAACCTATCCTCTGCAACATGGGCCATTTTCTCTCCAAACGACGAGTTAGTGAGTTTTCAAGGGATTTGTATCAGTCAATCTACAAACAATATCGTTGAGTATAACACGTTGATCAGACTTCTCTCTAATGCATGATTTCATTTGGTATTAACCGCATCATCATTAGGTTAGACTCACAACTTGTGGTATTGCAACTTACTAGTGTTTATATTGTAAAAAATCCAACGATGCATCGTATGTTCCTAAGAAGTCGACTTTTGGAAAGAAATTTTGATTTCATTCAATATCAACACATTTCCAGAAACTTGAACACATTAACTGATTCCTTAGTGAATTATGTTATAAACAGACATTTGCAACACATGTAAAGACATATTTTAAATTCACATCATTTAATTGAATATGATTTCTCAATAAACATAAGAAAACACTGAAAAAAAATAGATATATAGTTATAGGTTTTTACAAAATATGTGCCCAAGTCACATTGGTCATCTGAACTCAAAATGTATGCAAAATGTCAAAATTAAACTAGTGATGCTCATGATAACATGCTATTGATCTAGATATCCTATGCAATAACCACATCCAATCGTTAGGAACGCAAATAGTATGGCGTTGCAGTCTCATGGGTAAATCTTTGATCCAAAAATCTAGAATCCTGAGAGTCAATCTCTGTATGTGCTGCTATAGCTCAACAAGAGTCTCAGCCACATCCAAATCCTGAAGGACTGCTCTCCCGACAGCCCTCTCTGCTGGCTCATCTACTCTCTTCTCTGGCTGACCCACTAGTCAAACTCAACCTACATCTGCATACATCAAAAGCTTAGTTTAGTATTGGGAAACATCAAAATACAAAAGCATGTATAAGCCTTAGAATAAATTAAAAAACATGGTCAAAACGTTCTTACCAATTGCAACCCATTGAGCGTCATCTGGTAAAGGCAAATCTGGATCTCCTCGGAAGTCTATGCCTGCATATGCATAATCATCGATGGTGACCATCTGTTGCCTGAACCAAGAGAAGAATTCAGTCGAGAATACGATGGTCGATTGACCATCATGTCTAGCCATCAGTTCTACCCATCTCTTCATCCTTGGATCTATAGGGCCATATATACCTAGTGTCACATGCTGGTGTTGCATCAATGGAATCCTCTCTAAGGAAAAATAAATAAGGATCAAACCGTAGTTGAAAATTTTCTTCCTTCCTCCCTTTTCCTTGGTCAACTGGCCTTTCATCTGAAAGAGGACAACTTCAACCCAGTTAAAAATTGTTTGTTCCAAGTAGTGTATAATTCATGTAAGATCTGTTTGCCACATGTAGTGTAGCGGTACCAGCAAGCTTTGTGATAGTGAATAGGATGGTCCTCAAAGGCAAGTCACGTATATCACGAATTTTTATTTTACCATATTTAGTAGGTTCAGTCCCTCAATTGCAATACTGTAATATATAATCTCTCACTGTCTCTCCTCTAGGAGCAGACACTGAAAGAGAAATGGGCTGACCTCTCCTTGATAATCCTATGAGAAAATAAATATCCTCCGCTAATATTGGGACCACTTTCTCCCCAATGTGAAATTCCTATATCACTGGATCCCATGAACAAACAAGGAAATCCAATAGTTCCATCTGTTGCCTCATACCCAACAATCTGAAGTACTTTAGTAACCCGCAATCTCTAAGGGCTCTTACCGTACTCGGATAGTTTAGGGAAATCATGTTATGTTCCTCATGTTCTCTTTCCCTCCATGTAATCGTCATTTTGGTTTGATGAATACGTGAAACACGATCATAAGACTCATTAGGATCCTTTTCATGAAAAAAACTGGGGAAAATTTGGGCACACAACAAGAAAGAAAAATGGAAATTGCACCCAATTCATCCTAGATCAAGGGACAGTGCATTGCATATGCGTCCAGACTTCAATTCCAGTGCACTGTAACGCACCTTTCGACATTCAAGGGTGTGTTTCCCTCTAAGTGAAGGAAAGAGAAGGTTCATGGCTCTAACCTGGATCAAATGGCAAGGATAATCGTCCACATAATCTATCGCAATCAACTACTTAAGTTTGGGGGCAAAAACTGGTTCATAGCTCCAAATTTCAAATGGTAACTTTCAAATGGTAAAAATGAAGGTAAAATTTCTTTTAATTTTTCATTTAACTATTTTAAAATCATATTTAATGCCTTGACTATAGTTTTATATACATTTTTTACGATGAAACAGGTATTTATAATCCGTTTGATATTGTTCTGAACATGTTTTACAGATGATATAGTAGATTAATCATGCACACTTATTCAAGAATGATTTGACCACAAAGCATACTTTTATCCTTATTTTTCAAGATTTGATAAAAATGAAAAAGGACTTGAAGTGCACTTTTATTCCTTTTTCGAGATTCGATAAAGGCGAAAAAGGAACCCCTGGAATCCTCTTTTAGCTCTTTTCAGACTCCGATAATGTGAAAATATTTTCGAGCACTTGTCTTTTCGAGCTCGTAAAAGTAAATGAAACGACATCTACTCAGTATAATTTTAACCCTTTTTCAGACTGACATAGATTATTTACGAAAAATGAAAACCTTATTCAAACATGGCTAGGAGGTTCTCTCAGGTATAATTTTACAATTTTCGGACCTAAGCGACAAATTTACGAAAAAGGACTCGTGCAGTTTTCTTTTGTCCTCTTTTTCAAACTCTCTAAATATGAAAAATGACCAGGCTGTCACTGTCGTTAGGCTCGTTAAAACATAAAATAGAGACAGGCTTGTCGATCATGGCAAGAGTCAAGTTTCATTTATCGCTAGACTCGTTAAATTATTAAATAGCGATGCATTCGCTCGAAGGGTTGAAGTATAGATCAAGCATATGTTATCCTCCTCAAGCTTGTTAAAAAATAAAGAGGTACTGGTCGAAAAATGCTCGGGAAATTTTTTGGAAAGCGAGCTTAACACTTTATGGTAGCAGGTCGCTCTTGAAAATGAAACTTTCACTCCATCATTGTGACTTTTGGGTTGGATAATCTTCTTGATGGTTCATTCATACCTATGGTTCATCATACCTTCACTTCGGTTTTGGGTCAATGCTGCCAACTCATCTCAGTTTTGTCGATATGTTCAAGAGAATTAATCCAGTGAATACTCATCCTTTTTTAATACTCATAAACCTTCATTTTCATGATAGTCATCCCTAAACATTGCTATATCAAGTCACATTTTGTCTCTGAAATCAGTAACTCTCGTTTCACGATAAAGTGGTTTCCTATCAACATCAGCTCATCATCCAGGAAGTTTACTTAGAAACATAATCTTCTAGTACCCTGAGGCTTGTTACATCTTCGACAAGTTTCTCACTTTCATACCTTTGACCGAAAGATTTTTTTTGGCGTTCGACATCAAATCATCTATTCATGCCTTACAAAATGTACTGTAGTACCTTGAGAGCCATTAACATCAATGGTGGTTCTCTCACATTTGTTAACAACTCACATCATTGGCTCGTAATCAAACGATGTATTACCATGTTTTACTACAAATCATATATTCGTATGGCTAGAATTGTACCGGAACAATCGAATGAACGAGATAAGAGGACCCCAGATCTAGTTTCATCCATCCGAGCTACGATTTCAGAATTGTTGTACACATCATCTGTATGATGAATTCACATACAGATCGTCATCCAAACATGGGCCTATATCTGCAGGCATGTCTGTATTAGGCAACATTCCAATGTAGATGACTTTCTGACCTATGTACATGTTATTAGATAGTTTATGTGCTAAGCATGGGAATCCCTCCCTCAAAAATTTGTGATCAAGATGAAAATATCATGATATAATGTATTGTAATATTGATGTAGGTCACCGCTCCACTTCAGTTCCAGCTCATCGCATCATAAATCATCTCATAAAAATACTACTATTATTATTTTGACTTCATACTTTAGGGGGGAAATATTATAGGTAAATTTGGGCATCATCCCCCATGACTTGGTCAAACTGGACATCATCCCCAGGACCAATGAAATAGGGTATATCATCCCGTCATATTTCAGTTGCTATATTCCCTAAGAGAAGAAAAATTCATTCATGGCTTCTATTGTGAAATTTCCAAGGTTTAAAGTATATGTTATATCCCTTATTGACTCACCAATGCAACCTCTAAAGGGACTAACTGTGTTGCAGTGCCAAATCCTCCATTCAGGGGTGCATTACAGTTCACTTCCTGACATTCAAGAGTGTGTTGGTCACCTGGGAGCAGAATTCTCATTGTTTTGGGAATCTCCACATAGCCAATGCCTTCTAGAAGAGTCCATATGTGTCAAACTTCGAATCCAAGTGTCCATATAACACCTCTGAACTTGGGAACATGTATTGCCTATTATTAGAAAGTCATTCATTGAGAAACTACCATCAGTTTCCCTATAAATTAAGCACTCATTCTAGTGCTAGGGAAGGAAGAAATTTGGTATAGTTATGTTGTTGGATTCCCATTTGAGAGAGTGAAAGTATTGATATGTTGCTGGTATGATGTTGGATGTGATGAGGCTGGAATGAAGCTGGAGCTGGTTGGAAACAAATTGATCATTGGTTGTAACCTTCCCCTTCTATTGTTTTATAAGGATTGTTGTTCATTTATCATATATATATGACTCTATTTCTTGTGTAATGGATTTTTGAATGATATATGTATTTCATATCTAATCGATTTGATTGAGTAAGATAAGTAGATATATGTTTATTGCATGTTGTTTGTTGTTCTCTGTTTGTGTTTGTAGGAATTGATATGGCAATTTGAGTTGGATTGAGAGCGACGAAAACAACGATAGAAGGAGAAGAAGAAGTGATTGAATCACAAGTATGCTCTTTTACCATTCTATATATCTTCTTGTTTTAGAGAAAGTGATAGTAATTCTTTCCTCTGTTGTTCTAAGTGACTAGCACCACACTTCGGGAATTTGGTTTATCCATAGATTGCAATTCCACATAACAACATTTATAACCCTATTGAGTCGAGGAAGTAAGGTCCTCCTTCAAACATTATGTCCTTCTCTTCTAAGAAGTCAAAGATGATTAGGAAGAACCCTTTCGACCCCAGTTGCAATCTTATTTCTCCCTTGGGCCTCCATTATGATTGAATCCATCCATTTAGATATTTTTCAGTGGGCCAAATGCCCATAAATTTGTAGATGATTGCATGTTCCTGCATAAAATCTTGGTATGCTGCCAAATTCGGGTCTTGGATTTCCAAGATCGGTATCTTTGCTGCCTTGGGTTTGCAGTTGTTATCGGTTCTTGAGGGGGCTTTGTGGGGTCTTCCCGCCTGGGGGTGGAATTTGGTTTATCCATAGATTGCAATTCCGCATAACAACATTTATAACCCTATTGAGTCGAGGAAGTAAGGTCCTCCTTCAAACATTATGTCCTTCTCTTCTAAGAAGTCAAAGATGATTGTGAAGAACCCTTTCGACCCTAGTTTCAATCTTATTTCTCCCTTGGGCCTCCATTATGATTGAATCCATCCATTTAGATATTTTTCAGTGGGCCAAATGCCCATAAATTTGTGGATGATTGCATGTTCCTGCATAAAATCTTGGTATGCTGCCAAATTCGGGTCTTGGATTTCCAAGATCGGTATCTTTGCTGCCTTGGGTTACAGTTGTTATCGGTTCTTGAGGGGGCTTCGTGGGGTCTTCCCGCTTGGGGGTGTTCCATTTTAGGTTTCAAACCATCCAACTACGCCAAAGATTCTTTCATGGTTGAACTTGAGGCCATTTTCTCATTTTCTGAGGTTCCATTTTGCAATTTGTTTGTTTTTGCAAACTTTCTCAGTCTGGACGAATGAAAAGAGTTATACGCGGTGAGCTTGGTAATGAATGAGGCCTAAGATTCCTTATCCTGTTAGCTCGCTATATTACTAGTATAGTCCCTTATTGTTGTTAGTGTAACCCCCTCCCTTATTGTTGTTAGTGTAACCCCCTTATTGTTATTGTTGTACCCCTGTAACCCCAATATTGTTATTATTGTGCCCTTACATTATTATTGTTAGATCGGCTAAGATTATATTGTGACCCCATGGACTCTTATATATAGAAGGAGGTTTTATCCTTTGTATCATCCAAGAATTGTTCATTTATGTAATGTAAAGGAGGTTTCCCCCTCGAAGTGGCTTATTTCTAAGGCATTGATCTCTCTTTTCTTCTATTTTTGGAGTTGGTTTCATAAAATTTGGTATCAGAGCTTTGGATTCTAGAGTTTCACTGCTTCAAATAGGACATCGTGAATTTGTGCTATAAATTTTTTTCTATGAAGGTTCAGAGGCTGAAATCTTTATAGGGTGAAGTAGAAATCCGGAGGAATGTTACGTAAAAAATTCAGATCTTCATTCACAATATTTGTGGAGATATGATATGTGGAAGTTAGGGTTTTTTCAGGCTCCCGAATTTCACCTAAAACAGGTCATCATGGAATTTGCGCTATAAATTTTTTTCTATGAAGGTTCAGAAGCTAAAATATTTATGGAGCGAAACCGAAATCCCTAGGAAATTTCTGTAAAAAATTAAGATCTTGGTGCACAACAATTTAAGAGATATGATCTGTGGAAGGTAGGTTTTTTCAGGGTCTCGAATTTCATCTCAAAGAGGTGACCGTGGGAAAATCGTTATAACTCTCTCTCTGAGCGTTGGATTGGAATTCTGTAAAAAGTGGCCGCAATCACACAGACTATAGTTTCCTGTGTATCAATTCAAGAGTTGAAGGGGGAAACAGAGACACGTGGCAGGTCGTACAAGTTCACTCTATTGAACTAGTCCATAATTAGGTCATTGTGGGAGATTGGGCATAACTTTGACTTGAAGAATCTAAATCAGGTCAAACCTATGGCATTTGAAAGAAGATTTAGAGGGATACTATAGGGCCAAATTTTAGATATTGAAGATCCAAAATCACAAAGATAATTTAGTTTCAACATTGAACTCCTCAAAAGAAAGAAAAAGGTGTGTATTTTTATTATTATTATTATTTTCTTATTTTTTTATTTGTTTTTTTATTATTTTTAATTGTTTTTTATTTTATTTATTTTTTATTTACTTATTTGTTTATTTATTTTCGGATTGCATAAGGCTTGTGTGAAAAATCAGTTTGAAGTAATTCCAAGGGCATATTGAAGTATAGATATCAGTATTGGGTTATAAAATGCCACCTAAAAGAATTCAACACCCATTAAGCCTTCATATGGCTCTACTGTGACTCATGAAGAGGAAGAAGCGCAACATGAAATTTCAAAATTACAAGAGCAAGTGCACCAAATCGCTCTCGCAAAAAGAAACAAAAAATGAAATGGAATTTTTAAAGAAAGGAGTGGAAGCTAAGATGGATGACATGGAAGATAAAATCGATGAAAAAATGAAATACAACATGGAAGACATGAAGAATGATCTAAAATCAGACATAGAAGGTTTGATCACAATGTTAATACAATAAATGCTTCCTAATGGCGAAAATATAGTAGAGGAAACTCATGATGAGAACGAAATAAACGTTAATAGTGATTTCATAAACTCTAATGTTGGATTGAAGAACCACCATATTCCAAAGATGGATATGAGGAAGTTTGATGGCAAGGATCCCGTAACATGGATAATACAAATGGAGCAATATTTTGATCTCAATAATGTGCAAAACACATAAAAAGTACGCATTGCAACTTTACATTTAGAACAAAATACATTTGTATGGTATCAATGGATTTTCTCCATGGTAGTCGGTACACGGAGGAAAATAATCGCACATTATGAGGATACAAAAGAAGAAAGCATGTTGCTCCAATTGATGAAATCTCAAACAAAGAGGTTAGGTGGTAGAGCACATGTAACTTAAGAGAATTGAATATAAGGGTAACGGATATTCCCGAGAGGGAACACAAGATTGATGTCTTCATAGGAATTTAAAGGATAACATCAACATGAAGTTCGCATTTTGGGAACTTTGATTCATTGGAGAAGGCATTCAGGTTGGAAAGAAAAATTGAATGTAAAATTATGGCAACAAGGAAGCCTACCACTCACATCTATAAAGATGGAAGTGTTGCTACTCCTAGACTTCCACAACCTACAAGGTTGACACCACAACAATTGGAAGAAAAAAGAGCAAAAGGGATTTTCTACTGTTGTGATAGAAAATACACTAAAGGTCATAAGTGTGCTTAGAAGAAATTATTTTACATAGATTGTGAAGAGGAGGAAGAAAATGAACAAGAAAATTCAAAAGAAGAGGATATACACTAGGAACCAACCCTAGAAGAAGAAGAAATGAGTCCAACCATATTGTGTAATGCATTGGAAGGAATTACCACTCCTAAAACTCTCAAGATAGAAGGACATATGAAGAAGAAAAAGGTAATAGTGTTGATTGATTCAGGTAGTACCCATAATTTTATTCATTTTAAGGTAGCCAAAGAATTGAATTCTTTCCTATACCCAACACCACAATTTCAAGTGATGGTTGAAAATGGAGGAACTATAAATTGATTTGGAAAATTCCATAATATCAAGCTAACCATGGGGGAATATGTATTGAATAGTCGAATTATTTCGATTCCAATGGGAGGTGTTGATGTTGTACTAGGAGTACAATGGTTACAATCTTTGGGGACAATATCTTTTAATTTTCAAGAACTATTCTTGAAATTTTTTTCGGAAGGAAAGGAAATCGAATTATGGGGCATCGTAGGGAAGCCAAGAAAGATAATAAGCTCTAATGTCATGACAAATATTTTTAATAAAGAACAACGAGGTGTAATTTCACAATTATGCTCACTAGAAGTTCCAACATCAAAATCATCTATTTCTCCAGATCTCCAAAAAGTCTTGGACAATCATTCCAAAGTGTTTGAAACTCCCCAAGGACTCCCACCTATTCGTGATCATGATCATGATATTCATTTGATTCTAGGAAGTGTTCCTCCAAACATCAGGCATTACAAATATCCTGGTGTCCAAAAGAGAAAGATTGAATGTATGTTAGAGGCTGGTATAATTCAACCTAGTCAAAGTTCTTTCTCTGCTCCAGTAGTATTGGTGCACAAGAAGGATGGATCATGGCGCATGTGTCCGGATTATAGGGAAATCAATAAGCTCACTATTAAAGAGAAATTTCCCATTCATGTGATTGATGAATTATTGGATGAATTACATGGAGCAATTTTTTTTACCAAGTTGGATCTTCGTTCAGGATATCATCAAGTTAGAATGAAGATTGAAGATATTCTGAAAACAACATTTTGAACTCATGAGGGTGATTATGAATTTTTGGTCATGCCTTTTGGCCTTACCAATGCACCTTCTACATTTCAAAGGTTTATGAATTCCATTTTCAAACCCTTAGAAAATTTGTGCTAGTATTTTTTGATGACATATTAATCTACAATAGGTCTTGGAAGGATCATGTTCAACATGTTGAAAAGGTGCTCAAACTATTGCAGGAGAAAAAATTATATGCAAAAACATCCAAATGTTTCTTTGAAGTACAAGGGTGGAATATTTTGGTCATATTGTATCTCATGAGGGTGTTAAGGTAGAACTTAACAAAATTAAATCCATTAATGAATGGAAAGTCCCCACAATCATAAAGTAGTTGCGAGGATTTCTCAGGTTAACAGGGTATTATCATAAATTTGTTAAGAATTATGGGAGAATAGTAGCACCTCGGACAACATGATTGAAGAAATATGCATTTTCATGGACTCCTGAAGCAACTAAGGCCTTTGAACATCTTAAAGAGGAAATGTGCCTAGCCCCAGTCTTAGCTACGCTAGACTTCACAAAAACCTTTATTGTGGAATGTGATGCCTCAGGAAATGGAATTGGTGTTGTTTTAATGCAATAAGGAAGACCCATTTCTTTTGAAAGTTGTCTAATCAAAGGAAAGTATTTACAGAAATCTATTTATGAGAAGGAAATGTTGGCAATACTACATGCACTAAAGAAATGACGACCTTACCTAATGGGAAGACACTTCAAGATAAAAATTGATCATGATAGTCTTAAACACTTTTTGGAACAAAGACTATCTTCAGAAGAGTAGAAAAAATGGGTCACAAAGATGTTGGGTTATGACTTTGAAATCATCTACAAAAAATGGAAACTAAATGTTGTTGTAGATGCATTCTCAAGAAACGATGAAGATGTGGAACATTTCTTTGTGCCATTTCTATTATCCAACCAGATTGGATAACCAAAGCAAGGGATGAATGGAAGAAGGATGAAGAAGTGTGGACACTCATTCAAAAGTTGCAACAAGATCCTCGTACATCTGATACATTTAGTTGGAAAAATTATTCCTTATGGTACAAAGATCGCTTATATATTTGCAAGAATTCCCTACTAAAAAAAAATATTCTTTTGGAATTGCACACTTCTCCTTTAGGAGGACACTCAGGATTTTTAAAAACTTACCATAGGTTGAAGATATATTTTTTTTGGGATGGCCTTAAATATGATATTCAAAAGTTTGTGGCAGAATTTTTGGTTTTCCAGCAAAATAAAGTTGAGCCAACTAAGACCCCGGGTCTTCTACAACCTTTCTCCATTCCAAGTCAACGTTGGGAGGAAATTTCAATGGATTTTATCACAACTTTACCTAAGTCCAAAGGAAAGAGTGTCATGATGGTGGTAATTGATAAACTTACCAAGTATGCAGACTTTTGTGCATTATCTCATCCATTTAAAGTAAGTACACTTGCTACTACATTTATGGAAACAATTCAAAAGCTACATGGAAACCCAAAGATTATTGTAAGTGACAGAGATCCCATTTTTACTAGAATTTTTTGGACGGACTTGTTTTCTTGTTTGGGTACTCAACTAGCTCATAGCTCATCTTATCATCCTCAATCCGATGGTCAACATGAGATATTGAATAAATGTTTGGAAGGATATCTTTGTTTTTTTGTATCTGATAAGCAAAAAAAATGGTTCAAGTGGTTACCTCTCGTTGAATGGTGGTATAACACTTCCTTCCATACTGCAGAAAAAATTACCCCATTTATGGCACTTTATGGATACCATCCACCATCCATCACATCTTCTTTAAGAGAAAATTCTAAGGTTCAAGCAGTGGAATATCACATTGAGCATCAACAAGAAGTTCTCCAACTCTTAAAGGATAACCTAAATTTGGCACAAACTGGAATGAAACAACAGACAGATCAACATTGCAGCGAGAGAAATTTTGATGTAGGAGACTGGGTATTTTTACAGCTACAACCATACAAAAAAATGTCCCTCAAGCAAGCTAAGAAGGATAATAAATTATCTCCAAAGTACTATGGTCCTTACAAGGTGTTGAAAAATATTGGTACTATCGCATGCAAATTGGAGCTTCATGCTTCTTCGCGAGTGCATTCAGTTTTCCATGTTTCATGCTTAAATAAGGTTATAGGGGACAAAATTCCAATTCAAACAATACTGCCAGAACTTGATGAGGAAGGAAAAATCATATTGGAACCTGAATCAGTCACGGAAACAAGAAATCGACAACTATGAAATCGATCAATTTCATAGTATCTCGTCAAATGGAAGAACCTACCCACTGAAGATTCTACATGGGAGGATGAGAATTTTATACAGAAGCATCTAGAGCTATTCAAGCATTGAGGACAACACTTTTTTGAAGGAGAGGGGCATGTTAGGTCCCTATATTACTAGTATAGTCCCTTATTGTTGTTAGTGTAACCCCCTTATTGTTATTGTTGTACCCCTGTAACCCCAATATTGTTATTATTGTGCCCTTACATTATTATTGTTAGGTCGGCTAGGATTATATTGTGACCCCATGGACTCCTATATACAAAATGAGTTTTTCTCATTTGTATTATCCAAGAATTGTTCATTTATGTAATGTAAAAAAGGTTTCCCCCTCGAAATGGCTTATTTCTAGGGTGTTGATCTCTCTTTTCTTCTATTTTTGGAGATGGTTTCATAACATATCCTTACCAATGATTAAGTCACGATAAGAGGGGGTCGTCTTGCCCCTCCGGTTTGTACTATGATATTTTCTTAAAGAAAACTCACAAGAGAAGTGCTCTCAAACCCTAACAAAGCATTTTCGCCTCCTTATTTTTATTTTAATATAAATGTTAATATTTAATTAATTTTTCATTTTTTTTGAAATTATAATATTATTTATTTCCTTTTAATATTTAAAAATGTAATGATTAAAAAAATACTTATCAACCACTCTTATTCATTATTTATATGAAAATTTTTACTATAACATACTTTTAGGAGGTTTAAACATTGCCACCACACTTTGAGGTGAAGACTACCCCAATTTCCATATGTATGATAAACCGATTACTACAAATGTTATTGATAACTTTAATAATGTATATTTTTCATAGGATGATAAATGAATTGTTTTAAAGGTGGGTGTTTTATTATTATTATTATTATTATTATTATTATTATTATTATTATTAAGTACATTAGTAATTTGTTAGGAATGATTTTTAAAGGTTATTGGTAATTTTAAAAAGTTAAAAATAAATCACCTTAGGTATTTATAAACTTTATATGATAATATACATTTTGTATAAGATTTTATTGATTAAGTTAAATTTTGAAAATAAAATTTGTATAAAAATGTTTCCAACCAGTATGGTAGAGATGTTGTAATGCCTTATCTTTTCATGTTTAACATTTTGACTCAGTCAAATTACATAAAAATAAAATAAAATAAAATAAATAATTAAAATAAAATAGTAAATATTTATTTTGCAGTTTTTGGACTCTACATTTTGAATATAATATTTTAAAATATAATAATTTTTTTTTGTAAGCCTAATAGGACATTTCTATTCATTTTCTGTCAAAAGGGAAAGCTACAACCAAAGTCTAATTGGTTACGTGGCCTCAACCTTCCCAAAGGGAAACCAGGTATGTTGGCCACCTAACAACATGATAAGCCATCCAAAAGAAAAATATTATAAGTCTGTCAAGCCAAGCTAAATAAGTTTAATTGTCCTTATACCTCATAGCATCTAGATAACTGTAAACATACTGAAAAGAGTGAAATTGATGCATACAAGGAAAGTCAAAATAAGAGCCAATACACCAAACTACTCATCAACATTTGAATCAATAGGAGCAGAGGATCCTTTACACCTGGACTTGGAAGTTCAGTTTGCAGGATGCACGAAATATGTTGTTCGATATGATTGAGGTTATCATTCTGCTTCTGGAGTTGAAATTTAATTTGCAGGAAATCCTTATTGTAATCTGAGAATCCCTGAGAGGACGAGGCCGAGCCAGAAGTTCTATGCTCCAAAAGCTTTGACCAGGACGTTCTTCATCATCCAGTACAAGTGAATAATTTTTTTATATTGAGAGGTTCTTCCCCGAGAGTGCCTTGGGTGATGCACCAGGGTCTGCCAATCATCCAAATCGATGTCCAATATACCAACTTTCTGGTTCAACTCCTCTTCCCATTGGGCTATAAGCTCGTGGACCTCGGCAGAGCTAATGGAGATAGTGTCCCAATTGAAAGAAAAAGGGATACCAATAAGTGTCCCATTTTGTATGAAAAATATTGTCTTATTTACACACACACACACACACACACACACATATATATAAATAATAATGAAATATGTTCTAATTTATTCTATTGTGTTCTCCATTGTCGCTGTGAAATGTAACACCACTGATTAAATTTATGGATGATTAACTATTATAATGAAGAGATGAGAAATTTGATGATATGATATAACAAATTAATCCAAACATCACATTCAAATGCACCATTAAAAATTTAATTCATATGAATATTGTTATAAAAGATGTGTCATCTTTTGATGAATAATGAATTTTAAAAAATCACAATAATTATGATATGATATAACAAATTAATCCAAACATCGCATTCAAATGAATTAATAAAAATTTAATTAATATGAATACTGTTATAAGATGTGTCGACTTTTGATGAATAATGAATTTTAAAAAATCACAATAATTGCATTGTCACAGGTCAATGTTTCTAAAAAATACAAAATGAACACCTGTGCGTGTCAGTTACTGTACACCGATGCGTTTGTATTATACAGCACACCAGTGCGTTTCTACGACCTATGGGCACCGCACAAATACCAAATTCTAATTATAAATCTCGGTGCGTTTGTACGATACTACGCACCCTGCGTTTATGTGAGACTACACACTGGTGCATTTGTACGACCTATGGGCACCGAACAAACACCATTACTAATTATAAATTTCGGTGTGTTTGTGCGATATTGCGCACTGGTGCGTTTATGTGAGACTACGCACCGGTGCATTTGTACGAACTATGGGCACCGCACAAATACCAATATGAATTAGAACAATCAGTGTGTTTTTCTAATACTGCGCACCGGTGCGTTTCTATAAGTCTACGTACCGGCGCGTTGAGACAACCTATGGGCACCGCACAAATACCAAGACCAATTAGAATGGCCCTGCGCGTTGTATCACCAACACTGCGCCCAGTGCGGTTTTATACCTTGACAACCCGGTGCATGCACCTTCGACCGCCCTGGGCCACTGTCTAGATGACACGCACCGGTGCATGCACCTTCGACCGCCCTGGGCCACTGTCTAGATGACACGCACCGGTGCATGCACCTTCGACCACCCTGGGCCACTGCCTAGATGACACGCACCGATGCATTGACACCTTAGTAGCGCACTGATGAAAAAAACATCCGTAATAACCTCCAGCTGGCTAGTTTTTTTAGTTGTGTTGAATTCCATTAAAAGCTCCGCCAAAACCTCCGTAACCATAAATAGATGTTGTAGCAAATGTTTTTTTGACAATTTTGGCCAATTTTACAACACTAAAAACCTCCTTTATAACCTCCGCTAGAGGGTATTTTCCTTGTAGTGATCTAAGCTCTCTGAGGGAAGGATAATTTGTGATAAAGATCCATGAGGGCAGCAGGGGAAAAATAGGATAAGGAGTCAAAAGGAGGGATGAGAAGCATCTGATTAATGGTTTCAGGAGATATGGTTATCAGAAATTTTCTGTTCTGAGCCACCACTGACCTGGTTATAGGGTCGTACTACTTCTGAAACTAGGTAATTAGATCTGGGAATGGGTGAGTTTGAGGAAATACAAAAAAAGGAAACATAGACTCCCAAAACCTGATAGGGTCTTGGTTATCCAGGTGCTTCTGTTTTAGCGACAAATGTAGCTCGTAGATTTCAAAATCATAGTGGCAATCAGTAATTTTAAAATAGGTATCGACTAGGGGTGTGAGGTCGAGGTTGATTTGTGGGGCTATAGGAATGTCTTCTGCAACAGCTTTGGCGGCTTCAGGAATGACCTCGGCAGTTGGATGAGTGACCTCATGTATGACCTCTGCAACACTATCAACATTCAAGATTTCTTCTGTCACTCTTTTCTTACCTTTACCTTTCGGAGTATTTTGTTTCTTCGTTTTGGCCTTAGGTGCCATGCTTGACTATAATAAAGTGGTACAAGAATTCAAAGCTTGAGGTCACAGAAACGATGATAGGGTTTCGGGAATATGAATGGAAATTACAGAAGATAATTCACTGTGGAATAGCGATGGAGGATGAAAGTGAATTGAAGGTGGAGGTAGGTAATGAATGGGAGGTTGTGGACAATTTTATAGACTGCGCTTTGGGTTTAACGGTCGTGGCTAACAATAAAGCGAATTTAATATGTAATTGTATGATTAACGGGTAAATGGAGTGAATTTATTGGCTAACGGGAGGATAAACGGGTATAATGGAGCATTAGGGATAATGGATAAGTGACATGAAGGGATATGAGTGATGGATGGATAAATGGTTATGGCGCGGGCAAACGGTAGTGGAAGTGGAAAACCAGAGGTGGATTTCGGGGGGATATCCCCTGGTTTCTGGTTTTAGGCAGAGGGGGTGCGAAGTCACCTGATGCTACCATGTCACGGAAATGGGCGGCCATTGAAACTGGAGTTCGGACCCCCGCCTGCCCCCTCGCATTAACAAGAAACAGGCGGAGGGGGTGGGATGTCAATCTTCGCCATAGATCTAAGGGAATCTCAAAATCTACCATCGGAATCTGCAAGTGATTTATCCTCTTTTGATTTGAACGCTTGTCGTTTAGGTACTTTACAATAAAATCAATATGCACGTATATAGATTAATTTAATCAATGAATATATAAAACCCTTTCTTCTAAGGTTCAAACATACATGAATTAAACTTTACATTTAGAAAATCTGGTGCATTTAAATAGGCGACCATTATCATTTTGATCACTAAAGCATTAACATTTTATTTTATCCTTCCCTAACATTTTTTATGTTGCCTCCTTTATTTAGAGAAAACTATCCTATCATTTTTTCTAGCATGGATGTAATAAAATATACTTTTCCTAACATTTTTTCGAATTTATTTTTCATCCATGTTCTAACTTAGCATTTTTTTAAAATTTTTTTTTTTTTCTAAACTACCATACTAACTTATCAAAAACAAATAATGTTACAACAAATTCAAGGTTGGCTAATATCATATTGTGTTTTGTTCATCTCTTGATATTAATAATCAAGGTTAACATATACATATATATATATATATATATATATATATATATATATATATATATATATATAATTTTTTATTAATTTTAAATATTTTGATATTTTTATCACAAAATAAAGTAGGTATTGATTACATGTAATTTAGTAAATTAATTTAAATATTTTCTTAGGTTGTTATTTAATTCATACATTTGTTACTTACCATTATAGAGTTTTAGAGTGAATATTGGTGGTGAAATTTCAAATTTTTTTATGTGTCGAAGTTTATAATAGAGATGTCTAATCTTGATTTTTATTTTTTTAATAGATTATTTGATAGAAATCAATAATGATTTTTTCGTTTGTTTTCAAATTAAAATTCTACATTTTCACAATTTATAATATTAAAAATGGATTTATAAGCTCAATTCTTAGTGTAACAATTGTATTTCACAATTTCAAATTAAAACTTGTAGCTCCAATAATCCATAAAAGTCATTAAAATTATAAATAAAATTCACTTAATACTAATCCCATTTGTACAAGATTAGATTTCTCTAACAAATAATTTGTTCAAGAAAACATGGTAGTGTTGGTAGGAAAAAATGTCTTGTCAACATTAAAGGGTTCACCCTAAGAAGTTCTAATTAATTTGTATTCCGTTTAGAATATGGAACCATGTAGACTCTAGCCTATTTATGTTATATTTTATAAAAACTCTAAAACTATGAAGTGTAATGAATATAAATGTGAAAGTGGTTCTAATCCAAATGAAAACTAAATTCCAAGCCATGAGCATAAATTAAAATTCTTTAGTATAAAACCATGTACTTAATTACGACCCCATAAATTAATATACTGAAAATAAAGATATAAGAATAAATAACCAAACAATACTACACGGATAACTTCTGATATTATATTGATTATAATATCATATTCAAACTCAGTGAACTACCCTTCAAAATAAAACCATAAGAACATGGAACAAATGCTATAGAGTAATCTAGAAAGCACCCATAAATACCCCTATAAGATCCCATCCAAAGAAACATTCTTTGAAATCAACATTTTAAAATTTTCCTTAAAACAAATTTGATGCTAAAAATTTAGAAAGATATTCCATAGAGTGCCAAACCAAATTCATTTTCTTTTTCTTCCAAGATTACATTTATAGATTAAAAAAAAAAATTGTTTATTGGAAATAACTCTCTCACGACTTTTTCAATGACTTACACATTTAGTTTCTTAAATGAAATACTTCAAAATAAAAATTTAATATTGAAATAAAAGAATAAAGTTTAAGTGTAATTGCACGTGGGAAGCATCCCAAACTTCATAGATGGAATAAAGTGTAATTGCACGTGGGAAGACTAGATGTTTTAGTCTAACCTCATCAATAAAAAAATCATGTGATATTTGGTCCATATTCTTTCTCAAAGTTTTTATAAAAGAAATGATAAGAAAAGTCTCATTTGAAGGCTTTGAAATGAACTAATTCAATCCGACTTCAGTCATAATAGGTGCATGTTCAATAAACGATTGCTTCAATTTCATATTCTCTTCCCCTAGCATGAAACCCATTGATAATTGAGAATTGACGCTTACAATCTTGCTTGATTGAAAGAGAATTCTTTGGTTCTCTTAATAAAGGAAGAGCATGGTTTCAATTGATTAATTTAGAAGCTTGTATAATTGGTGACATTTGTTAGAAGTTTCATCCACATATTTTCCTCACTCGATGTCTCCAATCATTGAGGGTTGTCTCATGAAGTTCCATAATATCGAATTATACTCTATGCTGTTTTGCTTTTTTTGTGGCACTATTATGTGTAAACAAATACACTAGAAATAATGTTGTAAATTTGCAATTTCTTGTAAAACAATACTTAGGCTACATTTAGTTCATCGTCAATCTCAAAGGCACAAGATCTAAATTTTGTTAGACCAAATATATTTTATTTGTGGTAATTCACTTGATTTTCCTAAAAAGTTATTTTCTTCTTGTTTCACTATAGTTCTTTGACCAAATCTTGTGCATGTGAGGTGTTGGTTTCTATAAAAACATTCATTATTGAAGTTTTTGCTAGTGGATCTTTTCCAATATCATCTCATACCACTATCTTTGTTGTAATAACAATTATAGATTCCACATGAATCTTATTCCTCTTGTGAGTTTGTCTCACCATTTTTCTTTTTCTTTTGTTAAAATAAAATGATTCCAAAATGACATCTAGATACTGCAGATCTCCTAAAATTTCTTGTTTCATGCTCATTAGAAAATCTCCAATAGTAATTTATGAGTGAGGAGTTGTGTTAGTAACAAAATCAATAAATGTGTCAAATTGAATAGAAACCCCTTGCTAAGAAGTCAGTTTTCTTTTCAAATAGTATCTTATTTTCTCTCTTCTTCTTTACTTCTCAATTATTTTTCTTATCTAAGCCTCTCAACCTCATCTTCTTCTTTCTTCCTTTTCTCTTCATCCAATTTGTTTTGTTATTCTTCTTAGGCCACTAATTGGGATTTTGTTTCCTCTTCAAGCATTCATCTTTCATGATTTGATTCTCCATCTACTCTATTTTTCTTTGCATCTACATTAGTATCTACATCAATTTTATTCTTTGGCTCTTCTTCCTACTTAATTTTTAAATTTCTTTTCTTATCTTTTATTTTTTTGTTGAATTCTCTTGGAAAATTCTTTGTAAGAGCTTTCCCTCCTTTTCAATTTTGTTTGGGCTGTATTAATCACTATTAAATGACTAAAATAGTACACATAATTATCAATCCAGGGACGTCTTTTATTTCAATGACAGTTGCACTGTCTGTGCCGATACACCCAACCAGAAGCAAATCCAAATAAAGGAAATTGTTCCTGAAGTAAATGCTAGAAGGAAATCACTCATGCGGAAATAAAATGATCTACAAGATTGTAATCACACCTCAATTAATATGTCCTATCGCGCCACACAACAATTACCCAGTTGGTATCTTTGACCTCATATATGTAACAACATATAAAACATTGGAATTGAAGTAGATCTATTCACAGCTAAAACAGGAGCAACAACACTTCCACTGATACATAAATAAAATAAGAAATAGATATATACACAGCTACCTTAACCGTTGCAATCCCTGCTAAAGAGGAGGGCACTTCCCCCTTAGTAGGACGCAGGAAGAGAAATAACTTAACGAAAACTAAATAAGATAACGCATGTAACAACAACACAATATTACTGTATTATGATGATTGAAAGTTACAGAGTCAAATGATGATCTCGTCCCCTCTGATTTGTGTTCTTTAAACATACAAGATACAAAGGGAAATTTCCAACTAGCTGATCACAAAATCTAAGAGATCTTTCGACTATGATTCAGTTGTAACAAGTTGAATCTGATTATTGCAATTGGGGAAATTTGGAAAATGGCCACAAAAGAAAATCTACAAATATGTACTTCGAAGAACCTTGTGTTTCTCCCAATGAAGACCAAATTTTGGAAAACTACTACTTGAAAAACTATTTTGGTCTGTTATGCACAAAACCCATGTCTCAGATTTTCAATATTCTTCTTCTTTTGCCCGAAATGTCCAATGTAAAATTGTCACTTGTTATTATAGTGAATTTCTGAGGTGGAATATTTAATTATGAACTTCAAGATCAGGTTTGCAATTTGAAAGAGATCTTGGAGGCTAAAATAGTGAGTTATAAAAAATTCATTAAATAAACCATCGTTTACAAAATAATTCATAATAAGTTTCAATTTATTAAAAATAAAGGAGAATAAATATTACTTATCCATAAGAGCATAAATAATTATAAAATGGGATTAAATGATAAATTACGATAAATAATGTGATAAAAGAATGATAGGAATGGATGAAATATATATTAGGAAATGGTAATAAAAATGACAATTTAGCGGCCCAACATCTCCCCCAAACTGAACATGTTGCATGTCCTCATGCAACCTGTTATCACTAAAAAAAAAATGAAGCATCATTTGACAAAGTCATATAGGTTCATGTGTCAAAGGTAAGGTTGTCGGGTTCATTTTTTATTACTTGGTTAAGGAAAATTTTAAATTTTTCTTATTAAGCTTAACCTTAGGTCTAAACCCACTCACTTTCAAATCCCCTCATGTCACATCACTCATAATTTTCTGACAGTTTTAACTTCCCAAGGTTTTAGTACCGAAATGGTCGTTTTAGCCAAGAAACCACAGTTTTGTAGCGAAATACACTAATAAATTTAACTTTTCGCTACGAAACCGTTGATACTTTCGTAGTGAAAACACCCAGATTTACACTAAACACGCTACGAAAGTGAGGTTTCCTGTCTGTCATGTCAAGTTAGTTGTTAGGTGTTAGAAAATCATTTGGAAAGGGTAAATTAGATACCATTCGAGTCAGTTAGGGTAAATATCAAGGTACATGGTCAGGGTTGAAGTCATCATCACCATTTTAGGTAGCAATGGGTCATCATTATGTTCTGAGTGGGAATAAAACTTCAAAATATTACCAAATTCAGTCATTTCTCATTCTTCATTCCTTCTTTGCGTGATTTTGAGCTCTAGAGAGCATTTTATTGAAGCCAAAGCTGTGGCTGGTATTTTCAAAGGAAGTAGATATCACTATCAAGCGAGGCTGAGAAGGCATTAAAGAAACCATGGCTGAAAAAAGAAAGACAAATAAGGGTGGCCAATGTCTAAGATATGAACCAACAGATATGAATCTGATCAATGAAGACCTAACAGCTATAGAAGTCTTTAGAAGGATAGGATGTTTATAGTTTTGTGAAAGATTACAAGGCTGCCATGTACAGGTTTCCAAAGAATTTTCTTTAAAATTGAGTGGAACAGCTACCAAAGTAGGGATGCATAATTTCACCATTACACCAGAGGTCATTGTGTTGGGAAAAATACTGAGAGGAGGGGGGGGGGTGAATCAGTATTTAGGGCTGAATTTTTTTTACTTTTCTTTCTCTTAAAACCATATGCTACTTTACTGAATCCAATTTGTATGTCCAGAGATCTTATTATGTCTTTACTTAGGTCATTGCATCATTCATTCATTAGATGTAGAGTAAGCAGTAAGTATGAACATAAATAACAGAACAAACCATCATACATAAGCCACACATATGAACACCAGTATTTAAGGTGGAAACCCAATTCGGGAGAAAACCACCGCTGCTGTTATCTCAGTCTTCAATATTCATTATAAAGAAAACTTCTTACAATTTTATGCTGGCGCAGACTTATACCAGCACGCAGGCACCCACCTGCAGAAAGGCTACAACCTTCTCTCGTTCTCCAGCCACTACTGGAAGGGAGCTCCAACCCCCTGATTTTAACATCAGCTTCTACTGACAGGATACTTTCACTTTCATACAGAAGACTTCAACCCTCACATCCATAAGATTTCTTCAATTTCTTCATTAGACTTCTGTCAGGTCTTCCTCATTTCTTTTACCGATCATCGTAGAGTTTCATCATTTCTAGATCATATCCATAGGTGCATCATAGATTCAGATATATCAATTAAGAACAGAGTTCGTCCATGCAGATATTTCTTAGATAAATTTATTCATTCACCACCCTTACGCATGCACACATTGTACAATAATCGTCTTCTCCTTATATAGTTTTTGCCTTTAGTAAAACCATGAGTCAAAACCATCCAACCGCTGATGGTATTCCTTCTTTTATTGAAATTTTATTTATCAAATTCGTGGAATTTGATAAATAAACAGTATCCACAACCTTTGGCAATTTAAAGTATATAATAGAACTTTAATCAACGAGCAATATAAATTAAACTGGGCCCCAGTGCTAACAATCGACCCGATCGAAGGGCTCACGTTCCATAGCGCCGCAACATCCAATCCGATGGATATCGCTTGGGCAACTTACACGGGAAATAACACGCGATGGCGCGTCGTACTTGTGTTATCCTTTGCGCACCTTCTGAACACAGCCATCGTCCGATGACATCTTCCCAGATCAACGGTATGTATCAATATCGCACCGCGTCTTTGGTCGATGGTTAACACGCGAAAGCACGCAGTGGGAGGCGGTTTTCCATGGGTCCACCTCACCACGTGTCGAATGATCTATTGAATCGCTCCCAACTCCTCAAATATCGCCCACCGTGTAAAGGTGGTGCGATGAAAACCATAAACTGTCGTCACTGTTCATCTGGTCACGGTTCCGCTCTTCTACGCAGGGTTCCGGTTTCTTCATTATGTTTTATAAACCCATCGGGTCCAGAACTTAATCGCAATCGCAAGTTCCTGTATGGACGATCTGCTCCCTTTATATTCTCTGATGCGATTAGATTGTTCCAATGCTATCATGCCAGACTTCAAATACTTGTTACTCATGGTTTATAAGCCCTTTGAGTCCGAGCTCTCAATCGCAATCGCAATTCTTTGGTTTATGCGTTCTGCTGCCTTGTTTTTCTCCGATGCGATTTGGTAAGAGGTCCCACCATATAATACTTTGTTTTATGCGCTTATATAGGCTTTGAGTCGATGCGATTAAGCCGGATTTCAAACTTATCAAGCCACTGTTTATATGCCCATCGGATCCGGGCTCTCAATCGCAATCGCAATTCCTTGGTTTATACGTTTCGCTGCCCTTATAATCTCCGATGCGATTGGGTAAGGAGTCCCGCCTTATGGTACTTTTGGTCTTTGAATCTCGCGCTACATATGGCTATACATATGTATATATATATGCTTTATATAAAGCACAATATATACTTTGCTGATGGAGTCTACGATTCTCGGAATGAGATTTATATTATATATGCATTACATTGCTATTTTCTTTGTTGCTGTTTCAAGTGCTCCTCCTTTGGCATTGATTGAGATACATCATTCTTAAATCTTTAACACATAGGTTGCTTATCATAGGCAACTTATCAGGTAGGTTTCCAACAAGGACAACTTCATCAAGTAGGTTGCCATCAAGGACAACACATTGCATCATATTTCCAACAATCTCCCCCTTTGGACTTGATGGCAACCATGATGGTGTTTGATCACCATAGTAGAATGATTATAACCATTATTTAAACACCATGATATTCTCCCCCTTTGACATCAAGGTCAAAGGACGGATCAAAACCAAAACAAGGTTTTTTCTTCTCTTGTAGACAGAAGAGCTTTGTAGATCTGATGTGCACAAGGTTACCATGCTCCCCCCGAGTTCACGTTGAATCTTCAAACATGTTTTTCAATGAAGTATGTGACTCTATGACCTTTCCTGTCACCAAGGACTCAAACTTACATCAAGGATCCAACCAAGTGGAGTTACACATGAGACTCAAGTACCCAACCAAGTGGGTTTACAAACTTGAAGAAGTCCTTAGATGACTGAATATAACAATTTACATCATAGGTATCAACATGACCTTTTCACCACATTATAGAGATAACTTATACAATCAAGACCAAAGAATCTCAAGCATGAGATCAGACCACAGAAAATAATTAGAATGCCAACAATGCATCCTTTCCATATGACCAAAGCTCCCCCTTAGCTTGTTCATCCTGAACCCTTTAAACATCAAATCATCAAGGTATCTTCATAAAAAACATCAGAGAATGAAACAGAATTATGAAAATAGGAACACCACCAGAGATACCGAACAACACCGCAGCTGTGCTGACGAATGCTGACCCAGAAATATTTGTCAGCAACCACCCATACGCGGTTGTCGTTCAGGAAATCCGCGTATCCAATTTAACCTTCTGTATTTAAGTAGATCTGGTCTTCTGCATGGCAGAGACTACTCCCAACTTCTGTCTGAGATATTCGAACGCTTCCCTGGGTAAAGGTTTGGTAAATATATCAGCAACTTGTTCTTTGGAGGGAACATACTCCAACTTCACCGTTTGCTCAAGCACTTGTTCACGTAAGAAGTGATACTTGATGGGAATGTGCTTGGTCTTTGAATGCATAACAGGATTCTTTGAAATACTGATGGCACTTGTATTGTCACACTTAATGGGGACAGGAGGAGTACATTTGATTTGAAAATCTTATAAGGTTTGCATCATCCAAAGGAGTTGAGTGCAACAAGATGCGGCAGCGACATACTCTGCTTCCACTGTAGATAAGGCAATAGAACTTTGTTTCTTGTTGAACCAAGATACTAATTGCAACCCATATAAAATGCACCACCACTAGTGCTTTTTCTATCATCAACATTTCCAACCCAATTCGCATCTGTGTAAGCATGAAGAGTGAGATCAAAATTCTTTAGATACCATAGACCAAAGTCTTGAGCCCCTTGTAGATATTTGAATGTTCTTTTCACAGCCTGAAGGTGAGAATCTTTTGGATTAGCTTGGAATCATCCAACAATCCCAACTACATGCATAATGTATGGTCTTGTCCCAGTGAGATAAAGTAGACTTCCTATCATAGATCTATATTATGGTTGAATCACCATGGGGGAATCATCACTAGAACTGAGATTACATCCGGTTATCATTGGTGTATTTACAGGTTTGCAATCTTCCATGCCATATTTCTTCAAGATTTTCTTAAGATATTTTTCTTGTGATAAGAATATGCCATCTGTTGCTTGTTGCACTTGCAAGCCAAGAAAGAATGTTAGTTCCCCAAGTAAAGACATTTCAAATTCTTGCTGCATATCAGAAGAAAATTTCTGACTCATAGACTCTCCATTACTTCCAAAAATGATATCATCAACATATACAACCACAATCAATAGTTTGTCATTTTCAGTTTTTGTGTATAAGTTGCTATCAGCAGACCCCTTTGAAAATCCTTGTTGATGAAGATATTTGTGAAGACGATAATACCATGCCCTTGGAGCTTGTTTGAGAGCATATAGAGATTTTTTAAGTCTACAAACAAGATTTTCATCATTTCCAAAAATGAATCCTTCTGGTTGTTCTATATAAAATTTTTCTTCTAGATCTCCATTGAGAAAAGCAGATTTAACATCCATTTGATAAACTATGATTTTTTGGAAGCTTGAAAAAGCAAGAAACATTCTTATGGCTTCAAGTCTAGCTACAAGAGAAAATGTTTCTTCAAAATCTATACCTTCTTGTTGAGCATACCCTTTGCAAACAAGTCTAGCTTTATTTCTTATAACATCCCCATTCGCATTTAACTTGTTTTTGAATATCCATTTAGTTCCAATGACATTTTTGTCATGAGGTCTTGGTACTAATTCCCAAGTGTGATTCTTTTCAATTTGATCAAGCTCTTCATTCATGGCTTGAATCCAACATTCATCTTTGCTAGCTTGACTGACATTGTGTGGTTCAATAGTGGACATAAATGCCAGATTGCTAGAAGATCCCACAAGAGTCCTTCTTGTTTGTACACCTGATCCCTTTTCTCCCAAAATTTGAGATTCTGGATGATTCTTTTGAACATATCTAGATGGATCTTTTTCAGATAAATCATCTTCGGGTTCTTCATTGGGTTCACTATCTATATCATTCCTATTTGATGTAGAGGGATATATGTCATCATTATCTTCATATGTTGTTTGTTTTTCTTCTTTTGGAGCTGCAGGAGACTCATCAATAACAACATCAATACATTCAACAATCTTCCGAAGTCTTTTATTGTAACATTTATATGCTCTACTCCTAGAGGAGTAACCAAGAAGTATTCCTTCATCTGTTCTGGGTTCAAACTTGCCAATTTTTTCATCATTATTTTTGATAAAGCATTTTCTTCCAAAAACTCTAAAATGCTTCACAGTGGGAGGATTACCATACCAGAGTTCATATGGAGTTTTATCACTATTTACACGAACATGTACCTTGTTAAGAATATTTACCGTTGTATGTGCTGCTTCTCTCCAAAACGTGTCAGGTGTTCTGGAATCATCAAGCATAGCTCTAGCCATTTGTTGAACTATTTTATTCATTCTTTCTACTACGCCATTTTGTTGTGGAGTGCTAGCTACAGTAAACTGTCTTTTTATACCATGTTGTTCACAAAATTCAAGGAATTCATCTGATTTATATTCTCCTCCTCGATCAGATCTAAGACACTTGATTTTTAGATCTAATTCATTTTCAACCAGTGCTTTGAAGATCTGAAATTTCTCAAATGCTTCATCTTTGTGTTTAATCAACCCAATCCAAAACATTCTAGAGAAATCATCAATGAATAAGATATAGTATTCTTCACCACGTGGTGAATTTTTCCTCATAGGTCCACATATGTCAGTATGAATGAGTTCAAGAGGCTTACTTGATGATCCTTCCTTGGCATTAAATTGTACCCTGGTTTGCTTACCGAATTGGCAAGATTTTCATATGATATTTTCAGGTAGAGTAATATTGGGAAGATCACGAACAACTTTAAGTCTGCTTGATTTGTTGATTTGAGAGAAGCTCAGATGCCCCAAACTTCTATGCCATAGCCAGTTTTATGAAGATTTACTCAAGTAACATTGTTATTTGCAGTTCTTCAATACATACAGGTTGCTTGGAGTTCTTTTTCCTTTTATAATTGTTTTACCTGTATCAAGATCACGTACCACACATTCTTTTGAACTAAAGACAACTTCAGTTCCTTGATCACACATTTGACTTACACTTAACATGTTATGCTTTAATCCATCCACATACATGACATCATTAGCTTTCACCTTTTCTTTTTAGAAAAATAGACCCTTTTCCCTTAATGACCGCAGGAGTATCATTTCCAAATGTAACATTCTTTTCCTTATCTAGAGCACTATATGCAAGAAGTTTGTTTTTGTCACCTGTCATGTGTCTTGAGCATCCACTATCAATGTACCATTGATTTTCTTCACCTTCTGGAAATAATGCTATGCCACAATTTTCAACCTGTAATTCCTTCTTTTTCCATACTTTGGAGCTTGAAGGAACATGTTCTTTTGGCTGAACTTTTCTCTTGCATTTAGATTCTTCATGGCCAAAGTTATTGCAATAAGCACATTCAAATTCATTTTGAAGAGGAGAAAATTTGTTATAGGTATTCTTCTTTGTTTCAATATCAATCCTTTTCTTTCTTGCTTCTCTTGTCATGATGGTTTTATATGCAACACATTGAACAGCTTTATGACCAAACTTGTGACATGAGAAACATTGTCCATTGAAGAAGAAATTTATGTGATCGTGAAATCTTCTACTTGAATTTACCTGTTGATTGGTGTTTCTTTGAAATATATTCCTATTAGTGTGCTTTGATTTGAGATGATCATGCTTTACCTGTAAAGATTCTTTATTCCCTTGCTGAGTAGCAGCATGTTGTATACCAGCTGTAGCTGCTTTTAGATAATTTGGTGCTGAAGCCTGAGATGATTCTCCGATATATCCAAGACCTGTCTTTATAAGAGGAGAACGTTGTACCTTGATAATCTCATCTAAGGTCTCAAATCCTTTAGCAAATCTAAGATTCAGAGTCTTTACTTTCTCAAGTTATTTTCTTAGGCTTACTACTTCACACTCTAATTTCTCATTGTGTTTCTCCTTTTCTTCAAGCTGATTTTTCAAAGTCTCTATGGTTATTTTACTCTCTTCTAAGCATATTTTGAGTTGATTGTTTTCATCAAGAAAATCATTGTCCTCTAGAGCATCCAAAAAAGTATCCTTTTCTTCTTTAGAATATTTTTCAAATGCCATGAGAAGTCTAAGATCTTTTTCACATTATTCCTCACTATCAGATAACCCATCACTATCTTCATGAGTATGGTAACTTCTTCTAGTGCTAAACTGATTCTTATTCCTTCTTTCTACTTCCTTCCCCTTTTTATGTGTTTCTTTATGAGGACACTTAGCAGCGTAATGAACAACTCTTCCATAATCAAAACATTTGAAAGGAAGCTTACCTCTGAACCGTCCTGTGCCAAGTTGAAGTTTCTTTACAAAATTTACCTCATCTTCTTCTGAGATATATCCTGATCCTTCTGTTTTTTGTACTTCCTTCCCTTTTGTAGAAGCTCTAAAGACTGCTTCTTTGACTTCAGATGATCCTCCTCTTCTCATTTCATATGCAGTTAGTATGCCATGAAGTTGCACCACAATAAGATTTTGAAGATCCTGCTTTTCTTCAAGAGAAGAAACTTTTGACTCAAATTTTGCCGTTAGTGATCTTAAAATTTTCTCAACCAAAGTAGATTCGGTTATTGTTTCTCCCAGATTTCTCATACGATTTACAATATCATCAAGACGTAAAAATAAATTAGTAACGCTCTCCTCATTATCCATTTTTAGATTCTCATATTGAATTCTAAGAGTTTAGAGTTTAGCACTTTTTACCTTTGCATCACCTTCATAACTCAGAATGATTTTGTCCCATATTGCCTTAGCTGTATTCAGCTGCATGACTTTGACAAATTCTGATTCAGTTAGACTTCATAATAGAGCATTGACCACCTTTGCATTTGTTTCATAATTCTTTCTTTCTATCGGATCTGTTGGTACTACAGCTGGATATTGATATCCTTGTTCAACAATTGCCCATACATCTGCTCCCAGAGACTGAAGATAGGATCTCATCCTTGTTTTCCAGAAGATTAAATTATTTCCATTAAAGAGCGGAGGCATGATAGATGCTGTTCCATCTTGATTGCTCATCTTGCTTGATCTTCCTTCTAGCGGCTAAGATTTTTCAGAAGGACCTGCTCTGATACCAATTGTTGGGAAAAATACTGAGAGGGGGGGGGGGGTGAATCAGTATTTAGGGCTGAAAACTTTTAACTTTTCTTTCTCTTAAAACCATATGCTACTTTACTGAATCCAATTTGTATGTCCAGAGATATTATTATGTATTTACTTAGGTCATTGCATCATTCATTCATCAGATGTAGAGTAAGCAGTAAGTATGAATAGAAATAACAGAACAAACCATCATACATAAGCCACACATATGAACACCAGTATTTAAGGTGGAAACCCAATTCGGGAGAAAACCACTGCTGTTGTTATCTCAGTCTTCAATATTTATTATAAAGAAAACTTCTTACAATTTTATGCTGGCGCAGACTTATACCAGCACGCAGGCACCCACCTGCAGAAAGGCTACAACCTTCTCTTGTTCTCCAGCCACTACTGGAAGGGAGCTCCAACCCCTAATTTTAACATCAGCTTCTACTGACAGGATACTTTCACTTTCATACAGAAGGCTTCAACCCTCACATCCATCAGATTTCTTCAATTTCTTC
This sequence comes from Pinus albicaulis, assembly GCA_034641835.2. Taxonomy (NCBI): domain Eukaryota; kingdom Viridiplantae; phylum Streptophyta; class Pinopsida; order Pinales; family Pinaceae; genus Pinus; species Pinus albicaulis. The sequence continues at coordinate 111,651,798 of CM076583.1, read as the reverse complement.
ATCAGACTTCTGTCAGGTCTTCCTCATTTCTTTTGCCGATCATTGTAGAGTTTCATCATTTCTAGATCATATCCATAGGTGCATCATAGATTCAGATATATCAATTAAGAACAGAGTTCGTCCATGCGGATATTTCTTAGAGAAATTCATTCATTCACCACCCTTACGCATGCACACATTGTACAATAATCGTCTTCTCCTTATATAGTTTTTTCCTTTAGTAAAACCATGAGTCAAAACCATCCAACCGCTGATGGTATTCCTTCTTTTATTGAAATTTTATTTATCAAATTCGTGGAATTTGATAAATAAACATTATCCACAACCTTTGGCAATTTAAAGTATATAATAGAACTTTAATCAATGAGCAATATAAATTAAAATGGGCCCCAATGCTAACAATCGACCCGATCGAAGGGCTCACGTTCCATAGCACCGCAACATCCAATCCGATGGATATCGCTTGGGCAACTTACATGGGCAATAACGCGCGATGGCGCGCCGTACTTGTGTTATCCTTTGCGCACCTTCCGAACGCAGCCACTGTCTAATGGCATATTCCCAGATCAACGGTATGTATCAATATCGCACCGCGTCTTTGGTCGATGGTTAACGCGCGATGGCACGCAGTGGGAGGCAGTTTTCCATGGGTCCACCTCGCCACGTGTCGAATGATCTATGGAATCGCTCCCAACTCCTCAAATACCACCCACCGTGTAAAGGTGGTGCGATGAAAACCATAAACTGTTGTCACTGTTCATCTGGTCACAGTTCCGCTCTTCTACGCAGGGTTCCAGTTTCTTCATTATGTTTTATAAACCCATCGGGTCTGGAACTTAATCGCAATCGCAAGTTCCTGTATGGAGGATCCGCTCCCTTTATATTCTCCGATGTGATTATATTGTTCCGATGCGATCATGCCTGACTTCAAATACTTGTTACTCATGGTTTATAAGCCCATCGGGTCCGGGCTCTCAATCGCAATCGCAATTCTTTGGTTTATGCGTTCCGCTGCCTTGTTTTTCTCCGATGCGATTTGGTAAGAGGTCCCACCATATAATACTTTGTTTTATGTGCTTATATAGGCTTTGAGTCAATGCGATTAAGCCAGATTTCAAACTTATCAAGCCAATGTTTATATGCCCATCGGATCCGGGCTCTCAATCGCAATCGCAATTCTTTGGTTTATACGTTCTGCTGCCCTTATAATCTCTGATGTGATTGGGTAAGGGGTCCCGCCTTATGGTACTTTTGTTCTTTCAATATCGCGCTACATATGGCTATACATATGTATATATATATACTTTATATAAAGCACAATATATACTTTGCTGCTGGAGTATACGATTCCCGGAATGAGATTTATATTATATATGCATTACATTGCTCTGTTCTTTGTTGCTGTTTCAAGTGCTCCTCCTTTGGCATTGATGGAGATACATCATTCTTACATCTTTAACACATAGGTTTCTTATCATAGGCAACTTATCAGGTAGGTTTCCATCAAGTACAACTTCATCAAGTAGGTTGCCATCAAGGACAACACATTGCATCATATTGCCAACACATTGTAGCAACAACATGGATTTCAAGGGGACAAGAGAAATGGTTCAAAGGTTTCAAACTCAACATGGAGTAGTGCAAGGAGTTTATCAAGCTAGAAAACAGTGAAATTGACCTTACTAATGCCATCCCAAGAAGCTGCATGAAGGATAACTACTCAAAGTTTCTGCTTATCATCCAAAAATATTTTACTTATGATGGGAGATACCATAAAGTCTACTCTTACCATTTCAAGCTTCTCCTACACTTTACTGGTAAGATATCTCTTGATCTGCCTTTCTATTTACACAAAAGTTTATCAAAAATGGAAGATAAGGTCCAAGAAAAATATGAAGTAAGTGAGACTTCATTGTTTCATTGTGGTTTAATTAAACTTCTGGTTTTAGATGAGCTCCAGAGACTAAGCAGAGACTGGTCTTCTTTCTTATTTGTTACTGGTTTTGAATTGGATACCCTTACTCCTACAAGAACTCCTAAACCTAGGAGTATCCCATCAACCTTAGTGGCAGAACAAAGTGAACCAGTGGTGGAAAAACCAAGTGAACCAGTCATGATGGAAACAGAGCAATTGCAAAGTTTTGATACACCCAATGTCCCACCTGCAAAACAAAAATCAAAAGTGGCAAACCTACAAAAAAAAAGCAATCTGTGAGTAAAAAAGGAAGAAAAAGGATGACAAGGAGTCAAATAGTGTCTTTAGAAGACACAATAGTAGCTAAAGGAAATTTAGAAGACATATTACATGCCATTGATATTGAAGAGACTCCTATAGTCCAGGCCAAAGATGTAGAAGAAGGTGGACATAAACTAAAGAAATCCAAAGCTGCAAAGAAACTAGAATTTGAAGGAGAAGATGCAAGTTTTATGTTCCAGGAAAGAAAGCCCATGACAAGGCATGCTAGAAAAATTTTGGAGAGCAGCAAAGAAGTTCATCCAACTACTGATACTGTCAAGCCACCACAAGACATCTTTTATCTTTCATCACCTGGAGAGAAAGATTCAGTTAGCAAGTCAAAGAAAGGAAAGGATAAAGTAATGGAAAAAATAGAGTTTGAACTCCTTGAAGAATAGTTGAAGTTGGAAAATCATGAAATTGATGTTATGAAGAAAGAAGAAAGGAAACACAATGTCCAGAAGGTTCAGTTTGGAAAGATGAAAGATATTTGGGAAGAGCAGGTTGAGAGTGTTTCCAAGACCCTAGATAATACACAGTAGTTTATCAAATGGACCATGCCATTGAGGAAAGAAGTGAAACATGTTAGGAAAATGAATTTACATTTGAAATCTACAAACAGAAAGTTGAAGGATCAGGTTAAAGACCTCCAAGAACAACTTGAACTAATCCATGAGGAGTTAGAGAAAAAAGGGCTTAAAATGACAGTAGTTGAGGATCCAATTGCTCAACTCATCATCAATGAGGAAGAAACACATCAAGACTCATAGTTTAAGATGATTTATGATTTTAAAGGTCAGTGGCATGTTAGAAACTAATTTTTTACACATGGAAAGTATATTGTTGAAGCTACACATAAATCTGTAATTTTCATTGTTTTCAGCAGTTTCATAGAGTTTCCTAGGCTTGAAGCCAGGAAAACGCTACGAAACCATTGTAGCTTTCTTTTGGAATTTAAAAACATTTTGAGATGTTTCCAAGAGATAAAAATAATATGGAAGAGGTATCTAAGCATGATGAAGACAATACCAAAGGAAAGATACAAAAATATTGATGGAAAAGGGAGTTTTTGTAATGCTACGAAAGTGCGCTACGAAATTGTCATACTTTCGTAGCATACTGTTTTGAAGCTTTATGAGCAGGTTTTTGTGCAGTTATGGATATGTGGATACTTTCAAAGGTTCAAGGGATATTTCCAGCATTCATCCAAGACTTAAAGACCATGAGATGAAGACAACTCATAAGCCAAACCATTCGTTGAAGATAAGGACTAGTTTTCCTAAAAAGCAGGGTTTGTTTCCAGTTTTAGAGGAGGTCAACTAAGATGTCATGTAGTGATGAGTCCCATCACACCCTATTCAAACATGTGAAGGAATAGTTTTCAAATATGTAACTGATATTAGGATATAAGGTAGTTGATGTAATAATGAATAGTATGAGTCCTATGAAGAAAAGGACTATCAAATAGAAAAGCTGTCATTTTCACATTAATGTAGATGTTTCTTGTTATGCAAGGTGTCATTAGAAAAATTTCGATGAATCTAGCCATGAGGAAAATCATCTCATCATGTAACAAGTCTATTAAAGGGAAGATATTCGAATTTGTATGGGTTGGATACTTTTTGGCAATACTGCAGCTTTATGTAAATTGATTATTTTCAGTAATACAGAGACTTGTTTCTTGACCAACCTGAGATACTGATTGAGTTTTTAGTGTTTATCTGATCTATATTTTCTATGTGTACCATTTGCAATGGTTTTCATCTTTAATACTCAGAATGCATTCATGTAATGCTCTGAATTCCTTTATAGATGAATTGACTGCGTTATTTCCTGTTTCATGTGTGCTTACCTTTGCTAAAAACTCTTACCTACCTCAGCTTCCATGTCAAGTGAACTTACTACTGAATCACTGAATTTGTTGACTCCATAAGCCAAAATTTTGCACACTTATACTATTTTCAACCTTTACACAACACAAGCAAGTTGTTTTCCAAGTAGAGTTAACCATCTAGATTTAGTTTTATTCAATATCATTAACCCCTTAGAGAGAGCCCTCTCAGACTGAAGAGGCTAAGTTTCAGTTGCAATATTGGTTTGAAATAGTAACATAAATTTTTCTGATTAGTAGCCTATCAGGTGAAATTTTGTGATAACACAACCCAATGCCTCTGTATTAGCCAAGTTGTAATTCAAATAATCAAGATGCGCACCTCAACTCATGATATTGATGGAAGAAAATGGTTATTCCCTAAATGATTCCTTAAAATAATAGATGTTCAATTAATGGAGCTGTAGAAATTTTCATTTTCAATCAGATGCATATGAAGTTGCAACAGAATATTATACAAGTTACAACAAACTTCATTAACCATTTTCTCAAAAATTACGAAGCATATTTTGCTAAAATATTACAAGCAATTTTTTACTATATCAATGCTTCTTGAATCCGAAAATCGAATCTATAAGATGCAATGAAAAAAAAAAATCAATATATCAACAAAAAGGTTGTAGGTAAAATTGGTTTTTCTTGAAACATAACAACTCTTTCTCCCCCAAACTGGAAAATTAGCGTGTCCTCATGCTATACTAGAAAACAAGTGGAGGTGGTTGCTATAATCATTGTTGAGACCTTTGCTTGGTGTATAATAACATAAAATAAGAGAGATTGTTAGTATGAATCTTTCGTCGTAAAAGATCCCTTTTAGCTACGAATAACAAATAGCCCTAACATCGATTATGGCTGCAAAATATCTTTAAGTCTGCTGCATAAATTCAGATCTAAGCACAAAAAGACATTAAGCAGATAAAATATAGTATGGCTCCATGCATCCAATAGACAAGACAAGAACAAAGTGTTTAAAAGAATGATTTGTATTATATTAAAGAATGGGGCACCTGAGAGGAAAACAAGAAAGGTGTTTTCCGGTTCTCCTCGGTGGGATGGGTTCTTGGAAGTCCTCAGTGTTTCAGATCTAGCATTTCTCTCTCTTATGGATGTGGAAAAGCAAACATAGAACTCAATGGGAGTTCACAAAGCAAAATGGAAAATGGTGACCAAGAGAAGATCTAGAGTGATCTAATGCAATGAAGGTGACTAATGAATGGGGAAAACCCCCTATTTATAACAAAATATTGGGGCAGTCTAGAACTCGGTGCATGAATAAAATATTATTAATCGAATTCTAGAAGCACCCTTTAGGAATATTTTATTATATTTGTTGGAGGGAAAAGGGTTCTTTGACTTGGGTCAATTCCTTTATTTATAAATAATAAATAAATAAATGGTTTATTTAATTATTTATGGATGATTTAGTCAAATTTAACTAAGAATATTATTTAAATAATGATTTAAATAACTCATTCTTATGGAATAATTAAATAAATAAAGATTTATTTAATTAAGTTCCTTATTTTGGGTTAAATATGACTAGGAAATATAAACAAATGAGTTATTTTATATGGTGAAAGCAATTTTACTTAGGGTAAAATTGGTCTTACATGGTGTACTTGGGTTCATCTAATAATAATAGGTTAGATGACCAAAAAATGGTGTAACAGATTGCCCCCCAACGTACGAGTGTTAGGAGAAAATCGTATGACCGAAGTACGTTGTAAGAACTCAATCACTAGATATTGAGAGGGAAGTGAGAGAGAGAAATGCAAGGTTGTCTGATGTGCTAAAGGACTAGAGCCTGAGGAGATGAGACTTACAGGTGCAACAAGTCTCTAATTTATGAAGTGGTACCTGTGCTAAAGGCAGTGGGGGAGGCATACCTATGCTTGCCTTGACAAAGTACAAAGAATAAGGTGCCCGGAAAACCACGGAACGCAATGAGTACAAAGAGGAAGGCGCTCGGAAAACCACGGAACGCAATAATGAAGCATGTGCTGGTTGAAACATGAGCCAGATAAATCAGAGGATGAATCCCACATACATGTGATGCCTGGAATAATCTTCAGGACGTATACAGTAATATGGTAGTACATGAGATACAAATATACCCAAATTCCCCCTACACACGGGGAAGGGCTCTCAAAATTTGACAGAGACATGTGAATAAAAAATGGTGTTGCAAACGGTTGAAGATGATATCATCAAATGAGAGGAGCTTCATCAAGGGCGGGAATGAATTCATCCGGGCATGTGGGGGGCTACCTGCAGGGTCACCCCCTCATGAGGGTTGAGACATCTCACACATGAACGTGAATCACCAATAGCTGCTGCGGCATCACTGGACCACCGAGTATACGTATCGCGAACATGCTAAAAAGGGGCTGGATCCAAGGTACCCAGATGAAGACTAATGATGATGTTGAAATGATGAAAGGTCCAAAGGGGACCCGAAAAACATGAGTATGAAATGGTATCTCATGACGGAAATTGACACAGACAAGAATAAAGATGGAGGCTAAGTGGTGCCCCAAGGAAAAGTGTTGTAAGTGAGGAAATCTGATTTGAAAAAGGAGGAAAGGAAGACTTCGTGGACAACATGTGTCCTGGTGAAGTAGTGACTGATGAAAACAAACATATGCTGGCTATCTACAAGAAAGTAAAACATGCATTTCAAGCGGGAAATGCTAAGGGTAATACCTCTTGAGATAGAGTGCATTGCGAGGATTAGGAAGGGGGTGGCCTTCAAAGTCCTCTAAAAGATATGCCCCCTTCCCAAGATTTTTACTGATGATGTAAGGACCTAGCCATAATGAGTCGAACTTCCCATGACCGAGGGTATCGTGGGCCTGGTCATAGACTAGAACAAGGTCACCTTCATGAAAGGTGGGAGGATGCACTTTTCGGTCATACTGAGCTTTGGTGTGCTTTTTGGCCGCTTCAAGAGTTTGTAATGCAACACGACGATCTTTAGAAGAATGCTCAAGCATCATAAGTCGTTGTTCTAGAGGTTGGGTATCAGGGAGAATTTCGATGGCCAAATGACGGGAAGGGATTTCGCATTCGATTGGTAAGACTTCCTCCTCACCAAAGACAAGGTGGAAAGGAGTGAAACCATTGGAAGTTTTTACAGAAGGACGATAAGCCCACAAAGCAGGGAAGAGCATGAGATGCCAATTGGTTTTGTGTTTATTCACCGTTCGTTGAAGCATGGTTTTAAGAATTTTGTTGACCGCTTCAACTTGGCCATTACCTTGGGGGTAATAGGAAGATGAATATTGGTGCTCAAAACCTAATAAGAAGGAGAGCTCATGCCAAATCTGATCTTCGAAATGTCGACCATGGTCCGAGACCAATTGTTTTGGAACTTCGAATCGAGCAATGACATGGTTAAAGAAAAAGAGGGCTACAGTGGCTGCCTTATTGTTGAACGTAGGCATAGCTTCGGCCCATTTAGTGAAGTAGTCAATCACCATGATGATATATTTGTGGTTACCAGCAGATGGAGGTCGAAATTCCATAAAGTCGTTGGCCCATTTACAAAAAGGACCAGCTGTGACAATAGGATGGAGAGGAGAGGGAGGAGCTCACGCCTTGGGGCGAAATGTTGGCAATTGGAACATTTTTTGACTGCTTCAATGCAATCACTGAAGAGAGAAGGCCAAAAATACCCAGCACGCATGATTTTTTGGGCAGTGGCGAGGCCGGAGAGGTGGCCACCACAAGCGCCACTATGACATGCATTTAGGACTTGCTCGGCTTCAACGTGGGTGAGGCAACAATGAAGGACAGTATCTACGCCATGACGATAAAGGTCATCGCCGATTAGAAGGTAGTGAGAGGCTTGGTGTCGGATACGTCGTCGAGCATCACGATCAAGGTGAAGGGTGAACTTTTGGGTTTGCAAGTAAGTAAGGGTGTCACCGTACCAAAGGTCGTCGGTGGTGATGGCAAACAAATGTTCATCGGGAAGAGCATCATTAATTGGAGGATCTTGCGTCCGGGTAGGTAAATCAAAAATGAGTTCAGCTAGGACTAAACCTTTCTTACTTTTTGGGGTGACAAATTCAAGGTCAAATTCTTGGAGAATAACGACCCAACGGGCGTACTTCCCATTGAGGATGTGGCGACTCAGTAGGAAAGCCATGGGGTTGGAATCAGTCACAACCTTGGTGGAACGCATGAGGCTATAATGACACAATTTTTGGACTGAGAACACGACAGCTAGTGCTAATTTTTCTTCATGTGAGTAGGACACAGGTGGACTGGCGAGGTTCTTACTGACATAATAGATCACATGTTCGACACCGTTATCATCCTCCTGGATAAGGACACTAGCAACCGAATATGTGGAAGCGGAGATGTATAGGATGAAATCTCGGTCAAAGTCAGGGGCACAGATTAAGGGAGTGGATGTGAGAGCATGCTTGAGGGCATCAAAAGACTCTTGAGCGTATGTATCCCAAACAAAAGGGGTGTGAGAGCGAAGAAGTCTAAGGAAGCCGTGTGCGGTAGTGGCATAGTCAGGAACGAATCGGCGAAGAAAATTAGCTTTGCCTTGGAGACTTTGTAGCTAGTGTAAGGTACGAGGCAAAGGAAGTTCAAGAATGGCTTGAACCTTCAAAGGGTCGAGAGTTATCCCGTCTTTAGACACGATGAAGCCGAGGAGACGACCGGCGGGAACACAGAAGACACATTTCAAAGGGTTAAGGCGAATTCTATACTTGTAGCATCGGAGAAAAATGGTATGCAGGTCATGAAGGTGTTGCGCCTGATGTTTAGAATGTGCGGTAAGGTTGTCTAAATAGGCAAGGATAATATGGGCTAAGTCATGGAAGAAATAATACATGGCTCATTGAAAGGTGGCACCGGCGTTTTTAAGGCCAAATGGCATGACTCGGTATGCGAAAGTGCCCCACGGACTAATGAACGCGGTTTTAAGTTGATCAGCACGACGAATAACAATTTGGTTGTATCCAGAGAAGCCATCCATAAAGGAGAGAATCTCGTGCCCCGCACACTCATCGATGATTTGGTCAATAAATGGTGTGGGGAAGTTGTCTTTGGGACAAGCTTTGTTCAGATCGCGAAATTTGGTGCAAACACGAATGGTGCCTTGTTTTTTGAGGACGGGAACTGGGTTAGACACCCAAGCGGTATATTCAATGGGGTAAATGAAACTAGCCTGTCGGAGCTTGTCGATTTTAGCTTTGATGGCTTCACGTCTAGAAGGATGGATGGGTCTCAACTTTTGACGAACTGGAATGGCATCAGGCCATGTGTCGATGTGATGTTCGACAATGGCAGGATCGAGTCCAGGCATTTCTGAGTATGACCAGGCGAAAACATCACGGAATTCTGTGAAGAGTTTCATGTAGGCTTCAATTTCTTCTGGAGTGCATTGGGCACCCATGGTAATATGTTCTTCAATACCTGGCTTGACAGAAATTTTTATTTTGATGGTGGGAGAGATATTAGCCATATTGCCTTCTTCGAAAGCATCAGGTGCAGGGATGGGGTTTTTGAACCAATCGACTTTATCAGGGATGAAGTCTTTGGATTCGAGGGCATATTGGTCATGGGATTGATGTGGGAGGAAATATGCACGATGGTGCATATCGTCCCATGGAAAATCAGGGTTGGTCATGGCTTCCATGATGTCTTCATCGGACTGGAATATGGGAAGAGAGGATGGAAGAGGTTGACCTGAGGAGGTAGAGGGATGAGACTCTTGATTGTGATGGGAAGGGTTCACAGGTACGATGTTATGTGAGGTGACCAGAGTGAGCAGGTGAATGATCAGGTGAAGCATTGGGGGAAGGTACTAAGGGGTTGGTATCCGAGAATCGCGATGATGAGAAAAGGTAGGAAATAGTAGTTGAAGTCTCAGTCATTTCGGTATCAGGAGGAGGAATGGTAATCATGGTAGACAGGTGGTCTTGTGTGAGGGAAGAAGGATTACGGGTGAGGGCGGCTCCTAATTAGCAGTATGTGGCTAAAGAGGCACGATACTCGTCAAGGCGGGGGCAAAGGTGGGTATAGTGGCCATGGAAATTGCACAAAGAAAAAGGGTGATTGGTGTGCAACTTCTTAAGTTTAGGGGTAGAATCCGGTATGGTGACATGGACTTCTGGGATGTCTGATTTTGGAAACGTTTCATTAACCATGGTCTTGAGAGGTGGTAATTCAGGGCAGGTATGAGTGGCATGACCAAAAACATCACACAGAGCACACTGGATGGGATGCTTGGGGGGCCAAGGAGGGGCAGGTTTGGGTGGGGTAGGTTTGTCCCTTGATGCCCCCTGCGAGCTTTGCCATTTTTACTCGAAGCAGTTGTAACAGGAGGCGGTGCTTGTTGAGGTGACTGAGGTACCAACGTAGCAAGAGAAGTCGTAGGGATTGGTTGAACTGGGGTCAAAGTAATATATGGTTTAGGTTGACCGGGCGGAGTGGTGGCTAGAGGGTCAAGGTACCAGACAGGTATACCCAAGGTCAAGTTGGGGAGGGATAGGGTGGCCAAGGTAGGAACCGAATAAGCTCTAGGAGGGGGAGCGAGGAAAGGGATCTGACCAGCATGGAAATGGCCAGGAGGAATGGTGCCAAGGGGGTGGATTTCAGGTGGAATCGACCCATGAGGAGTGGCGGTAGAAGAAGATTCAGAAGGAATAAGGGTGGCTAACGGGGGTGAAGGGCTAGGAGATTTTTGAGGTTGAGGTTGCTAACTAGCCAAAGTGGGCTCTGTAAGGTTAGCCCAAGATTATTGCATCATGCAAACGTTCGCCAAGTTAGGATCAGAGACAGGAGGGGAGTCGAAAAAGGTGCCATGCAAGGAGGAGTCTTTGTAGACGCCGGGAGAAACACTGGTCAAAGAATCAATAGTTTTCTTGTTGGTGACAGTAGAGATGGTGGACTCAGGGGAGGTCTAAGTCAACTGGTCAATGGTGACAATATTGCCATTATGAGGGAAAAACATCTTGTGGTAGACTGCGGACGGGACGACTGACATGGCATAGGTGTAACTACGCCCCAAAAGGATGTTGTAGTCAAGAGGGGCGTCGATAACTTCAACGTCGACACAAACCATCTTGCCGGAAAGGGTGATAGGACAGTTACAGAATAGGCCAATGGGCTGGGAGGCATGGCCATCCCATGCACAAAGGGTGATGGTGGAAGGGGCCAGTGCAGGGGATCCGAGTTGTTTCCAAACCAAAGCGGAAATTACACAGGTAGATGCCCCCTCATTAATAATACACCGAGCAACATTGGCGTTTCAGATTTTGACTGGGATTTGGAAAGAAATCGAAGGAGGGAGAGGGAGATGGTCTGACTGACGGGCATCGAAAACAATCAATTGGTCATCGGAAGGATCTACAGCGCCCACGACAGATAGTAGAGCCCTCTTTTGAGAAGGACACGACTGGAGGAGTTCCAGTGTTGAAATGGCAGCAGGAGATTGGGTCAGATCATCTACTATGATGTATGAATGGGCAGCCCGACCAGAGGCAACATTTCGGCGTAATGGTCCCTTAGGAGTCTTGGAATGGACCTCGGATTTGGGTGGAGGGAGTTGCAAGGGACCATTGGGTGTCGATAGAGGCTCTGTAGGACCTGACGATGGAGACTCAGAGACAGACGGAACAGGAGGTGTGGAATACTGATGGGACCGAGTTTGAAGGTTGAGGTCGACAGTGAGAGGTGGGTCAGAGGCCATCATGAGAATCTGGTAATCAGAGGAACCAGAAGGGGAAGGGTGAGTGGTTACCGGGGCGTGAGGTGGTTGAGTGGCCACGAATCCTTGTTGCAGGAAAGGATCGGTAAACACAACAGGTTGAGAAGTAATAGGGGTGGGAGGGGTAGTAGAGGAGGAGTGTTGTCCCCTTACGGTGTCCTGAGAATCCCATAGCCACCGCATTTGTGGTAATAATGGACAATCGTGAGTGTAGTGACCATAAACACCGCAACACGAACAAGGCTTATTGGTGTGAAGTGGCCTGTCTGGCTTGGGCTGAGGGCCCTGTGGCTGGTTGGCAGTGGTAGAGTCGAGATTGGAAGGATTGGGTCCACGATTACCAGAAGAGGATTGGTTTCCTTTTATCTTTCTTTGAGAAGGAAGAAAATTAGGTGCCCCCTGTTGTGCAAATACTTGCCCTGGAGGGGGTAGCAGGTGCGGGTGCGGGGGTGGAGAAGGCAAGGGGGTGAAAGGTCCAAATGTTGGAGGAGCTGGGACACCAGGTTGAGAGTAAGGATAAGGATTAGGATGGGCAACATTGAGGTAAGTAGGGGTAGGAGCAAAAGGAGGAGGTATTCCGGATCCTGGATACATGCTACCTGGAGGGGTAAAGGTGCTGAAGGTGTTGGCCCCTCCTGGAGGGAGACCATAGCCCATAGGAGGTTGGGCAGAGGTATGGGAAAGAGCTCCAACGATATCGTAGGTGGAGTGAGATTCCCCCGGGGCATTAGTGCTGCCAGGTTTGGGGAGGTCAGGAAGGACGGTATAAACATAACCAGATTGAGCATAAATAAGGTCATATTTCAAGGCTATTTGGAGGGCGGCTTCTTCGGTTTGAGGGAAATGGGAGGCGACATCTTTGCCAATGGGAGGTAAGAGAGAGTGAAGGAACCAGTCCATATAAACCCGATCTTCAAAGGGAGGAGCTCGACATAAGCTTCTTCTGCGCCGCCATTCCTGGACATGAGTGGAAAGGTGGGTTGAAGAGGATTGACAGAAGGAGGTTAAAAGCTCGGTACCAGTGTCGTATCAGAGAGGGAGCTGGAAATAAGATAAAAAGGCTTGGGCAATGGTCAGAAAATTGGTATGGGAGGAGGTGGCCTGTTCAACATACCATTTAGAAGCTTCGCCTGTAAGCGTGTGTTGGAACAATCTAAGACGAATAGAGTCGTCAGTAATGGAAGTGGAGGAACACCACATATGGAAGGATCGGATATGGTAGGAGGGATCCTCACTAGCAAGGCCTTCGAACTTGGCATAGCAGGCCAACTAACATCGTGGCGGATAGGATCATTAATTAGCTGATTGAAGTCGGGGAGACTAAGGCCGGCCATATAAGGGAGTAATGGGGCAGTCGAGGTAGGTCCCGAGGTGGTTCCACTGGAAACAGACCCAGCAGTAGTACTGGGGTTACTACTGGTGGTAGGCCCTGAAGTAGACGTGGTGAAAGTGACAGGGGGAGAACCAGGAGTAGGGGGAGAACCCGAACAACCAGAGGAAGAGTCGGAGTGCAGACTCGGGGAAAGACTTACTCGATGACGACGGGAAGGAGGAAGTCGACCAAGCGGAAACTGAGGATGAAGGCCAAGAAGTTTCCGGGAGAGGCGCCTTGGGGGTGCAATGATGACAGGAAGAAGAGAAACCGACAAGGGCACGGGGGGAAAAAATCAAGTGAGGTCAAGGGCAGAGAGGTGCAGTGACAATTGATTTTAAAGTCTTTGCCAGGCAGTGTTAACCAGGTGCTTCTTCGCGTACAGTCAGTGTGTGGCGTGCGTTAATTTTAATTGTTTAGACCCAGACGTTTTGAGAGTAAAATAAAAAGTGTGCTACGTAATGGAAAAGAAATCTGCAGTAAATAAGACTGAAAGAACAGAAAATTAACAACTAACGATGTAGCAATCTAACCCAAAAAGGTGGGTCTCTCAAAACTAGTCTACAAGAGGGAAAAAACTAGGCAAAGCACGCTAAAAAGATGCCAATAGATCTAAGGTCCGGAGGGACTAGGATCTAAGGGTAAATCTGCTGAAAAGTGGTGCAGAGAACAGCAAAGAGGCAGAGGCAAGGTTGCTACGAAAAAGGAGGAGATCAGCTAAAGATAGAAGAGACAAGGCGGTGGCCTTAGAAATGAACCCAAACAAAACGATATGAGGTGGTTTTGAGAGGGAGAAGAGCTGATCTAAAGGGATCTGAAAAAGAGGTATCAGATCGGAGAAAAAGAGGGCTGAAACTCTAGAAATTCAGACTTCTGAAACAGTAAAGACTCGTCCACAAAAATTGGAGGGTACTAGAGCCCTAAGGGGCAAGATTCCCTCTTATTTGAGTGAATAAGATCAGAAACAGGTCCAAACAGGCAGAGACAGAGGCTGGAAAACCCTGACAGAAGCTTCAGACAAACCCAGAAAAAGTGCTGAAAAATTTGCAGAAAAAGTGCAAGTCGCAGGTTTGGGGCAGAAAAGTGCGTCCCGAGGCTCAGGTCGCACTTTTTGGGCCGATAAGTGTGACCTGCAGATCCGGCTCTCTCGGCAGCAGATTTCAGAAAAATGTGTCGTCTCAGCTGCGGCTGATGTCTGCCACCTGCGCAATAAGGCCAGAAACACACGGAAGTTAAAAATTTGACTGTTTAAGGGTTTTAGGGGTGAAAATCACCATAAAAATAGGAAAAAAAAAATGGAAGAGAAACCCGAGGGTCTGAAACAGTTGGATATGCAGGAATAGATAAAACGACAGCAGTCGCAAAAGAAAACCCGTGTGGAGTCGCCAATTTTTAGTATGAATCTTTCGTCGTAAAAGATCCCTTTAGCTACACATAACAAATAGCCCTAACATCGATTATGGCTGCAAAATATCTTTAAGTCTGTTGCATAAATTCAGATCTAAGCACAAAAAGACATTAAGCAGATAAAATATAGTATGGCTCCATGCATCCAATAGACAAGACAAGAACAAAGTGTTTAAAAGAATGATTTGTATTATATTAAAGAATGGGGCACCTGGGAGGAAAACAAGAAAGGTGTTTTCTGGTTCTCCTTAATGGGATGGGTTCTTGGAAGTCCTCAGTGTTTCAGATCTGGAATTTCTCTCTCTTATTGGTGTAGAAAAACAAACATGAAACTCAATGGGAGTTCATGAAACAAAAATAGAAAATGGTGACCAAGGGTAGATCCAGAGTGATCTAATGCAATGAAGGTGACTAATGAATAGGGAAAACCCCCCTATTTATAAAAAAATATTGGGGCGGTCTAGAACTTGGTGCATGAATAAAATATTATTAATCAAATTCTAGAAGCACCCTTTAGGAATATTTTATTATATTTTTTGGAGGGAAAAGGGTTCTTTGACTTGGGTCAATTCCTTTATTTATAAATAATAAATAAATAAATGGTTTATTTATCATTTTAGGGAAGTGATGGGAATACACCCTACTCATACACCATGTGTGTGCTTCAACACACACATGGAAAGTGATGGGAATACACCCTACTCATACACCATGGTGTATGAGTAGGGTGTGTGGAATGAGAAACCCTCACCCTACTCATACACCATGTGTGTGCTTCAATACTCCCTACGCATACACCATTTTCAACGCCCCATACCCAACGAATCTCACACTCCCTCACTACCCACGCGCCCCCTGCCGCTCTACACCTGCGTGCTCTCATATCTACACTCAATGGCCTCTTTCCTTACAGTGCATATCTCCCTATCCACTCGTCCCTCAACCCTGCATTACGCCCTTCAATACAGTCTCTCATCCCTTGCTTGGCTGCTAGACCTTTCCTACCTCACGGCATATATCGCTTCCCCTTGCCATACGCCTCCCACGCCGCTCGTCCACATCTCCCTCTCCTCCCTTCCCCTCGGCCTTGCTAACACTCCCTACGCCTCTACAGCATTCAATTCTCCCTCACACACTCGCGGCCTCTACCCACGCCGGCAACACAACGAATCTGACATTACGCCAATGCTTTCTCCACAGCTTTCGGCCTTCCCCTTATCACTCCATATCTGCCCGACCTCATACCCCAAATCTACATCTCTCTGCAATACAATCCTCATACAAAACGCTTCACCTCCCACTCCCTTTACACCTCCTCTCTATGTGAAAACAAGTCAGCGTTTTTAAAATTTTAAAACTTTTTTATATTCACTCTCCCCACCATTCAATACAACCAGCCTGTATACAATACCACCCAGCCATCTTAATTAAATTCGTTTTTTTTTAATACCACCTCCCTCCATTAATTCCCCCCTCCATTTTTAATAAATTCCCTCCCATTATTATAGTCCCTCTCCATTTTTTTAATCCCAATTATAAAACTCTTTTCTCCTTTTTTTTAATACCTCCCTCCATTAAAATTCTCCCTTTTCCCATTTTTATAAGTTAATCCCAAATAATTATTTTTTTAATTAATTTTCAATTAATTATAAAAAAAAAAAAAAAAAAGCAGCAGAGAGAGAGAAAGAGCAGAAAGAGAGGAAAAAGAGAGAAGACAAGAACATCAGAAATGAAATTGAAGAAATTGACATATGGAGCAGATGGACTGAAAATTGAAGATTTGCATTGTGGCATTGATAAAAGGTTGTTTTTTTGAAGAATTTTACAAGTTTGCCAGCTCTTTGAAGAAAAAATTCAGCTTCTTGCATAAGTGTTTTTGCTGGACATTCACATATTTTTGCAGAGATTTTGTATTGAACTCACATTGTGAGTGAATTTGCCTCTTCATTCATAGTTGGAATCAGTGTATTTGAGTTGTTGGATTGTTGATTGCCCTCCATCATTTGAGGAGCACACTTTGTACTTTGAGGCATTTGTATTTCTTGTTGCATCACATTGTAAGCGGGTGCATTTTCGGTTGAAGCCGACACCCTTTCATTCATTTTTGAGCCTAAATTGTTGAAAATGGCCAAAATCAATGAGGCATTAATGTTGTTGAATGACCTCATTCATTCAAATGTTGATGACATGATAAAAATGAGCAAGGATGCTCTTTGTAAAATTCACAATTGTTTGCAAGATGCACATGAAAATATTGAGTTTTTGCAGTTGGAAACTCAGCTTCAGCAAGATGAACTTCAGCAAAAGAGTCACCATTCTGAACCTGTTTCTGTTTAGAACATTGTGAAAGACTCCCATCAGTAGCAAGTCAGTAAAGTTCCAGTTGATTCCTATCTGCCCTTGCACTTCAAAGGCAGACCATGTGATGCACCAGCTTCAAATTTCACTTCCCAAGCTCCCATCATCATCAAAGAGCTTTCTGTCCATAACAAGCACCCTAACTAGTCTTGGATATGACAAGGTTGGTGACCCTCCATATTCTTTCTCACACCAAGCCATTATATTTATGCTTTTATCTTCTTATATGATACCACCTCGTAACTTTCCCCCGCATCATGTTCCACTTTTGTCATTGCATTGAGAAATGCCAACACCGTACCTAGGTCGCCATATGAAATATCACTGTTTTGATTTTCATCCATGCAAGCACTGTGGTCGGCACACTCATTCTTCAGACAGATGCTTCAGAAACAAGCCTCCTGCAAGAACCAAGATTCATCTTGGATGGATCGCTTCTTGGCAATGGGCATCAGCAGCCAAGAAGATGTTTACGACACATGTTAGAACTTGTTCACGGATATTGAGAAAACTTGTAGTTGAGTTTTCGCCATCATCTCACCTTGTCCCTGACAGGGGGGAAAATGGTGGTCATGTACAAGCTTCGACGACAGATCAAGCGAGCCTGAGCCACAATCTCTCATTCCATGTTCAAAGTTGTAGCCAGCAGTTCAAGCGAGCCTGAGCCACAATTCGTCATTCCAGATTCAGAGATGTAGCCAGAGACACAGATGCCCATGAGCATACCTTCGGTTGGTGGATAACCTAAAACCATCATTTTCGGTTGGTGGATAACCTAAAACCATCACTTTCGGTTGGTGGATAACCTAAAACCATCATCTTTGGTTGGTGGACAACCTAAAACCACTGTTGCAGAGACTTCCAAGAAGGCCGTCTCTTTATGAGGGACAATTCTTTCAGCGTGCTTCCTCTACCTTTCTGCCACCCAGAAGAATGAACCCAAACAAGTTTTGCATTCCGGACTGTTTGTGTGTCATCCCAAAGTACCCTTTTTTTCCCAACATTTCGCAGAGTTGATTCAGTCATGTTTCGGCCATGTATACTTTGGTATATTTATATTACAATTCTTTTCTGGACTCACACACTCTCTTCATTAAGGGGATGTTGGAAAACACTTAATCCTACATGGGTAGGTGTGGAATGCGAAAAGTCATAATGGAGTCCAAGTGACCTTGGAATATGAAACCAAGAGTCACACCATTGTACTATAAATGTACATCATGTATAATGGAAAATTAAGAAAGCCTCACGCTTATCCTTCATTGTGTTGAGTCTCTTGTGTGTGTGTGTTATCTTCCTCATACACCATGTGTGCTTCAACATGAGACATGTTTAACATAATTAAATAAATAATGGTTTATTTAATTATTTATGGATGATTTAGTCAAATTTAACTAAGAATATTATTTAAATAATGATTTAAATAACTTATTCTTAGGGAATAATTAAATAAACAAGGATTTATTTAATTAAGTTCCTTATTTTGGGTTAAATATGACCAGGAAATATAAACAAATGAGTTATTTTATATGGTGAAAGAAATTTTACTTAGGGTAAAATTGGTCTTACATGGTGTACTTGGGTTCATCTAATAATAATAGGTTAGATGGCCAAAAAATGGTGTAACAAAGATGATGGATGGTAAAGAATATTAATGACATGTTCATGATAATGAAAGTAACACTCCCCCAAAGTGAAATATTTTGTGTCTCTGAAAAATGGGAAGTAGTAAAGAAGGGGAAATAATGGTTCAAAAATATGGGTGAATAATGCTCAATGGTTTTTCATGGAATTCTCCTAAACTTTTAATAAATCAAAAAATTATGTTGTTTTACCTCAAGTTTTACCTCCGTAAAAATGTGGAATGACATTCATGGATTGACATTTGTTGAAGCTAATGTAGGATGAGATGATGATAAAAGTGATGCGGAAGGTGGAAGCCATGCAAGCTGAACAAAGTAATCAGAAAGTGTAGTAGTGTTTCCTTCCACCAAACTGATTAGTTTCCCCGTCATCTATAAAACATCTCATAAGTATCCTTAATTAGTAATTCATCACCTCAATTACCTCATTACCTATAAAAGTGACATAATCATATAGTGAATGGCATGGGATAATAATGGATAAGAAGAGAAAAGATGCATTCCTTATACCCATAAGCTTTGGTTGTTATGAGCACAAAAATTATGCTTCTCAAGGTCTGTCCAATTACCTGGGATTCAAAATCAGAATTGGGCCTCTTTATTCCACGTCAAAATAGTAGTGGTGTTGTTAAGCTATGAATAAATGCTGACTGATTGGGCAAAACAACAATCTCTGGTTAAAGATATGATACTTGTAGAATAAATGAATGATGGATTAGATAATACAAAATGTCAACTATCAAATCTCTAAAAGTTTCATCCCTGACATGTAAAGTAAATATTCATAACTCAATAATATATATAAACCATAACCACCATCATCTAAGAACCAATTAAATATTACCCCATGAACCATGAGTTCTGGAAAACTTTGTATATGCAACAGTCAACTTTATCGGAAATTGGCTTTGAGAAATAAGGTAACCAAGTAGATTATAGTATTAAATTAACTTCTATACCATAGGCATAACCACTGCTGCCAACATGCATCCATAGCCTCGACAGGGATGCCTTTTTAACTAATTGAGATGCCAGTGTCCCATCTATTAGAAATAAGTACATAGTTACAAAAAGCCTTTCAATTTGCTTAGATGTCAACTAAAGATAATTTTTCTAGCGTGCTAACTAGTTAATAACAATGCCATTCACAGGAGCTAAAAAAAGTGAAAAAGTCGGCTCGTGATGAGACCTCTTGTACTTCAGTTTTATGATCGAAGGCCATTATCGTGGCTTGGTGACCAGTAGTGGTAATGTCACTTTATTAGGACCTATGATCATGGTAGGTCAGCTCATGATGAGACATCCTATCCTCTAGTTGACTATTTATGTTTAGAATTCAACTATGGTTATTGTTAATCAATAAAATATTACTTAATAGATGGGGTGGCAGGTCATCTCCTTAAGAGCTAGGGATGGCATAAAAAGTTGTGTAGTAACTATTTTCAACTTTGATAGTTTTCCTTCTAAAAAACTAATCACCTTAAAATGACAACCGATAAATATATTTTTCATTGCTGAGATTGGGGTTGAAGAATAGTTCATTAGATAATGGAAAAAATATTTAAATACAATTTTGTGGTCATCATCATAAATTTTACAAGATCAGATACTTGACCCATTAGGAAAGTTGAAAGCTGGCATGATGAAATCATTTTTGCATAATTGTTCCTTAAAAATAAGATTATGTTTATAGATAAGCAAAGATAAATTGACTACCCAACATTATGTCAAAGAGGGCCTAGACCATTAAAAGTATTTCCCATTCACCAAAGAGAAAAACAAATAAAAGACCTTCATATGTTGAATTCAACGTGAAAATTGGCCAACAACAATAGTTGTATTGTGGTAAAAATAACCATGACTTAGGTAATAACAGGGGAAGGGAAAAAAGAATGATGTTAGGAAGGTGAAATGATGGAGGATTAGTCACTTTACAAAATAATGAGGAATTAAGAGTGAATCTTTCCTGACAAGACTTACCATAATAAGCATCCTCATTAGTAAATAAGAGACCTCCCCCAAACTAAAGTATGTCTGTCATCAATCATAGTTGGTCATGTCATAAGTAAAATACCAATGAAATCCACAGAGTCGGTCGAGGACATACCTTGAAACTTACCTTGGCAGAGTAACAACACTAGAGGAGTAGCAGCACCAAGTACTTAGAAAAATATCACCATGGAGTAACATCACCAGAGGAGTAACAACATTAGACACTTAGAAAATTTCCTGGAGTAACAACACCGGATACTAGAAATTTTTTTAGAGTAACAACACCAGAGGAGTAACAACAGTGATGGAGTAACAACATTGAAGGAGTAACATCACTGATAGTGTAACAACAATGACTGTGTAACAACATTGACGGTGTAACAGCAGTGATGGTGTAACAACAGTGACAGAGTCACAGCAGTAATGGAGTAACAACACTAACGAAGTCACATCAGTAATGGAGTAACAACACTGACGGTGTAATAGTAGTGATGGAGTAACAACACTGACGGTGTAACAGCAGTGACAGAGTCACAGCAATAATGGAGTAACAGCACTGACGGTGTAACAACATCCAACACTTAGAAATTTTTTCCAGAGTAACAATATCATGAAACTTAAGAACTTGCTTCTTTTATTTTGAGAACATAACAAAAATGTGACCTTGAAGCAAACAATACCTGAAGAATAAAAACATAACATAAATCAAAAAATAAATAACTCTTTATTGAAAACCAATAAATAAATAAATAACTTAAGTTACAATGGTTATGATTTTTGTTGCAACAATGTTGTTCGTGAATGTTGAATGAATGGAAAAATGCTTTTTTTTTTCGGAAATCACTTGGATCTTCAAATGGAAATAAATTCCTCATTTCTCTTGTTATAAATCCGTTAAGTGATGAAAAGTATTCATTTTTTTTCTCCGTGTGAGGAAACATCTTTGAAAATATTCTCATTTCATTATCATTGTCTTCAAAAATCACTTGTTCATAAATTGACCTCATTTATTCTCTTGGGACCTACAAAAAACGAGCATATATCTGCAATAAAACATAAAATCATGGAAGAAGAGAGATGCACGGGCTCTCATCATTCAATACATATGCAAAAAAAATAAAATAACAAGTAGTTACTCCGTAAAACAAATCCACGGAATATAAACAAAGAAAATTTATCACCTGCGGGGGAGTGGTGGCCAACCATACTAACCAACATTGTTTCAATCATAACTTCTTTGTTTTTCATTAGATTTGAGTGATTCCAAAGCCAAATGAAATTGAATTAAGATATATGACTCCAATAGAAACAAGTTTTAAAATTTCTATGTAATGGTATGCTAACTTTTCTTAGAACAACCTGCATAACAGAGTCATTTTCGATTTTCATCTCAAACCAACAGTTGATATTTTAAGCATAAAAATTTCATTTGATGATGGATTGAACTGATTAAAATTGGAGATTTAATTATATTCATGTATCTATCCCCAATAGTAACATGATTTTAAGGAAATAAGAATTTATGGGTCAAATACGCTAGTGAACAGCCATGAAAATAGAGTTTCAAGAGTGCTGATTTACAATAAACATCAAGTATTGTGGTCATAAATTTCTCATAAAATATCAAAATAAAGTGATACAAGTTGCATTGTAAACTAGATTCATAGGGTAATATCCCATAGAAAAATATTTCCAAAATCTAGTCATTTAGGCCTCCAAAACCGGGTTGTCCCAACTCTGTTCCTGAGTTGCCTACTAGACATCCTGTCATTGTTTTGGTCATAAAATTTTAGTTTCAAATAAAAAACGAGTGATTCAAATTGGGTTAGAAAGTATAAATAAAGGGCTATGTAGGATAGAAACATGTATTTAAAATATGTCAATTTTTTCCCTCAAAACATGACTGTCCCCATTGTTTTTCCAGAATTTTCATCAAGGCTCCACAAACCATAAGATATAATAATCAAGGAATTTTTCCAAGAAGGTGATCAAAATGAATACGAGTGTTTGTAGAAATTTAATTTTTCAATATAACACATCTACATACATAAATAAATTCGAATATTGATCACCTATGTCAATTTTCACACCATGTTGCAACAAAAACAACTATTTTTACATATAAAGAAACTTATTTATTTATCTCTTTATTTATTCTATTTTCTACAGTACACTATTCTACCTTGAAAAATAAAATGTACTTACGTATAAGAGTACCTCCAATGAAGCCATTTTCGAAATCAGGCTTCAAGTATGCACATACCCATAAGTGAAAGATGTATGTTAATAAGTACTAGGGTATGAGAGACCAACTTCCCTGTTAAGGATGGTGCCAAGAATTGATGAAGTATGGAGTGATGTTGCGAAAAAACAACAGAGTGAAACCAGTCTTCAATATATTCTTGATTTCTCATAGTTGTTAAATCATGAAGTTCTTCAACTGGATTCCAGATTGTGTTGATGCTTTGTTCCTTGACCTCATCCCATGAATTTTGGGGGCTTTTTAGAGTGGTGGGTGTTTGTGGATTTTTCTATCATCTTACTGGCACACATGGACCCTATGTGTATCAATTCATCCTAAA
Source organism: Pinus albicaulis (assembly GCA_034641835.2). Taxonomy (NCBI): domain Eukaryota; kingdom Viridiplantae; phylum Streptophyta; class Pinopsida; order Pinales; family Pinaceae; genus Pinus; species Pinus albicaulis. The sequence continues at coordinate 111,628,585 of CM076583.1, read as the reverse complement.
AGTGCTTCATTTTCTACAGCAGTGAGCCCGCTTAAGTTCGTTAGAGAAATGCACAGGTTCTTACCGCTCGTCTTACTGCCTAGCGATTGTATAGCTGAAGACACCCAAAAATCACACTTCTAAGTGTCCCAGCAAGACATTGGTGAGCCCACTCAAGTTTGTTAGAGAGATGCGCAGGTTCTTACCTCTCGTCTTACCGCTCGACAATTGTGTCGCTAGAGACACGCTAAAAAAACACACGGAAATTGCACCTTTAAGTGCCCTAGTGTAGCATTGGTGAGCTCGCTCAAGTTCATTAGAGCGTTGCGCATGTTCTTACCTCTCGTCTTATCGCCCAACAATTAGAGACTGGGTACACTCTATCTTCTAACAAATAACTCTGGTTGATTGGATCGTCACTATCATTCCCGGCAACGACGCCAAAATTCTGGGTTGTATTAATCACTATTAAATGACTAAAACGGTACACATAAATTATCAATCCAGGGACATCTTTTATTTCAATGATAGGTGCACTTTCTGTGCCGATACACCCAACCAGAAGAAAATCCAAATAAAGGAAATCGCTGCTGAAGTAAATGTTGGAAGGAAATTACTCATGCGGAAATAAAATGATCTACAAGACTGTAATCACACCTTAATTAATTTGTCCTAGTGCGCCACACAACAATTACCTAGCTATTATCTCTGATCTCATATGTGTAACAACATATAAAACATTAGAATTGAAGTAGATCTATTCATGGCTAAAACAACAGCAACAACACTTCTACTGACACATAAACAAAATAATAAATAGATATATACACAACTACCTTAACCACTGCAATCCAAGCTAAAGAGGAGGGCCCTTCCTCCCTCTCAGGGTGCAGGAAGAGAAAGAAATTAATGGAAACTAAATCAGATAACGCATGTAATAGCAACACAATATTTTTCTATTATGATGATTGAAAGTTACAGAGTCAACATGATGATCTCCTCCCCTCTGATTTGTGTTCTTTAAATATACAAGATACAAAAGGGAAATTTCCAACCAACTGATTACAAAATATAAGAGATCTTTCCACCATGATTCAGTTGTATCAAATCGAATCTAATTATTGCAATTGAGGAAATTTGGAAAACGGCCACACAAAAAAATATGTGAATATGCCCTTCGAAGAACCTTCTGTTTCTCCCAATGAAGACCGAATTTTGGAAAACTTGTCACAGAAAAACTATTTTAGTCCGTTCTACACAAAACCCATGTCTCATATTTTCAATATTTTTCTTCGTTTGCCCGAAATGTCCAACACAAAACTATCACTTGTTATTCCAACGAATTTCTGAGTTGGAATATTTAATTATGAACTTGAAGATCGGGTTTGCAATCTAAAAGAGATCTTGGAGGCTAAAATCGTGAGTTATAACAAAATCATTAAATAAACCATCATTTAAAAAATAATTCATAATAATATTCAATTTATTAAAAATAAAGGAGAATAAATATTACTTATCCATAAGATCATAAATAATTATAAAATGGGATTAAATGATAAATTATGTGATAAAATAATGATAGGAATGGATGAAATATATGTTAAGAAATGGTAATATGAATGAAAATTTAGCGGCCCAACAACTTTCTCTTCCTCCCACTCCTCATGAGTATAGGACCGTGTCCACCTATCTTAATCAATGTGTTTTGATACCACCTGCTCTAGGTCCTATCTCGTGAACCTTTTTTCTCTAACATTGAACTCAAGTATGGCTTTAGCTTCCATTTTGGCACAAGTATATTTTCCTCACCCATACATCCCAATTTCTAATGGATAACATATGTATATATTCTTTTCATGTTTGCTTATAAAATCATTAAACCTATGTAAATAGTATGGAAATATAATACTCTAAGGACCAACCTATTAGGTGTAAATATTCATAGGAGATATGGAGACTTCTTCACTCCATAGATTCTTATGTAAGTGTAGTACACACTAATGTGTGAGTCTCCAATTGATCTCAGAACCTTCATGGCCTCTTGATATAATATAGGGTCTACTTGTAGAAAATTAATGAAAATAATATGTAATATAAAATTCTAACATATTTCCACTTATACTTATGTTCCCATAAGTCTTGGTAGTAAATGAGTACAAAAATTTCGATGGAAGTCCAATCACATCTAGTTTTCTAGAAAGGGGTTGGTTTCACAAAAAATATCTGCAAAGTATTGATTCATTTATCACCCTTGTGGGTTGTTTTAAGTATATTCCTTGACTCTAGTCACTAATTTTAACATTTCGACTGAAAGGATAAATCCACATTTGAAGATAGATACATTGTTAACGATTCTTGCATTAAAGGGACCAAGGCTTATTTAAAGTGGAAGCACCCTTTTCCCCAAACAATATGTAGATAATTTTAGTGACACTTATAAAATAATATCAAAGGAGGTGAATTGGATATGGCCCAATTTCTTGAATCCTAAATTTCTTATTTGAAATCCAAAAGTTGCTCACTTATTTTGTATAATCTTTGGTCTTACTAAACTCCACTATGAATTCAATAGTTAATATTTCTTGTAGTATCACTAAGATATAATATTCTTATAGGTCCTTGGCTTGGAAAGAGGAAATGCAACTCCAAAAAATGATAACTATTATTTTGTTATTTAGATTTACACGTCCACAATATATTTGGTCATTTCAACATGAGGCAGGATGATTGACCTAACTACTACTTTGAAGAAATGTGACCTTTGAATATTTTCATAAGCATATAAATATGATAATATTCTGCATTTCCTAATAACCTTAATGGTACAAGATAAGCTTCATATTTAAAAAATTAGTCTATCTTCACCCCCCTCTCCACCCCCATTGTGGATTGTGCTTTAACCCTATATATTTGGAAGTATCAATGATTTATTTTTTTTTGTATTGTATTTACCCAATATTTATTAGGAATATACTTGTTTTCTTGCTTGCACTACATCATCTCCATAGTCCATTCCTTCTTTTTTCAATATCATTTTTTATGTGGGATTCAAAGTGTGATGTATTGCCTCATGTTGTCCTTCTTAGTTACAAAAATAATTAAAATTATGAAATAAATGACATCTGAGAAAAAAAAAAAACCTATGTTGTCTTCTTTGGAAGATAAATGATTCTGCATGAATCGTTTTTCTCTCCAAGCATATCCTTTTCCAAATGAAATTTTGACAAATATCTACATGAATATTCCTTTCTATATAAACACATCCTTTGTCAAATGACTTTTTGTGTCCATGATTTCCCATGAGATATTTTCACATACAACCTCTTGTTGACTCTAAGTATCTAGCCTAGCCACCCACAATATTTTCTTTAGCCATAAGAGACAGATATGTTGTAATACACTCGTTTTGAATCCTAGACTAGTAATATATATTGTACATGATGAATCACCGAAAGGTGAATGATGTAATATGTAAAATGCTACATTGAATGATAATGGTAAAAAATACCTCATAGTTTATCGAAGGAGAAGGGAAAATGAATGAGGGGCTATGATTATACACTAGGGATAAGTAAAGGAGGCTTAGGGGTTAAGGAGAAAATGATATTATTTTATAACTACCCTAAGTTCTTTGACCGAAGCCTTATGGTTATCTTAAATCCTTTTAACCTTAGAATTAGTGGTTAAGAGAAATATTTTTTCTTCTCATGAAGGCATGTGGTCTCTCCCATGCAAGTAAAATATAATCCACAATTTGCAGTCATGCAAATGAGAATTGGCATTCACTTTTCATGGATTTTTATCTAAGAGCTTAAGCTATCATATGGTTTCTATGTTAAACTTATTGTTAAAATTGACCAAAGATAAATATAAATTTATTAATACAAGATTTAAAAAACCCAACAACAAATCACAAATCATAAACACAATTTTTATCTTGGAAAAACCCCAATCTAGGGAAAGAGCAAAGTAAAAAAATTATATTAGTCCCTAGGGAAAAACCTAACTGTTGTGAAACCAACTCCAAAAATAGAAGAAAAGAGATATCAACGCCTTAGAAATAATCCACTTTGAGGGGGCAACCTCCAATACATTACATGAATGAACAATTCTTGGATGATTCAAATTACAAAACCTCCCTTCTATATATAGGAGACCACAATACACAACCCTAGCCGACCTAACAATAATAATGTAAGGGCACAATAATAACAATATGGGGGTTACAGGGGTACAATAATAACAATAAGGGGGGCTACACTAACATAATAAGGGGCTACACTATTAATATAGGGACTTACATGCCCCTCTCCTTCAAAAAAGTGTTGTCCTCAACGCTTGAGTAGCTCTGGGTGCTTCTGTATAAAATTCTCATCCTCCCATGTAGAATCTTCAGTGGGTAAGTTCTTCCACTTGATGAGATACTCTGAAATTGATCGATTCCGTAGTTGTCGAGTTCTTGTTTTCGTGACTTCTTTAGGTTCTTTCGGCGTATGTCGACTTTCCATTGCTCTACTATATTCTGCACCAAAGTTAGGTTATCCTTTGAGAGTTGGAGAACTTGTTGTTGATGCTCGATGTGATCTTCCACTAATTTATCATCCATATTAGCTATTATTTGATCCTTCAAAAAATCCAACTTAGCCTCCATTTCTGCTTTTAAATCATCTATGTCATCTTCGGTTGCTCTTCATAAGATCGAAATTTGTTTCACTTGGTACTGTAATTTTGATATCTCTTACTGCAATTCTTCCTCTTCATGCATCATAGTATAGCTTTTTGAGGGCTTAATGGGTATGGAATTATTTTTTGGAGGCATTATAGAACCCAATACTGATAAAAATTCTAAAATATGCCCTTGGAATCACTTCAAATTTCTTTTTCAAACAAACGTTATGAAATTTTAAAACCCAAATACACACCTTTTACTTGCTTTTGAGGAACTAGATATTGAAATTGACTTATCTATATACTTGCAGATCCTCAATATATGAAATTCAGCCCTATAGTATTCCTTTGAAGCTTCTTTCAAATGCCACAGGTCTGACTTGATTTTGATTCTTCAAGACAAAGTTATTTCCAATCTCCCACAATGACCTAATTATGGACTAGTTCAGTAGAGCGAACTTGTACGAGTTGCCACGTGTCACTGTTTGATCCTTTGGATCTGAAATTTGTAGACAGGAAATAACAGTCCGTGTACTTCCAGTCACTTTTTACAGAATTCCAATATGATGCTCAGAGAGAGATTTATGAATATTTTCCCACGATCACCTCTTTGAGATAAATTTTGGGAGCCTGAAAAAGACCTAACTTCCACAGATCATATCTCCGAAAATATTGCGAACCAAGCTTTGAAATTTTGTGAAGATGTTTCTCAGGATTTCGGCTTCGCGCTCTAAAAATTTTAGCTTCTGAAACTTCGTAGAAAAATAGTTATTATGAAAATTCTGCAATGACCTTTTAAGTGAAATTCAGGAGCCTGCAAAAATCCCTAACTTCGACAGATCATATCTCCTAATATATTGCGAACCAAGCTCTGAAATTTTGCGACGATGTTCCTCAAAATTTTGGCTTTTCACTCTAAAACTTTCTGCTTCTGAACCTTCGTAGAAAAAAATTTATAGTGAAAATTCCAATATGACCTGTTTGGAGCAGTGAAACCCTAGAATCCAAAGCTCTGATACCAAATGTTGTGAAACCAACTCCAAAAATAGAAGAAAAGAGATATCAATGCCTTAGTAGCTGTTTTCACTGAGGAAACTCAACATATTTATATATGAATGAACAATTTTTGATGATGCACCACAAAACCTCCTTTCTATATATAGGAGCCCATGGGGCCATAATGTAATCCTAGTGGGGCCACAATGTAACCCTAGCCAACCTAACAATAATAATGTAAGGGCACAATAATAACAATATGGGGGTTACAGGGGTAAAACAATAACAATAAGGGGGGATACACTAACATAATAAGGGACTATACTATTAATATAGGGACTTAACACTAACCAACCCAACTAGTTGAACCTTCATCGGTAACCTACCTGGCCCATAACAATGAAGTATTCCCAAGCCTTTTAAGGGATTCATTACAAGTAAAACACATTAAAAAAAAACCATGGAAAACCAAAACCATGTGCCCAAAACCACCATTGTTAACTACGTAACTTTGTCTCTTTCACCAAGTCAAGTTTACCTAACAATCCCCCCCTTAAATGGTGACTTGCGATTTCCCTCAACCAAATTTGGCCAAATCGGGCAATTGCACTAGCACTAATCACCTCCAAGTCCTACCCCCCCTAGATTTATATCTAGGATATCTATTAATTCACCATGCCCCCCTATCACCTAGGTCTAAATATGGAATTTATTGGTAATTTCCTAGGGGTATGCATGCCTTATCGAGTCTTATAGTCGTATACCCATTTACATGTACTTACAAAAATAATTTGACTCCATTATTATTATTTTTGTTGTTTTTGCTATCTTAACACTTATTCCGCCATTCTCTTGACTTGAGACACTTGATTCTCTCCTAACCCATGTACATGGAAAATTTTAGGGGATAATATTCATAAGTGGGCTAATTTTTTATGATTTTTCCACAACAAAATTCGCCAATTTCCATTTTTTATAAAAATGATTCGCCCAGATTTTACAATATAAAATTATTTTACCTTAAAAATAGCCAATATTATATAGAGAGTATATATAAAGTCATTATAAATTTGAATGATTTTACAAATAAATCAATAAACATTTTATAGTTTTCATATTAGGGACTAGTGAGATTCGCTAATGTTTCAAACTTCAACATAATTTTCTATCCTTAAAATTTTCCCTGCCCATGTATACCCACATCCAGTCAATCCGTGATAAATAATCTCATTGAATAATTCTATGATACACTTTGAGTGCATGATTGGAATAAATTACCTAGTCATATGCTTCCTATGGTGCCACCTCCTCAGTTAACGATGATGGAATTATCCATTAGGGAGAGCATAATATTCATTCCATGACCTCTTATTTTATTTTTTTTATCAATTACTACTACCACAAATTCACACAATTATTCTCCTCATAGCTCTAGGAATCATAGATCCTTGATGCACTTATCGTGTTGGTGCATCTTAGCACTACAATAGCTTCAAATGAATATCCTCACACCCAACAAACTCTTTCGGCCTCCCTACATTAAACCACTATGCTTGGAGAGTCTAAGTTAATCTGGTTTTCATGCCATGTTAAAAGTTAATGGAGAGAAATATAAAGTTACTGTGAGAATATTAAAACAAAAAACAAAAAAAACACAAATCATAAACACAATGCTTATCATGGAAAATCCCTAATCTAGGGAAAAAACCTAGATAAAATAATTCTATTAGTCCCTTGGCCAAAATCCAACCAAGTCATCCAACTTACCCTTCACTATTCACCTCCTTGGCCCAACAAAATGACGTATTCCCAAGCCTTTTAATGGATTCATTACTTGTAATCCACAGCACAAAACCAAGGGAAACCAAAACCATGTGCCCAAAGCCGCCATTGTTGGCTAATTAACTTTGAATCTTTTATAGAGTCAAGTTTACCTAACACTTATGAAAATTGGAAACATGAAACTATGTGTAGAATTATGATTGCATAAGGCAAATTGTTTCCATTAATTACAACTAATAATACTTGGAGTCTCCAATAGTGATATTTCTTGGTCAATTTGAGTTGGATTCTTAGATGGAAGTGGGATAGGTTGATGAATTTCATTACAGAGAAGGGGATCCCATTATTTGGGTTGTGAAAGCTAATGGGGAAAGAGAGTAGTACAAGGAAAATACCCTCTAGCGGAGGTTATAAAGGAGGTTTTTAGTGTTATAAAATTGGCCAAAATTGTCAAAAAAACATTTTATAAAACATTCCTTTCTGGTAATGGAGGTTTTGGCAGAGCTTTTAACGGAATTTCAACACAACTAAAAAATTGGGCGGTCAGAGGTTGTTACGGATGTTTTTTTCATCGGTGCGCTACTAAGGTGTCAACACACTGGTGCATTTCATATAGACGGTCGGCCTGGGGCGGTCAAAGGTGCATGCACCAGGTCATAAAGGTCTAAAACTGCACCGGGCACACTGTAGGTGATACAATGCACGGGGCCTTTCTAATTGGTATTGGGATTTGTGCGGTGCCCATAGGTTGTATCAATGCACCAATATGTAGTCTTATAGAAATGCACAGGTGCGTAGTATCAGACAAACGCATCGATTGTTCTAATTCGTATTGGTATTTTTTCGGTGCCGATAGGTCGTACAAATGCACCGATGCGTAATCTCACATAAACACACCGGTGCGCAGTATCGTAGAATTGCACTGAGATTTGGAATTGGTATTGGTATTTGTGCGGTGCGCATAGGTTGTAGAAACACACTGATGCGATATATCATACAAATGCACCGGTGTACAGTAATTAACACACACTGGTGTTCATTTTGTATTTTTTAGAAACATCGACCTGTGACAGTGCAATTATTGTGATTTTTTAAAATTCATTATTCATCAAAATTTGACACATATTATAACAGTATTCATATTAATTAAATTTTTATTAATGCATTTTAATGTGATGTTTGGATTAATTTGTTATATCATATCATAATTATTGTGATTTTTTAAAATTCATTATTCATCAAAATTTGACACATATCTTATAACAGTATTCATATCAATTAAATTTTTATTAGTGCATTTGAATGTGATGATTGGATTAATTTGTGATATCATATCATCAGATTTCACATCTCTTCATTATAATATTTAATCATCCATAAATTTAATCAGTGGTGTTACATTTCATAGTGACAATGGAGAACACAATAGAATAAATTAAAACATATATATATATATATATATATATATATATATATATATATAAGACAGTCTTTGTCATACAAAATGGGACAGTTATTGGTATCCCTTTGTCTTTCAATTGGGACACTATGTCCATTAAATTAAAAAAAATGTCTGGTTTCACAGACAAATATTTCAAAAAATACAACACCTTGCTTTGATATCCAAACATAATGATCATCATTATTCGCTTGAACTGTTGTCACTGCCAGAGCTACTTCCATGACTTAGGTTATTTTCAGGAATGTTTTGTTCACGGTGTTGATTGTTTGAACTTCTTCTTCACCTTCCATCCACAAACATAAAAATAAACTGTAATGATTGTATATACATTGGTGAGAATAATGAAAATTGAAATATTAAATAATATACATCAATGTAGATCGAAAATAAATGGCGTACCATAACAACAATTGACTCATAAACTACACACATTATTTCAAAACCATGTACTATGCCATCTTTCAAGATTTCATCTGTTGGCACAGTTCCATACTTTGTTTCCTGCAAGTTTTATACCCCATAACAAATCATATATTTAATACAAAAGATTTTTTTGTTCTATTAATTATAGGCGGAGCTGAGTAAAACAAGATCAATAGATTCTTACAAATTCCACAATTAATTTATGATATGCCAACATATACTCACAACCCATATTTAACCCAATGTCAATTAATTCGTCTGATGGTTCTTCTTTGTATGTTAGCACCTGTTTGAAGACATTCAATGATGATTTTTGTAAAACAACTTTAAAAATACAAAAATGGAATCTAGTTAGTTTGTTATAAGGAAGTAACAATTACTCACAAACGTAGATATCAACCCTTTTCTTCCTTGTTGTCCTATTTTATGTGCTGAATGGGTTCCATTTTCTTTTCTTTTATGCAAGAAAATACTTGAAAATTAATATTTAATGCTAAATTGTTTATTTATTGTACCTAATGATCGAAAAATTCAATGATTACATATTACATTTGAAGCACATTGTTGTTCAGATGGCTCCTCCTGCAATGCAATTTTTTCCATTTCTTTGACCATCTCCTTGTACGCCTTTTTGGACATTCGTACTGGAATATTTTTGATACCAACTCTTTTATATTTTGAGATTTTCATAATCTTCCTGAAAATTTAACATGACAATAAACTATTTAATTTTTATATTAATATACGAAAAGTAAATATAACAAAAGTGATATTTATAAATAATTCTAGAATTGTTTTTTAAAGGAATATTAATTTTTCATTCCTTCTTTTTTTGTTGTTGTACGTTTTTTCTATTAAAATTATGACATGTCTCATTGACCAGCTCTCTGGAAACTCTTCCTGTAGTTTAGATAAAATTTGGTTCTTGGAATCATTGGATTGATTTTTGTATTGTAAGTGGAAAGAACGTCTATACATTAGTTCCACTAGATCCCTCATACCTTTGTAAAAGTTGTTCCCCCTTTCATTAACCTCCAGCACCATTCCATATGAGCTAAGGAACAATTCATTTTCATTTTCATGTTCTATTTTCTTTTCTTTTCTTAGAACAACATTCCTTTTTTGAGTTGTTGGTCCCTGTAGAACATTAAAAACATGTGAATTAATAGATTGTTTGAAACATGTTATATAATAATTTTAAGTATATTATTAATGAAAATTTAAAAAAGAAACCCAAATTGGATTGATAGTATTTTTTCATTCACCTAATTCATCATTTTGCAATTTTTCCATCAATCTTTTACGCTCTTCTGGTCCTAGATCAGAAATAATCTTATTGAGCTTCGTCATTTTGTGGCTCTGCATGATACACAGTAAACAACACATATTAGTTAAAGTTACACATAGTTCAAAAATAATATTTTTTGTAAAAAATTTACAAAGAACTTGCCTTTTTTTATTCTCTTTATTTGTTATCAGTATTTTTGTTACTCGATCTCTTGTCATCCATTTCTTTATCAATATGAAACATGTATGATATTATTCATTAATATATTTTATAAATAAATTATCAAATTTTTAGGTAAAAAAAAATATCAAGAAACTAGTGCGCTTTTCATGGTGTACGCACCGACGTCAGTGCGTCGTGTTATTATAAACGCACCGCCCAAATAGTATAAAACAATGATGGTGCTCTATGTTAATAAGGAGCATCGTTTCGTTACATGTTAACCACTACACCGATTAACACAAACAAAATAAAAAAAAATCATCTAGTGTTAGTTTTTGTAGCATATGGTGTCGTGGAGGGGGCGGTGCGGCCTATACATCTTATGTTCACTCTCATAGTCCCTGGTAGAAGACAAGTGAAGAATATGGATGTCTACTTACAACCACTGGTAGATGAATTGAAGGAATTATGGGATGGGATAAATGTATACGATGTTTCAAGACCCATCGCAATAGAGAGGAGTTTGATGTTGTATGGCATATGTGCTTACACGACACATGATTATCCAGACTTAGGATTTTTCTCTGGTAAATTACATGTTTATTGATTTGTTTATATATGTGACAATATTCTTTCACATATTAGTTATTTAATTTGTTGTAATTGTTTTGATCTTCATGATTTTCTTTAACATGCCATGCATATAAATTGTATACAATAATCTCGCAGGTCTTCTAACAAAAGGGTATTTTGGATGTAAATGTTGTGGACCTTCTCTGAAATATAGATGGTCCAAGGACCTAAGAAATCCAATGTATGATTGCTCCATCGTATTCCTCCCAGAAGAACACCCTTACAGAAGAGTAGCATCCACTTTCATTAATGGTAAACGAGAGAGAACCCAAAGGCCTCCAATAACGACACCAGTCGAATGGCTTAGAGCATATGAGAGAGAAGGAGAAGGAGTTCATAGAAATGTTCGATTCAAATGGGGAGTCAATCACTAGTAAAAAATGATGAAATTAATGACTAGGTGACTGAAAAAGTTAGTCACTGCAATTATTTCAAGTGAATTACTACTAAATTTGAGAAATTTTAAGTGATCGAACCAAAAATGATTAATTTAGTCTAGAGATAAAATATACTACTAGATAATAAGTGACTAAACTAAAAGCGACTAAATTAAATGACTAATTTAATCCACGACTAAAATATATGACTAGATAATTAGTGACAAAATAAAAAATGATTAACGAAAACAAACACTATATTCAAAGAATAAAAATATGACCAACTAAATAGTGCAACAAGTATATGAATTAGTAATTTATGCTAGTCATTTTTAATTGTGTCACTCTAGATTTATGCTAGTCATTTTTAATTGATTCTGAGACATCTTTAGGTCTCGACTTGATATGTATAACTAGTAGAAAATGAGAAATTAGTGACTAAAAAAGTTAGTCACCGCAACCTTTCCAAGTGAAATACTACAAAAAATGAGCAATTAAGTGACCCAACTAAAAACGACAGACTTAAATGACTAATTTAGTCTTGGGCTAAAATATAGGACTATATAATAAGTAATACAACTAAAAATGACTAATGTGAGTGACTAATTTAAACTAAACTATGGCTAGCTTCTAATAGCGTGTTAATGAGCTCTAAGTGAAGTTCCCCGAAAACAATGGGCTACCTACAACTGCTTGAGTTTATTGATAACATTATACATAGATTTGAAATATTTTCCACCTCCTTAAGGATTATTAGATATTACCATTATGTGTAAACCTCATGTCCCCTTTCCCTCTTTATATGAGCATACTTTCTTATATTAAGGTGTTCTTCAATAATCTTTATTGATGCCCTCATGCCAAAATGATCACTCTTATGATTTTTCTAAATCATTAGATATAGCCTACACATTTTTTCTCAAAAATTAAAATTAAAAAAAAAAAAAATCCCAATATTAACAACATACTCAAATAAAAAAATTAACCTCAATAATAGTAACATAACCTACCACGTCAATTGACATTTTCAGCAAACTAAATTTAACATATTAAAATTTACTTTCTCACTATCGTTTTCCTTAATCATCAATATATGAGTTTTTCAAAAAGCTACTCTTTTTTATTTAATAATCAATATGTAGATTTAGATTTTCAAAATCATTAGATATACCCTGCTTTTTTCAAAAAACATAAAAATTAAAATTAAAATTACAAAAATAAATTAAAATTAACCCAAATATTAATAATATTAATAACATGAAAAAATAACCTCAATAATATCACCCTAACCTACATTTTCGGATTAGCCCATTAAAATTTACTTTCTTGCTATTTTTTTCCTTTGGTTCTCACTTTGGATTCGGCTGCAATTGACATTTTCGGAAATTTCTGATTTTGAATATTACATTTACGTTCCTTTGGTTCTCACGTTTGGGACGTTTGGGAGAGAGTTTGTTCCTCTTTGGATTCAGTTGCAAGAGGAGTTTTGATGCTCTTGGATTTCGCTGGATTCCACTGCAACATTCAGTAGGAAGTGATACATTAGATTCTGCTACAAAATTCAGGAGGAAGGGATTCCGCGGCAAAATTCAGGAGGAAGGTGTGGATCGATCGTTCAGGATGGGCAAGGTTTCAGATAAAAGGGAAGGTGACAGGGACAGGGGTTCGAAAGCTCGAAAAGGAAGATGAGAAGGGCGAGGCTAATAGCAGTGGGAAGTCCCATGAATTAAAAATAACGGGGAAGAAGGCTCTTTCAAGGAAGAGTGATTTTTTTCATAATACAACAGATCAATCTAATGAACTTAGACAAACATATGAGTAAGGTATGGACAAAATCAGAATTCCAGAAGCCAAATGAGGAGTAATAAATTGACCCAAAAAATTGGATATCACGAGTATTATCACTCAGGCTACATTTGGGATTGTTAAAATGTTAAAATTTAGAGCAGTTATCATGCATGATGTTCTTGATGCAATGCCAGGTGATTTTAATTTTTTCCTTTTGTGATAAATGATAGGAAGGGGGGCACATCTTCTTTGAATGCTAGAACCTTCAAGATTCTTATTTTTAGTCTCAAAATGACATTGAAAGATAAAACAGGACTAGATTTTTCCTTATTTATAGACCAGCCCAAACTATCCTTGAATCTGGATGGTATTGATAATTTGTTTAGCTTCTCCTAATAGGAATATGGCATCCCCATCCCCAAACTATAGCTAAGTGGCAGAATCAAAATCTGAATAGATCAAATATTGAAATGGCTCAGGTGAGACTTCATTCTCTTGCTTCTTTGATAAGCTTTCTCAAAGTATCTGCTAGAATGATAAGAAAGTGGGGACAAAAGGCAACCATGTCTTGATCCTCTTCTGTCAAAATTGGAATGTTCCTCATTAACCAGAAGTACACAAGAAGCAATTGAGATGCATTCAAAATTCCAATTCACCATACTCATTGAATCCAAAATCCTGAATGGTTTTGATGAGAAAGTCTCAATTAGCCTTACCATATTGGAATCGAAGACAATTCATAATATATTTATACTCAATGGTTCTCTAGTTTTTTTGCTTGGAGAAGGAATATTTATAGCATATTGCCATAAATTCAGCATAGTTGAATCAATATCTCTGATAAGCTATTTCCTTTCTAAGGTTATTTTTCCTACCCCAGTTTATCCATTTGTTTCTCAAAATGTACAAAAATCAGCTCTGAGTTTTATTATCATTGTCATACCACTTTCAAACATGCTTGTAGAACCCCAACATGAAAATGCTTTAATCCTGGAAAGTTGCAGCGGTTGCCTTCTAACTTCATTGGATGTCCATGGCATGATGGTGAGGACTCCATCACTCCTCTACTTTTCATACCACTTCAAACCGATATTGAAAGTAGGTATTCCAGAGGTTTATGCCTCTAATCTCTGTCTTGGTTACCTTGCCATTAATGAATTCCATCTACCCAATTTGTGTCTATCACCTCTCTCATCCTTCTCCCTACATGAGAAATTTGTGCGTTGCAGTGGATTTATCTCCCTTATTATTAATCTCATCTTTGTAAGGGATTTGTTTCACATTCCCAGAAATTCCATTATTAAGGAGGTGAGGGGGTACTTAAGGCCCTTCACTTCCTTAATCGCATTGTTAATCTTAATAAGCTCAAGGCCTGATTCTCTGAAAATGACTTGGCTGGCTAGCAAATCCACCAACTTATTCTGTGACTTCCTTATGTGTGAGAACTTGGAACTTAGAAGGAAACCTCTATTCATTGTAAAGCCCCCAGAATCCAACATATGTTGCCATCAGTGAACCAGTTTTTTACTTTGGTTGTCCTGTTCAAGATGTTAATTAGAAATTCAGAGTTTGTCTTATTTTTCAATCCTTTGGAATCCTTAAGATTTGATTAGGGTTATCTCCTCAACTGAGGAGGCTTCTACCTCTGCTAAGGCTCCTTATTTCTTTATTTCTTCAAGGCTCAATATTGTTCAATGAGAAGGCTTGAAGCCATTGCAACAATACACTTGATATGAGCTCATCATATCACTTCTAGGAATTGAACCTGGGCAGGGAGGATAACAATCATTCCTCCTAACCACCCGAAATAAACCCATTTGGCATTTGACTTCATATAATATGAAGTCTGTAATACATTTCTATAGTTTCCTGATAACCTCTGATTTCCTTGCTGGCCTATTCATTTTCAAATTAGCTCCTGAACTCATTGTTTCAAAGGGGCAACAGTTCTAAACATTTCATTCCATGATGCCCATACCTCTTTTGGAAAAAAACATTACGTCAAGATGTAATCATAGGTTTCTTCATACCTTTAACATCCATTAGACCTGGTTGGGCACTGTACACTTCTTCTCTTCAAATTTTCTTGTGAAAATATTTTTCCCTTTCACTGCTATCCACTGAAATGCTGCAACTTTGGGCCATATTCCTGGGTACCATATTTTATTCTAGGATTTAATATAAGAATCTGCTGCTCTTCTAATAGAATCATGCCTTATCCTTCTTTAAGTGAGTAGGATCCTCTTGATGTGGGATTTCAACACAAGACTTCTTATTCGCTTTGGAATTTAGTGAATCTAAATCATAGAGCCTCCTTGATTGACTTTGCCTCATCAGTTGAGAGTCGAGACATTTGTTGGCCATGTTAAAGGATATTTTCATTTGATTTTAGTGATATACCCCAAAGAGTTTGTTAGGACTGATCCAATAATCCTTTGTTTTGGTTCACCCCAAATTGATCATAACCTTTCTGATTTTGTCCATAGCTTGGATACTTCTGAGATGTTGGTGTCCAACCCATGCATACTCCCAAAATTCGTCCTTTTCTCCATGTTGGACATCTTGGGAAATCCAACTATCTGTTAAAATTTTTTGGATCGTATTATTCCTTATGCTTAATCATTTAGGGACATAATCATATCAGGACTCCCATAAGGTAGACAGGTTCCCTATTCCCCATGTATCTTTTTTCCTTAAAATTTTGACACAAAGACCAGTTTTTGTCAGATTTAAAGCACCAATATACTCTTAAACATCGATCTTGTTTTACTGGTCTTCTTACCCCTGCTTCTCATTCCAATTTAGGAATAATTATTTGTTTCTAGCCTATTAGGTGCCACTTTTCTCCTTTAATGCCTCTTGTCACGAGAATTGTTTATTAAATTTATCCCTCTCCAAGAGAAATGACCTCGGGGTCAACAGATTGTACTTTTAGAAGATGGAAATAGCTAATAACTATTAGATAAGGTTAATCCATTTTCCATAGAGAAACACATGGAGCTTTGTTTACCAGTCTTCTTATCCCTGCTTCTCATTACAATTTAGGCATACTATTTGTTTCCAACCTATCATATGGTGCTTTTTCTCCTTTGATGCCTCTTTTCATGAGAAAGTCTTATTAACTTTATCCCTCTCCAAGAGCACTGATCTTAGGGTCAGTAGATTGGACTTTTAGAAGATGGGGATAGCTGATAAGTTAACTATTGGATAAAATATGAAGGGTGATACAACAAGTGTATCAACCACATGGTATTATGAAAGAAATATTCAACAACCATCCAACTTCCAATATGAATGAAACAAGTTCCCCCCCCTATGGATTAATTGCCCATGTTTACCCACGACTCCATATGATTCCTTTGTTGAGGGACAAGATACTTTAATCTTTCTCAAATTGAATTTCCTAATCTTACTAATTATATTTGGAGTTAAAAGGTGGCTTTCATTATATTTTAGAGGCGATGATGCTCATTACTAGGGTGTTTTTATTAAAAGACTCAATTCTAGCCATGCCAGATTGACTAAGAAGATATACAAGCTCATATAGTCAAAGAACCCTTCTGGGGTTTATACTCCAAAAGATAGATATATTGCTATTAGTTTAGATGGGGAAAATAGGAATCATGTGTGGTGGAGGAGAGTTTGTATATTTAAATATCCCTCAAAGGCTTTATTTTTATGTGGTTTTCGCTAAACAAAAAGACTTGACTTGGTATAATATTCTGACAAGGAATAGAGCAAGACTCGATAGGTGCAGTTTATGCAAGGTATGTGAAAAAACAAATAAACATCTTGTCATGGATTGTAACTACACTATGCAAGTTTAGAGGGAGATTAAACATTTGACTAGGTTGAAAATTTTCCAAATTAGTGGCACAGTTGAAAATGGTCTAAGAGTTTGGTGTCATAATTATTCAGTGAAGGATTGCAAAGCACTTCCATGGATCCTAGCTTGGGTATTTAGCAAGCTAGGAATGTCAACTTATTTAAATATAGGAAAATTCTTCCTATTCAATATGCTTTTCCTATTTGATGTGGTCTCAATTCTTTAAAATATTTTTCCTTAGACGCAAGTACCTAAGCCTCCTAGGCAGATTTTTGTAGAAGTGGGTAAGGATGGTGCGTGGGCATATTTTGATGATGACCTTTAGTTATATGGAGTAGGGAGAAGTTTTTTATATAGTGAATATCATAGCATTAACTTTAGAGTTGGATTGGGGCATCAAACCAATTATCATGTTCAACTAATGGCTCTAAAACTTATCAAAAATAAAAATAGGGCATGTATTGGCTGTGGTCCATGCAGTGATGCTATAATCCTGGGTTCTCATTGCTATTACATTATATGGTGATGAATCATTTGAAACCAACTTCACTGCACCATTAGGAGTAAATTATTTACTATACAAATATCAATATAGAAATGACTGAGAGCAGAGTAGAAAGACAAATAAATTACAATCAAAGAGATAACATATTTCTGCAGGTTACTTATTGCAGCAAAGGATAAAATGCATAATGTAACAGAGACATACAGGATATTGATACCATAAGTAGCCAAGGAAGTAGCCAATTAATCCCTTAAGAATACACCCTAAAAATGTGTGCAGAATGGTCAACTTGGCCATTGTAAGTTACAACAAGCTCTAGCAAATGGAGTGACCTTAAATAATGTGCTAAGGTGACAACTAGGGGAGAAATCCTTCGATCTAGGTGATTCATCACTCATCATAAATGCAAACCAATTACAAGCTCAAAATAGAAAAGGAAGCTAAGGCTCTTTCTTAAATGACCCAACTATCTCTCCATACTCTCACTTGTATCACTATTAGTAAGTTAACATACCCCCAATAGATCAAGGTGAGCTAGCGCATACTCTCCAAGGAAGTATCCAATTCATCCCTTAAGAACACTCCCTAAAAATGTGTGCAAAATGGTCAACTTGGCCATTGTAAGTTACAACAAGCTCTAGCAAATGGAGTGACCTTAAATAATGTGCTAAGGTGCCAACTAGGGGAGCACTCCTTCGATCTTGGTGCTTCATCACTCATCATAAATGCAAACCAATTACAAGCTCAAAATAGCAAAGGAAGCTAAGGCTCTTTCTCCAATGACCCAACTATCTCTCCATACTCTCACCCATATCAGGGTGATCTATCACATACTCTCCAAGGAATTAGCCAATTAACCCCCTAAGAATACACCCTAAAAATGTGTGTAGGATGGTCAGCTTGGCCATTGTAAGTTACAAAAATCTCTAGCAAATGGAGTGACCTTAAATAATGTGCTAAGGTGCCAACTAGGGAAGCACTCCTTCGATCTAGGTGATTCATCACTCATCCTAAATGCAAACCAATTACAATCTCAAGATAGAAAAGGTAGCCAAGGCTCTTTCTCTAATGACCCAACTATCTCTCCAAGAATAGGAAACAATGGTTAAGGGTGTAATAAATAAACTTAGGTTACTATAAATACCCCCCATAAATGCATCAACCACAAAATAAAAAATAAAAAAATTACATTTGTTAGGAAATGAAGCAACCTAGGATTGTGTGCCAAGTGGAATCCCCTTTAAAACATACCTCTTGACCATGGCAAGGAGTTTCACCCTACACAATGAGGCCCAACGTCTTTTATGCCATAACACAAGGAATAATATGCTACTTTCTGGTTGTTTATTTTTAAATCTATAGTTAACTCTTTCTTAATTTGATGAGTGCCACATTGGAGAAGGGGATATACTAACTACTGAAAATGGCTTCCATTTTCTATTCTAGAATAGCAACAGTCTTATGCCAAATAGGCCTCAAAACCTTGCATCAGATCACCAACTAAGACTTCCCATCATATATCATAATATCTCTAGAGGAAACATTTCCTATTATGAATAAACCACACCATGAGGAAGTACTTATGTATTGTTTTATATTCATAGGAGTATATATCATGTTTTGTTGTAAAAGTGTATATATCATGTTTTGCTGTAAAATTGTATATATCATGTTTTGCTATAAAAGGTGTTTGTTGACAGATAGTCAGGGTCACTATCATCATATGTTTCCTTGAGGCTTGAATTCCAACCATAAAATGTTTGTTCTTTGAAAATTCCAAAATCTACCATGGTTGCTCTCATAAGATGGTTTAACAATATATTGGCAGACTTAATGCTACGATGCACAACTTGTGGTACAACCCCATAAAATAGTAAAATACTCAATTTCAGTTGATCAAATACTATAGGATAGCCAAAAAAACTTGAATTTGAACCCATTTCAAGAGCCATTCAGACCAGTATATACAATTGGCTAGCATGATAGGAACAAGTCTCAGAGTGCATGCTTGGCTTCTCCAACAAAGGCACTATGTCAACCCCTACAGGAAGCCATTTTAGCATGTTCATCTTCCGTATTTGATGCCATTAAAAGTCTCTGAAAAATATCAACCTAGTCTCCACCTCCAAATTTCACATCCTAATCAGTACACTGCTATAATGAATGCCCCAAAATGAAAATGCATTTTGAGGAGTAACAAGAGGCTTCCTTTTTATCTTACCCCGGTCCCCAACACCATCTGACACTACACCATGTATCCTTGACCTATGTCTCATGAAATACTGGTTTGAAAAATATGGAAAACTCCATAGACATATCCATTTTTCTTTTTTTCATGACCAATCCATTCCTCACAGCTTGAAGGCTCCACCACCCACTAAGTGCTCTTTTTCCTATCTAGGGTGCTCTCATGAGTCATTACTTGTTCTTGCATACTACCGCCCTCTATGATTTTTTTGGACAACCTCTAGTGTGGATCGCTTCACATCCTTTTTATTTCTATATATTTTCTAGTTCAAGCTTGGGAGGGTCATCAGTATCATGAGCACTAGTAGAACTGTCGATGGGGAAGCCTCTTAGGTTGAGTTTCTCAAGCATGGTATTCATCCCCTTCAATCCCACATTGTTGATTTGTTTAATCACGTTCTTTGTTTAGGTTTCTCTTTGTGATGGCCCCACCATATCATCCACTCTAATTTTAAGTTGGGGGTTGCTAAGACCAAAACAATTATCAGACCATCATGATTTCACACACATTTGCCATGCTCTATGGTATAATACCCCACATGATTAATAAATGAACTAGAGTGGAGGAACCCTAGCTAGGGTTCTACAAGAGGTACCAAACTACTGACCACATCTTGCACTCTTTGTTCCATTATTAGAGAGGCCCATAATTTCTCTTTGAAAATATTTTGTTGATTTGTTGACCTTTGTAAGGCATTTGACTCTGTCATGAGAGAGGCATTGTTTTAGAGGTGGTACGGCATTGGCTTCTATCACGAGACTATATGATTCAGTGCTTGGTCATTTCAGCACTATCGACATCTTCTTAGACTACCTTAGGAGTAATATAGAGGTCAAATAGGAATTCCCTCTCTCACTAACTCTCTTTGGGTTCTATATCGATGAGATGGACTCCTTTCTTAGGAGCACATATAGGATGGTGCTGATTGTCTTCTACATGATGCCTTGATCTCCTTGCTTTTAGTTTTCAACAACATGATCCTATTGGCACCTCACCTAAGGGGTTGTAGAGACAAATTGAGGCCTTCTCCAACTCTTGTGATCTTTTATAGTTGAATTTTTAACTTAGTAAGACTAAGGTTATGATCTTCAACATGTCTCAGCATGCTCTCCTTGGCTACCATTTTTACGTTGGAGGGGATGGGATTCATATTACTATAACCTACACATACTTGGGGGTCAGATCTTAGGAGTCTAGCTTAGCTTGACGCATGCTTTCTAGCCCCAAATTAATAAGGAATATGGTTTTCTTGGCTAAATATATAATGCTCTAGGACATCTCTTTCAAGATGCACTTCTTTAGACATGATCATTAGAGCCATGACCCATTATGGCTTCAAGGTATGGGGACCTGGCTTGCTTTGGGTTGATTGGGATAGGATATATAGATTCTAAACCCTTATATTATGATGCTTCATCTGCTACTAACATGCAATTCCTCAATCTATCAGCTAAGTGGAGTTCAGGGTATTGCTTCAGTAGACCCCTCCTTGGTGTAATTGTTGTGGGTTCTTCTTAATTGCTTCAATTAGTGGCCATTTCTATAAATCAACTTGCCCTTTTTAGGTAATCTTTGGACACTCTAGGTCAGCTCCTACTATCTAAATGTGACGTAACCTAGGATATTAGAGAGGATATCTACAAACTACATCAAAATCACTTGGATTTCCCTCCTTGAGGGAATTAGCTTGAATATGTCATTTTATTATTTTGAGTGATTTATGTAGCTAAGTGAATCTTATTGTTAGGCCTATATATACTAATAGACATTAGATTCACAACCTTATGATTCCCCTTGGTTCATTCCCAGTGGGCTCCCACTAGATTTGGTTTGAGATAGCTCACTGCATCACACACCTCAAAGGGTATTTTCAGCTATGTGACTTACAAGAGATCAAGTTGGGGGAGCACATTGTCTTCAAATGTTGCATCTATTAGGAGATAGCACTGTTACATATTTATTGGATATATTATTGACTGATAACACTTGTTGTGTGTTTATTTTTTCACAGCTCACATCTTTTTCGTCACTTTTAAAGTTTTGTTTGTTGCTTAGTGTCTATAGCCTAGGGACTAGGAACTAGGTCTAGCCTAGCTTTCCATTTTAAATCTTAAAAGAAAAAAATAATATCATTTTGCAAATATGTTTTTTTAGAATTTGAAGGACAAATATATAGGCTTATCATGGATTCCTCCCTTATGTTGGAGGAGATCTAGCCTTATGTGAGAAGGATGATCACCAAGGTGACAATGGGTGATGTCCTCAAGTAACTTTGGGGTTTGTAGTTGATAATTGAATCTATATTTTGAAGCAAATATTTTAGAGGTAGTAATGAAGTGCTTTTTCCCTTGGATTGATGGAATGAGTTTGTCCCAAAAACTTTGCAAATGCTAAATTTCTATTTTGTCTTATATCATTTTTAAATGCCTTTCTCTTTCACGACAATAATAGTCAACAACCCTGAGGGCTATGTTTGACAATATTCTAAATCCTTGCAAACCAACATCCCTATGGAAGTGTTAATGGTTTAGTTTTTGGATCTATTTCTGAAGATATTATCAACCACCACATGTTATTTATTTTGAATAAATAACATGAGAATCTACATAAATAAGATAGAAATAAATAACTCTTTTATAATGTGCATCAAAGTTACTCGTTTGACAATATGAATTTCTTATGGTCATTGGAGCAGGTTTCATCTTCTTCTAGAGTTTGATGAGGAAAAAAAAAATTGTTGAAGATGCCTAGTTGGTCCTATTAGGCAGTGGTAGAAAACTCATCCCAATTACATTATGGCTGAGACTTGTCTGAATGATGATCATGGAAGTTACTCTTGAAACATAAATCTGTTGAAGGTTCTAGCTCGATTACAGAGTAAATTTATGCTCTTATCCTTTTTGCTTCATTGAAGAAAAACAAAAATAGTGGTTTTGAGTCCTTTATGTAATCTTATTCTAAGAGTTGAATTCTTCTTTTGAATGTGTTGTGTTGGTCAGAAATTGCTTTTGATTGGCAATGAATCATGCATTTATAGCTTCTTTCTAAATTTCACTTTCAACCATTTCTTGGTACTTTTGAGGGCATTCATCCAAAGAGTAGTGTTCTATCATCTATGTGAGTGAGGAGGATATGAATCATGATACAGTAAGACATTCATTTGGTTAAAGTTACTACGTTTAGGAAATATTGGCCATAGTTAAGAGGTTTTGATTGGTGAAATGTTGTAAGTTAATGAGATTTTCTTAACAGGTTACACCAAAAACTTGTTTCTAAAACATTTGAGGCACTCTGAGGGGTATAGAGATTCAGAAAATTTATTTCTATTCTTATTTACTCAAGTAGAGGACCTGTAATTATTTTGGCAGTTCATCTTAGCATAGATGATAAGAAACATAACATGATATTTACTAATATTTTTGTAAAGAATATATGGGTGGAAAAAATTTGGCATCTTTTAGAAGCCTTTCTCTGAATCACTTCACTTGATTGGCTAGTCTGAAAGGGTTTCTAGCAACCAAATTTTTTGTCTATCTCACCATATTGGGTGAAATCGACTAAGCCGTAAACACCCTCTCCAATGGGAACATTCTTTGTTCCAATTTCAAATGAGAATATATCACTAATTTGAGACATATAATTGACTTATAAATCTCTATCTATTTAGTGCCAACATTTTCCACTTTATCATCTCCTCATTGGAAACAAAAGACATTTTTACAAAATGTTCAAGATCAATATTTTCAGTAGAATACCTATCAATATGAAGACTATTATTGTGAATGAAACTATGAAGTGGAAAATACATACAATATGATAAATATTTAGATATATCCTTAGCTCCTTCAGCATAAAATAAGTGCCCTAATCAAGCATACCTCCATGGACCACCACCCATATTGCCCTCCAAGTCCTAATTGGTTATCAAACTAATTGTAATTTTACTCAACAGCTCAAGCATAAACAACGGAAGAACCTGGAGCTAAAACTGGGGATGATTGTTCCACAGATATGCACTCGCCTCTAACATAAATGTGATGCATTCTATTGTTTGGTAAGATTACCATCAATGCCAAAATCAAAGGCAAAACCAAATTCCAGAGATACAAAACCACCCATTTCAATTTTCAATTGATCCACATGCAATCCAAAAGGAAGTGGAAATAAATCTTCTTCTTGTGCCTTCTTCCCCTAGTGTTTCTCCTGATGCATTGAATCCATTTATTTCTCCTTATCTCTCACACCATTCGTTTAGAAATTCAATTGTCCCTGTCTTATCAAGGCTCTGTGCTTTCAATTGTTTTTAAGTAGAAACATATATAGTAAGTAGAATGGTAGTTAAGTGTTGGAACTCACTAGCACCATACCTCGGCAATGTGATTTTTTGTCCACAACTATAGACAATGTTTCATATCCTTATTAGGAATTCCAGCAAAATCAATGTGTGTCTTATTTAAATACAACAGTTGCAAATTATTGATTTTTAGACGTTCAAAATATATTGACAAGTGAGGGTGAAAATGAGATTCTTCCTTTGATTTGTTCTGCTCAACCATCAAATCTCACTAAAGGCTCCAGTCCTATTAAGAGCATAAAATAGGTTGAACAACAAATTAGTGGGAGTAAACTGTTGACTGGTCGCAAAGCAGTGGATCTAGTGAAAGAATATTGCAACACTAATTATCAACCTGCCATCTCAAAAGTTGCAAGAATACTTTCTTTGAAGGTGCCTAGGTTATTTATTCTAGATGATGTGTGAGTGTCGCCTGTTAAACAACCTATAGTGAATAATTTTGAGAGTGTTTTCTTTCAATGGATGGCAAGCCATATTACCTCTAAAAAACCAAAATTAGTTCTCAGAGTTCTTTTCAATTTCAATGTGAATAGAGTATGTGATATATTTTCCATAAACCCTTTAAAGGTGGCAATAAATTGTATTTTTTCAACACTCTGACCCCATGCACAACAATCTTCTGATGCAAGTATGCTGCTCATTCACTGTGGAAAATGTCACTGATTTAGGGTCTCTAACCACAAGGTTTTCCCCTCCTCTATGACTTCCACAGGCTCCTTATCAACCTGATCCAAAACTGGTCCTATCTAGCATCCAACACCTACAAACACTTCATCAAGGACACATACCTTGTTGACTATTTTTCTCTAGCTCCACTGATGCAATCTAGGCCTGGTTAGGGCATATAACCAGTCCCTAACAGTCCTTTAATTTCCACCCAGAATTTCCTTAAGGAGGTACCAACACCCTTCTATGAAAGGATATGACCCTCGTTGATGATGATGGGCTGTTATAGCCTCCACTAGCCCTTCGAACTCCCTTCAAACAGCTGCGACACCCTACAACAAGGCTTTGTAGGGCTATGAAATCCCTTCTAAGAGTCTTCCCACCTTCCTTTCACCTCAAAACAACCCTCCCTTACTTCGTCCTTCAAGAACAACACTTTGATCTTGCACTCAGCTGCTCGAACCCTTCTCCAACTACTCGGTCACCTTCCTGCGGCCCTAAAACATACTTGTTCCCATGCTGGTATGCCCTCTAGTCAATATGGCTAGATCAGAGATATGTTTTTACCTTTCAACGCTTATGTTTGTGTTGTGTTGCATAAGGATGGATGCTAAAATGAGGATCACACACCTCTTATTTATTGCCTTTTAAGCCTCCACAAATTTTCTTGAAGAGACCCATCTATTGGCACCCTTTTACACCAAGCCTACATGACTTGGCAACCAATAATTACCTAGTCAAATTCAAAAGTTCATTTATCTCTAACAACAACTCGGATTTGAACGATTCTCGATGAGTTGGAATCGTATCATCGAGCACTATCATCCAAATCCATCACATGTCGATTTCTCATAATGGTTTTGGCCCAAACATGATGGGTGCAAAACCCCCAAGCTTGGATCTCAAGCCCAAAAGCCCATTTGTGGTGCTTTGACCTCCAACCCTCGATCACCAAGGTTTGGAGTACCTCCCAAGCTACAAAAAAAATCAACAAAAAATAGAGCCAATATCTAATTCTTCGTAAATAAGAAAAGACCTAATATCTGAGAACAATCCGGAACAACTAGGAAACTAGTTCAAGAAAGAAAAGGATAAGAAGGTGAATAGTTAGGTAAAACTGAGTTGTAAAATCCTTGTAATGAAGGTAATGCATTGATTAGATTTTTTTTGTGGAAATGGAAAAATACACTAAGTAGTTTTATTTCTATGAACATTAGAAGAGGGGGAAAAGATGAAACATTTAGTTTGCCAGTCATATAGTTGGATGAGTAAATAGCCAACTTTTATTTTAGATATATCTTTTTTACAATCATTGTTTTTGCATGGAGCATTCCAACATGAATGATGTTTACTATTGAATTTTGTTTGTAAAGGATGTTAAGTCACCTTCCCCAATAATTGGTTAATCTCTTTTGTTGAGCAATAAGATGAATCTAACCCGTGACTTTTAAGAATTTGGATTATCTAACAAGCTACTGTTGTGATGACCTTATATCATAGTTTTCATTTTTTCTTTATGTACTTTATGGATTACTAGGCTTAAGGCTTACAAAGGAAGGTATGATACATTCAAGGATGTGCATATGACATTTTGGAGCTTAATTTCTCCCATTTTCACTATCTACTTTTACCATATGTTTCAAACATATATATGGCTGATGCTTTTCTTTAAATTTGTGTTGAATGATCAAATTCATTTAGAGAACAGTAGAATATGAAAATGAAAAAATGATCAGTTTTCAAATCCAGTGAAAAATTAGTATGATTTTAGTATGAATATTTTCATTGCTAGCCATAATTGTGCCATACTTTCTGCATATGAACTGTGTTAGAATGTAGAAATGTCCCAACATTGCAAGTGGACACTATGCCCATCATCAAGGGATCCAATTGAACCTTCTGCACTGTAAATTTATGTAGATGTTCTATGCTTGATGCAACTTTACTTTTTATCCCAATATCAGTCAGCAATCATATAAACAATAAAGTAAAATGTTGACAGAACATACCAGTAGATCGACAGAAGACAAGCTAGAAATATATAAGTGTGTTGTTGCGTTACGACGGTCAATAGGATGCTTCAACCAACAAAGTATCAATATGGTCAGCTAAATAGAAGTGTCACACAACCCTTTAGGACAGCCAAACGGTCAACTCAAAAATCAACCCAAAAAGTCAACGCTATCAGGCAAAGGTCAATGCAAACAGTAGCAGCAGCTAGGTCAACGTAGAAAATTCAAAGTCAACGTCTTGCCTCGAGAATAGTGCCAAAAAATGTGGATTTGAAAGATCGAAATTCTGGGAGAGTTTTAGGTCCGTTTGACCTTGCCTTGACCAAAGTCAACACTGGTCAAAGTTGCTGCAGAAACCCTAGGCCGAAAACAGAAAAGAGCTGCTGCTAAAATTTCCCACGTGTGGAGAGAGAAGATCCTCCAAAGTTATCCAACCAATCAAATGAGGGGAGAGAAATGTGTGAGGATGAGATGAGTGAAAATGTCTTTCAAAATTGACCAATTTATATCCATCAGTGAGGGTGTATGACACAACTGCTGGGGCACAAAACCTTAAGACCGACCTGCACATATCTTGAATAAATTCAAAATAAATGTTCTTCTCATCGGATCAAGATGATCTTTAAATCGATCTTGCACCTCTTCGAAAGAAGAATCCAATAAAAATATCAGTATCTTCATCTGAGCATCACAACATGGATTTTGGACCTAGTTGTCCAAAATTAACGTGCACCCATCATCAGGGGATCTAAATGAAGCTTATGTAGTAAGAGGATTATTAAATGGCTATAAAAAATCCATGGCATGGAAAGTTGGATAAGTTACAAGTAAAAATAAAGTATGCTAGAATTTAGAAAAAGATATCAGATAATGTAAGGTCTGCGATTAATTTTGTAGTCATTTCCAGTTTCCAAGGGCTCCTAAGATGGGTCTTCAAAATCAAAAGACTGCTCAAATTTGGATTCATGAAGATCATATTCCATTTTTAAAGTTTGGCAATCTGAACTGTTTTTAGGGGCACCAATGACACCATCAGATGTCTTGATTTTAATTTCATTGTCTTCTTTATCTATGACATTTGAGACAAAGGGGTCATTATGCACCCATTTTTCAACTTTTGAGCCATTCAACCCCATTGTATCAGGTGCAGGTCTTTTAGCAGTGTTTTCTTTGATAAGGCAGACAACATCATTATTGATAGGCTGATCTTCGCTTGGCTCAAAAACAATGACACTCTTTGAGCATAAATCATTCTCCCACGTCTACATAGAGAATAATATTGAATTTAACACCCTAGCCAAGGCATCAGCCGAATTGGCAACAAGCTAGCTGATAATTGACATCTACAAGGGAGAACAACATTCCAGTTCCACCAGAAATCTACACTAGAAGTCATTCTCTAGGTACCTGTGATGAGCTTGCTCCTTTCAGGTACCTTTCTTTCCCAATGAAAGAAGTTGAAAGTTCTGAATTTGAAAAAAAACTCTGTCACGGGAGTTATTGAACTGAATTTTACAAGCCTATCTGGCCTAATTTATTTGGATTTAGCTAGCAACAATTTGTCTAGTAGTATTCCGCCTAGCTTCTGGACCTGCAAAAATATGCATTTTGTGAGCCTGGAAAGAAACAAATTAAGCGGTGAAATTCCGCCTGGCATGACATCCCTTTAGATTCTCTCTTTTTTTTCAGTATAATGTCCCTTTTCTCCGTGCCTCAACAATATTCAAAGCAGAGATATGTCAAAATTTTCATGCAGATAGGATATGATCTCAGCTGGTTCAAAATACAGTATAAGGATATTCAACATATAGTGATCATAGCTATTGCACAATCTCTCCCTTCTACAAACACTTTATGCTGACACTCTACTGTAGATAAATGTGTTGGCCTGCAATATTGGAGAGATATACTTGAAACAACCTTATATATCAAAGATTATACTTCCAAAACATCAAATATTTGAATAGATTTATGTGGCATATCACCATGAAAATATTTTGTTATAGATGAACCTTACTCTAAATTCACAGAAACCCATTCAGCAGTTTTGGATGCACGTTTTCTTTGAGACATCATGCAAAAATCCAAGGTTGACAAGATCAATTTCATTGTACATGTAGCTTCATGACACTGACGGTGCACATGAGTATTTCCATAAAGATGAGCTGAAGCATTCCCATAGAACTTGAGATTTACAAGTTCACCAAACTTAAAAATTTATGTATGGGCATCTTCAGAAAATTCACCATAATGAAGGGTAACTCCTTCACTAAATACTCAAACCCTTCTTTATCCAACTTGTCATAAGTATCACAAATAGGAGGGGTTTTAAACATTAATTTTTTATGACTGCTTCGTCCAACTTGCAGCAGCATATAATTATGTTTGTTAGTATCAGAGGTATGTTTATTACTTCCACCAACATCCAGGAAAACAAACATAACCTCACAGAGTCGGCGATCAATTTTGTAGTCATTTCCAGTTTCCAAGGGCTCCTAAGGTGGGTCTTTAAACTCAGAATACTTCTCAAATTTGGATTCCTGAAGATCATATTCCATTCCATAATTTTGGCAAACTAAACTGTCTTCATGGGCACCAATAAAACCATCATATGTATTGATTTTAATTTCACTGTATTCTTTATCTATGGAATTTGAGACAAAGGGGTCATTATGCACCCATTTTTCAACATTTGAGGCATTCAACCCCATTGTATCAGGTGCATGTATTTTAGTAGTGTTTTCTTTGATAAGGAAAACAACATCATTATCGATAGGTTGACTTCCACTGGGCTAAAAAACAATGTCACTCTTTGAGCATATATCATTCTCTCACATCTACATGGAGAATAATACTAAATTTAACACCCTAGCCAAGGCATCGGCCAAATTGACAGCAAGCTAGATAATAACTAACATCTACAAGGGAGAACAACATTCCATCTCCACCAGAAACCTAATCTAGAAGTCATTCTCTAGGTACCCTTGATGAGCTTTCTCCTTTTAGGTACCTTATCGCCTGTCCCAATGCAAGAAGTTGAAAGTTTTGAATTTGAAAAACAATTCTCTCACGAGAGTAAATGAACTGAATTTTACAAGCCTTCCTGAACTAATTTATCTAGATTTAGTTAGCAACAATTTGTTTGGTAGTATTCCACCTAGCTCGTGGACCTGAAAAAATATCCAGTCTATGAGCCTGGCAAGAAACAAATTAAGCAGTGAAATTCCTCCTAGTATGGCATCCCTTCAGGTTCTCTCTTTTTTCTCCATCTCAAATAACATTTTTATCAATATTACAAGTGCCCTAATGGCTCTGTAGGACTTCCATAACCTTACCACATTGGTTCTGTCAAAGAACTTTAATGGTGATATGATTCCAACTGATACACATGGATTTCCCATGTTCTGAACATTAAGTCTTGGAAATTGTGCTCTTTACGGGAAAGTTCCAGTTTGGCTCCTGAAATGTTTAAATTTATAGTTCTTGGGTCTTTCTTGGAATAATATCAAAGGAGTTATTTCTATTTTGTTAAACACTCTTCAATATCTTTTCTATTTGGACATGTCAAATAATTCTCTATCAAGACCAATTCCAAAGAAGCTTATGGAGTTACCTAGTTTTTAAGTCAATAAAAATACCCCTGTATCCGCTCAAAATCCCTTTGAGCCCCCTTTATATGTAAAGCAAAATCAAAATGTTTTGGGCTACATTACAATCAGTTGTCTAATATTCCCCCTTCGCTATACTTGGCCAGAAACAATCTCAATGGCACTTTAAGCCCTGAGATTGGGCAGATGAAAATGCTTCATATTCTAGATTTGAGTCCTAATAACTTCTCGGGGATAATCCCAGACAAACTGTCTAACTTGAAAAATTTGGAGACCTTATATTTGTCAAACAATAATTTTGTTGGAATCATACCACCATCCCTGAAGGATATCGCATTCCTAGCAAGGTTCAATGTCTCTAATAATCACTTGCATGGGTTAATACCTTCTAGACATCAATTTGATACCTTTAACAAGTCTAGTTTTGAAGGAAACCTTGGTCTCTGTGGTCAGCCTCTTACTACCACCTGCAATCCGCCTGTGTCAATACCGGGGGTACCTATTGCTGCACACAGAATCAATAGGCTGGACAGTAATACCATTCTTGGCATAACCATGAGTGTTGGTGTTGGGATTGCTTTTCTTTTGGCTTCGGTTCTTTGGAATCAATCAAGAAGACAGGTAACAGAGTAGGGAGTTGCAGACGAGATGGATTTTGACATGCCTCACAGGCTTTCTAACGCCTTGGGATATAACTTGGTGTTGTTATTCCAGAATAATTGTCGTAAGGATCTTGCTATTGCTAATATCTTGAAAGCTAAATTCTAGAAGATGACACAAAAAATTGCAATTATAATATTGACAGGAGAATGTGGTCAGGTGGAGCATGAATTTAACGTTGAAGTAGAAGCTCTATCAAAAGCCCAACATAAGAATCTAGTGTCATTGCGAGGATACTGCAAGTATGGGAATGATAGACTAATTATTTATTCCTATATGGAGAATGAAAGTTTGGTATATTCTATGAGCCTATGACGCTTTAAAGACCATCATAATTTCTATATATTTGTGTCAATTAGACGTGTAATAGCTCTATTCTCCAAGTCACCTCATGATGTCATCAACGATGCATCATGATAATAATATCTCCAAGTTTAGTTTCAAAGTGTCTTCACAAGATTCTCCAAGATGTCATCAAGGTGCTCCAAATAGATCTTCAACAAGATATCTTCTACTTCTTTTCAAGGTGCTCCAAGTCTGCAGGCCTTAACTCTTCTTCAACATCCTGCTCCTAAAATTTCTCCAATATTGCAAAGAACAAGCATTTATAGGCCTTCAAAAATACCTTAAAATAAATTCACCAAACAATCCCTTCAGGATTGTTATTATTTCACTTCAAATAATTCCCAAAGTTTGTTGTAAAGCTGCTAACCATTGTCCTCAAGATAAAACAAGTTTTCTTCAAGCCTGCTAAAAAATGTTTTCCAAGATCATCTTCAAAAGGAATCTAAATTTTGTGCAAGAGGCTTGGACTAAGTACACACGGTCTTAATTTAGATCTCTTAGCCTAGAATGTGTCCCAACAGAGAACTGATCAAGCACCAGATTCACGTGTAGAGGTCAAGAATAGGTTTAAGTCTAAATACTGAGATATACCTTCTCACCAAGCTCAAAATTTTCCCACAAGTCCGAATAGCCTTTTTTCCACACACAAGTCCAAACTCTTAATCAAATATGAGATACGAGTTGTAGATCTGAGGAATATATACGATGAGCCCTCCTGACAAGACCAAGCTACCAATTAGCTTGTTTGCTAGAGGTTCAAGTCTCCATAGAATATCCCCAAGAATGAAGTTATTTGAGGACTATAATTCACAACAGTGTTTTAGCTTTGTCCACAACTATGTTTTCCACTGGTCCAAGGGTTTTGTAGCTTCCTCTTACAGGTCTAAAGTTATGGAGATTTTTGTTACATGTCCAAAATACAGAGAGTATCTTGTTGTCTTATCCACTAAAAGCTTTAGAGAAATGCAAAGTTTGGACTGTCCAACAAAGAAATCTAAGCCAAGAGTCTATTCACAGTCTAAAACTGTTATAGTTACTGCACAAGAATCACTATAATCTTCCACATTTCGATCAAGAATTTCACCACAAAAAATACTAGTGTTGTAGCTTGGTTTGCAATCCAAAATTGTGTCTTCTAGCACAATTCTTATCACAAGTCTGAAGGAATAGATAAACATCACAGATTTTTGACCCAAAAAATTTTTATTCCTCGACTTCCAAGTCACTCCTGCGATTATATTCTAATTTTTTCACTGAATTTTATTATCAAAAACCGAGGAGCGAAGGTTTATATTTATATTAGTTTACCACATTTTAAAGGAAATGTCCTTCTAGAAGGGGAGACCGACATGTGTGCCAAAGTGCAGGTCGGCTCACTGTAAGGTGTAATTTTCTTAGTCTTAAAAATTCAATATCTCACAAACTACTAGGAGTTTCAGGACAAATAAGGGCTCACTAGAAAGGAAAAAATACACTCTATAAGATAGTGTAGGAGAAAATTTGGAAGGATGCCTCTAAGGTGGTAAAAACATTTTTTCTTTGTGACTGTCCTTAATGTTTGTGTGCACTTTTATTGAGAATTAGGTAGGGCTAGGTTTAATTCAAATTCTCTTCTTGATAATTACTTGTGAGCTTACTTCTTTTACTTATGTCTTCTCTTCTTAGCTTATTATGTCTTTCATCAAGTCAGTTACCAAAACACAAGAGACACAAATTTAGGCTCTTCGAGCCAGGGCCAAAACCTCTCCCTCTTGGAGAGGAAAACCCACAAGAAATTCTTATTATAGACTTTTAGATGACAAGTACCATGACCATGACACAAACCCTTGACCCTTGTATGCCTCCAAGACCTTGTCACTGCTTCTTCATTGACTCTTTAAGCTGATCCTTCTTTTCTGCACTATCATGCACCATCCTGCGCTTTTCTACACCAAGACTATATAGCTCAGTCTCTAACTATATTTCCCTTCTTCGACTGTATGTGATCCTGTTGTACTATACAACAACCCTCCCTTTTTTCTTAAAATTTAGAAATAAAATTTTATTTAGAAATAGGGTCCCTTTCTCTTTTTATAAAAATAAAAGACTTAGAAATAAAGAATCATTGTTTTGAAAAAACTCATCTTTTGTTTACTAAAAAAATACAACATTCAAAACTTATGATCTGATCCAATATAGAAGGCCTTATCATAAAAAAAAAAACAAATCAAGTTTAAAAGTCCAATCGCAATCGGAGAATCGGAGAAAACCCTTAAAAGAAGTTTCATATACTTACTTCAAA
Source organism: Pinus albicaulis (assembly GCA_034641835.2). Lineage (NCBI taxonomy): Eukaryota > Viridiplantae > Streptophyta > Pinopsida > Pinales > Pinaceae > Pinus > Pinus albicaulis. The sequence continues at coordinate 111,594,522 of CM076583.1, read as the reverse complement.
TCCTTCGATGCGATTAGTTCGATCGGAAATCTTCAATCGCTAAGAGTTTGAATTGTTTATTTATATAACTTCTGATGCGATGCGGCCAGTCGCAATCGAATAATCGGGATATTCTTTAATAAACTCTTTACGGTCAATTAAAATTCCCCGATCCGACGCGCGTTATTACAATAAACGCTTTCAAAAGAAAATCAAACATTTGTTCGTTTAAAATCTTATATGGTAGACCTCACCATTAGAAATCGGAAAAGTTTTCAATCGAAATCGGCCAATCGAGAAAAACGTATTGTGATGTTTATGTGCCATTCGAAAACTTTTGATGCGATTGATAAATGTCATTTATTACATGCGAAAAGTTCAGAAGGGATGAATATTTTAATATTTCACAAGCGCCAAATCTCAGTTTGTACGAGGGCATTCAATAAAAAATCAAATGAATATTGTTAATGATTTGGTTTTTAATACGTGAGTGTGACCCAAAAGGAGCATTTACGCGGTATACGAAACAAATAAATAAAAAATCATAAGTTCATAAATCATCCCGTTTGAGTTGCTTGTTTGTCACGACTGAGAGTTTATTGTCTTGCAGAGCCAAAGAACACTAAGCCCTTTCATTCACAGACAAAGGGAAGCAATAGCAAACGCAGAAATGTCAAAGAGAGCGAGAAGAAACAAGACTGCTGTTCCAGTTAAGTTTGTTGAGACTCCTACGGTCTCAAAAGAAAAGCCCAAAAAACTAAGATTAGTCACAGATACATCATGCCAGGGGCTTGGGAGAATGACGTGGGAAGGAGTCTACAACCTATTGGAAAGAGAAAACCCCAAGGTCACAGTGGAAAAGGCATCGGTTCCAAATGAAGATAGCTCAGATTCCGACTCTGAGATCACTGAAAAATCACTTGCAAATTCATTTTTACATCGAATTGCAGCCAGAGCGAGCATCATGCCTTATTATGATGCAATTCGATGGGTTATTGACAGTGTGAAGATACAAGACAGAACGTTTGTTTCAGCATCTGGAGTGTCTTTTGGCTCATTTAAAGCAGAAGACCTAAAGGCAATGTATCACCTTCCAGACCCGCAGAAGGTGTATAACAAGGAATTTATCGAAGACTTTGCTGATAATAACAAAGTCCAATCTGACCCTATCAGAGATTGGAAGAAAAATCCAGAGAAACACCGAAATGAAGCGTCCGGTATGTATTCTGTAGATTCCCTTTTACCTCCGTATTGCTATGCCGCTACCATGATGTGTAGATTATTTGGCAATGATAATTTAGCTAGGTTTTCTATACAAATGGTCCCATTAATCCTAGCTGCTGTCAATTCCGACATCATGGATTGGGCTGTTATTCTTTCTGATAGAATGGCCAATAGGATACTTGAGTACAGACAAGAAAAGACCGCTGGAAATTCCACTCCCTTTTTCTTTTGTGCCTATATTCTTGATGCTCTTTGTTTTAATTCCGAGTTTCCCTTATTTGGATGGAAATGGACTCCCAAAGACCCTACCCCAATTCATGTTTATCATAAACTGCTTTGGAAGGTTCATTTCCAAGATAATGTATATAGAATCTGCCATGGTTTCCTTATCCCTGTTTTCCAAACCATTTTTAATCGCTTCCCTCCTAGATTCTCTGATAAAGCTAAGGCCGACTTATCTGTAATAGGAGATTGGTTTGGGGAGGATAAATTTACATACATCAGGGTTTTTGGTAGTATTTTGGAACCACATTTTCTTCCTCTTATTGTTCCAGACAAACTTCTTGCTCAAGAAATTTCCTATCAATTAACAGTTGAAGGAATATCCAAGTCTTTAAATAATAGTAAGAAGAGAATGTGGCCTCAATTCCCATTCAATTGTGGTCAGTTTACTTTAAATGACTTCAAGCATGCTGAAAAAGAAGTCGCCAAGATAAAAGGTTGTAAATTTGCAACCATTCCTGGAAGACAATATGATCCGCGATAGATAGCCTTTAATGTTACTGCTTCAGTTTCAATTGCTCGATTTGAGCATGAGCCAGATCCGTTTGATGATTTGTTTGTTTCTTTGGATAATTTTCCTCAAATTTATGACTTAGCCAAGTCTAAATTTCAAAAGGAGGAAATGAATAAATTTTTTTTATTCAGAAGCCAGAGATTGTTAAGAGTTCCTCTGGACCAATTAAGAATTCCAACACAAGGGTCAGAGACAGAAGGTACATCCAGCAAAACGCTAGTAGAAACATCTACTGGCAAAGTCATTACACAATCAGCTGTTAACCAGCCAACTGTACATACTCAAAAGGTGGTCGCTATTGACAAGCCTGATGTCCAAAAGGGAAATACTGATGATAAATCCGATCAAAATACTGGTCAGCAGTCTACTGCTCAGACAACAGAAAAATGCACAAGTACCGATGATGATGTGCATAATCAAAAAGGTGGATCGGATGGCAAAAGCACTGAGCAGAACATAGATACAGAAAAAGGAAAAGAAACAACTAAGGAGATTATAGTTTCTGCTGATCTTAATGTTTCTTCTCAGTTATTGAAACAATATGATCAATTCGCTCAACAGCTAGGATTGCAAGATAAAGATAAAGAACAAATAGAGCAGGATGTTGAAATCATTCCTGAACATCCGACAGGGCAGATTGTATTGAAGGTCGAGGAGATCCCTCCTTTAGATGTATTTTACAGCCCCAAACATAAGGCTGTTGTTAGAAGACAAAGAAAAAGAAGAAAGACAGAATAGGACATGTTTTCTACTCCATCAGAGGAGTTTATGAATATTGTTTACAAAAACAATGAGGTGAATCCATCTGAAGACCTCACAAAATTATCCCAGTATGCAGGAGCTTATAGTGCTGCGACAGTTGATAAAGCTGTAGAAGTTTCTCAGCGGATAACTCAGAAAGATCTCCACATAGCTTCACTTGAAGAGCAAGCTAAGGAAAGTCAACAACAGATTACCCAATTGCAACAACAACTACAAAATCAGACACTCAGGTCCAAAGAATTGGAAAAACAGCTTGCTGAAGAAAAGAAGAAAGTTGATGAACAACTCTTAGGCAAACAACAACAACTAAATGAAGAAATTTCTAAGTTACAAAGTTTGTTACAAAATGAGAAAAAATCAAAAATGATTCAAGAAAAGGAATTTCAAGCAACTTTCGATAAGTTTAAAGATTTCCTAAAGTTAAGTGAATTCAAAACAGAAGCCCTTGAGGCTAATAAACTATTGTCTCAGCAATTGAATGAATTTTGTGCAAAGCTGTCACAGGCAGAACCTTTTTGTGATATTACTTCATCTTTGATCCAAAATGTTATTACTCTCAGACAAGAAATAGATGATGCTGATGAAAAGATTTCCGAATTTTTCAATTGGCAAGACACAGAAAAAGGAAAAGAAGCCAATCTTCCTAGAATAGAGGAAAGACAAAAATAAGTCTTGTTTACAGAATGGGAACATCAAATAATGAAAGCTGAGAGAGCAATATCAAGGGCCAGGAGTATGATGAATAATATCACACAATTCATAAATGACAGCTTATACTCAATCAATCTCATTTCAGACTGTGTTCCTGGCAGTTTGCCAAAAGTAAAAGAAACTGAAAACAGATGGAGAGAAGAAATGGAGAAGAAAAATCAGCAAATCAACAAACTTCAAACAATATCCTGGGACAATATGTGGACTCATTTAATCAAACCAAACAATCAAAAAATGGCTATCAAATTCCTTTCAAATGTCGTTGATTGTTTAATTCCAGAATTTTCCGATGCCACCTATGCTGGACAGCTGCATTCCGAGATGAGTCATCCACCGAGACTCCAAGATATGTTGAAGATTTGCAACTTGGATTCATCAAGCGAGAGAGAGAAACAATGAATCAGTTTCATTCAAGATAGCCTTTCAGTTTTTAATTTGATAGATTGTAGCAGTAGTAGTAGGATTTTGTTATGTAATTTCTTATTTAAATCCCTCTCATGCATTTAGAGAAGGATCTGAAGTTGTAATATTTTTTGGACTTGGAGCCAACATTTCTGTACTCCATTCCTTATTATATTTTATGAAGGATCACATCTGGTGATTTTTGTGCTGAAATTATCTTTGAAGTGTTGCATTTCTGTACCTTTGGATTTAATTTTACATCGGAGTTACTAGATCAGAGTATCACATTTCATTTGACAGTCTTCAAGATGAATGAGGTATTTCTATCTGTTCACTGTTGATTTTCTTTGTTATATGGTATTCGTTTGAACAATTTTCTATCATTTATATATTTGGTCCTCGTAACGTTTCCTTTTATATATCATTTCTGAGTATAATTGAAATGTTATCTTTTATAAGCATATATAAATGGTATACAATGATGAATGCAATATGCTAATATAACTCTGTTTAATTTCTTAAACAGAGTTATTTTTATTCGTTTCTGCATATTTCAATTTGATTAATAATACATTTTCATGGTTATTATTAGATTGAAACAATCTTAAGTTGTATTCACATATAATTACCTGGGTTAGTATTAGAATTTCTTTATCAGTATTTAGCTTAGATTAGATAGTTTTATTTCTGTTAATTTAGTCCCATTTCCACCCATCCAATCCAATCCACTCAGTTATAAGGAAACTGGTCCTTTAAATCCAGTCGGAGCCACCATCCCAAACAGAAAAGGAGTTGTCTTAAGGTCCCGACCGGGTGGTTTTCCCCAATGTTTGAAGTAGAGATTTTCTAGACTTCAACAGATCCTTACTGAGATACCAACACATTGTTATAGAATATCCTGTGCACACCTCATACCTTCACTTCACCTTGCTCGTTGGTCTTCAACATACACACACGTATTATTTCCTTTCGATGAAAAGTCCACCATTTTCATACTCTAATGATACCCTTACTTGTGTTGCATTACTTCGTTGAGCACACTTATTATACTTAGCACTTAACACAATCCTATAACTACTAAACATAGTCCTGTAACTTCTTCTTCTTCAAGAAATATATCCAGTTCTTGCAGCAGAACTCATCTGTAAAAGTCATGTAATAGGAACATCCTCCCAAGAAAATCACAGGCAGCATACCATATAAATCAGAATGTATCAACTACAAGATATCAGTTGTCTTTATGACACTTGAAGGGAATGGTCCCCTCGTATGCTTCCCTTCGACACAACCCTAACATATACCTTCATGATCATCTTTAGATTTGGGCATCCCTATCACCACCTTCCTTGCTTCACGAAGGGCTTTGTAATAAACCTTCGATGCCATAACTCTGTTTGAAGAGTTGTATCACATGACATAGCCCCCAATGGACTTCCTCCAACCGTGTAGAGTGTATGAACTGGTAGAGTGTATCAACTCTAAAACCAATAGTAAGAGCTTCTTTGAAGTTCCTCTTCCAGATGCGTACCTTTCCATCAACGAATGCCACCTTGAACCCTTTGTCTTCCATTTCCGAAATAGACATAAGGTTATTCTTCAAATCAGATACGTACAACACATCTTGTAAATAGACGACTTGACCTTGAGATAGATGAAGGGTCACAGTCCCTATCCCTTCCATGAGATACGTGGCATTATCTCTAAGGATCATTTCTAAATTAGTATCCTTCTCAATCAAATTAGAGAGGGATTCTTTATAACCAATGAGGTGCCTTGAAGCACCACTATCAATCAACCAGACATCCAAGGTGTCGGGAGGAGATGCAACAGAGAGGGAAGATACAAGAATATATTCATGTTTCTTATTATCAACAACATTAGACTCACCGTACCTGGAATTTTATTTATTATCAACAACATTAGACTCACTGTACCTATAATTTCTTGACCTCTTGAAAGGTTTCCCATTTCCACTATGATCAGAGGGAGCCTTCCTTTTTCCTTTGAACCTGTTGTTCCTTTGATTTCCATTCCCCCTGAAGTTTTTGTCATCATCCCTGGGAGATTCCATTATATTTGGGAACTCTCTTGCATAGTGACCAGACTTGTTACAAGTGTAACATCTTCCCTTCCTTCCTTTGGGCCCCACTCTACCATGGTTTTGATTTCTCGGGCCACCATGGTTCTTCTTCTTTGCATGAGCGGAAAACGCAGTAGGGTCACCTCTATTTTCATTAGAGGGATGATCTCTCTCCATCATTCTTGTCTCCTCTTGAGTGCATCTAGTCAACAATTCATCAAAATGAGGAATCATCTTATTATTAAGAATCATGTATTAAATACATACTAGTCTCGGGGAAGTCCTCCAAGAGCAATGAGGACGAGATCTCGATCAACTACTTCTCCTATGGCAAGGAGATATTCTTGATTTTGTGAGCCTCATAAAATATGATATACGCTCATGAATCTTCCCCTGCACATAGTCCATGAAATCTTGATCTTCTAATACCAAATCCAAGGACATCTTCCATGCATGATAAGCAGAATTTTCATTCAACTTATCATCAAACCATTGATCCTTGACAAGACTTCTTCTTCGGTGATTTCTTTTCATGCTATCTTTAGCTTTGTCTTCACCTCAACTCTGATACCATGTTAATTTTAGATAAACATGGTATGTTCTATATGATTAATGCAGTTTTATTTTAATCTTTATTAGAGGCCCAATTCAACACATAAACATGAAAGTAAAATGCTGATAGAACATAATAATAGATCAACAGAAGACAAGCCAAATAATGTAGATTAGATTTTACAATTATTCTTGTCCAACAAAGATAGAGAGTGATGTGCATTACGATAGTCAACAGGATGCATCAGCCAGCAAAGTCTTTCTCAACATCAGATCAACAAACCTTCCAAGTGTCACACACACCCCTCAAAGACAGCTCCAAAATTCAACGCAAGTCAATAAAAGAATCCCTCATCTAGATTTTCGACATCATCCATATTTTTGGCATCATTTCTGGCATCCATATTTGCGGCATCATCCATATTTTTGGCATCCATTTCTAGCATCATTTCCAGCATCCATATTTCCGACATCCATATTTCCGACATCATCCATATTTCCGGCATCCATATTCACACGTGGGAGAGAGATAAGTCTCTTCTAGGCTATACGAACCAATCAGATCATAAGGAATGTGTGTGATGAGATGATGATGAAATGGAAATTATATCTCTCCAATTTATATCAGTCAGTGAGGGTATGTGACACATCTATTAGGCTTGTGAGCCTACATTACAAATCTGGTTGACCTAGCACATGTGTGGAAAACAAAATCAAAATATATGTTCTGCTCATCCAAACAATATGATATTTAGATCAATATTGCACCTCTCCGAAAGAGGAATCCAACAAAAATATAATCATCATCATATGATCAGTGAAACTTGGGGTTTGGACCTAGTTTCCCAAAATTAACAGTGTTGCTACTATGACAATAGAACATGATGGTTAAATAAGAAAGGCTGCTCTAAACAAATTGGAAAATTCTTACAATATTCTCAATACTTTGTTTTGGACACAAGATTTGTATTTAATGGTATAAAAATATTTACTTAGAATATATCTCAATATAGATTTATTACTTATATTCTACATAAGCCACATATTATTGAAAAAGTAATCTGCATGGTTGAAATTGTCAGCATAAATTTTAAGTTATGAGTCAATATATTCCTTTCAATTTATAATTGGGCACTTCTTATTTGGTGTATGTTTGTTGATTTTGTACTTATTCTCGTTTTATCTTTCATGGCTTTGAGAAACATTGAAGGTGTTATACTTGATTTCATATCGTTGAAAGTCATAGTAATTCAGTCCGGAAAGGAAAGATTTGCAAATCTCAAACTTAGACATTAGAATATGTTTATCACCTATTTAAATAAATCAACAATAACATCAACATGACATAGTCTTATTCTATCATCTTTTCGTAGTGGAAAAATGGCCCTTTGTATTTGATGTGTTCTTTACTTCCAACTACTTTTCATCAACACGTTCTTTACCTCCAATTTATTTTCATCCACCATATAAATGTTTTAATCTTATAATTATTTGTCAAATTTACTGAAGACTTGCACCTTGCTTCATATTTTATAAATTCTATTTGCACATCTTGCTCCTTGTGTAAATATTTCAGAAACACTATTTATTACTTTACTCTAGTGTGGGCAGGTTACAAGAAATGTGATTGGAAAAAGAGAGACAATGCAAATCATGTCTCAGATATGATTCATATGATGTTGGAGATCCTTTAGGAACCTAAGCCATCGACTTTGGAAATGTTTCTAGGAGGGATTTTCATGCTTTTTTATGTTGTGATTCTTTCACCTCATGGCTATTTTGGGCAAGAAAATGTTTTTATGAATGCCAGACAACACATCGGTGGAAAGGCATTTTTTTTTATATAATTGCAATGTCCATTCCATGATATTCTCTCTTTTTTATTTGATTATATTTTGAACATTTCTTTTGATTTTGTTTTTTATTTTAACTATGAAATTGAAAATACTTGATATCATGTCCATTTAAACAACCAAAGCTTGAAGATGAAATTAGTATTACATGATATTGATTGAATTTTTTTGTTGTGAATAAAAAGACAATGATTAGACATCACATCTCATATTATTTTTTTTCACAAGTTATGTACAACTTGAGTTTTTTAGCATGTAACTTAGTTCACATGACTGTGCCTAAGATTTCCCTGAATGTTGAATACTAAGTTAGTAAGGTGTTTTTTTATGGTGACGTTTTATTTTGTTTGTTTATACAGGTCATCTGGCTACATAGTGGCCACTATCGCTCAACTGAAGAAAACTTGTTCGAGTTTCTTGTTTTTATGGGGAAAAATGACTTTGACATTGCTGATGTTGATGTATATGTCATCTAAATATTTTATTGTCTACTTCAGTTTATATTCTATTGTTCATCATCTTTAATGTCTTACACTCTGCATTGTATCTTCTTCTTTTTTCATAAAAGGAACTCATTATTGATGGTAAGAAGTACAAATTGAAGAAAGTGGAGAAAAATAACATTGGAGCAACAAATGCAAAAAGAGTGAGAGAAGAGACGGTTCTAGTGATACCCTTCAAGCCAATATCATGCATAAGACACACACATAAACACCGATGATCAAGTCTTCAAAGTTGGTGAATTCACCTACAATATGGGGATACAATGCATAACACGTCTTGGATATGATTGATTTGTTGTTAGAGATCCTTTAGGCACATGCGCTATCACCTTTGGAAATGTTTCTAGTAAGAATTAATATGGATTTTAATGTTCTAATTATTTCACCTCAGGGTTATTTTGGGCAAGAAATTTTTTTAGGAATGCCAGACATGACATCGATGGACAGGTAAACAATTTTTTTATAATTGCAATTTACATTCCATGATATCCTCTCTTTATTGTTTGATTGTATTTTGTGTAGAAATTTTAATACAAATTATGTATTGCCTGGATTCTCCTGATCTAACAATTATATGCCACTATTAAATATAGAATCGCTTCTACAAAAAATCTTTGCGGAATTTAAAACACGATCGCCAATTGCAAACACATGAAGAAAGATCAATCACACATAACAAAGATGTTTTACCGGGAAAGCATAAAGCTAAAAACCCCACTATCATATATTTGTATATATCATGGATCATGAAACAATCTCATACAAAACTCTAATCCAAGAACTCTCAGTACAATATACAATCGTCTCACACTGTCATACAAAAATTGGCAAATACATGCGCCAATTTACTGCCTTCAGAAAACTTGCCTCCACTCCGCAATCCCTGTTGATAACAATACATGAATGAATGAGATCCTTCTTGCCTTGACTGTGCAATCCTCATGGGCACATCCAATGTGTGTGTGGTTGCATGAGTGCACCCACTAATGTCACAACTGATAGTCAAATTGTCCCTTTCACCTATCTCTCAACTGGGTCTCCACTAGATCTGACATGCATGTAGTTAACAATAGTAAATCTTCAGTTGCATGTGAGACCACTGATTGTGAATTAATTAAATAATTAATTCACTGATCTCTCACTAGTGTATGTTCAGTTACAACTAGCACAATTGATTTTAACTCACTTAACTGAGTTAAACTACTTTACAACTCACATAACTACACATCCAACTCTGTTACAACTTTGAATCACTCAATTACAACTAAGTCCACTTGCATATCCCACCAACCAACATTTCAACTCGAAATTCACTTAGCTAACTGATTTTCCACTTCAATTAACTATTTCCAAGTGCTCATTGAGAATAGATTAATGTTTATTGTCCAACCATTATGAAGGGATAATAATAGTCGGCATGCATCTATAAATAGACATGCGATCTATAAATAGAACTCGCACATACATCTAAAAATAGAACATCATCTATAAATAGAATTTTCTCACCATCTATAAATAGAATTTTCTCATGCATTCTAAAAATAGACTTCCACCTAAAAATATCCTGAGGCTTCATCCTAGTGTAGGTCACCTTAATTTTCACTAGGATCATCATCTTGTTGAATCTCAACACTCCCTCTCAACAAGAAAGGGATTATCCTTCACCCCGATCCCACCTCTATGGTATTCTAATTTTCTCCTCATGAGCGCCTTCATCAGAATATTTGCATCCTGATATTCCATAGGAATATATTGAAGCAACATGATCTCTCGATATCTATATGCTTATATCTATCATGAAACACAGGATTAATCGAGAGTTTAATGCAACTCTGATTATCACAATGAATCACTGTCGGATCTAAATGAGAACCAAAAAAACCAACCAGGATCTTTCTCATCCAGATAGCCTCACATGCAGCTTGAATTACTACTATGTATTTCGCTTCCGCTGAACTGAGTGCCACGGATCTATGTTTCTTATTGTACCAAGAAAAAACTATAGATCTGATACTGAAGATCCCCACTGATGTTCTCTTTCTGTCCATTAGGATGCCTGCCAAATATGCATCCGTGAAGCCATGCAACCTCACCTCATCTTTCTGTCTGTACCAGAAGCCATACTCAGATGTGCCCCTTAGGTATCTTAGGACATGCTTGCTCGCCTTCCAAAAGAGCTTGGTAGGCTCAACCATTGCTTGACTAAGCTGGTTCACTGCATAACATATGTATGGTATTGTATTCACTAAATACATTAGCGAACCCACTAACTGTTGATAGACATAGCATCTGCTACCTCTCGAGATGTAGCATTCTCTTTCCTCCAGTTTCCTGGAAGAGGAGTATCCATGGGTTTGCATCCCTCCATGTGAAACTTTCCCAATATCTCCCTTGCATACTTGCCTTGAGACAAAAAAAATTCACCATCTCACTGCCATATTTCCAATCCAAGGAAATAATGAAGGAGGCCTATATCCTTCATCTCGAACTCCTTTGCAAGGTCCTCCTTGCAGGAGTGTATCAGTTGCTCATAACCAGTCAATATTAAATCATTAACATAAAGTAAAATTATTAAAAGCTTACCCTCCACCATACACAATTTTTCATCCGCCTCACTCTTGGTGAAGCCAAGTCCAGTGAAATAGCTGTCTATACGAGTGTACCAAGCACGGGGTGCTTGCTTAAGCCCATACATCACTCTTTTGAGTTTGCACACATGCGACTCGTTGTTTAATATCTCAAATCCTGCAGGCTGCTCAATGTACACTTCTTCCTCAATGATCCCATTGAGAAACACAGTCTTCACATCCATCTGATGAATGCACCAACCCATCTGCGCTAAGAGAGAAAGGATGGTCCTTATGGAAGAATATCGTGCGACAGGTGCAAATGTTTCTCCATAATCAATCCCCTTGATCTATGAGAAGCCCCGGGCCACAAATTTGTCCTTGTATTTCTCAAAATTCCCACCAGCAAATTGCTTTACCTTGTAGATCCATCTCGAACCTACCACTGATTTATCAACTAGCCTTGGAACAATTTCCCAAGCATTGTTTCTAACAATGGAGTCATACTCCTCCACCATTGCATCTACCCATGTGGACTCTTGCATTTCTTCCTGAAATGAAGATGGCTCAGTCAAAATACATTTTCTCATGATAGCCATGTATCCAGTAAATCGGTCAGGAGACTGTCTTTGTCTGTGTTGTGAAGTAGGGGCTCCTACATTATGCGCAACATCAAGTCTTAGCCTATCAGCTTCTGTGGTACACATTCTGCCAATTCTGATGTTTGGCTGTGCATGAGTGGACTTATCCACTCCATGAACCTCCTCTTGTGGCTAATCCACATATAGAGACTCATCTTTGGGAACCAACAGTTCCTCCTCCACATGCAAGTCTAGCTCTCTCTCAAGGGACAACCGCATGGCTTTCCCTTCATCGAATTTTATATCCCATTGCATAACAATCATCTTACTGTTATGCAAATACACACGATAATTATGGGGTGTTTCTGTGTACCCCAAAAATATCCCAACTTCAGCAGTCGGCTCCAGCTTCTTCTTGGTGTTCTTGGTCATATGCACATAAACATATGAGCCAAAAATATTAAAGTGAGAAACATCTGGTTTCTTACCGGTGAAAGCTTTTCAGGTGTACTCATGCCAAGTACTCTATGAGGACAGCGGTTTTGCACATAAACCACAGTTTTGCATGATTCCATCTACAAATGCATTGGTAGGCCCTGATCATGCAGCATTTCTCGTGTTGCACGCAGGATCGTTCTGTTCTTCCTCTCCGCGACCCCATTTTGTTGTGGGCTATGAGGCGCTATGATTTCTCTTTGAATTCCTTCTTTGCTTCAGAAGTGTTTGAATTCATTAGAGATGTATTCTCCATAATTATCGCTCCTCAGAGCCTTCACTTGCTTCCTCGACTCTTTCTCCACCAATGCCTTAAACTAACAAAACTTTGAGAATGTTTGATCATTCTTCTGCATGAAGCAGATCCAACATTTACGAGAAAAATCATCAAAATAATAATATAATACCTGTGTTTTGTTGTTGATGCAACTGAAAATGGTCCACGCACGTCTGTGTGAACTCTCTCCAGGATCATCGAAGCACAGTTCTCCCTTTCATGAAAGGTGGGATTTATATACTTCCCCATGGTGCAACCTTTGCACTGATCTAACTGAGCAAGTGTTCCCATTGCAAGTCCAGTAGATATTTGTTGCATGACTTTCAAGGCTCCATCATGAAGATGGCCCAATCACATGTGCCATAATTCTCCCTCATCCCGGCCCATCATGGCAACGCAACCACCTACCTCCATCTTGTAGATATTCTTAACTCGAATCCCTATCCTATTGTCTTGACCCATTGATTTATGTCGCAAGAAATATTTTCCATCACTGAAAACAACATCATAGCCTCTGTCCTCCAACATCGCGACTGAGACCAAGTTTTTCTTCAGACCTGGAACATGCATAACATCTTTCAATTGAAATTTTTTACCTGACTCCCTTTGAAAGGTAATGGTGCCAATTCCATTCGCATTTTATTGTCCATCGTCGCCCATCTCGATTTGCATTTGGAGATATTTCTCCTCCAAGTCACTGAAAATCTCCCTATCTCCCGTCATGTGGAAGGAAGCACCACTATCAAGATACCACACTGATCCAATGCACTTGACACCATGCATGCAATCAAAGAGAAATCAAGTTCAAATTGTGAGGCAAGGGCCTCACCAGCTGCAACCTCTTGTTCTTCTTTTGTGGGAAATTTGTGGCGAGATGCCCATGTTCGTGACATTGAAAACACTTCACCTTGGACAAATCCAGCTTCTTGCCTTTAGACTCAGATTTTGAATGGAATTTCTTCCCCTTCTCTTCCCTTGCCCTGGAAGCCAAAGCACAATCCTCTTCATCATCATGCTTTGATGAAGATCGACCTCTGGTGTTCCGCCTGAACTCCTCCTGCACTAGATCCAACTATTTAGTCAATTTAGTGTCCTAAATTGTTAACATAAATTATCGACCAGGGCTAGTAAAATAATGAAGTGTAATGCACTGTATGTGCCTTAGTATCCATTTTTCTTACTTCGTTGTTTTAGTGTTTTATTGATGTTTTGTGGTTTTTATGTTTGATTCTTAGTATGCTACTCTATGCTAAAAAGACGAAGTTAAATATATGTCAAGAGGAAGAAAAGGAAATGTTAATAAATGAATTAAAACAGAGTTTATTTGCAAGTTCTGTTCCTAACTAGGAAATGATGAAAACAGAGAGTCCTAATCCATGGATATTACAGCTTCTAAATGAACATTCATGAAATGAAAAGTAACTCAAAACACTACAACTTAATCTGATTCATTTAGTTAGAGATTTGTTGGAAGAGCTTGTGAAAAAGATTAATTCTAATGTAATGAGGATCTCCTAAAACATAAAAGGAAATGATGAAACAAACAGTAACTTAGAACATTACAGTGAAATCTCATTCATTTGATAGAGGTTTATTGGAAGAGCTTGAGAAAAATGTTCCTATAATGTAGTAATGATCTCCTATGAAAATGCTGAAACAAGTTATAACATTACAACTAAATCTCATTCATGAGTTAGAGGTTTATTGGAAGAGCTTTTGAAAGAGATTAATCATAATTTGATAAGGATCTTCTATGAAACAAAACAATCAATAACTTACAATATTACAACTAAGTCTCATTCGTGAATTAGAGGTTTATTGGAAGAGCTTTTGAAAGAGACTAATTGTAGTATAACGAGGATCTTCTATGAAAATGTTGAAACAACTTATAACATTACAACTAAATCTCATTCATGAGTTAGAGGTTTATTGGAAGAGATTTTGAAAGAGATTAATCATAGTGTGATAAGGATCTTCTATGAAACAAAACAATCAATGACTCACAATATTACAACTAAGTCTCATTCGTGAATTAGAGGTTTATTGGAAGAGCTTTTGAAAGAGACTAACTGTAGTATAATGAGGATCTTCTTTTTAACTAAATAACAGAAAATGAAATGCTAATAACTCATAATATTACAATTGAATCCCATTCATTTAATAGAGATGTATTGGAAGAGCTTGAGAAAGAGACTAACTATAATATCATGAGGATCCTTTATCTAAGCAAATGACATGAAACATAATGCTAAAAGCTATGATTTCAAAAAGCAGTCTAAGTAATGAAATATGACAAAACAGAATTGAAAATGACTTATCTAGAAAACATGTAAAACCTCCTTGAATAGCAGGGGCCCTCTGCTACCAATTCGGTGTAATCCCTTAGCTCCTTGAAGATGTGATCAAAACAGCATCAAATAACTTCTTTATTGATAAACTCACAAATCTACATCCCATTCCATCTTAAGCTTTGTAACAAAAAACTCTATAATCCTTTCTCTTCTTCTACTATTTTTTCACCTCCTTTAATAAGAGAAAGCTTCTCCTATTTATACAGAAATATGAGAAGTTATCTTATTAATGAGAGTCCATGAATCTCTCCCTCTATCTCTAGAGTTACAATAAAAATAGGAAATGATAAGACACATGTCTTTTTATAGTTTCAATACAAAATAGGAAATGAGACACATATATTCTTAGAGTTTTAATATAAAAAGGAAATGAAACACATATCTTCATGATCCCATGATCTTCTCCACTCAAATTCGAATTTGGTTTTGGTAGGCCACATAAAGGTCTTTTAGAAGCTTCCTTTTGACCTACACATGGCAACAATCTCATCCCACTTGTTAGGTATAAGCATATGCACAATATTTTCTAATTTTTAACCACAAATTCACTTAAAAATGCTAAGAATTAATAAAGTTTGGAAAAACATAAATGTAACCCAATAGTGGTAATGGTAAGGTAAATGTAATGAAATGGAGGTGGAGTGAAGTCGGTAATATGGAAATATAAGTGAAAATGTAATGGAAGTGAATGACAATTTCAAGGCCCAACACCGACCACAGTCGTTCCCAATCTGGTAGTTTTTCCCGTCCATTGACAGAGTCTTCATAACTATGCCAAATATTAGGAAGTCCCAAGAGAGCTAAGCTCATTAAATCATCATCATAAATAGTGATTTCCACACTCCCCAGTTCATCTCGACATTGGACAAACTTTGTGAGATACTTTGGAATATTGTCGCCTTTTTCCATCTTGATCTTTCTAAGTTTATCCTTCAGCGCCAATTTCCTATGGTCGCTACTACTTTGGAAAAGATCTATCAAAGCCTTCAACATAACATATGGTGTGGCTTTCCCACGAAGGCTTGAGACAATGTGGTCTCGTAAACCTTCCAAAAGAATCACTCTCTCCTTCGCTACTTTCTTTTTCCATGCATCAAGTAATGCAGCATCTGTCGAAGTGGGCTTAGGAACATCACTGTCGATGAATTCCTTCAAGCCATTATCTTCAAGTACCGCCTCCATCCTGTCCTTCTAGGCAATTTATTTCAAGTTGCCCTCAATTACATACTCTAGCCGCAAGCCATTGAAATCCATTTCGATGTTTACTCAACTGTAGCACCAAGAAATTTTTGCAACAAATTCGAATTGTTTCCACCAACAAACTCAACTCCTGCTTCAAAATTGCAATCTTCTGTGCTCCAATACCATGTATAAATTTTAATACAAATAATGCATCGCCTGGATTCTCCTAATATAACAATTATATGCCACTATTAAATATATAATCTCTTCTACAACAAAAATTTGCGGAATTTAAAACACGATCGCCAATTGCAAACACATGAAGAAAGATCAATCACACATAACACATATTTTTTTACTGGGAAAGCATAAAGCTAAAAACCCCACTATCATATATTATGTATATATCATGGATCATGAAACAATCTCATACAAAACTCTAACGCAAGTGCTCTCATTACGATATACAATCGTCTCACACTGTCGTACAAAAATTGGCAAATACATGCTCCAATTTACTGCCTCTAGACAACATGCCTCCACTGTGCAATCCCTGCTAATAACAATTCCTGAATGAATGATATCCTGCTTGCCTTGACTGCGCAATCCTCATGGTCACATCCAATGTGTGTGTGGTTGCATGAGTGCACCCACTAATGTCACAACTGATAGTCAAACTGACTCTTTCACCTATCTCTCAACTGGGTCTCCACTGGATCTTACATGCATGTAGTTAACATTAGTAAATCTTCATTTTCATGTGAGACCACTAATTGTGAATTAATCAACTAATTAATTCACTAATCTCTCACTAGTGTATGTTCAGTTACAACTATCACAATTGAGTTAAACTATTTTACAACTCACATAACTACACATCCAACTTTGTTACAATTCTAATCACTCAGTTACAACTAAGTCCACTTGCATGTCCCACCAACGAACCACTCAACTTGAAATTCACTTAGCTAACTGATTTTCCACTTCAGTTAAATATTTCCAAGTGCTCATTGAGAATAGATTAATTTTTATTGTCCAACTATTATTAAGGGATAATAATAGTCAACATGCATCTATAAATAGACATTCGATCTAAAAATAGAACTCGCACATAAATCTAAAAATAGAACATCATCTATAAATATAATTTTCTCACCATATATAAATAAACATCATCTATAAATAGAATTTTCTCATGCATTCTAAAAATATACTTCCACCTAAAAATAGCCTCAGTTTCCATCCTAGTGTATGTGCTTAATTTTCACTTGGATCATCATTTTGTTGAATCTCAACATTTTGGACGTTTCCTTTGATTTTTTTTTGTTGTTTAACTGTGAAATTGAAAATACTTGGTATCATGTCCATTTAAACAACAACCAAAGCTTGAAGATGAAATTAGTATTACACGATATTTATTGGAATCTTTATAACTATTTTGTGGTAAAATATTTTCATGAATACCGGAAAAGTTTACTTTCATGTTGTTATTTGAGCACATGTTGTTTATATACTTGACCAAGTTCATGCATTAGAAAATGAAATGTTTTTGTGAATATAATGACAAGGATTAAACATCACACCTCATATTATTTGTTTTCACAAGTTATCTACAACTTGAGATTTTTACCATATAACTTATTTGACATGATTGTTCCTAAGCTTTCCCTGAAGGTTGAATACTAAGTTAATAAGGTGTTCTTTTCTATACATGGTGACATTTTAATTGGTTTGTTTATACAAGTCATCTGCCCACATTATAGTGGCCACTATTTCCCAACTAAAGAAAATTTGTTCGAGTTTCTTACTTGTATGGGGAAAAATGGCTTTGACATTGTTGATGTTGAGGTATATATCATATACGCTATTTATAGTCAAATTTACTTCATATTCTAGTGTTCATTGTCGTTCATGTCTTACACTCTGCATTGTATTTTCTTTTGTTTTCAGAAAATGAACTCAGTATTGATGGTAAGAAATAGAAATTGAAAAAAGAGGAGAGCAATAACATTGGAGCGACAAATGAAAAAAAAGAGAGAGAAGAGAATTGCTCCGGTGATACCCTTAGAGCCAATATCTCGCATAAGACACACATATAAATACTGATGGTCAAGTCTTAAGAGTTGGTGAATTCACGTGCAATGCCTTGGAAACACAATGATAATGTTTTGAAGTGATGAAACATCATTTCATGTGTAAATTGTAGTCCAACCAATATTAAGTTGGAAACTCATTGTAAGACTTTAACATTTCATATAATATAATTTATGTGGTTGAAATTATTTATAATTGAACTTGATATTGTTTAGTATTGTAATTAACATATGCAACTTTATGTTTTCATATTAGATGAACATGCACATTGTATGATATTTTTTAAACCATACAAATTAATTTATGTTGATTAATAATGAACACATAAAATCAATTTAAAACTACTAAATTAGTAATTTATATTGATTAATGATGAACACAAATAAAATAAATATACGACTAACTTAGTCATTTATAATGATTATTAATGAAAGTAAATGAAATGAATATAAACTACTAAATTAGTCGTTTATATAATGAATATGAAACTACCCAAAAAAATATAAATGACTACTGTAAATGAAAAATTTGTGCTTACAAATAATGACTAAATTTTGCATATATATGAATATTAGCAGCTAATTTACAGTATCTTATAACACGACAAATAATTTAGTCATATTTCTTTAGTTATTAATTAGTTTCAAATGATCACTAAAATTTGCATATATATGACTATTAGTAGCTAATTTATAGTATCTTATAACACGACCAACATTTTGGTCATATTTCTTTGTTCATTAATTGGTTTTATTGGGTGATTATATAGTAATATATTTTGTTGTATATTTTGTCATTAATTGTGACAATTAATGACCAAATCAATGATTAAAGAAATGACCAAATCAATGACTAAATTAATGACTAAATCAGTGAAAAACTTAATGACCAAATATACTACTAGACAACAAAATTGAGATAACCAATTAACGACTAAGCTAGAAACGACTAAAATTTGGTCGCGTTATAAGATACTTTAAATTAGCTACTATTGGTCACCGACCGAAAAATAGTCGTTTATATGCAAATTTTAGTCATTTTTTAGTAACTAATTAGCTATTTTGTACTAGTGTATGTTCGATTGTCCAGAATTCTTCAATACCTATGTTGAGAAATTGCCCATTGGGATGAAAAGGAAATCTATCTTTTATAACCTCCCATATTGGGAGCATCTTAAGATTACCCACTTATTAGATCCCATGCATATATCTAAAAATGTTTCATCTTCTTTATGGAGGCACATATCATCGAAACAAAGTGACACATCGGCTGTTAGGAAAGATCTTATTACTTCAAAAAATAAAAAGAAACATTGGCCAAGACGATTAGAAAGTAGAGGATCAGAGGTAGGTGTTGGTCCCTCTAATTCATGGTATTTCAAAGAAGGTGATGTCCCATGGATTTTAAAAAAATATGATCTTTATTTGGCAAGGGAAGTTCTAATGGGTGTGAGGGTGCCATATTCATATGGGTCTTCACTACGGTGCTACTTCACCATGGATGACCATTTCTCGGGGTTGAAATCGCATGACCATTTGAATCTTATAAGAGTACATATAATGTCAAAATCGTGATTTTATTATTTGTTATATTGATAGATTTTATCCCATGCAGGGATCATAAAACATAACTAATTTTGTATATTATTTCACGTGTTTATAAATTTTCAGTGGCATTATCTTTTATTCGTGTGTGGGTGTGTGAAACATGAATTCCCTCAAGACCTTGGACGTGCCATATCTAAATTATCTGCATTTGTACGTTGGATCGCGTCAAAGGATATTCATGTGGCTAGCATTCCATGGTGGTTTCAAGAGATAGTTGAGATTGTTTGTATGTTTGAGAAGGAACTACCGATGAGTTTCATGGACTTGCAGGTTCATCTTCTAATCCACCTAGTAGATGAGGTTGAATTAGTTGGGGTGGTTTCTTGTCATTGGATGTTCTTCTTAAAGAGGTACATGAAGAAATTGAAAGGTTTTGTTCGACAAAGGGAGAAACCTAAGGGGTCTATGGTATAGGGGTACATATCATATGTCTTTCTATTATTCCTATGAGTACATCAACCAGATCGAAAATAGACCAAGTGCGGTGATTTTGGACGATGAAAGGGATGAAGACAAAAGAGAAGTTGCTCCAAATGAATGGAAAAAAGCGCTTGATAAAGAGACAAGTGACTTATAATTTTCAAATTTACACAAATTAAATATTTATATTGAACTTCGATATAATGTATATTTTGATCTCTATGTACTATATAATGTCGGTTTTATTTCATTGGCGAATTCAGAAATTGAAGCAATCAATAAATTCGTTCTTTACAATTCTGAAGCGACATAACCATGAGTCGCATTATACGAACAAAAGAGCATGAAATGGGATAGTGACAAGAAATAATTGAGACGGTTGAATGGTATAAGTGTGCCTTATCCCAATCATTTAAAAGAAAATATGCCAAATATATGCCCCAAAATTTGGGTTGTTGACCAAGTCAGAAATAAATACGGTGCAACCGGTTGTTACCCACGTGCTGAAGAGGATGCGCTAAATGTAGGGATTGGGTGCAGAAACTCGGTAATAATATATTTAATTTTTATGTACATTTGAAACTTAATAATGCACCTTTCAAATGTAATTGCATCTATATTTCATATTTTAACTATTGGGTTATTATAAGACACATGACACTATGATTTTTTAAATTTTTTATAGGTTCATTTGTTTCCATCTATGTGGGCATGTGGACACCATTTTCGCACATAAAATGTCGATGATGGACACCTCACACAAGACTATGGAGTGAAAGTCGATTTCGATCAATCTAGTCGATCTAGCCACCGTGATCAAAACCTAGTACGAGGGACGTTAGGTTACGTCAGAAAGATACAAGAGCTAATTGAAATGGATTTATCTTCTTTCCAATGTGTTATTTTTAGGTGCAAGTGGTGGGACACCTTTGATCGGAATAATGTAAAGGAATATCGTGATAGTAGGTTGATATGTATCAACTCTAGAAAGATGTGGGATGAAGCTAAGGAGCCATATGTTTTCCTCAAACACTGCAACCAGGTGTTTTTTTACCCATATGTGTTGGATAGGGATTGGTGGTTTGTATTGAGACATGACCCTAGATCAAAACATATTTTTGAGAACAATAGCGTTATCATGCCATGCGAGCTGGAAGATAATGAGGGTGATCATGAGAACCGAGAGTGATATGGTACATGTGTTATTTCATCAATATTTATAATTTTTAAGATGGATTTTTATAAAGAAGAGGACTTAACTACCTTATAACATATAAGACTCTTTTTTCCGAAACATTATAATATGTATTTTGAATTAATTGGTAATTTGCATTGTGTTAATGCTAAAATCAATATTTCACTTGATAATTTGCAATTATGTTGATCTCAAAAACAATGGCATATTGTATAAAGTTCTCTTTTTTGTATGTAAGATCATAATATTTTACACACAATTACAATTTTACAATTTCACATACAATTACAATTACAATTTTAGAATTTTACATACAATTACAATTTTACAATTACAATCATTTCACGGTAATACAATTAAAGTTTTACAAATATTTTACATACAATTAGAATTACAATTACAATTACAATTTTACAATTTCACGTACAATTACAATTACAATTAAAATTACAATTTTAGAATTTTACATACAATTACAATTTTACAAATATACAATTAAAATTAAAATTACAATTACAATCATTTCAAAATAAATTAAATATTATAATTACAATTAAAATTTTACAAATATTTTACATACAATTACAATTACAATTTTAGAAATTTACACACAATTAGAATTACAAATACAATTTTACAATTTTTCATATATATAATTACAATTACAATCATTTCACAATAAATTAAAAATTACAATTACAATTAAAATTTTACAAATATTTTACATACAATTACAATTTTAGAATTTTACATACAATTAGAATTAGAATTACAATTTTACAATTTTACATATATACAATTACAATTAAAATTTTACATATAGTTACAAATACAAATACAATTTTACATATAATTAAAATTAAAATTTCAATTACAATCACAACATAATATTTAATAAATATCATGATCATTTAATATTAAATTAAATAAACATCATGATCATGATAACCATCATACAAACATCATATTCGACTAAAAAACGCATTCAAATTCACTAACATCATCTAATCATCGTGATCATGATCATATAACAAAACAATATTAGCATTGTATAACATCATCACAACACAAACATCAAATATACATCTCATGTCAAATAACTTCTATCACATACACATCATGATGATCACCAACATGTAATTTAAGTACAACTGCAATATGAACATAAAATACATGGACCATATATATATATATATATATATATATATATATATATATATATATATATATATATAATGTCAAAAATATATAACTGTAATATAAATGTCAAATATCAGTTGGTGGTACATCATCAATAGTAGTACTAGTTGAGGCCTGTTCAGTCAATGGTGCAGCCTCGACAAGCTCAGATACATGCCAGTCATCACGTGCCTGCTGATCTAGTACTGGTGCCTTATGCTGATCAGGATCAACTGTCGGTTGCTCATCCTGATGACTCGACATGGTCGATGGTCCAGCCTACTCATGATCATGAGTATTGCTAGATGTTGCAGGCTTCTGACTTGATGTGACCGATGGTCCAGCCTACTCTCCATCATGACTATTGGTCGATGCTGCAGGTTGCTCATCTAGCACGTCATGAGGTGAACGATGATCACTCCCTTGAGCGTGACCATCAGATGATGCGTCGCTACTTGCGGACTATCGACGTGATGCGTCTCGACCATGCCTATAACGTCGAAGGGCCTTCCTCAACCGCGTAACTAATCTCGTAGCTCCTACGACATGCCGCAATAGGTTGAACATGTCACGCAGCATGCCTCTCCACATCTGTACTATCCTAGCATCGACCTGTATATCTCTCATAGTGGCAGGCCTGACTCTCGCCTCCACAAACAATGCACAGAGTTGGTCACCTAACTCCATCCTCAATCTACTGTCAATCCTACGCCTATAAAAAGGCGGTATCGGCGCACCATGAGGACCAAGTTTGTTTGCACCGGCCTCATGATCCTCAACATCTGCCATATCCTAATCGTCACCAGGATCCACACCTGGATCATTTCGTGGCGTTGGCATCTCATCGCCATCAAATGACCCAATGTCTGCAATATATATATATATATATATATATATATATATATATATATATATATATATATATATATATATAAGTACACAACAATAATTAATAATTTCATTAAATAGTTTAATAAAAATAAGTTAAAGAACATGTTAAAATAAATTTAAATAAAAAAGTAATATTACCTCTATCATCTGGTGGCTCATCATCTGTGAAGAGGATGTTGGCACACCCTTGCCAATCCAAACCAACACAATGATAGGGGACCATAACGAAGGGATGCTCATCAACGTTGAGTAAAAACTCCAGTGCATCATGCAATATCATCGCGGAAAACTCAGACTCACCCCTCTTGGGCATCATCTGTCCCCACATGTTCATTCGTACATGCAGCATCGGCCTATGAGGCTTCCAAAAAAAAGTAGGCCTCATCTCTGGAAACCTCTCAAAAAATAAACAAAATAGCTCTGAAGCAAAAGGGAAGTTCACCCTCCCTTGTGCATGAGCATGACATCTAGCTAAGGCTGTACAGAACTACCGCAAAAAAATTGTAGACAACCTCACAAGTCGTGGCTCCTGTACTAAAGAATCAACATAAAATAGAAGCGGGCAACTAATTCGTTTCTCATCTCTGCTGTTGTGTGAAATGTTTGAAATCAGTAGTGAGAGGCACCTCACCTCCTCTCTACCAAATGAAGCAATACATAACTGACCTCCAGAGACCTGAAAATATGAAGGAGACAGTATATCATGCTAATGTATCTCTGGGAGTACACCAACTAACTCCTTGCTGCATATCCAACTGGGACCTTTGGGAACGAGGGAAAATCCACCCCTCTCCTTGATAGGCCAGTAATGAAATATATTTCCTCTTTAGTGGGTGCATACCACTGGTTAGGACCAACCCGGAAAGCCTGTAGGTGGGAATTCCACCTGCGGATAAGATGTCGCAAAAACACACCATGGCCCTTTAGGGATGTAGCCTCCTCATAGAGCTTGAAGAAGCCTACCTGCCTTAGGAGCCCCTGGGTAGATGTTGTAATAGGGTGTGGGTACGCATCTCTCTCCCTCTCTCGTGCCTCCCACAGGCGAACCATGTTATATTGGTCCTCCTGTTGTTGTTGTTGTTCCCTCTCTTCTCTCCTTTCACGTCGCTAAATTATTGACATATTAAATACAATTTTTTTATTAAATGAGACATGTATTTAGGAATATACATATATAATTTTTTTTGAAAAAAAAAAAAAAATAGTCAGTGCACCACAAAAAACAGGCATGCACCGGTAACGGTGCATCTTTTTTTTTCGTGCACCAGAAAATTTGCAGTGCACCAGAGGTGGTGCACCTGCAAATTTTCAGGGCACCGCCCTCCTATAATTATTCCAAGTTCAATGGTGTAGTGGTATAGCATACCGCACCGTTGACTATGGACCAATGTCGGGAGGGCGGTGCGCTGACCAAACTATATGCCCAAGGGCGTATAGTTTAGGAAGTGCACCGCCCTCCTGACATCACTACATTTTTAACAGTGCGGTTGTTTACCAGGCCACACTATTCACCATGTCGAATTGATGGAATGTGGTGTGCTGACAAAATTACCCGCCCCGAGGCAGATATTTCCGTCAATGCACCGCATTCCCGCTATTCAACAGGGTCAACGGTGCGATCGGCTAACCAACTACACCACACTTTTTTAAAATTTTAAAAAATCACGGTGCATCATTTCGGTACCACAAAAGAACCAGTGCAGATACTGTTAGCACCAGTCACGGTGCATCCTGTAAATTTACAGGCAGCACCGCGAACTGTTGCGGTAGAATGGCTTGAGCGCACCGCGCGGGAATTTTTTTTTTTTAAATAAGGTGAATTTTAAGCTATTTTACAAAACTAATCCACTAAAAAGTTTAATTATGGAAAAACAAGGAAAATACCTGTACATTTGACCGTCGAGGAGGCATATTGGCTGTAGAATTTGCAAAACTAAATTTTCCCACCATTTTGCAAAATTCAAAATGGAGATGGTGGGCAATGGACAGTAGCAGTGTGTGCAAATGGGAGCACCGATGGCAGGGCGTCTCACACAAGGTAAATATACACCGGTGCTTGAGAGATTTGGAGCACCAAAAAGTGAAAAATGCAGAATTTTGGCCGTAATTTTTTTTTTTATTTAACCCTATTCCGGTGCGCGGGTTTTATAAGCGCACTGGTTCAGTTTCTTAAAACCAAACCGGGTTGTTTTAGTTTTGGCGTGAGGTTTTAGGACGCACTGGTGCATAATATTTGTAAAGCACCGATGCGCTATAGTAATAAGACGCACTGGGCGGGTTTGTACCGAGCACACGGTGTCCTGGTGTGCCAATGTTTTGTGCACACCAGTGCTTTCTCTAGTTGAATGCACCAGTGCGGTTTAGGATGATAAACGCACCGGAAGAAAAACATCCGCAAAAAACTCCACCTACCAACTTCCTCTAGTAACCTCCACTACAAATGGATGTCTGGGGTATTTTTATAAGGGGTTCCTCAAAAACATCCGCTAGAGGGTATTTTCCTTGTAGTGGGGATAGTTAATTTAGATAGTTGTAAGAGTTTACATATTGTGACTTTTAGGAATTGGGCTATGTGAAGAGAGCTAGAACAAGCCATAGGTAGAATATCTCGTGTGGTTTCATAGCCTCAACTCATTAGTGGCCTCTATTGCAAATCAATTAAGTGCAACATAGAGCCTACAATTGGATGGAACATCCTTAATCTCCAACTATTTGGTGATTGATTCCCAAAAAGATAAGTGCTCATAATTTATTTATGAATGTGTTGAATCAATGTTGTTTATGTTATGAATTTAATTAGTTTTGGTTTATTCATTACGTTGCATGGTTAACCTTGCATCAATAACTATGATGTCATCATCCATTGAATGTTTTCATTATGTTTTCATAAGCCTTCATTTTTATGATAACATGCATTACTTAATTAATAACAACATAGATAGAAAATTATTATCATAGAAAATTGGTGAAAATTTGTAGTTTCATGATATAGATTGGATCATTATATTATTTTTCATCAATTTTGATGCTATTAGAGTGGAAAATTTGGATAAATCAGCTCACAATAACATTTTTATTGGTGGGTTTTAGTTTGGTAAAATTGGGTCTAAAACCTTCCATAAGTAGTTTTAGGCAGCAAATGGAATTTTTGGGGAGTAAAAATTTTCCGCTTTAGTGTGGAAATTTTTAGTGAGATTCTCCATAGATAACTTTCCAACGACACAAGAATCACCTCAATCAGAGTCCAAATGCTACTCGAAAGTTTACCTTCCCATCTTGACCACCAGAATTTGAGAGGATGCCATGTCAGCCTCCATGTGATCACGATTAAGAATACTCCATAAGAGACCATGTTATAACTCTAGTTAAGAGTTGAAGGAGTCAAACTTAACCACTAGGAAGCTATCGGGCTATGTTATAACCGTGCCACTAGGAGGGGAAGGGGTTCCATTCTATTTGAATACATCTTGTTCAATAGATAAGCATAATAGCTGAGAGTGGACAGGCAGGGAGAGAAAACATAGTGGGTTTGAGCATTGTGCCATCCCATGGGCCACATGCCTCACTTCCTTGTACTTTCATCCATTTTTTATTCAAATAAAGAGAGAAAAGAAACCTCACCTTCCAACTGAGTCTTCTTTCAAAAGGGTTTCCTAGGTTATACCTTACGTTAATTTATGTTTTGTGACTTTTATTTTCCTATTCTATTTATACATGTTGGAAATATGATGCAGAGTGTTGTCCTTGATGGCAACCCACTGAATGAAGATGAAGACAAGAGATAGTTGACTTGTGATGTCCTTGATGGAAATCCACCTGATGAAGTTATTCTTGACTTGAT
Organism: Pinus albicaulis; assembly: GCA_034641835.2. NCBI lineage: Eukaryota > Viridiplantae > Streptophyta > Pinopsida > Pinales > Pinaceae > Pinus > Pinus albicaulis. Next base: position 111,566,980 of record CM076583.1, on the reverse strand, counting down.
GGACTTGGTAAATGATGTAAATCTGATGTGATATGATGTTTTTTGACAATATGATGTAGAGAGTTGTTCTTGAATGGAAACCCACCTGATGAAGATGATGGCAACTTACTTGATGAAGTTGTGCTTGATAGAATATGTCTTGATGAACCTATTTAAAGATGAAAATCTGATGTATCTACAGAGAGTACAGAAGGTAATGAAGAAAGGAATTCAATATGTGCTAGATCTATGATGAAAAGAGTATGTCTCAAGGCATACGCGGATTTGTCTAAGGGAAATCGCGTATGCACGTGGGAAAGAACGTTCCAAGTCGCGTATGGGCAAAAGCGCTCAAAAAGTGCAAAACCAGGGGTAACCACCATGGTATTGACCCATTGTATTGGGTAATGATTCGTCTAAATGACCCCGTCCAGGAATACCATCAGAAGTAATGTGGTTTTGGCCCATGGTATTGAAAAAGGGTAAACCTATATAAGGAGAAGAAATTCATTGTGCAAATCATGAGTGTGGGTGCAAGATGTCTGAGCTTGAATGAATACTTCTATCTGGAGTATATCTGAATGGAAAGGGTTACAGTTGAATGATAGATCCGAATGCATGAAGCACCAATGATGAAGAAGGGAATCTAGATCTGAAATGTATTTGTATCTTCTAGATCTGTTTATGAAATGATTAGATCTGTGATGAGGCGAACATCTATTTGAAGTAAAGGGTAAAATCTGTGTGATGTATCTGTTCTGAAGAATTGCATTGACCTAAATGTCTGAAGAACCATACGCTAGTTAGTCGAAGAGGAAGCATGTATATACGCAGCTTCGCTGAACAGAAAGTGCGTATGCGCAGTGAAATTAGCTCTGTAATATGTACAGAAGTATACGCGGGTTTGTATGGTGGAAGGCGCGTGTATACGCGGTATCAGTGAAAGGAAAGCGTGTATGAAAAGCTAGGGTTTGCTGAAGTCTGAAGTATAAAATGTATGATCTGTTCTGTTGTGTTACTGCTATCTGTATTCTACAGTTCTGAGTTGTCTGTATCAGTTTGGTTGTATGATTGAGCTTAAATGTGTGGAGTGGGTCCAGTCTGAAAATATGATGAAAAGTGGCCTGCAAGTTGTGTTCTAAAGGAACCTTTGGATCCAGTGTGAAAATTGATGAAACGTGATCCATAGAGGTGCTGAGGGTTGTAGCCTTCAGTCAGGGGGTTGTAGCTCCCTTCCAGGTGAGGCTGGTAAACGAGATCAGGGGGTCGTAGCTCCTTTCCAGGAGAGGCTGGTAAACGAGTCAGGGGGTTGGAGCTCCCTTCCAGGAGAGGCTGGTAAACGAGCGCAGGTGGGTGCCTGCGTGCTGGTAGGAGTCTACACCAGCACATATGTTGTAAGATGTTTTCTCTATAATAAAATATTGAAGGCTTAGCAACTGCAGCGGTGGTTTTCTCCCGACTTGGGTTTCCACCTAAAAATCCTGGTGTTCATGTGTGATGCTTTGTGTGATGGTTTATTCTGTTCTTACTGCACATGTTTACTGTTTATAGAACACCTAATGAATGAATGATGGAATGATATAAGTGAAGAACTAATGGCATAATTAGATCTCTGTGTATACGCGAGTTTTATGAAGGATATCCGCGTGTATACGCTAGTTGGATTCAGCAAAGTAGCGTATGGGTTTTAGAGCATGAAAAAGTAAAAAGTTTTAGTTTGCCCTAAATACTGATTCACCCCCCCTCTCAGTATTTTTCCCAACAATTGGTATCAAAGCAGGTTCTTCTGCAGAAGCTTGATCGCTTGAAGGAGATCCGTCGCAATGGGAAAGAAGCAAAAGAAGAAGGTTACTCAAGGAAAGAAGATGCCTCAAAAATCATGTATAGCAGAAATTGAAGGAGATGAAACAGGTATTGATCGTTGTTCTTGTATTTCACTTACCTGTATATGCAAAGGTTATGATAGTGAAAGTGACAGTATGGATCTAGAAGAAGCTGTCAAGATTAAAGATGAAAAAGATTCTGACCAAGCTCTACAAGTGCTCATGGCAAAGAAGCAAAAGAAGAAGGCTACTCGAAGCAAGGAGATGTCTCAGAAAACTTGTATAGCAGAAATTGAAGAAGATGAATCAGGAAGTGATTGGGGCTCTTGTGATAATCTTCTTTGTGCAAACAATGGTGAAGATAGTGAAAATTATGCTATGGACCTAGAAGAAGTTATCAAAGATCAACAAAGAATATTTAATGAGAAGGAATCTGCCTCCAAAGATTTGATCTCTAGACTGAAAAGGATGTTCGATGATGTATCCAATCGAAGTAAAGGACTTGAAGCAGATCTGGAAAAATTAAATAAGAAGAATGAAGAACTTGAAGCAGAAATCATTTCCCTCAAAGAAGATCTGAATAAAACAAATAAGAAGAATGCAGGACTTGAAGAAGAAATCATATCTCTGAAAGTAAATCTTGAAGCGTCGAAGAAGAAGAATGAAGAACTCTTACAAAATTTTGAAGAACAAGGAAATGGGTTGAAAGGAGAGATTCTAAATCTGAATGATCAAGTAGAAGATGGAAGAAGGAAAGAAGAAAGCATGACAAAGCAATGTCAAGCCTTGGAGGTTGAGGTAAACATTCTCAAGGGTAAATTAGAAGAAAAGGTTAAACTTTTGAGGTTTCAAGATAGTACTAATATTTTGGACAATATTCCGAGTAATCAAAGGTCTCCTGCTATCAAACTTGGTCTTGGTTTCCATGAAACTGTTAAAGGAGAATCTAGCTCACAAGGAAGTGCTAAAAATTCAGAGGATGTCAATGCAAAACCTGAAGTGTTGAAAGAGACAAAAGTTCAACCAACAATGATGAAATCTCAAAGGAAATCAGTCAATAATGTTGAATGCTTTAAATGTCATAATTATGGGCATGTTGCAGCAAATTGCAGGAGCAGATCATTTCAGCCTCAAACAAACAGTTCCTACATAGAAAGGTACTCTGGTTTCTTCAAGGGATATTTTTTTTCATGTAACAAGTATGGACATAAAGCAGCTGATTGTAAAAGGAGGAAGATTATAAATACTCATTATGATTCTTATGCTTATTTCTCTGGACACATGAGATGTTATTTCTGTAACAAGTATGGACATGTAGAAAAGGAATGCAGGTTGAACAGATATGAGAAATTGGATAACTTCCAGCACACAAATAGAAAGTTCAAACAAATCTGGAAAAAGATGGAGGACCGATCAGAAACGTAGGGAATTTTGACCCTACTGCAGCCATCCGCTTCTGAAGCTTACTTCTCTGATTGACTGCAGGAATGATGTGGGATACATTATGAGATTTAGTAATGTATCGTCACAGGGGGAGCAATGTATGATGACTCTCATGATTGATTTTATTATTCTGGTTATATGTATTTCTGACAGAGCATCTAATTTGAAGAAGACAGGTACAGGAAGTACAAGTTCAGGAGGAGATGAAGGAATGTGAAAAATTTCTATGCTTCACTTTCCATACGCGGGTTCGATGAACAAAAGTCGCGTATACACGCGAGTTCCAGCAGACACAGTCGCGTATGCATTTATGATAAGAGAATTGGGATGACAGCTGAAGATCAGGAGCAGAGGTTCAGGGGGAGCATCAGTCTGACTGTTAATAACTGTATTATTGACTCTGTATCAGTTTATTTTCTCAGTTCTAAATAATGATGATATGATACTTGGTTTCTTATGTTGAAGATCATGGATGAGCCCGGATTGTTACTTGATGAAGAGTATCTGTTGGATGAAATGGAAGTCTTATGATTCAGAGATATGGACAGATCATGCAGAGTTTGTTGCTGATGACATGCTGTTGAAGGTGTTCAGGTTGCACAAGCAAAGGGGGAGCCTTGGTCACATTGAAAGGATGTTTGGATGCACATTTTCAGGGGGAGCCCTAGCCTTGCTGAGTATAATGCATTGTTGGCATTATGATGATTCTGAAATGTGATCTCTTTCTTGAGGTCTTTTTGGTGTTGGTCATAAATGCTCATATTTGTAATTTGATGAAAAGGTCTTGTTGAGACCCATGATGTAAAATTGTAATATTCAGTCATGTAAGGACTTGTCAAATTTGTAAACCCACTTGGTTGGGTAGCTGAGTCAAATTTTGTAAACCCACTTGGTTGGGTAGTTGAATTGAAATGTGTAAACCCACTTGGTTGGGTATTTGAGTCTCATATGTAAATCCACTTGTTTGGATATTTGATGTAAGTATGAGTCTTTGGTGATAGGACGTTCATAGAGTCATGTACTTCATTGAAAAACATGTTTGAAGATTCAGCATGAACTCAGGGGGAGCTTGGTCACTTCAGTATATATCAGATCTGCAGAACGCTTCTTCTACATGAGGAGAAAAGGGGGAGAGTGTGTTGATTTTGATCCGCCCTTTGCCCTTGATGTCAAAGGGGGAGAGTGACATGGTGTTTGAAATGGAGAGAAAGAATGGTGTCAAAGAATGGGGAGAGTGACATGGTGTCATTGTATTCTTAATGTACCTATCTGTTGTGGTGATCAAACACCATCGTGGTTACCATCAAGTCCAAAGGGGGAGATTGTTGGCAATATGATGCAGAGTGTTGTCCTTGATGGCAACCCACTGAATGAAGATGAAGACATGAGATTGTTGGCATGTGTTGTCCTTGATGGCAATACACCCGATGAAGTTATTCTTGACTTGATGGACTTGGTAAATGATGTAAATCTGATGTGATATGATGTTTGTTGACAATATGATGTAGAGAGTTGTTCTTGAATGGCAACCCACCTGATGAAGATGATGGCAACTTACTTGATGAAGTTGTGCTTGATAGAATATGTCTTGATGAACCTGTTTAAAGATGAAAATCTGATGTATCTATAGAGAGTACAAAAGGTAATGAAGAAAGGAATTCAATATGTGCTAGATCTATGATGAAAAGAGTATGTCTCAAGGCATACGCGGATTTGCCTAGGAGAAGTCGCGTATGCATGCGGTAAAGTACGTGCCAAGTCGCGTATGGGCAAAAGCGCTCATAAAGTGCAAAACCAGGGGTAACCACCATGGTATTGACCCATTGTATTGGGTAATGATTCGTCTAAATGACCCCGTCCAGGAATACCATCGGAAGTAATGTGGTTTTTGCTCATGGTATTGAAAAAGGGTAAACCTATATAAAGAGAAGAAATTCATTGTGCAAATCATGTGTGTGGGTGCAAGAGTCTGAGCTTGAATGAATACTTCTCTCTGAAGTATATCTGAATGGAAAGGTTTACAATTGAATGATAGATCTGAATGCATGATGCACCAATGATGAAGAAGGGTATCTAGATCTGAAATGTACTTGTATTTGCTAGATCTGTTTATGCAATGATTAGATCTGAGATGAGGCGAACTTCTGTCTGGAGTAAAGGGTAAAATCTGTGTGATGTATCTGTTCTGAAGAATTGCATTGACCTAAATATCTGAAGAACCATACGTCAGTTAGTCGAAGAGGAAGCATACGCGGTCACTGAAGAGAATCAGAAATGGCGTGTATGAAATTAGCTTTTTTATAATATGTACAAAAGTATACGTGGGTTTGTAGGAAGGCGCATACAAGGCGACGGAAAGGAAAGCGCGCAGAAAAGCTAGGCCGCTGAAGTCTCAAGTACAAAATGTGCGATCCGTTCTCGTTATGTCATCGCTATCCGTACCGCGGTTCCGAGTTGTCTATATCAGTTTTGGTTGTATGATTGAGCTTAAATGTGCGGAGTGGGTCCACTCTGACACTCGAAAATATGATGAAACATGGCCTGCAAGTTGTGTTCTATTGAAGTTGTTGGATCCAGTGTGAAAATTGATGAAACGTGGTCCAAGGTGGTGCTGAAGGTTGTAGCCTTCAGTCAGGGGGTTGTAGCTCCCTTCCAGGTGAGGCTGGTAAACGAGATCGGTGGGTCGTAGCTCCCTTCCAGGAGAGGCTGGTAAACGAGTCAGGGGGTTGGAGCTCCCTTCCAGGAGAGGCTGGTAAACGAGCGCAGGTGGGTGCCTGCGTGCTGGTCAAGTCTGCGCCAGCACATATGTTGTAAGATGTTTTCTCTATAATAAAATATTGAAGGCTGAGCAACTGCAGCGGTGGTTTTCTCCCGACTTTGGTTTCCACCTAAAATCCTGGTGTTCATGTGTGATGCTTATGTATGATGGTTTATTCTGTTCTTACTGCACATGTTTACTGTTTATAGAACATCTAATGAATGAATGATGGAATGATATAAGTGAAGAATTAATGGCATAATTAGATCTCAGTGTATACGCGAGTTTTATGAAGGATATCTGCGTGTATACGCTAGTTGGATTCATAAAAGTAGCGTATGGGTTTTAGAGCATGGAAAAAGTAAAAGTTTAGTTTGCCCTAAATACTGATTCACCCCCCCTCTCAGTATTTTTCCCAACAATACATAAATATAATTTGAATGCATATGCAATAAATAGTAAATAAAAAAATCCACAAATCCAAGGAGAAATAAACCCTCATAGTGTATATTTCAGAATTTATAACATATTTTAGTACATTTTTTGTGATGGATTATCCAATGGAATATAGACAGTAGTTTACGAGTCATATTGGTATCACAGTATGTATCTTTGGGTATATTGGGATTTGTAGAGGATCTAGATCGGCTAAGTAGGAAGTCATAAAACCCCACCCATGGCAGAAAAATCTATTAATAACCCTCAATATCTTGTAGATGAGAGGTTTACATGGTTGGAATCATAATTCATAGATATAAAATCATAATGTGAGCCTCATCATGGCGACCCTAAATAATAATCTCAAACTACTCGAACAATATGGAGGCTCTAATGTAGAGGTCATAATGGAAGGGAAATTGACAAATTGAGAAGAACCAGAGAGGGAGTCTAAAAAAGAAGTTGAAATGGATCAACCTAGTTTGAATGCCTTGAACCATTCACAGTCCCTATTCAAGATGGAAGCGAAGGTCTACATCATTTTGTACCAAGGTGGTATTGGTTCTCTAAAGTTAAATCACTAGCTACAACAACTATAATTTTACTTAAGTGTTCATCATATATAGGAAGGATACAATATTTAATTTTCTCATTTGAAATTAGAGGACCGTGTCCTTACCTAGTGGGAAATCCACACAAAGACCTTGAGGTTGGAGAGAGATCCTCCAATGACTAAGTAGAAGGATTTTAAAATCCTCATAAAGTCACAATTTTACCCTATCATGTAGAGGACCAATGGATCCAATGACATTCCTTTAAGAAAATTCATGGGAAAAGTATATAGGATTACCCCATCGAATTTATAAATATGGCCATAATGTTGGGTATCTCCACAAAGAACCCAAAGTAATGCTCAAGTATCTAGGGGGTTTACACAACCATTTACGGAAGAAAGTGATGTCATTCAATCCTAAATAAGTGGATAAGCTCGTGTACATGAAAAATATTGGGAGAACATAGGCCAAAAGAAAGGGAAATCAAGTGAGTCCAAGAAAAAAAATCACCAAGAAACTTCCAAGGAGGGGAAGAAGAAGTGGGAAGGAGGAAAATACCATAAGACAACATCCACAATGTTATCGCTCAGAAATTTCCTAGTTGTGAAAGTAAATCACTGAGGCAACCTTTGAACCAAACTTTAGACTTTGGATGCCAGCCCTTCCAAGTCAGAGAGGGATCTCTCTTGTATATCTTAGCCAAAACTGACTAACTATTTGATGAGCTCGATGGCTAGATCATATGTAGAGTGAGGGGTATTGAAAAAATGGGTTTGGTGGGGTAAGAGAGAGTTTCCATTAGGCGATGGTGTCTTATTAGAAATTAACTCAACATATTCAAAGCTTGGTATAGGAGAGTAATTTCTTTCAAAGGCCTATAATCAAAAATTGCTAGACTTCAACTCATTCAAGGAATGGAAAGGAGAAAAATGAGCACATTCAGAGCTAAAAACATAACATCAATATGAGGAATTCTCTGTAAACTTATTAGTTGAAAGGTGACTATATGAATATGAGAAATATAACATGTGAAAATTTCAATCCAGAAATATTTCTACAGTGATAGATTTATTTCTCCTACTTATTACTTCAATAAGTTATCTACAGAATCCTTTCAGTAAATTTCGAAGTAAATACTATTGCGGAATTCACTAATGTATATGAAGAGAAAGGAACAGTAAGAAACATAAGCATAAGAAACAATCACATGTACACACTTGTTTTTGGACAATTGTCCTCGGAAAAACCCAATGTGGAAAAAAAGGTGCAGAAAATAAGGGTTGATATATTATTCTTCAGCAATGAAATTATTTACAAGGAATAGACTGGTAGATTCTTTTAGAAAGCACCTGAGATAAATTCTCTGGTTCCTTCCAAAGGTTTTCTGACACCTATAAGACTTGTGTCTCCCTTTGCGTCACTTTGTGTGCTTCTCTGCGCAATCCTTGTGTTGGATTGCGTCACTCTGCATGGGTACACTGCGTTGCATCTCTGCACTGCCTTCTGTGGCCCTCTGCGTCCCTCTATCCTCCTTCTCTGTCACTGCTGACTCCCTCTCCTTCTTATGCCTTTGCAACTCTACCCTACAACTCTCCCTCTGAAATCGATTTCCTTTGGGTTACTGAGTGTGTTCTGGCTTGCTTTCCAAATGATGCTCAAGCCTTCTTTTATAATCTTCTCATTGATGGATCAACGACCCAGATTAGAACTCTAATCAATGGCTAAGATTAAATCTTGACTTGATCTTCATTCTCTAGAATATTCACGCTCTTTCTTACTAATACCCATTAATTATTTAATTCCATAAGTTTAGACTTAGGGTCTCCATTAAAATAATTAATTATATTAATAAAATATGAACCGAGTGGAATTTCCACAAACGGTTTACGAGTTCTTTGGAATACTGATGTCCAAGCCTCCTCACAAATTTTGAGACTTGGAACACTTTCCGATGCTACGAAAATCAATAGAGCACTATACAATCAATTCTACATCTTCTTACTCATTCAGATAAGAAGATACACATTTAATGAGAAACAATGAAATGAACCCAATACTAAGATACATACCACAAATTTTGAAAGAGGAATCTTTGAAACAAAATTCTTGTACTTCTTGTCCAATAAATCTTTCATTAATATCCAAATATACACAGTTACAAGAAATGGCCTCCAGGATTTCTAAAAACTGAACCCTTTGCATTACAAACTGACAGTTTGTTAGGTCCCTATATTACTAGTATAGTCCCTTATTGTTGTTAGTGTAACCCCCTTATTGTTATTATTTTACCCTTGTAACCCCCATATTGTTATTATTGTGCCCTTAAATTATTATTGTTAGGTCGGCTAGGATTACATTGTGGCCCCATGGACTCCTACATATAGAAAGGAGGTTTGGTAATTTGAATCATCCAAGAATTTTTCATTCATGTAATGTATTGGAGGTTTCCCCCTCAAAGTGGCTTATTTATAAGGCATTGATATCTCTTTTCTTCTCTTTTTGGAGCTGGTTTCACAACATTTGGTATCAAAGCTTTGAGATTCTAGGGTTTCGCTGCTCCAAACAGGTCATCGTGGAATTTTTGCTATAACGTTTTTTCTACGAAGGTTCAGAATCTGAAATTTTTATAGTGCGAAGCCAAAATCTTGAGGAACATCATCGCAAAATTTCAGAGCTTGGTTCGCAATATTTTCGAAGATGTGATATGTGCAAGTTAGGTCATTTTGCAGGCTCCTGAATTTAACCTAAACAGGTCATCGTGGTATTTTCGTAATAACTTTTTTTCTACGAAGGTTTAGAAGATGAAATTTTTATAGTGCGAAGCCGCAATCCCGAGGAACATCATCGAAAAATTTCAGATATTGGTTCGCAATATTTTCAGAGATATGATCTGTGGAACGTAGGGCTTTTTTTTCATCTCAAAGAGGTGATCGTGGGAAAATATTCATAGCTCTCTCTCTGAGCATTGGATTGGAATGTTGTAGACAGTGGTCGCAAGTGCACGGACTGTAGTTTTCGGTTTATTAATTTCAGAGCCAAAGGAGGAAACAGGGACACGTGGAAAGTCATACAAGTTCGCTCTTTCTCTGCTCCTGTAGTATTGGTACACAAGAAGGATGGATCATGGCGCATGTGTCCGGATTATAGGGAGCTCAATAAGCTCACCATTAAATATAAATTTCCCATTCCTGTGATTGATGAATTATTGGATGAATTACATGGAGAAATTTATTTTACCAAGTTGGATCTTTGTTCAGGATATCATCAAATTAGAATGAAGACTGAAGATATTCTGAAAACAACATTTCAACTCATGAGGGTCATTATGAATTTTTGGTCATGCCTTTTGGCCTTACCAATGCACCTTCTACATTTCAAGGGTTGATGAATTCCATTTTCAACCCCTTCCTTAGAAAATTTGTGCTAGTATTTTTTGATGATATACTAATCTACAGCAGGTCTTGGAAGGATCATGTTGAACATGTTGACAGGGTGCTCAAACTATTGCAGGAGAAACAATTATATGCAAAAAAATCCAAATGTTTCTTTGGAGTACAAGAGGTGGAATATTCGGGTCATATTGTATCTCACGAGGGTGTTAAAGTAGACCCTAACAAAATTAAAGCCATTAAGGAATGGAAAGTTCCCACAACCATAAAGCAGTTGCGAGGATTTCTCGGGTTAACAGGGTATTATCGCAAGTTTGTTAAGAATTATGGGAGAATAGCAGCACCTCTAACAACATTATTGAAGAAAGATGTATTTTCATGGACTCCTGAAGCAACTAAGGCCTTTGAACATCTTAAAGAGGCAATGTGCCTAGCACCGGTCTTAGCTACGCCAGACTTCACAAAAACCTTTATTGTGGAATGTGATGCCTCAGGAAATGGAATTGGTGCAGTTTTAATGCAGGAAGGAAGACCCATTGCTATTGAAAGTCGTCCAATCAAAGGAAAGTATTTACAGAAACCTATTTATGAGAAGGAAATGTTAGCAATACTGCATGCACTAAAGAAATGGAGAACTTACCTAATGGGAAGACACTTCAAGGTAAAAATCGATCATGATAGTCTTAAACACTTTTTGGAACAAAGACTATCGTCAGAAGAGCAGCAAAAATGGGTCACAAAGATGTTGGGTTATGACTTTGAAATAATCTACAAAAAAGGAAAGCTTAATGTTGTTGCAGATGCACTCTCAAGAAAGAATGAAGAGGTGGAAGCACTGCTTTGTGCCATTTCTATTATCCAACCAGATTGGATAACTGAAGCAAGAGATGAATGGAAGAAGGACAAAGATGTATGGACACTCATCCAAAAGTTGCAGCAAGATCCTAGTACATCCGATACATTTAGTTGAAAAAATGATTCCTTATGGTACAAAGATCGCTTATATCTTTGTAAGAATTCCCATCTAAAACAAAAGATTCTTCTGGAATTGCACACTTCTCCTTTAGGAGGACACTTGGGATTTTTAAAAACTTACCACAGGGTGAAGAAAGAATTTTTTTGGGATGGCCTTAAATCTGATATTCAAAAGTTTGTGGCGAAATGTTTGGTTTGCCAGCAGAATAAAGTGGAGACAATTAAGACCCCGGGACTTCTACAACCTTTATCCATTCCAAGTCAACGTTGGGAGGAGATTTCAATGGATTTTATCACAGGTTTACCTAAGTCCGTAGGAAAGAGTGTCATCATGGTGGTAGTTGATAGACTTACCAAGTATGCACACTTTTGTGCATTATCTCATCCATTTAAAGCAAGTACAGTTGCTACTACATTTATGGACACAATTCAAAAGTTACATGGAAACCCAAGGGTTATTGTGAGCGACAGAGATCCCATTTTTACTGGAAATTTTTGGACGGAGTTATTTTCTTGTTTGGGTACTCAATTAGCTCATAGCTCATCTTATCATCCTCAATCCGATGGTCAAACCGAGATAGTAAATAAATGTTTGGAAGGATATCTTCGTTGTTTTGTATCTGATAAACAAACACAATGGGTCAAGTGGTTACCTCTCGCCGAATGGTGGTATAACACTTCCTTCCATACTGCAGCAAAAATGACCCCATTTATGGCACTTTATGGATATCATCCACCATCCATCACATCATCTTTAAGAGAAAATTCGAAGGTTCAAGCAGTGGAAGATCACATCGAGCATCAAAAAGAAGTTCTCCAACTCTTAAAGGACAACTTGAATTTGGCACAAAATTGAATGAAACAACAGGCAGATCAACATCGCAACAAGAGAAGTTTTGATGTAGGAGACTGGGTATTTTTACGGCTACAACCATACAAAAAAATGTCCCCCAAGCAAGCTAAGAAGGATAATAAATTATCGCCAAAGTACTATGGTCCTTACAAGGTGTTGCAAAAGATTGGTACTATGGCATACAAATTGGAGCTTCCTGCTTCTTCGCGAGTACATCCAGTTTTCCATGTTTCATGCTTAAAGAAGGTTATAGGTGAAAATCTTCCAGTTCAAACAATATTGCCAGAACTTGATGAGGAAGAAAAAATCATATTGGAACCAGAAGCGGTCATGGAAACAAGAACTCGACAACTACGGAATCGATCAATTTCAGAGTATCTCATCAAGTGGAAGAACTTACCCACTGAAGATTCTACATGGGAGGATGAGAATTTTATACAGAAGCACCCAGAGCTACTCAAGTGTTGAGGACAACACCTTTTTGAAGGAGAGGGGCATGTTATGTCCCTATATTACTAGTATAGTCCCTTATTGTTGTTAGTGTAACCCCCTTATTGTTATTATTGTACCCTTGTAACCCCCATATTGTTATTATTTTGCCCTTAAATTATTATTGTTAGGTCGACTAGGATTACATTGTGGCCCCACTAGGATTACATTGTGGCCCCATGGACTCCTATATATAGAAAGGAGATTTTGGAATTTGAATCATCCAAGAATTGTTCATTCATGTAATGTATTGGAGGTTTCCCCCTCGAAGTGGCTTATTTCTAAGGCGTTGATATCTCTTTTCTTCTCTTTTTGGAGCTGGTTTCACAACACATTTTATATAACCCAAATACCAAAACAAATTCTCCTAAGATTATGTAAAATAAATCTGGCAAATAATTCCAAAAATCCAATGAATCTTGGATTGTCTCAAGTGATTGAAACTATTAGTCCTTGACCTCTTCTTGAAAATTTGAATGCAATCCCTTATGAAATGCTTTTCCATCTGTTTTTCTGATGATTGGTCAAATCCCTTCAAATTTGGAATTTGATGGCTGATTTTGTGCTCTGAAAACCTAGAAATAATCCTTATTTACTTATTTTGTTGTCACCTAATCCCTTTGACTGGTCTCTATAATTTTGAGTCTGCTACAAATATTCCAACAAAATTCTTCTCCTTAGGATGATGAAGGAAATTCCCAAGTCAAATTTTGATGAGGTGGCATCCAAGTCAACACCTATCCATGAGTTTTTTCCTCATGAACTCATGAAAAACAAGGTCCAATTATACCTTCGAAACTCAAAAATTGTGATATCTATTAGAACACCGAGAGAGGTTTTTTTAAACAGGTCCTTTATGGACAAAAATTTTAGTTTTGTAAATTTTGTTTTCATTTATTTGGAAAGTGTTCCCAAAATTACTGTGTTGTACAGGAAAAAACAGATTTTTAATTGACATTTTTTACAAAAATGAGTTGCTACTCTCGTTGTTAGCGCATTTTCCTTTTATTTATTTATTTTCAAACACAAAATAATGGTGACACTCTCGTTTCAGCTCTTTAACCCTATTTATTACAAATTGGTTCTAACACTGAAATTGTCAGTATTTTAACATTGTTTTTTACAAATTGGTGTTGAACTTGAAACTATCAATGCTTCTAAAAACTAACAACTAAAATTGTGATAACACATAACATGCTAGCGGAAATATCATCCCAATAACCACTGCAACGAATGTAACATTAATATTCATACAAAGGAGAAGTGTTGGAGGTTGCATTCTGAGCTCAACCTAAAGAACAAAAAGAAAGATACTAAGAAGAAAAGTCTCATGTCTACATATTTGAGTAATCATGTGGAAAGAAACTCAGACATGGATGAGAATATTGTTGGTACATCACTGTAGAAGGAGGTGAATTTGAGTAACCTTCAACAATATGAAGAGAACGAAAATGCCAAACTCTTCCATATAAAGAGACATATCAATAAGACAAATATTGATGCTCTATTTGACTCAAGATCATAGGAAAACTTCATTGCAACAAAGCTCGTCAAAAAATTAGGATTGGAAGTTTGTGATCATCCAAGCCCATATTCATTGGGATGGGTAAATAAGGATGCAAAAATAAAGGTAACAAAATAGTGCAACATTAGATTTTCTATTAGTTTTGGTTTTATGGATGAAGTAACACTAGTTGTATTTCCCCCTGATGCATGCAGAGTGTTGTTTGGAAGTCTCTATATGTACATGTAGGATGCAATATTCATGTGAAGAGCCAACCAATACCACCTCATCAAGGATGGAAAATCCTTCTCTATCAACACACACAAGGGCATGTCCAGATTAGAGGAAATTTCAGCCTAAAAGTGTCCTTGAAATTTTCATGTACATAATATGTAAACCAATCAAAATCCTTTAAATTTTAAAAGATGAAAATTATTTTTTTATTGTTTAAATATTTTGTGGGAAAATAAGAAAATTATTTTTTTATTGTATTTTTGGCTTATCTCCTTATAGGTTTACTCAAATTTCAAGTGTATATGCTTTTTGGATGCAAAATTAAATTCCACATCCAATGAGTACCCATTATGCATACTTCTGAGAAGATCCACATTGATAAAAATTGAAGATACATTAAAAAAACTTGTTCAACGCGTTTTTTTAATGTATCTTAATTTTTTATCAATAAGAGTCTTCTCAAAAGTATGCATAATGGGTACTCGGTGGATGTGGAATTTAATTCTACTTCCAACGAGTGTCTACACTTTAAATTTGAGTAAACCTATAAAGGGATAAGCCAAAATTACAATAAAAAAATAGTTTTCTTCTTTTCCCTCAGAAATTCATAACTCTTATTTTATTGTTTTTCCTTAGGAGGCCACTTTTAGGCTAAAATTTCCTCTAATGAAAATTTCACTGGTAAGTTCCAACCAAGCTAAGAAACTGATCAGTTCTAGCAAGAAGTATGTTTAACTATTTTTAAGAGAAAATCAAACTATAGAAGAGTCAGTAAAAGAAAATTCATCCCTCAAGGAGTGCACTTAGGATATAAAAAAAAAACACTTGGAAGAGTTTCTATAGGCATACAAGCGTGTGCTCCAAAAGCATAAAGGGTTACTGTCGAAGAGGGAAGTGGAGTATGAGATCTAGCTGTTGGCAAAATCCTCATTGCCAAACATTAGGTTGTATAGACAGTCCATTATAGAAGCGAGGTAAAGAAACAATTGAAGCAACTACTGGAATAGGGTGTCATTTGACTAAATACGTCACCATATGGGTCGCCTATCATCATTGTGTCGAGGAAGGACAAGATTTGGCATATATGTACCAATTACGGGGCATTAAACAAAATTATGTTTAAGAACAAGTACCCTCTGTCCAAGAAAAATGATATGCTATACCAACTATAACAAGCCAAATACTTAACAAAGTTGGACTTAAATTTTGGATTTGATGAGATACAAATTAGAAAAAAAATTTGTAGAATACCAAATTCCAAACCAAACAAAGTTTATATAAATGATTAGTCAAATTATAAATACGCTATCTGAAAAATAATTAAAAACACATTACAATTAAAACATGCCTCCGCACTTGCATCCTCAGTTATGCTCTTTTGCAAATAACTCAAACCTGGTCCATTTTACAAATATATCTAAATATTAACAAAATAAAATGCTATCCTTTACCTATGTTTTTTCATTTCATACATTCCCGTCAATGCTATCATATGAACACTATGATTTGAAAGAGCATTCTTGCTCGTTATAAGACACTCTTAAGTAATTCTTTATTTATATAAATATCAAACACATCTTATACTAATTGATAATACAAAGAAGTAAAAGTGTTCCAATGCAATCTTAGATCTTACACTTGACATACATGCAACCTTGACTTTTATTTATCACACACTTTTTGCAAAAGTCTACCATAACTACATGTTTGTTGTGGACTCCACATAAAGTGTTTACAAAGTCATGGACTCGAAATACTGAGAGCATGTATCTTGTGGGGAAAGGGGCCCGGAAATCCCCTTCCCATCGTTACAATCCGTTCCAACAGAAATAGCGTATTTAAATGCAAAACAAGTGGATTAGTGTTTTAACAAGAATAGAATAATTAACATAGATGTGTTGATCTAGTCCGAGGGAGAGGATGATACTCTTCACGTCACATAATTGATATTATTTAAATGCATGACAGGCCCAGTGGGCTGACTAAGATAAGAGTGGGATGTAAGGGCTGATTGAGGCCAAGGAAGACACGTAGGCACCTCTGTCATGTAAATGAATGCATGGAGGAGAACATATATTCCTTATGTTTAGTCTGCATCACAAATAAATAAATATATGTTATTAAAATTGCATGGAGTCCTTATTCACGTTTCCTATACTGATTTATATGCATTTAATGAATTTCATTTAATGAAAGTCAAATTATAGTCTATAAAATAAGCAATAGCTATCAATACAAATAGAAATGTAGCATGTTTAGGCAGATTCTTGAGGCGAGCCTTATTTCCACTGCTATTGACCCATTAATGCCCCTTAAGAGTACCATCGGTGTCTGCATGGTTAGGCTGAAGTACACTCTACATCTACGGATCATCATGCATGGGGCATGGTGCAAGCAATATTTATCGGAGGCGTCTTTCGTGACAGCTCCCGATCAGCCTACTCCAGCGACCCCTCCCTTCTCCGGCTAGACGGTGGACCCCGTTTACATACATAGTGTCGTTCCTCAGGGCTGACAACCAATATGACCTCTATTAAAACATTGACTTTTCTATTAGCTCTATTTCATATTTCAAATTTCAAATTTGAGCGCCCTCATTTTCAAATTTCAAATTTCAGTTTTGCACAGTGCAAAACACTACATGGATTCCTGCTATATTTCTTCCATGGCTGCTGGATAGCCGCTCCCGATAGCCTAAGTATTCGATTTGAAGTATCCAAGTAATATAGAAGTGGAGCTTGCAGGGTCCGTTCATAGCTCACTGATCTGTGCTACATTCACCAGTAAATGACAAGGTGATCTTTGCTCAATGATTCTGCTAGCTTACCTTTTAGATCATCCCACTCTGCCATGTTTTTTTATTTCAGTGCAACTGTATCACTTTCACTTTATTTGCAGAAAAATCAAGGTCGAACGCTACATCATCTCGAGAGCAAAGGAGATTGTGTGGTGAAAGTTAACAAGGCCGCATTTGAACATTTGGATTCAGAGCAGGGCCAGACACAATGGTGGCAACAATTGAATAAATAAATACCGTTCATTTTTCATTTTAAATAACTATAAATTACTGGTCAAGAATTAAACCATTAGATACACAAGAACATATCTAATATATATATATATATATATCACATTTAATGTTGTTGCTGCATTTCCTTTTCATGCTGTAGTTTCTATTTACGCAACTATAAAATAAATGGTTATTTAACATTTTGTATTTGATTTTTGTTTGATGGTAATAAACAGCCAAAGACTTGTACAGTTTGCACACCGGGTGCATGCAAAATATGCAGTCGACCAAGGGCGAAGTTCTTGTTCTTGAGGAAGAGAAAATTTGCAGGAATGATATTGAGCACATTGAATGCAAAATACACGCTGATTTTAGCTACCACCCGTTCCCGTATCCTTTAGTCAGAGTGCAAGTTAAAATTAGTGGGGCTTCCGTCGTGTTATTTGAAATCCCATTTATGGAATTTTTTAAATGTGCTTTTGGTTCGTTTTGGTTTGTGGTATAGAGATGTGTAATGTTCCTTTCTATTTTTAGATAAGGCTTGGCTTCCATCACTCAGAAAAATAAAAAATAGAGTTGTTGGATGATAAAAATAGAGGGTGTAACAAAGCTTTTATTGTTATCTGAAGTCCCAGTTTGGTTTGATTTGATTTGATTCTAGGCTCTTGGAACGTCCAGATTTATAGTTTTTATACTATCAAAAAATGAATTAAAAATAACTCTTAGTCAAAAGATATGTGAGTTTATATATATATATATATATATATATATATATATATATATATATATATATATATATATATATAAACTAAATCTGGTCAAAGATATGGAAGTTGTCTATGAGCATATGGAATAGTCTTGGATGGCATTTTTTCTGAAGAAACGGTAAAATAAAATTTAAAAAATCAGGTAGTTGGAGTGTTTGGAATCCATTTTTGATAGTGGGAATGGATTCAGCACTATCAAAAACTCTTAGGGCACTCAAAATACTAAAGTTTAACAACTGTAAACAAGATTCTAATAAAATCTTTGTCAGATTTTGGGGCATTCTGTTCTTTTTTAAACTACCCTAAAAATATGTGTTATATTTTTTCCAGTGATATATATATATATATATATTTAGAAAGATTTGTTATATATATATATATATATATATATATTGTGGTTATTTTATAATATATTTTTTTCAAATTCAACTTAAATTATTCCTATATTTTTATATGGTTTTTTCTAGGATATTGCAAAAATCAATTGGCTTTTGATAAGACAATAGTAAGATAATAACTTTGTCTCATGGACATTACTTAAAATGTAGTATAGTGTGGTACTGAATTAAATTTAAGCAAAAGTTTTTTTTGAAGCAATTGGGTATTCCTATAGTATAATTAATTGGGTAAGAGAATTTAATATCTTAATTTTTAAATAATATATATGGAAAATAATGATTTATTTGATTTTGAAACAATTAAATTAAATTTTTTTATTTATTTTATTAATAATAATAATAATAATTTTTTTAATTATTTTATTTTTGAAAATAAATATTATAAATATAATGAAAAAAAAGAATAGCAATTACCATTGAATTGAATGTTCAAAAAGTAAAATATTACTTTGTAAGAAAAAACATTCTAAGATTATTAGAGTTTCTTCTCTTTCTCTTACACATATATTAGTGTAACATCTCAGTAAATGGTTGGAATTTACATTTTTTACGGAAATATTCTTATTTAATTATCATGTTTAATATTTAACTAAAACAGTTGTAATCAAGAATTCGTTAGGGTTTTGGTTTAGTTACAAACTACCTTATGATATCTCTCCAGAAAAAGGTTACACGGATTCCATTACACATCAATACTATTGTTCTTTGCATTCACTGGGTGGAAAGGAGAGTGTGCAAATGGAAGGGAGACCAGCGGGTTAAAACGGAAAGGACCAGAGTGTGCATTCCAGAAAAAGACTAGTGTGCATTCCAGAAAAATACTATGTGTCGACTAGAGTGTGCATTCTAGAAAAAGACTATGCGTTGATCCTCTCTATGTGCGGATTCCACATTTTTCCGCCATCAACAGTAAACCATCTTTCAGTCCATGGTAATATAACTCGATAATTGACAGAGTAATGTGTTTGTTGATACAACTATGATACAACCGTGGGAGTTTCTATGCAGTATTATTTCATAATAAGTTCTTATTAAGAGCGTTAGTCAGAGGTATGCAGTATTATGGCATAATAATAAGTTCTTATTAAGAGGGTTAGTCAGAGGTAAGCATGTCCATTACCTTAAAAACTTATGGATTTGCATGGTTATTAATGAATCTTTCATTAGTTTATTGAAATATGACTGAAACAAATTCACCATTGATTATTTAATTATTTATTCTCATATCCAGATGAAATAAATATATGAGAAAATATTTCATAAGAAGGTATGATAAGTTGGGATTTCCCTTTTTAAGGTGAAATGTGTCTGTGTGGTTAAACATAATATCTTATGGAATTACCTTCTAAAAATTATACACATAAATAACATAAGTTATAGGATATTGAAACATAAGTCCATTGTGTTAATTCCTTTGCAAGAGTTTGCAAAAGTTACATGTTCTCGTGGGTAAAAGAACAAGTTATTTTTGTGTTGTATATTGGGTATTTTGACTTAATTGCATGGTTTACTATATAAAAGGTTAACTTTGTTATTATTCTAAAAATACCTTCCACTTTCTTGAAAAAGGTAACCTCTTGAAAAGATTGCATGGCTAGTTCTTGACTTAGGTGTATAAAAGGTTAAGTTAAACTTGTTATGGTTTCCTAGCTTTGTGCATAAAAGATGGTTATCTATCATAATTTCGTGAAAGGGAAGCATGAGAAACTACATAAAGAAACTAAGTTATATTAACTTTCTTTTGAGAAATAATTATGTATATCTTTACATAAAAAGAATAGTTAATGATGTGTAATTCCAAGAAGGGAATTTGTCTTATGTACATTAAAGAAGAGCTATTATGATAAGCTCTTGCATGCACAAATAATAGCCATTTTGTTATAGAGATATTTTCTTTGCATGGATAGAAGAAAGAGTGAGTTATAATGTTTCTTAGGAACAATTATATGTGAGTACTTAGGTTGCTCCTTCGTCACAATGTTGACTTATCACAGCTTGAGAGGCTTAGTAACATCGATAGTTTGCAGTGGAGGTCCAACAACTGTGCGCTCCCTCGGGCATGGGAGTTCACTAGTCTAAAGGTGGAATTCATGGTTGGTGTTAATATGATAAGGCAGAAAGTATCAGTTCAAGGGTGTGCCCCTGAGAGTCAAGACAACCCTTCTGCTAGTTGGTGCCACACCTTCGTAAACTCCATTGATGCTAAGAATTATTTCAATCTTATGTGTCTCTTGCTCGGTGTTGTGAACATTGTCTCGCTCGTCTCATTCAAAGCGAAAACATGGGGAATTATCTTGTCTTTTCTTGGCTCAGTTTCCTCCTATGCAGTAAGAAGTTGGGAATATTTCCCCTCCAGGTTGTCAATGGATTTTCGTAAATCTCAAGAAGTCAAGTTGGAATTTTTTCTAGTGGGTGTTGAATTTCTCATCTTCAAATTTCAAGCTTCTTCACCACCCTGTGTGCATCCTGCAACCTTTTCCATGTAAATAGGTGTTACTATGTTGAGGGCACCATCACTGGTGTAGCTTCATGCATCCCAAGTCTTGCACAATTTTCATACGCACAATTTCCCTTGCATAAATACTAACTTCTTTGGTACCCTTAGTTCTATTCTTCTTCTTTTTCTTAGTTGGACAACTCCCTCCCTTTCTTCCATCTTGTCTCTTTCCATGTTCTAATAAATTTTGGGTCTCCTCCTTATGTAGGCAACTCCCCTAGCTCAAACGTCTCCCCCTCTATTTCCAAGCTCTTTTGGCTCCCTATTTGTGGTATCAAATCACACTTTGTATCTAATTTTGTGTTCCAACACTCGATTTCTGTCCCTTATGTGGAACAAAGACTATTATTCTTCTACCTCAAGTTGCACAAGACAGTACAATTTTATGTCCACATCCCCATTATTTCCATTTAGACCAATATTAATGCATAACTTTTCAATCATAATCTAATATTAAATTTCGTTATTAATTTTCAAACACTCCTTAAGTACCTCTTGTCCACATCAAAATGGAATAGGTAAGAAAAAGGTCTAAAATAAATTAGACTCGACATAATAAAAAAAATATGCAAAAACTATAGTTATAGCTTACATACCCTTTCCCAGGCCAACATTATATAACTCTACTTCACTAGGATGAACATTAATATAAACTAAGGCTTCACGTATGCATCCACCAAATCTGTCCCATCAATGTAGTCCCTAATACATATTGTACCTTCAAGAGTATTGTGATCGCACGGGTGCCCTGTGCATGTTCGTGCGACCCGTTTGTCGCTTTCTCCCTTGTGCCTTCGTTCAGTCGTGTGCGCCATGTCGTGCCCTGTGAGGGCGCCCGCTCAAACACGTTCGGGTTGGGTCGTTTCGTTTGAGGGTGGCCGTATCAAATTTACTAAGTTGTGACCGCAGGGGTGCCTTGCGCACGTTCGTGAGGCTCATTTTCCATTTTCTCCCTTGTGCCTTCGTTCGGTCGAGCGCGCCGTGTGAGGGCACCTGCCCAAACGCGTTCAGGTCGGGTCAGGTCATTTCGTTTGAGGGCGACTGTATTGAATTTGCTGAGTTGTGACCGTACGGGTGCCTTTTGCACGTTTATGTGGCCCATTTTCCATTTTCTCCCTTGTCCCTTCGTTCGGTTTTGCACGTCGTGTCGCGTCGTGTGAGGGCGCCCACCCAAACGCGTTCAGGTCGACTCGTTTCATTTGAGGGCGGCCATATCAAATTTTCTAAGTTGTGACTGCACGGGTGCCTTGTGCATGTTCGTGCGGCCCGTTTTCTGTTTGCTCCCTTGTGCCTTCGTTTGGTCAGGCATGCTGCATCGTTTCATTTGAGGGCGCCCGTCCAAACCTGTTTGGGTCAGGTCGTTTTGGTTGAGGGCGCCCGCCCAAATGTATTCGGGTCGAGTCGTTTCAGTTTAGGGCACCCGCCCAAATGCGTTTGGGTCAGGTCGTTGCAGTTGAGGGGGCTTGTATCAAATTTTCTAAGTTGTGACCGCACAGGTGCCCTGTGCATGTTCGTGCGGCCTGTTTGCTGGTTTCTCCCTTGTGCCTTCGTTCGGTCGTGCGCGTCGTGTCGCGCCGTGTGAGGGCGCCCGCCCAAATGCGTTCGGGTCGGGTCGTTTCGTTTGAGGGTGGCCATATCAAATTTTCTAAGTTGTGACCGCAGGGGTGCCTTGTGCACATTTGTGTGGCTCGTTTGCCATTTTCCCCCTTGTACCTTCATTCGGTCGGGTGCATCATGTGAGGGCGCCCACCCAAACGCGTTCGGGTCAGGTCAGGTTGTTTCATTTGAGGGCAGTCGTATCAAATTTTCTAAGTTGTGACCGCACGGGTACCTTTTGCACATTCGTGCGCCCTGTTTGATGTTTTCTCCCTTGTGCCTTCGTTCGGTCGTGCGCGTCATGTGGGGGCGCCCGCCCAAATGTGTTCCAGTCGGGTCGTTTCGTTTGAGGGCAGTCGTATCAAATTTTCTAAGTTGTGACCGCATGGGTGCCTTGTGCATGTTTATGCAACCCGTTTTATTTTTTCTCCCTTGTTCCTTTGTTCGTTCGGGTGCGCCATGTGAGGGCGCTCGCCCAAACGCGTTCGGGTCGGGTCGACTCGTTTCATTTGAGGGTGGCCATATCAAATTTGCTAAGTTGTGATCGCACGTATGCCTTTTGCACGTTCGTGCGGCCCGTTTTCTCCCTTGTGCCTTCGTTCGGTCGGGCGCGCCGTGTGAGGGCGCCCGCCCAAACGCGTTCGGGTTGGGTTGTTTCGTTTGAGGGCGGCCGTATTAAATTTTCTAAGTTGTGACCACACAGGTGCCTTGTGCACATTCGTGCGGCTCGTTTGTCGTTTGCTTCCTTGTGCCTTTGTTCGGTCGGGCGTGCCGTGTCGTTTCGTTTGAGGGTGCCCGCCCAAACCCGTTTGGGTCGGGTCATTTCGGTTGAGTGCGCCCGCCCAAACGCGTTCGGGTCGGGCCCTCTAAGCCCCCAATCCCTAATCCCTTAACTACTAACTCATTATTCGATGCCTAACCCCTAAATTCACTGGGTATTGGGTCCTGGGACCACCTCCATGTTCTCCATTAGGGAAACCAAACACTCCGTAGCTGAAAAGACATCAAAACCCAAAAGACCATTGGAGCAAATGCCGAAAAAAAAAACATCAAAACCCTATGGGGTTAGGGGTTAGGGGTCGAATAATGAGTTAGTAGTTAAGGGATTAGGGATTGGGGGCTTAGGGGGCCCGACCCGAACGCGTTTGGGTGGGCGCACTCAACCAAAATGACCTGACCCAAACGGGTTTGGGCGGGCGCACTCAAACGAAACGACACGGCGCCCCCGATCGAACGAAGGAACAAGGAAGCAAATGACAAATGGGCCGCATGAACGTGCACAAGGCACCCGTGTGGTCACAACTTAGCAAATTTAATACGGCCGCCCTCAAACGAAACAACCCAACCCAAACGCGTTTGGGCGGGTGCCCTCACACGACGCGCACGACCGAACGAATGCACAAGGGAGAAAACGGGCTACACGAACGTGCAAAAGGCATACGTGTGATCACAACTTAGCAAGTTTGATATGGCCACCCTCAAATGAAACGACCCGACCCGACCCGAACGCGTTTGGGCGGGTGCCCTCACATGACGCGCCCGACCGAACAAAGGCACAAGGGAGAAAAATGAAAACGAGCTGCATAAAAATGCACAAGGCACCCATGCGGTCACAACTTAGCAAATTTGATACGGCTACCCTCAAACGAAACAACCCAACCGGAACGTGTTTGGGCGGGTGCCCTCACACGACGCGCACGACCGAACGAAGGCATAAGGGAGAAAACAACAAACAGGCCGCACGAATGTGCAAAAGACACCCGTGTGGTCACAACTTAGAAAATTTGATACGGCTGCCCTCAAACAAAACAACCTAACCCGACCCGAACGCATTTGGGTGGGCGCCCTCACATGATGCGCCCGACCGAACGAAGGCACAAGGGGGCAAATGGAAAACAAGCCACACAAATGTGCACAAGACACCCCTGCGGTCACAACTTAGAAAATTTGATACGTCCGCCCTCAAACGAAACAACCCGACCCGAACGCATTTGGGCAGGCACCCTCACACAGTGCGACACGACGCACATGACCGAACGAAGGCACAAGGGAGAAACTGGAAAACAGGCCGCACGAACATGCACAGGGCACCTGTGCATAGAAACTCACATGGCTGTATCATAGTTGTATCAACAAACACATTACTCTGTCAATTATCGAGTTATATTACCATGGACTGAAAGATGGTTTACTGTTGATGGCGGCAAAATGTGGAATCCACACATGGAGAGGATCAACGCATAGTCTTTTTCTGGAATGCACACTCTAGTCGACACATAGTCTTTTTCTGGAATGTACACTAGTCTTTTTCTAGAATGCACACTCTGGTCCTTTCTGTTTCAACCCGCTGGTCTCCCTTCCATTTGCACACTCTCCTTTCCACCCAGTGAATGCAAAGAACAATAGTATTGATGTGTAATGGAATCTGTGTAACCTTTTTCTGGAGAGATATCATAAGGTATTTTGTAACTAAACCAAAACCCTAACGAATTCTTGATTACAATTGTTTTAGTTAAATATTAAACATGATAATTAAATAAGAATATTTCCGTAAAAAATGTAAATTCCAACTGTTTACTGAGATGTTAAACTAATATATGTGTAAGAGAAAGAGAAGAAACTCTAATAATCTTAGAATGTTTTTTCTTACAAAGTAATATTTTACTTTTTGAACATTCAACTCAATGGTAATTGCTATTCTTTTTTTTCAT
Organism: Pinus albicaulis; assembly: GCA_034641835.2. Lineage (NCBI taxonomy): Eukaryota > Viridiplantae > Streptophyta > Pinopsida > Pinales > Pinaceae > Pinus > Pinus albicaulis. The sequence goes on along the minus strand of CM076583.1, from coordinate 111,541,562 downwards.
TATATTTATAATATTTATTTTCAAAAATAAAATAATTAAAAAAATTATTATTATTATTATTAATAAAATAAATAAATAAATTTAATTTAATTGTTTCAAAATTAAATAAATCATTATTTTCCATATATATTATTTAAAAATTAAGATATTAAATTCTCTTACCCAATTAATTATACTATAGGAATAAACAATTGCTTCAAAAAAAACTTTTTCTTAAATTTAATTCAGTACCACACTATACTACATTTTAAGTAATGTCCATGAGACAAAGTTATTATCTTACTATTGTCTTATCAAAAGCCAATTGATTTTTGCAATATCCTAGAAAAAACCATATAAAAATATAGGAATAATTTAAGTTGAATTTGAAAAAAAAATATTATAAAATAACCACAATATATATATATATAACAAATCTCTCTAAATATATATATATCACTGGAAAAAATATAACACATATTTTTAGGGTAGTTTAAAAAAGCAACAGAATGCCCCAAAATCCGACAAAGATTTTATCAGAATCTTGTTTACAGTTGTTAAACTTTAGTATTTTGAGTGCCCTAAGAGTTTTTGATAGTGCTGAATCCATTCCCACTATCAAAAATGGATTCCAAACACTCCAACTACCTGATTATTTTAATTTTATTTTACCGGATTCCCGCAAAAAAATGTCGTCCAGACTATTCCATATGCTCGATAGACAACTTCCATATATTTTGACTGAGACATTATATATATATATATATATATATATATATATATATATATATAAACTCACATATATTTTGACTAAGAGTTATTTTTAAGTCATTTTTTGATAGTATAAAAACTATAAATCTGGACGTTCCAAGAGCCTAGAATCAAATCAAATCAAACTGGGACTTCAAATAACAATAAAAGCTTTGTTACACCCTATATTTTTATCATCCAAAAACTCTATTTTTTATTTTTCTGAGTGATGGAAGCTAAGCCTTATCTAAAAATAGAAAGGAACATTACACATCTCTATACCACAAACCAAAACGAACCAAAAGAACATTTAAAAAATTCCGTAAATGGGATTTCAAATAACACGACGGAAGCCCCACTAATTTTAACTTGCACTCTGACTAAAGGATAGGGGAACGGGTGGTAGCTAAAATAGGCATGTATTTTGCATTCAATGTGCTCAGTATCATTCCTGCAAATTTTCTCCTCCTCAAGAAAAAGAACTTCGCCCTTGGCCGACTGCATATTTTGCATGCACCCGGTGTGCATCAAACAAAAATCCAATACAAAATTTTAAATAACCATTTATTTTAAAGTTGCGTAAATAGAAACTACAACATGAAAAGGAAATGGAGCAACAACATTAAATGTGATATATATATATATATATATATATATATATATATATATTATTCCATCTAAATATTAGATATGTTCTTGTGTATCTAATGGTTTAATTATTGACCAGTAATTTATAGTTATTTAGAGACCGGAGCGCTCTGCAACCTTCTGAGCTAGGGTTTCTGCCCTTCTCGCAACGGCATCGTCCCTCTGCAATACTTCCTGCATTTTTACCCAACGCTCGAGTGTTCTTCCGCCCCTGTCTTGCTGACCCCCCCTAATGGATCCACCACAGGGGGAGGCTCACTAGGCCCCCCCCAATACTAAGGCGACTGCAGTCCAAAAGCTCCCTACTGACACAAATCATCCCCCCTCTGGCAATGCACAGAGCTTGGGCACAAGCAAAGATTCGTTGGACAACGCTGCGCGTAATCAACCCACCGGGCAAGAACCAAGAGGGCTACCAGATAAAAGAGTGGATACGGAGGCAAATACGACCACACCCAAAGCTACTTCTGCCACTTGCAGGCCGATTGTTGCAGAACGGCCAAAGATTGAACTACCGAGCCATCGCATCAATGCTCAGATCCAATACATGCGCGACCATGCGTTGATTGACAAATTCGTTGGCTTCTGGCCCACAGAAAAAGCTCTGCAAGGATGGATCAAGACTAAATGGAAACCAAAGGGTCAGGTTACGCTTAAACTTGGGCCTAAAGGGTTCTTCACGGCCATTTTCAACTGCCTTGAGGACAAGAACCGGGTCATGGACGAGGGACCCTATTTCTTTAACTCCTCGGGACTCTATCTGCGTGACTGGATCGAAAGATTCAACTCGGATAAAGAATATTTCAATTGGGCACCGATCTGTATCAGGCTGTACTCTCTGCCTATGGAGTACTGGGATGAAGAATCCCTACAAGACATTGGAAATGGTCTCAGAGAATTCATAAAGATTGTAGAGGAAACCAAGCACAGGCGATACACCTCCTACACTCGAATCTGCGTCTTCATGCATCTAGCCAGCGCCCTTCCAGACTCGGTAAGTCTCTATCACGATGATTTTGAATGGGTTCATTCCATAGACTATGAACACGTTCCTTTTAGATGCAGGAAATGCCATACCCATGGTCACCTCTTTCGCGATTGTCCTCTGAATGCACCTCTAGGCAAGCCCTCTGCCGCCTCCACTACCCCTGATGTGGATGGGTTCACCAAAGTCCAGAACCGACGCCGTCATAATAAGAAAACCCCTCCGATGAATCCCAAAGGCCCTTCACAAGCTTCTGACCCTCCTTCCACCAGTAATAGCTTCGAAATCCTGGCCAATCCTGACTCGAATACTCCTCTTGAAGACGCCTTACCCCAACCCCCGCCGAATGTTGAACCTGGGTCTAGCACAGAACCCTCTAGGCACATGGAGGTTGATAATTCTGCAGTCATTATAGGCCAAATCAGTCTTATGGAGGACGAATCTGAAATGGTGGATATTGGAGATGTGGACATATTCACCCTAGAGCAGGCATGCAAGAAAAGGGAATATGATCAGATCTCTGAAAAACAAATTGAGAACCTAATGGTGGCCCTCACCCGAGCTCAGCAACATCAAAAATCCTTGGGTATTCAGCAGGGAGGCCCATGGGATGGGAAAAAACTGTTCAAAGACTCAAAGAAAAGAGTAAGGAAGACTGACCTTCAAAGAACAATCCTCGTGGGGGAGATTCTTATGGAATCTGGTAGGTATCCCAAGCTTACCAAGTTCTTTCCACCCCGTGAAGGCAGTTCCCAATGAAACTCGTCTCGTGGAATATAAGGGGTCTTAATGGGCCCTCCAAATTCCGAATGATCAAGAACTTGATACGAATTGAAAGACCTCAAGTCTTATTCCTGCAAGAAACTAAATGCACCAGTCTCACCCTAGGTCCCATACTCTCAAGAGCCTGGCCTGGATGTCATTTTGTGGCAGTCGATGCCTCCGGAGCTTCAGGAGGACTAGCTATTGTTTGGGATCCACGAAATGTCTCAATAAGTGACGCCCACGCTGCTCACAATTTAATCCAAGCTTCTTTTCATATCCATGGAACTAATATGCATGGCCATCTTTCTAATGTCTATCTCCCCTAAGATGCTGCCAGGAAAATAGCGCTGCTAAACACGATTGAACTCCTCAACTCAACCAGAACTCACCCTCTCTGGATTTTAGGAGGCGATTTCAACATGATAACTAGCTCAAATGAAAAACGGGGTGGAAGGGCCAAGCTGGAAACAGACAGTATCCACTTCAAAGGATTCGTACAATGGAATTGGCTAATTTATCTCCCATTTGCAAATGGTACTCACACCTGGAAAAATAAGAGATCTGGTTCGCAGCACATCGCCTCCAGACTAGATCGTTTCCTCTTATCTGACAATGCCATCCACATTGGGGGAGATTTTCAGACATCCATCTTGCCTTTTTTAGGCTCGGATCACTGGCCCATCTCTCTCCAATGGTCCAGACCTGGAGATTCCATCAAAAGACCATTCTGATTCGAAGCTTTCTGGCTCTCCCATCCAAGCTTCAAGGAAATGGTCCACTCTGCTTGGAAATCATTCAACCCGCCCTCAGGCTCCAAGATGTTCCAGTTTCAGCAGCATCTCAAGGACCTCAAGGCTCGCATCAAAGATTGGAATCACTCCACTTTCGGCAATATCTTCCAACAGCAAAAGCTAATCGAAAAAGAAATGGCACATATTCAGCTTCATATCATCCAAAAGGGGCGTAATGAAACCATGGATCAGCAAGAGCAATGCCTTCTCAAACAGCTGGAGGAAAGAAGGCAGCAAGAAGAAATCTTCTGGAAGCAAAAATCCAAAATCCGATGGTTAAAGGAGGGGGAATGGAACACCAATTTTTTTCATCGTTCCACTATTCAACGCAGAATGGGCAATCACATCGGCTTTCTCCTTAACCAAACAGGAGAGAGATTGGAAGAACACCAGGCCATAGAGGCGGAACTCATCAACCATTTCAAATCGGTATTGCTGGAAGACCACACCGACAGGCAGCCTGAAATCAATAGAGTTCTACAACATATCCCTAAACTCATTACAAAGGAGCACAATCAACTCTTATTGCACCCAGTCACACTCTTGGAAGTGGAACAAGCAGTGGCCCAAAACAATGAAGGCAAAGCTCCAGGTCCATATGGCTTTACATCCAATTTCTTCCACCACTTCTGGGACCTTATCAAAAATGATGTGTGGCATCTCGTTGAGGAATCCAGATCCATGCACTGGCTCCTTCCGTCTCTTAATGCCACCTTCATCACCCTGGTCCCTAAGGAAGATCAGGCTGCCACTCCTGACAAGTTTCGACCTATTGCACTCTGCAATGTCATCTACAAAATCATATCTAAGGTCATCGCTAACAGGCTCAAGACGCTGCTTCCTATGCTCATCTCTCCCGAGCAAACGGGATATGTGGAGGGACGCCAAATACTTGATGGAATAATCCTCACTCATGAGGTCATTCACTCGCTGAAACAGACCAAAAAATCAGGTATGCTCTTGAAGATTGATTTATCTAAAGCTTTTGATAAACTAAATTGGAATTACATTCATCAGATGTTATCTGCTTACGGTTTCAGCCCCCAGTGGATCAGATGGGTCATGAGCTTAATATCCTCCTCTTTCTTCTCGGTTTTAGTTACTCTCATCCCTTCTCCCCATCCCGTGGTATTCGCCAAGGAGATCCTTTGTCTCCCTTCCTCTTCGTCCTTATGGCTGAGGGCCTTAGTCGACCCATCACTCATGCTCTCCACATCCAGTGTCTCTGAGGCATTTCAGTTCATGGAGCCCCTGCCATCACACATCAGCAATTTTCAGATGATAACATGCTCTTTGGTCATCCCTCTGCCCAAGAGGCCTCCGCCTTCAAAGGCCTGCTAGATCTGTTTGCTGAAGCCTCGGGCATGAAGGTCAACGCCTCCAAATCGCAAATTTTTTTCTTCAACAGTGCCCTCCCAGTCCAAAACCGCATAGCCAGGATCCTTGGTTTCTCCATCGCCAAGTTGCCTGATAAATATCTTGGGGCCCCCCTGATTGACTCTGCCCTCAAGCACTCTGCATGGAAAAATATCCTAGACAAACTCGAGGCCTGATTATCTTCCTGGACTTGTCGTGCTCTTAACCTTCCCAGCAGACTCATTCTGGTCAAGTCGGTTCTTCAAACTATGCCCCTTTATCTTTTCTCTGTGTTAGCAGCCCCCAAGTGGGTCCTCAAGAAAATCAAAGCTCTCCAGCGCAATTTCCTGTGGGGAGCATCGGGACAAAGCAGAAAATGGGCTCTGGTAAAGTGGACCTCGATCTACAGACCAAAGATTGCAGGAGGCCTGGGCCTCCGCGACCCACATCACAGCAATGCTATTATGGGAGCTAAGATTTGGTGGCAATGGCTAACTTCCCCTAAGCGCCCGTGGGCTAGGCTATGGACTGCCAAATATGCAAACCACAGGCCTCCCTTTGAACTAATCAGACTTTCTGTAGCTGATGCGGGCTCACAAATATGGAACGCAGCCAAGCAACACCATTCCCTAATCCAAGAACATAGCTTCTGGGAGGTCTGCGATGGCCACACTGCTCTCTTTTGGATGGATTCCTGGCAACAGCTTCCCAAACTGCTCTCCACCATCGAACCGCCTTTGCAGCCAGACCTGATCCCCTCTCTTGAAGCTCTGGTTCATCATTTCTGGGAGGAGAACCATATTCAAGGTTACCATTGCTGGAAATCGGCAGCTTGCTATCTGCACCATCAGCAGGAACAGTCGCACCCAGCTTTGAGCTCGGCCTTGATCAGCAGGAAAATCAGATACTCTGACAAGCATGAAATTCTTCGATGGGGTCACACATCGAAAGGAAAGTTCACCACTCAGGAAGCCTACGCCCTGTTAACTCAGAATCATGATCCCATTGATCCCATCTGGAAAGAGCTTTGGTCACCACTAATGTGGCCGAAAATCTCCACATTCCTGTGGCTTCTCTGTCACAAGAAAATCCTCACCTGGGATAATCTTTTAAAAAGGGGATTTACTGGGCCCTCCCGGTGTCCCAACTGCAACAGCCAGGAGAAAAACATCCCTCATCTTATGATTAACTGCCCTCTAGCTGCCTTCTTGTGGGAGAATTTAAGCACGAAATGCAGGCGTGGTGGCAGAAGCTCAGGGGATTTAAATACTATCATACGCAACTGGCCCATTGCCCCTTACAATTGTCCCCTCCTCAACGCCCTCTGGAGGCTTATCCCAGGGCTCACCCTTTGGACCATTTGGAAGGAAAGAAACAAGCGGATCTTCAAGGACAAACCCACTCCACAAGAGATCTTATGGAACAGCCTTTGCAGAAATCTTCAGGAAACATTGGCGCTTCAGAAATGGCAGCAGGATGACTTTCCGACTTTACCAATCGAACAACAAATTTGGGAAAGTTGGCACTTTAAGCTCCAAATGGATCCCTCGCCAACTGGCCCCCGTGGCCCTCAGAAGGCCACTCCCGACACATGGGCCCCTCCCCTAGTAGGCTTCCTGAAGCTTAATTTTGACAGAGCTTCCAAAGGCAATCCTGGGGCAGCTAGGTTTGGGGGAATCTTTCGGGATCACAAAGGCACTTCGTCGCTCATATTCTACAGATCACTAGGATGGGATACCAATAACTCCGCGGAGCTAGAAGGTTTGTGGCAGGGTATGCAGTTAGCCCAGATGCACAATTTATTCCCCATTGAAATCGAAGGAGACTTGCAAATCCTTATCAACATGGTCCAGAAAGTCCTCTCAGGCTCTCCTCCATCTCGGGTTGTTAATAGTTGGAGACTCATGGCCAGGATAGAGCTCATCACTGGCTGGTTGCAAGAGCATCGGGCTATCTGCTTCAAGCATACAAGAAGAGCAGGTAACAAGGTGGCTGATCTCCTAGCCAACATAGGTGTTGAGAGTGCCCAAACTCTTTCAGCAAGGCCCCTTTCCAGTCTTAATGATAGTAAACTACTTCAGGAATGCACTTTGCTGGTGCACCAGGATCACAACCCCCTGGATGCAGGTGATTAAGGTTGATAGGACTGGATGGAGGCCACGAGATGGCGCGTTGCGTGGCCACATGGCCTCCTGCAGGCAGAATTTATTCACCACTGATACGAGCTCTACACAAGGCCTCCACCCTACGCGGCATTTATGCCGGTGGGCTGGCCGAGACGGCAAGCCATTTAATTTGTACCTGCCCAGCTCATCTTTCATTCTCATACAACTCTTCATTGCTCTCCTCCGGCTCCTCTTAACATGCTCCTGCAACAGCCTGCAAAGCTCCATGCCGATACAACTTCGGCCTCTTGGTTTCAGATGTTCTCAGGAAGCAAATTCTCCTCGCCTCCGCACTCATGTTGGCAGGCGCTGCCAGCTAGGCTGTTGCCTCGACTTTCTTCCAGGCTTACATTTCACTCACAGTCCCTTCTGCCCTCGTCTCTCTGCTTCTTCGCTCGAGCTTTTTGCTCCCTATTCTCCCCTGCTGCCTCGTTTCTCTTATGTTCTTCCCTTTAGCCTCTGTGACACCATGCCTCGGCTCAGGCATAGACTGAGATGTCGTCGGGGCAGCACTCGAGGTACTTCCACCAGCCGACGTCGCTCCCTTTCTGCTACCTCGCCGTCGTCTTCCTCCGAAGACCTCAGTGGGCATCTTCCCCGGGCGCGATATCAACGTGGTAGTCAGCATGGGTGTCACGCCCCTTCCTCCCCCAGGCGAAGCTCTGTAGTCTCGAGGCCACCCGCTATGACTAGCCCCGATCCCTCTGCCTCCCTTCAGAGCCCTACCACTGCCATTTTCCACTTCCAGAGTAATTCCGACAAGCCCCTGGTCATAGCAACTGTTTCCGTCTCTTTCAAAGAAATCTCAGAGATAACTCCTGTCACCCCTGCAGCTGCTCACATGGTCAATTTGCAAGATCCCCCCTCTACTTTGCATGCCCCTCTGGCTGCAGGTATAGACACTTCCCGCAAAGTTGCGGAGTGTAGCTCGGGTATTCTTCAGGATGGAGGGACCCAGGTTGGAATTCGTGATGCTAGCATTGCTGCAGTTCAAAGCGGGCCGAGCCATAACGATGAAGATGTTGGATGGTGCAGAATCGAAGAAGAATCACCTTCAGGAGACTATGGTCTCTAGCAGCTCTCTCCTCGCACAAGTAATTCTGCTCAGTCTATATGTTTTTTTGTTGTTTCTGGTTACAACAGGTTTTGGTATGTCAAAATTAAGGCAGTGCAAAAACTCGGATAGAGTCGGTTTCCCCTCGTGGGCGGCTTAGTTTTTATGTTTAGTTTTGATATGTCAAAGCTGGTTTCCTCTGTCGAGGCAGCTCTTAAACAATGCTCAGGCCGGTTTCCCTTTGAGGGAAGTTCATTTTTTTGATATTTTGCTAACAGCACGCCTCATGAAGGCCATGAACGCTATGTATCATATGTTTCCATAATAGATTTAGATTTACTTAGAAAAAAAAAATTATAGTTATTTAAAACGAAAAATGAACGGTATTTATTTATTCAATTGTTGCCACCATTGTGTCTGGCCCTGCACTGAATTCAAATGTTCAAATGCGGCCTTGTTAACTTTCACCACACAATCTCCTTTTCTCTCGAGATGATGTAGTGTTCGACCTCGATTTTTCTGCAAATAAAGTGAAAGTGATACAGTTGCACTGAAATAAAAAAACATGGCAGAGTGGGATGATCTAAAAGGTAAGCTAGCAGAATCGTTGAACAAAGATCACCTTGTCATTTACTGGTGAATGTAGCGCAGATCAGTGAGCTATGAACGGACCCTGCAAGCTCCACTTCTATATTACTTAGATACTTTAAATCTAATCCTTAGGCTATCGGGAGCGGCTATCCAACAGCCATGGAAGAAATACAGCAGGAAGCCATGTCGTGTTTTGCGTGGTGCAAAACTGAAATTTGAAATTTGAAAATGAGGGCGCTCAAATTTGAAATTTGAAATATGAAATAGAGCTAATCGAAAAGTCAATGTTTTAATAGAGGTCATATTGGTTGTCAGCCCTGAGGAACGACACCATGTATGTAAATGGGGTCCACCGTCGAGCCAGAGAAGGGAGGGGTCGCTGGAGCAAGCTGATCGGGAGCTGTCACAAAATACTCCTCCGATAAATATTGCTTGCCCCATGCCCATGTCCATGCATGATGATCCGTAGATGTAGAGTGTACTTCAGCCTGACCATGCAGACACCGATGGTACTCTTAAGGGGCATTAATGGGTCAATAGCAGTGGAAATAAGGCTCGCCAGATTCTTGATGGCTCGTACTTTTATATTATTATCTAAAGTCCAATTTAATACACAAACATTACAAATAGAAATGTAGCATTTTTAGGCTTTTGAAGCGGAAGATTCTCGATGGCTCCTATATTTATATTATTCTACAAAGTCCAATTTAATACACAAAAATTATAAGTCATACATATATTATTTATTATAGAATGGTCGAACGGTTCACCCCTTGAGGTTCATTAATGAAATAAAATTTGAGTGTGAATGTGACAGAGAATGTGTGCGCGTTATGCGGAATTAAATGGCATTTAAACAGAATCCCCACAAAATTACACTAAAATTTAAGAAAAAATCACACTTGAAAACAATTCTTAACTCCCCACTTTAATGCCTAATTTTATGGTGCAACTGGATTTAAAGCTCTCTTTACCCGCACACAGTAGTCTAATTAGACTGCTTTTTTTCCCTGAAAATCATTGAAATTCAGGTAAGATTTTAAGAAAATCCAGCAGGGATTTTTGTAAATCCATGTTATAATTATTAAATTTCAATATTTTGGGTGCTTTAGAGGTTTTCTATGGTGTTGAATCCATTTCCACCATCAAAAACAGTTTTTATTGGCGTTGAAGATGACATAAAGTGAGAATCACCTTGCCTTCCCTTCTGCGATCCACTTGTACTCACATTTGTCAGCATCATCCACTTTTAGATTTTGTTAAGAGAATTAAATAAAAACAAGGTTTTTTTTTTAATATTAGTTTTTTAAAATGGTGTTAAAAAGAATTAAACGAAGAAAACATTTTTTTATGATATGATGAAGTGTGAATTGGATTTTTTTTTTTTTTTAATATGATGAAGTGTAAATATCCCTATTCATATATTTTAATTAATTTTAAATAATATTAAAAATAAAAAATTTATTTTGAATTTTAATAAAAAGAAAAGAAAAAAGAATAATTTGTTAATTCAATTTTAAAATTATTATCAAAATTTATATAAAAATGTACGTAGTATTTTTTCTTTTTTAAATATATTTTTTTAATAATTTAGAATCATTCATATAATTAGCATTTGTATTAGGAATTTTGCTTTTGTGATCCATAAATTGTGATTAAAATCTTTCAATGAAAATCACATCAAAGTAAATTTGGTCAACGCGTTTCGAACCAGCCAGTGTGGTTCATCATCAAGACAAGAAGGTACATATAAGAAGAGTTCAATTTTTTTTGGGTTTTTAAAATGACATGAAATCAATACTGAACACATAAATTATAAGGTATCTATTAGGTAAATATATCTTCCTTCAGAAATATTAAGATAGCCACTATGACTCAAGAGCTAGCTCAAATCCTTTATGTGACAAAAGAAATGTGCCTTTATGTTTTTTGGGAGCTCTAGTGCGCCCAGAATCAATATAATTTTCTTGATATACCTATCAATATCCTGAGGATACATTGCAACATCATGAGATGGATGGGGGTTCGCTCTACGCCACCTTTGTCTATGGTTGACTTATCTGCCTATGACCACCCTGTCCATATTTCTTTTCCTCCGGTATACTTTGATGGGGCACAGCAGAACGGTTTATGTGGTTTGTGGGGCATGGATTCATCTTACAGAGGGGGGACCTTTATCTCATTCACTAGAATGGTGGCTCAGGTACCAACAATAAGGCAGAGCTCATGGCCTTGTGGAGCAGGATTATGGTGGTTCTTCATTTACAATTATCCTCCATTCACATATACGGTGATTCTAAGCTCATTATTGATGGTATCAATGGAAAATGCAGGATGCAGGGTCAACACCTTAGTGGATGGTTTGATCGAGTAGTTCATATCCTATCCAAATTTCAATCTTTTTCATTGCAGCATATCTTCAGAGAAAAAAACATGAGGGCTGATCTTCTATCTAAGAAAGGACTGGAGGTACCCTTCGAGTCCATCCACATTTCAAACTACAATGCATCAGTCCTGAAAGCCTATTTTCAGATTCCACTGCCATAATTTCTTATTTTTGGCTTAGTAAGCGAGCATGTCTGTCATTATCAAGCAAGCCGGTTTTCATACAACTGCAAGCGAGCCTGTTACCAAACTGAGGGCACTTATACCTTTTTGCAAGCTTGATTGCTCATCTTTGTTATCACATGTGGACTATTTTCACCCTCTACAGGCGAGACGGGCACAATACAAGCGAGCCAGTAATTTTTTTGGTTCTGATACATGACCTTCATGCATAGCATTGTGACTGATCATAGTTCTTCATATGAATGATTTTGTTTTCATCAATTTCTATTATTCATGTCATTTGACTATATTCCTCTGGGGTATGCTATACTTCAGAGGAAGTAGATGCTCTGTAATGGTTGGGAGAAACTGTTTTTATCATGGTCTGTCTTGATTTCTATGGAACTAGCGATGATGTCTCTATGTAAAATGTTCATGTACTGTTTTAATTGTTAGCCCCCTATGAATTCCTTGACAAGCAAGAAAGGGGCTAGTTTGTTTTATGAGCCTTCAAGGAATGCATTTCCCTTGAAAACACATCATCCTTGAAGCCTTTTATGTTCCCTGCCTTTGACTGTTTCCCTCTGCTGTTATGGAATCAATAAGCCTCATTGATTGCAAGAATATGTGTTCCAAAAGGCCTTTATTTGCCCCTTGTATCTCTGCAGAACTCTCCATTTTACCCCTTTTTCCCCTTTTTTCAAAGTTCCCCTGTTTCCCTCTAAGTCCCCCTTCACCCTCTAAATCATACCCAAGTTCCCCTTTAAATCCCACATCCACCCTTTGTCTGGTTTAATAAGCACTTTTCCTCCCTATCGTTACCCATTTCCAACCTTAAATTTCATTAAAAATGGGCTAAAAACCCACTTTTCAACCTTATAATAGGGCTTAGCCCCTTTCCCTCCAGCCCCTTTCAACCACTTCCCCATATACCCTTTGTGCTAAGACCAAGCGCTTAAAGCCTTGGGAGCCAATCGCAATCGAAGTGTCGGGCGGGTGCATTCCTTTGTAACATCGAAAAAGTCTGATGCGATTGGGTTTTAACAACAAGTCCCACGATATGTTATACACCGTCGATCTGCTGTTCTGATCCGACAGTGGAGCGCCAATCGCGCCCCCCACCTAATTGCAATCGAAATTTCCAGTGATGGCGCCCTTTGTGTTCTCCAATTGTGATCTCCCGACTGCATCCTCCACCGTTGATCCGCCGTTTAGATCGGACGGCTGGTGCTTTATCGCACCCCCGCTTGGATCGCAATCGCAAAAGTATATGTGCCATCCCTTCCGCTCCTCCTGATTGCGACTTTCTGATCCCATCCCAGCCGTCCATCCCCCCCGCTCATCCAACGGTCACCGCACTCCTTGCCCAATCGCAATTGCAAATATGTTAATGTGTCACCCCGCTGAACTTCCTAATTGCGATCCCCCGATCACTAATCATCCCCCGATCCGCCCGATCGCAAGCCCTCCTCTGATTGCATCACAACATTTGAAATGCGCGTTGCGATTACCCCCCGCTCCCGATCTCTGATGCGATTGACCCCGGGCCCACCGTACCATACGTCCGCCCATTCATAAAATAAAGGGTTTTCCCCTTTGTAAAGTGGAAAATTGTTATATTTTGTTTTTGCAAAGGTTTTCCTCCCAATCGCAATCGCAAACTCCATTGTGATCACAACTTTGTAATGTGTCACTCCTTTGTTCCGCTCCGATTGCGATTGCGATTTCCATATGGGTCCCACCTCCTACGATCATTCCCATCACATTTCTGTTGCATTTCATTCATTTCCTTTGTATTTCCTCTATAGTCCAAAGTTTCGTGTTTTGCATTAAAGTTTAAATGTTTCATATTTATTCCGCCCATTTCATATACCATCCCGCTATTGCATCTCTGCCGTTGATCTCCGCCATCAGACCATGATCGAACGGTCCATACGCATTGTTCCGTCAAACCCTATTGTTCGTTGTTTATATCAGATCAAAGCATTTTTCACCGTTGTTTCATATAAGTCACTGTTTTACCACCGCCGCTCTATCATTCCCTCTGCCCTCCATAACCAGCCTTCCCTTTGCATGAATTTCATGACTAGGTTGCGTGTTTTTGCAGAGTACGAGCGGCGGAAGACCGCCATGATTCAAAGTCTTAGTACAGCTACAGAGAAACAGGAAAGGACTGTTTTCAAGAGCCAAAATCATGGAGAAAGGAGCTGAGAAGACATATAACAGGGCTTGCATTAAAGGAACAAAGTTTAAACTCTGTAAGTCCTCTCCAGAGCCTTTAAAGCATAGGTTTCGCATGTCAGAGGCAAAACAGCGCACAGAAAACAAAACTATCAGGGTTTCACATCAGCAGATTGTTCTAAAGGACAAAATACCCATACTGTTTCTATTCCATGCCGTGTTCCAGAGAAGATTTCCGCCTTGACCACAATGCTAAGCTACCAGAGCAGTTGTTAATGTGGTATGGCAGACTTCACTGTCTTTTACTTATCCTTTTGTTTATTCACCAAAGTACTTCAGAGTACCACAGCCAGGGTACAATAGGGACGTAACCGGAGTAAATGGAAACCTGAAGAAGACCACTCTTCCTTCTAAAGAGTGCTAGAGATTAATGCATAAGATTTAAAACAAAATGGGCCTCGGCCCTCTTTCCTTTCTGAGTTTTAATTTTTCATTTAATTCTTCACCTACCTCCTCTGCTCTCTTTTAGCTATAAAACTCAAGATAAAATTATTGTAAAGGTTGTTGATGAGATATCTGAGAATTGCAAGCTTTTCTCTTGAGGCATGCTCACTGTGTAAAGTTGTAAGATAGGCTTAGGAGTATGTTTTCAAACTGAATTTCAAGCTATTGGCAAATGTTGTACCTGATTGGTGTTGCTCTTAATATGACAAGCACATTTCTTTGGATCCTGGTCTAAAGCTGCGGTGATGTTTTTCTATATCTGTGTTTTATTCCATTCCATTTCAGTTCTTCTGGCTCTTATCGGAAATCTGGCATAGGATTTTCCTTTTTTAGGCACCCTATGCTTCTACTCTCCTTGCCTTAATGTTTTCTGCTAAATGTGTTATCTAAGAATTAGTTTCAGTTAATTTAACCAATGTAGTGGATGTTATTGCTTGCTAGCTAATGTATGAGTTAATGATACTGCTTCTTAGATGTTCTTGTTAGAGTTTAATTGAATGAATTGGGAACACTGGGAGTGTAGAGCTCTATCTTTGTCTCACTAGGATCCTTTTCAGTTAATTAAACCTATCTAAGTTTCCCTCAAGTTGTTCCTTGCCCTTCTTTGAGAGTTGCCTAAGAGTATTTCCAAGCAGGTATGGAGTTAAATGACCTCTGACCTGATCTATAGACAGAAATTGGTTTACCCTCATTCTTTCAGTTTCTTTCCTGATTTTTTCACTACACCTATCATTTTAGGATCCAATTCTTTAGATGACTAGCCCAACCAAAAGCCTACATATTGAACAACAAGTAAACCCTTTCCTGACTCCATTTTCCCAATGGTCTTGAATAATATCTTAATTTATCTCTCTTTGCCTAAAATTTTCTTTGCCTTGCCTTTTATTATATTGAACCCTTCATTCCTGATTCCCAACAACCAAATCAAAACAAATCAAACAAACAAAACCTTGTGCCTATAACTAGCCTAACATATTAAATTTGAGCCTCAAAGACATATATACTTTGACTATTATAGAGAGATCCCTCTCTGGACCTAGGAGGGCTATATCCTAAGGTCTGAAAGTGGTTTGATGTTGTC
The DNA here is from genome assembly GCA_034641835.2 of Pinus albicaulis. Taxonomy (NCBI): domain Eukaryota; kingdom Viridiplantae; phylum Streptophyta; class Pinopsida; order Pinales; family Pinaceae; genus Pinus; species Pinus albicaulis. Next base: position 111,526,165 of record CM076583.1, on the reverse strand, counting down.
TCATCTTTTGTTCTTGCCAACCTGGCCAAAACATGGGAACCCCAACATAATGGCGACTCCGCTGGGGAGATCTGAGAGACTATAACTGTTAAACATTAATCTGTCTCCCAGTATCGTCACCAACATAATGGCGACTCCAATGGGGAAATTCTGAGTATTTTCCACTATACTACATCACAAGAGCCTCAGAAAACCTAGAAACTCTGGTCAGGTTGGTAGTGAAACACTTCCATTTGCATTCCAACTTCTACGCCATTTGTGTGTTTCTCCCACACTCGTAGACAGAGTCTGGAAAGGGCCAAGTAGCCTCCAGATCTCACACTCTTTGGAGGTTACACATCTGGTAAAATCCCTCCCAGTCAATCTCTGGTTAGAGTTTGATGTGTTTGGAAGATATCCTTGAAAAGGGGACAGCTCATAAGCACTGTGGTGGACAGTGTACTCTCCAAAAACATCCTAAACCTTTCAACCTGGCGACTCCATAATTCCTAAATGATTTAAAGACTCCACTGGTGATCAGTAGGCTTGTTGATTATCTTGGTTCACATTAGACTCCACTGGGAGACCAAAGCCATTACAACATCAACCTCAATAGAAGTAACAAGTAGGGTTAAGCTGCTTGGTCAGGAAACAACATTCTGGCTTCAAGAACCATTCATACAAGAGCTTATCCTAACCCAGACCCACCTGAAATAGTTGACAACCCTGAGAGCATCCTCAAGGGATCTCCTACACATAAACAATCAACTATTCCCAACCACATCCATAGAGCTAACTCTACACCAGAAAACTTTACAGCTCTATCAGACCCACTTTTTGACCTAGGCACTCAAAATAGTTTGTCAAGAACTAGGTCATTCAGTGTTCTAGACCAGCCAGACCTTGAGTTTCCTGTTTCACCACCTCAAAGTGGTAAGCACCTTGGGAATAGACAGACCCCTCCATCTACACCTCCTGATATACACTTCATTCAGAACTTGGGGCTCAGTCACCCTAAATCTGCTCAATAGTCCTATGCTGGTCATAATATCCCTATCATCCATATACCTGCTGCCCAAGTCAACCCTTTACCTCATCAAAACACCATCATGGCAGCCTGGCATGCACCCCTGGTTTTACCTCATCCTCTAGTACCCTTACCCAATGATTATCAATCAAAGATTCCACACTTCACTGCAAAAGAGTCTACCACAGCCCAACACCATGTAGATAGGATGGAAGATTCTTTTGACTACATGGAGATAGATGATGATACAGTCAAAATGAGAATATTTGCCCAGAGCTTAGGGGGTGATGTGAAGAAATGGTTTAAGGGCCTACCTCCAAGTAGCATCAATGATCTTCCATCTCTATATCAGACTTTCATAAACAAATGGGAAGCTAAGGCCAACCCTCACCAACTCCTAGCAAAATATATGAGCTTTAAAATAAACGTGGGGAAGAGTGTCCATGATTACACAACGAGATTTAACAGCATTTACAATGCTCTTCCTCCACACATGAAACCTCCCCAAGGTATGGCTCTAGCGAAATACCCCGAAGGCTTTGATGCTGACATGGCCTACCAGCTTAGGGAAAGAGACTACAACATGTTGGAAGACATGAAAAAATGAGAAGTGAGTGTACAGGCTAATCTGATTGATAAAAGAGCAAGATTGAGAGCTAAAAAAAGGGTAACATATAGAGATGACAATATAGCTTCCACGTCTGACCCAAATGATGACCGCATGTCCAAAAACATGGAAAAGCTATACCAAATGATGGGAAAAATGGTTGCCACAGTTAGTAACCAAAACAGAAATCAAAACCATAACCAGAACCAGAACTTTAGAAGAAACAACACCACTCCCAACAGACAAAGAGAATCGGATCAGCAAGTTATTTCCCCATTCCAAGAGAAATTTTTAGATGAAGATGAAGGAATCATAGAAGAGTCTGAAGGGAACAAAATAAAAATGTTTGAAACATAGGATTCAATCCATAACTGTTACACAGAAGAAGATCAACCCTCACCCTCATATTGGGATGAGGAAAGATCAGAATCTGATGATTACAGACTTGGGTTTGAAGATGCCATCATGCAGGTCAGATAGTATGAACTTAGGAGAAAAAAGAGCCAAGAAACTCCCAAACCAAAAGCTTTTGAGGTCACCATCAAAAAAAGACTTGAGAAAACTTCTAAAGTGACTGCTGAAAGTAACAAATCAACAGCTGAGAGTTCTGGAAAGAACAAAGAAAAAGATAACCAAAACACTGATACACAAGGTAAACCAACTAGCAACACTAGCATTGCAGTTAGTGCTCTTGATAAAACTGTCACAAACACTGTACATAATGGGAATCAGCACACTGATTCAGCCACTGAGGCAGTGGCTAACAAAACAGAGTTGAACATTCCAAAGAGTCAGTCCACTTTCAATTTGGAGAGTGAGATTACAAAAATTAAAATCTCTTTCCCACTCTCTAAGCTGGCCACTTAGGATGTAGATAAAGGCCAAATTTTGAAATCTTTGAACCTAGGTGAAAATAGTGACACTGTAAATCTGAGTGATGATCAACCAGCCCTTCTGTTTGGTCCAAAGATTGAAGGGAAGTTTCAGGAGGGGGTAGTTCCACCTTTTTATATCAGTCTCAACATTCATGACAAGATTATCCATAATGCAATGCATGATTCTGGAGCATCACATAACCTAATGCCTAAGGTAGTCATGGAAAGGCTACGCCTAAAGATAACCCGACCTTACAAACACCTATATTCATTTTACTCTAGCAGGGTAAAGTGCCTTGGCCTGATCAAAGATTTATGTGTGAGCTTGACCCAAATCCCAGCTAAATGTATTGTCATGGATGTTGTGGTGGCAGATGTGCCACCTAAGTATGGCATGTTACTATCTAGATCGTGGGGAGCGAAGCTGCAAGGAACAATGCAGATGGATGGGGCTTATGCCACAATCCCAATCTTTGGCCAACTTAGAAGACTGTACAGGGAGGCACAAATGAAATTTCTAGTTAGTAGCCCTGAAAAACCTGAGAATTCTCCTTTATACTTTGTGCACACAGATTTGGACTCTTTCATCTTTTGCAACGATGAATCCTTGGGAGAGCTAGCACCAGAAAGCATAGATACAAGCAGAGGAGTTGAGACCATAGATTTTAAAATAATGGCCACCGTGGATTTAGAGGAAAATGAAGAAGGAAACCCTAGACAGTGCACTGAAACAAAAGCTTAGAGTGAGTGAAAAACAGAGGGTAAACAGCTAGCTAGTCATCCCTCACAAACTCATACATCACGCGAAGAACTAAACATCCCACAGCCTAGTGCAACTCCTATAATGCAACATAATGGTGAACCCAGCTGTAGGGAAAGAAATGATAACAAAATCGAGAGTGAACCCCTGTGGGAGATGATTTTCGATGGATCCTACACAAGAAGAAATGCTGGAGTTGGGGTATGGCTACGTAACATAGAGAGCGACTACACGGAGAGCCATGCTTGCAATCTGCATTTAAAATGTACCAATAATATTTCAGAGTATGAGGCCCTTATCCTGGGTTTAAATCTGTTGAAGAAAATAGGAGCCCATAGAATAGCCATGCAGGGAGACTCTGAATTGGTTATAAAACAGGTGAACGGTGAATACACAGCCAAACACCCTAGGTTGAGAGCATATAGGAACGATGTTGTGGATATGTTGAAAACATTTTTTGAATACAAGTTAGTGTTTATTCCTAGAAATCAGAATGCCATTGCAAATGGATTAGCTTGCCTAGCTAGTTCATACCTTAAGACTCCAAGCGACCAACAAATCATAATACAAACCAGATTCAGACCTGCAGCGTCGGATAACGAAAAATACTGGCAGGTCTTTGAGGGTGACAAACAGATTGAAGATTACCTGATAGGCATAAACAAGTTTGAGTTTTTTGATTCAGACTCTACGTCTAGTGATAGCTACCTAATTGAGGAACCCTCATACGAGGAAGAAACTACACCCCACGACGTAGAAATAAACACTTTAAACAAAGAAACTGGAAATTCAACCACAGAGTGTGAAAACGCAGACAGTGAAGAAGTAGAGGTGCTGCAGGCCAAAGATAGGAACATACCTCGAGGCCTGGTGCCTTTAGAATACCTTTTTGATTTCGATGATGTAGCTAAAAAGCCTACCATAGAGCACGCAGACTCTGATGTTGAAGAATGCAACATAGGCACAAAAGATAATCCCAAAATGATTAAATTGGCTAGGTCCTTACCCACGGAAATGAAAAGGAAATACATTGACTTATTCAAAGAATTTATTGATGTGTTTGCGTGGAGTTATGAAGACTTAAAAGCCTATGACACAAACATCATACAGCACAAAATACCTTTGAAAGAAAATCAGAAGCCCTTCAGACCAAAACTCCGCAGAATAAACCCAAAGCAATTGCCTGTAGTTGAAAAAGAAATTAAAAAGATGTATGAGGCAGGCATAATTGTACCTATAAGGTTCTCTGATTGGGTATCCAACCTAGTGGCTATGAGAAATAAAACAGGGGAAATCAGGTTGTGCATTGATTTCAGGAATCTTAATAGAGCCTCACTCAAAGAAAATTACCCTTTGCCAAAAATGGAACACATCCTTCAGAGGGTAGTAGGCTAAAAAAGGATCTCCCTGCTAGATGGGTTTTCAGGATACAACCAAGTCTTAGTAATCCCAGAAGACCAACTCAAGACAGCTTTTACCACTCCATGGGGCACCTTTATGTATGTAAAAATGCCCTTTGGACTGATGAACGCTGGTGCAACCTTCCAAAGAGCAATGGATATAGATTTTTCAGATGAGATAGGACACTTCATTGTTATTTACTTGGATGAAATAACGATCTATTCTAAGACTTAAGAAGAACACCTAGAACATCTGAGAAAAGTGTTTGAAAAATGTAGAAGGTTTGGTCTATCATTGAATCCTAAAAAGACTGTATTTGGGCTGCAAGAAGGGAGGCTTCTTGACCACATTATATCTGAAAAGGGAATAAGGATAGACCCACAAAGATTTGAGGTAATACTACAAATCACACACCCAAGAAACATCAAAGAGTTACAATCCTTCATTGGGAAAATCAACTTCCTTAGGAGATTGATTCCCAACTTAGCTGAACACCTTAGGAATATGACTAACATGCTGAAGAAAGGTGTAGGAGTTAAATGGACTGTCGGAGCTAAACAATCTTTTGATTCAATTAAACTTGCACTCACCCAAGCTCTTGTCCTAATTAGCCCTGATTTCTCTAAAGATTTCCTGATCTTTTCATTTGCCTCTGAGCATACAGTGGCTGCAGTCTTACTGCAGAAAAATCTAGAGGGAATGGAACAGCCAATTGCCTTTTTCAGCAAAGCACTGAGGGATGCACCCTTGAAATACAACATAATGGAAAAATAGGCCTATTCCTTAGTCAAGGCCTTAAAGGAATTTAGGGTGTACATATTGCATTCCCACACCATAGCTTATGTGCCTAACATGGTAGTCAAAGATATATTGTCCCAAGACCCAGATGGGAAAAGGGGCAAATGGATTGCTGTGATCCTAGAATACGACCTTGAGATAAAACCCATAAAACTGATCAAAGGTCAGGGCTTAGCTAAGTTGATGGCTGAATCGAATCTGCAAGCCCTTGAAATTAACATGGTAAATGCCTTGGATGAGCAGGAAGGACTGCCTAATCCCACTGTTGAGGAGACATTTCAGAACTCTCCTGGATACTCTGATATCTTTTATGTGCTCACCAACCTCAATGCTCCACCTGAACTGTCAAAGACCAAGGCCAGATTCCTAAAACTAAAAGCCAGAAGCTATTGCATTCTGAATGAAAACTTATATTGGAAAAATCCAAATGGCCTATTGCTTAAATGTTTGCCAGAAAGTGAGGCAGAGAGGATTAAACAAGAATTCCATGCAGGAGAGTGTGGAGGCCACCTGAGCTGGAAGGCCACTGCAAACAAAATACTCAGAGCTGGTTACTACTGGCCTACGCTCTTCAATGACATTCATAATATGATAATTGCCTGCCACAAATGCCAGATTTTTGAAGGAAAAAGAAAACTCCTCCCCTTACCTCTACAACCCAACACTTTTGAAGGTCCCTTTATGCAATGTGACCTAGATTTCATAGGAGAAATTCATCCTGCTTCCTCTGCACAACAAAAATGGATCTTAATAGCCACAGACTACTTCACTAAGTGGATAGAGGCCATACCTACTAGGAATGACACAGATTCAATCATCATTAGGTTCCTAGAAGACCACATCCTTTCTCGGTTTAGATGTCCAAGGAAAATAATCATTGATAATGTTGCTGCTTTTGTGTCCAAGAAAATGGTTGATTTCTATCACAGGTATCAAATAACACTTGGTCATTCAACTGCCTATTATCATGAAGGTAATGGCTTAGCTGAATCATCAAACAAAAGCCTGGTGACCATCATCAAGAAACTGTTGGAAGAGAACAAAAAGTCATGGAATAACAAGTTAGTGCATGCCCTGTGGGCTGACAGGCTTACAACAAAGAAGTCCATTGGCATGTCACCATATCAGCTGGTCTATGGGACAGAAGCAGTTTTTCCTACCAGTTTGGGTGTACCAATGATCAAACTTGTCCAAGAGATCTAGACAGAAGAAGACAGTATGGTGAGAAGGATAAACCAGACAATTCATCTCCAGCAAACAAGGGAAGAAGTTTACAACAAAGCAGTGAAATTTCAGGAAAATATAAAGAATTTGTTTGACAAAAGAACCAAAGCTGCTGATTTCAGAATTGGAGATAAAGTTCTGAAATGGGATTCAAGGAGAGAGGATAAAGGAAAGCACGGTAATTTTGACAGTCTGTGGCAAGGTCCATAAATCATCTAGGCCACTGTGGGTCCAAATGCCTTCTTCCTAAAATAATTAGATGGTACAGAGCTGTTTGGGGGTCCTGTCAATGGCAGGATGCTCAAACACTACTTCTGTTGATTTCCAATTTCCAGTTTCCATTTCCATTGTACATACCATTGCAGTATTTTGTTTTCAAGAAAAAGAGAAAATGTTCCAAAAAACAAAGAGAAAGGAGAGGTTCAGACATGCTCAAAACATTAACCTCTGAAGTACAAATATTGGCTCTAATATGATCAAAACCTGAGCCAAAGGAAGCAAAGAAGCTAGTCCTAACATGCTCAAAATCTGGACTAGCAAAGAAGAAAGAAAAATCAGCTCTGACATGCCCAAAACCTGAGCTGAAATGAAGAAAATAACGTGACTCTAACAAGCTCAAAACTTGAGTCACAAAGAAAGAAGGATACTTCAAGCTTCGGATTTCAAGCCTTCACAGTTTTTGTTTTCAGTTTTCTGCAAATTTCTGTCCATGTGCAACTGTCTTTATGTGTTGGATCAACAGCAAACTAGACTGTCTAATCCTAGTTTGACTGTCTTTAAATTTCTGTTGTAGAATGTAGAGAAGAAATATGCTGGATAGTTTAATCCCAGCAGATATTAGATTAGGTAGAGAAACACATGAGACCAGCAGTCTAATCTGGTCTCATGGAGCAATAAGGGTAGATTTAGAATAGGTTTATTTTCTGCTATAAAAATAAATGATGTAAAGGGTCTGCTAGTTCAAATGCACCCTAGAAGAAAAAATGCTAGGATTGTAGGATGGGTAGGTAGATTGTTTGGGAATTTTTCTGCTGATCTATCATATTTGTGGCAGCTGAAAATCAAAGAAGAAAGGTGGCTTAAGCAGCAGGCATCTGGCATACACCAAAGATCATTGTCTGAATTCTTGACTCCTTCAAGAAGAAGCCATCCCCATGTGGAGCCACTATTAGCCCCCTATGAATTCCTTGACAAGCAAGCAAGGGGCTAGTTCTTTTTATGAGCCTTCAAGGAATGCATTTCCTTGAAAACACATCATCCTTGAAGCCTTTTATGTTCCCTGCCTTTGACTGTTTCCCTCTGCTGTTATGGAATCAATAAGCCTCATTGATTGCAAGAATATGTGTTCCAAAAGGCCTTTATTTTCCCCTTGTATCTCTGCAGGACTCTCCATTTTACCCCTTTTTCCCCTTTTTTCAAAGTTCCCCTATTTCCCTCTAAGTCCCCCTTCACCCTCTAAATCATACCCAAGTTCCCCTTTAAATCCCACATCCACCCTTTGTATGTTTTAATAAGCACTTTTCCTCCCTATCGTTACCCATTTCCAACCTTCAATTTCATTAAAAATGGGCTAAAAACCCACTTTTCAACCTTATAATAGGGCTTAGCGCCTTTCAACCACTTCCCCATATACCCTTTGCGCTAAGACCAAGCGCTTAAAGCCTTGGGAGCCAATCGCAATCGAAGTGTCGGGCGGGTGCATTCCTTTGTACCATCGAAAAAGTCCGATGCGATTGGGTTTTAACAACAAGTCCCGTGATATTTTATACATCATCGATCTGCTATTTTGATCCGACGGTGGAGCGCCAATCGCACCCCCCACCTAATCGCAATCGAAATTTCCAGTGATGCCGCCCTTTTTGTTCTCTGATTGTGATCTCCTGACTGCATCCTCCATCGTTGATCTGCCGTTTAGATCGGACAACTGGCTCTTTATCGCACCCCCGCTTGGATCGCAATTGCAAAAGTCTTTGTGCCATCCCTTCCACTCCTCCTGATTGTGACTTTCCGATCCCATCCTAGCCGTCCATCCCCCCCGCTCATCCAACGGTCACAGCACTCCCCGCCCAATCGCAATCGCAAATCTGTTAATGTGTCACCCCGCTGACCTTCCCGATTACGATCCCCCGATCACTAATCATCCCCCGATCCGCCTGATCGCAAGACCTCCTTCGATCGCATCGCAACATTTGAAATGCGCGTTGCGATTACCCCGCGCTCCCGATCTCCGATGCGATTGACCCCGGGCCCACCGTACCATACGTCCACCCATTCATAAAATAAAGGGTTTTCCCCTTTGTAAAGTGGAAAATTGTTATATTGTATTTTTACAAAGGTTTTCCTCCCAATCGCAATCGCAAACTCCATCGCGATCACAACTTTGTAATGTGTCACTCCTTTGTTCCGCTTCGATTGCGATTGCGATTTCCATATGGGTCCCACCTCGTACGATCATTCCCATCGCATTTCCGTTGCATTTCCTTCATTTCCTTTGTATTTCCTCTGTGGTCCAAAGTTTCGTGTTTTAAATTAAAGTTTAAATGTTTCATATTTATTCCGCCCATTTCATATACCATCCCGTTGTTGCATCTCCGCCGTCGATCTCCACCATCAGACCATGATCGAACGATCCATATGCATTGTTTCGTCAAACCCTATTGTTCGTTGTTTATATCAGATCAAATCATTTTTCACCGTTGTTTCATATAAGTCACTGTTTTACCACCACCGCGCTATCATTCCCTCCGCCCTCCATAACCAGCCTTCCCTTTGCATGAATTTCATGACTAGGTTGCGTGTTTTTGCAGAGTACGAGCGGCGGAAGACCGCCATGATTCAAAGTCTCAGTACAGCTACAGAGAAATAAGAAAGGACCGTTTTCAAGAGCCAAACTCATGGAGAAAGGGGCTGAGAAGACATATAACAGGGCTTGCATTAAAGGAACAGATTTTAAACTCTGTATGTCCTCTCCAGAGCCTTTAAAGCATAGGTTTCGCATGTCAGAGGCAAAACAGCGCACAGAAAACAAAACTATCAGGGTTTCACATCAACAGATTGTTCTAAAGGACAAAATACCCATATTGTTTCTATTCCATGCCGTGTTCCAGAGAAGATTTCCGCCTTGACCACAGTGCTAAGCTACCAGAGCAGTTGTTAATGCGGTATGGCAGACTTCACCGTATTTTACTTATCCTTTTGTTTATTCACCAAAGTACTTCAGAGTACCACAGCCAGGGTACAATAGGGACGTAACCGGAGTAAATGGAAACCTGAAGAAGACCACTCTTCCTTCTAAAGAGTGCTAGAGATTAATGCATAAGATTTAAAACAGAATGGGCCTCGGCCCTCTTTCCTTTCTGAGTTTTAATTCTTCATTTAATTCTTCACCTACCTCCTCTGCTCTCTTTCAGCTATAAAACTCAAGATAAAATTATTGTAATGGTTTTTGATGAGATATCTGAGAATTGCAAGCTTTTCTCTTGAGGCATTCTCACTGTGTAAAGTTGTAAGATAGGCTGAGGAGTATGTTTTCAAAATGAATTTCAAGCTATTGGAAAATGTTGTACCTGATTGGTGTTGCTCTTAATATGACAAGCACATTTCTTTGGATCCTGATCTAAAGCTGCGGTGATGTTTTTATGTCTCTGTGTTTTATTTCATTCCATTTCAGTTCTTCTGGCTCGCATCAGAAATCTGGCATAGGATTTTCCCTTGTTAGGCACCCTATGCTTCTACTCTCCTTGCCTTAATGTTTTCTGCTAAATGTGTTATCTAAGAATTAGTTTCAGTTAATTTAACCAGTGTAGTGGATGTTATTTCCTGCTAGCTGATGTATGAGTTAATGAGACTGCTTCTTAGATGTTCTTGTTAGAGTTTAATTGAATGAATTGGGAACACTGGGAGTGTAGAACTCTATCTCTGTCTCACTAGGATCCTTTTCAGTTAATTAAACCTATCTAAGTTTCCCTCAATTTGTCCCTTTCCCTTCTTTGAGAGTTGCCTAAGAGTATGTCCAAGCAGGTCTGGAGTTAAATGACCTCTGACCTGATCTATAGACAAAAATTGGTTTACCCTCATTCTTTCAGTTTCTTTCCTGATTGTTTCACTACACCTATCATTTTAGGATCCAATGCTTTAGATGACTAGCCCAACCGAAAGCCTGCATATTGAACAGCAAGTAAACCCTCTCCTGACTCCATTTTCCCAATGGTCTTGAATACTATCTGAATTTATCTCTCTTTGCCTAAAATCTTCTTTGCCTTGCCTTGTCTTATATTGAACCCTTCATTCCTAATTCCCAACAACCAAATCAAAACAAATCAAACAAACAAAACCTTGTGCCTATAACTAGCCTAACATATTAAATTTGAGCCTCAAAGACACATATACTTTGACTATTATAGAGAGATCCCTCTCTGGACCTAGGAGGGCTAGATCCTAAGGTCTGAAAGTGGTTTGATGTTGTCTCATCTTTTGGTCTTGCCAACCTGGCCAAAACATGGGAACCCCAACATTAATAACAAAAAATGTTTTTTCTATCTTTGAAAAAAAGACAAAAGAGATGTGCCCTATACACTATGCCTTATTATTTGCCTATTTTAAAAAGGGAACAACTTGCTAAGCAACACAATCAAAGTTGTTTCAAACTATAAAAAAAAAAAAATGTTTGTAATCTATATATCTATATATATATATAAGCATGGAGACAAAAAAAAAAACTTAAAATGCATAGATATTGATAAAACTTGAACTTATTTGGTATAAATATACTAATCCAAATTTAATGTTCAAAAATAATATAACAAACATTAACATAAAACTCTAATAGAATTGTGAAATTTTGCTAGAATATTTATCCAATTTTAAAGACATGTTTCATTTCCATTCTGTGTGATAGGCTTATTATTAGAAGCACAACAATATAAAAGTGTATCAAGTTATAAGTAGTTGTTATATTACTAGCAATTGCATCGGGAGGTGCAAGGGAACGCCAAAAGGGGATATGAAACTCGGTATGTAAAATCCCTCCATTCCAAAGGCTTCCTCCACTCATTCTAATACTCTTGAAGAATCCCATCCACTGACCTCCTCGAGCCATTCGAAGACGCAAAAACCAATGCCTACACTACCCACTTCATCCTTCACCTTGTATTCACTACGAGAAGTGAATCTACATAGGGAAGATACCGTATAAGTATTGAAAACAGGGTAACTTTTAAATTGGTTTTTGCCATACTTGCAACTATCCTCATTTCGATTTCTCACATGAGGATGATGAATTTAGCTCAAACCACCTGATCAGATGGTGTTAAGGTAAGCTAAGGGATAATCCAAGGCATAAATACTATGACAACACCTTAACATTTTACTAGTATCAAGGTAAGGTATTAAGGTAAGTGAAAGTCCAAGGCATCTAGCAAAATTAAAAGCCTACCCCATAATTATTCCCATTCTTCTCTTTACAGCGGTCATGTAGAACATTACTGCTGACTTTGCCATCTGCCATTCGATAGTCCTCCAGATTACCATATTCTTGCTGAGTGTTCTCAATGAGTACCTTGATCCACAATATTTTCTGAAACAGAGACACTAGGCATACCCTCTTCTTCTAGAATTTAGAGAAATGTTTGTACGAAAGAGTCATCATTGAAGCTATTGTTTCTATATATTTTATTGTTCTCGATATAATTTGATCCTGGTGCTGTATTGAAAATTAAACTCAGGGATTACCTGATGTGTGTAAAAGAAAAAATGACATTATACAGAAATCATTACCATCCAATCCAATTTTCAGTCCACGTCTTTGGCTTTCCAGGAGAATTAGGTTTAAGTAGTCACAGTAGAAACCATTGCAGGTATTGATCTACAAAAAAATGATTTGTATATCAGTAAAAGCCCTAAACTATTGCAAATTGCTAAAGAGAGTTTATGTGGAAAGATTAACTTCTATTAATGGCAAAAGTTACTAAAAAAACTTCAACTTCTCACAATTGGGTCTAGAGCATCGGTTTTTTTACACATCACCCAGGGAGTACTTGTATTTAATGATAGTGCCATATTTTCTGCCCAATTGGCATATAACTTTCCTTTCTCACCATAATATTGCTCTACTTGTTGATATTCATTCTCTATCTGCATAGGGCTATGAATCAAATCATGGTGCCATAGCTTATTAGTATGAATCAAATCAAAGTGTCTTACATCATTATACACAAAACAATGTAATAATCGAATAAATACTAAATTAGTATGAATCATGTCAAAGTGTCATACATTGCTATACTCATAACAGTGTAACAAACTATTATAAGAGGATAACATACCTGTGTCAAGATAATGGGTCCACCTTGCCATGCAAAAAGGTTTTCTTCTTTCATCATCTCTACTATATTTGCTGTAAAGTTTTGCATATGGTATTAAAGAAAACAAAACAAATTTGTACTTAGTGGTGATGTTTAGAAAATTGAACACAAACATAAACATTAAGATTGCAATTGAAACTTTATGATGCTCTACACTGGAAACCTTAAGAATGGTATTAAAATTTTCTTAAAACAAATTTTCAACAGTTTCATAGTTTTTTTATAAAGAAAAGTAATTCTAAATCTGTTTCACCATTTCAGGGTTCTGATACTCTTTTGACTCAACCGAACTTAGAACCCTGGTCATATTCAACTTTTAAACCTTGCTTAATAGATAAATTAAAATATTTGCATATGAAAGACCATATACAGATTTGTATGCTCATTAACTTTTGAAAATGGATTGTCACAGGTATTTCCTGGGAACGAGGATCTTGTCTACTATCAAACTTTTCCTCTTTTTCTTCCTTATTTCTATCCATCCAGCTTATTGATTTGAAGGATGCAGCTAATAAAATTATCCGATCATGTTATTTTCACAATGGCTATGGTTACAACAACCATTAACAAGCCAAATCAAAACCGAAATCACCTTGAAAGGTTCGTTGTCTGTTCTCAGCTTGATTCCTAGTATGGCATGCAACCAAACAAGGAAACCTCTGCAAATCACAACACTTCAATGAGAGATAAATTTCTGACAATTGCAACAATAAACACATATATTGCGATTTGAAATGGAGCTAAAATGCTTTAGATCGGAGTGGATATAATCCAAGATCAAGAGCATTTATTGGACCAAGCATGTGTTTAATGATCGCCACAATCTCCAACTATAAATTTGAATGAAAATAACATAAACTTTACTTAAGAAATCAATCAAGTTAAAATTTGAATAATTGAATAGCTTGCTAAGAATGAAAATTTGAAAATTTGATTACCTTGTAAAGCATGAAGATTAGAATAATTGAATAGCTTCTTAAATGTGAATAATGTAATAGCTCGTTAAATTGGCCCTAATTATGTGATATTTTAGAACTTGAAAACATTAGTATCGATGTTAGGAAAAATGTATCACTACAAATGTGTAATGTTCTAACTTATCAAAATTCTCTAAACAAAAAACCTACCACTTCAATGTTCAATAATTTTTTGTGAAAGATGCATAATGTTCACCACTGAAAATATATAAAGAGAAAGAGAGGAAGTGTTGAGAATATATGTAAAGTCAAAATACTAGAGTGCATGCTATACTAAATTACTGTAAAGTACTGTAGTGACAATAGATAAAGGCAAGGGTTATAGGCCGTGAAACTCCACAAATGTTTTTTATAAGTTTCCCTCCCTTTGTTAGGTCTTACAAAATAATGAAATTAAAGCTGACTTCCTTCAATACAGATACAAGATGGGATGGCATGGTGATTCTGATATAAATATTTCTTCATATATTATATGTACAAAAATTATAAACATACATACCCATAGTTCCACTCTACACAAGCATAAGGTCCTATTCGGAGAGGAGCATAAATGCCTACTTCTTATACTGTCTTCAAAAACCTCACCAAGTCAAATCTTCCCTCAAAATTATACTGCAATTAAATTAGATGTCACAATAAATTCATCAACAATTTAGAGTTCAATTAGAGAACAGTATACATACCATTACAAGATTGTTAAAATATTTTAAGTTCCTATTCGGAGATGAGCATAAAGGCCTGCTTCTTGTACTGTCTTCAAAAACCTCACCAGGTCAAATCTTCCCTCAAAATTATACTGCAATTGAAATAGATGTCACAATAAATTCATCAACAATTCAGAGTTCAATTGGAGAATAGTATACATACATTACAAGATTTTTAAAATATTTTAAATGCTCATTACCTGGCGTTGCTCTGGCTCATGCCCATTCCAAAAGACATATGTCTGAATAACATCAATTCCTTCGTCTTTAGACTTGGCAATAAGATCAGGCCACACCTGTTAATAACATGCAAAAAAATTAAGCACATTGTACAGTTAACAATAAACAGAAACATAGCTAAAATAATACCAAATGCAGTACAAACCTCTGGGGTGCTTCGGGGGTAATGAATGGACCTAGAAATTAATAACCTACGTTGTCCATTGATTAGCAAAGTTGTCCCATCATAGCTAACACTTTTTGTTGCATCCACTTTACAGTGAAATGTATTAAATACGCAAATACAAAGTCAAATTACAAACGAAAAACATTTGTTAATCTCCATCGGATTCCTTTCCTATTAAAAATTCTGCAAAGCTCCCTGCTTAATGCATTCCTGGTGATTGATTTGGTATTTAAGCTGCCACAACCCTGCTTTAATGTACTACACTTGGACGACAAGAGATAACTATCTATTAATTTGGATTGCGGACATACTGTTGAATTATATATGAGCAAACAGATTTACGATTTTTGTGGGAAGGGTTGTTAGAGTGTAGATTTCTTAGACAATTTGCTACAGTATACATCTTTCAAAAAATTCAACGCATTTGAAATCCTCAACTGAATTCATATTCAAAACCAACGGTGAAGAAAGGAAGAGGAAAATGTTCTAATGATGCAGGACCACGGGAAAGGAAAAGCGAGGGGGAAATTGGTTTAGGGCATACTGAAATAATTTGGTTCATTCTGAAAAGTAAAGCTCAAAAACTCGTTTCAATATAACATTCAATAAGATTCATTTTTTCGAACAACAGGAAAGAGAAATAATTGCAGTTTCATATGCCCTAAATACCATAAGTGTATTTTTTAGAGGGTTTAGAGAAAGTGTGTACATACATGGTCGAACATCAGGGCAACAAGAGCGATGTCTGAGGATGGGCCAAAAGTAGAAGAAATTGAGGAACCAGAGCCATGGAAGAAGAACAAATCCCCCATAGAAGAAATTGCGAGCTTTCTTCACACAATCGTCTAGCTGGGTGACTCCGAGGGTGCCAACGGGCTCAGCAGAGAGATCCCATCAGCTCTCAGGAATTGTAGTCAAATATGGTTCATCAACTTCAGCAGCTCCAACACCGTCAAGTGAATTTGCATATTCAAAAGGTTTGATATCTCGTTGGAGCATCGTTAAGTAATTTATATATATTATTTGAGATGCCCTTGAAGGCTTCAGAAATGGATCTCGACTCCTCATCCGGTGGCAGTGAATGCGTTGATGAGAGCGAGGGCATTACTTATCAATTTCCGCGTGTTCTTCGTGATGCCGCTGACCATGGCCGTAACATGACCCTTGGCATGGAGATCCTGAAAGCCATTGAGGCAGGAATCCTGGTGTGTCATAGTCGCGCTCATCCACGTCTGCACGTTGTTCATCTGAAACTGGAAATTTTCTGTCTTCAGGTTCTTCAGCTCCACCATAGATCCTTTAATCTCATACGTGGTGTCCCTGAAATTTGCGAGAAAATCCTTGAGCTCTGCGTTTTCTCTTGGACTCATCATGGTGCCTCTGGCTTTGAGGCCGACTGCCCAGACAAAAACGTTGTGAGCATTAGAGAGGCTGACTACAACAGTCGCTTTCATGACATCACTCTGCTTCGCCTTAAGATGCCCAGCGTAGGAAGAGAGCGATGAAACATAGAGATTCGGATAGAGAGTCACGTTGCATGAAGTTTTAATGAATTCCGCGATAGCCGTGTCGTTATAGTACACTGGATATTTCATGTACTCCGTTGTTGCTACTGCAGCAACCGAAGGCAGTATCACAACAAATGTGATAACAGAAAGAATAGCGGCTAATTGATCCATACCCATTCGAACACTAGAAAATAATGAATGAGATGTAAAACCAAGTGAATGCGAGTATAAGCTCTAGAAGCGAATTACAGGTATGCTTCTTGCTTTGCTCCTTATAAAGAGGGAAGTTGGCAAGATTATAGTCGCTTTTCCAATGGCCTGCATCCAGCTGTAGCTGTTTAAAGTCAGTTACACTAGTGGATAACAACACACTGATAACAGCTGCCCCCGCTAGCACCGCCGCCGCGCAGTCCCAGGCAAAGTGGCCAGACTCTCTGCACTTGTAAGATTTTAATTGGTTGGAGGAGGTGCCACATGTTTAAATTCTAGTGGTTGGAAGGGCGGTCAGAAAGGCTTCTTATTGGCTGGGATGAACAGTGTCGACTCACCCCAAACCAACAAAGAAAACATCTTTCGGCGTAATTAATACAATAGTTGTTTAAAGTCAAGTTTAATTATTTATTAAGTGTGTTTTGCAACTCTAAAGCATTTATTCCATTGTAATTTGCTTTTGCAATGTTAATGTTAAAGAGATATAACTTATTAATTTTAAAAACACCATACAATAATTCACTATTAAATATATTAATGTCAACCACATTAGAGTTTAAGATGATTTGGTTGTAAAATGATTTGATACAGTATTTTTAATAAAATGATTTGATACTATATTGGTATTAACAATAGTACACACCACAAAAAGGATTTGGAACATAAATTTAAATAATACTATAATATAAAATGATGAATTTACGTTAATTTCAACAACAATGCAATGCAACACAATACTTTCCATTGATGTTGATTAAAATATAATGGTAAATGTTTTAATGCCTTGATTTTAACAATGAAATGATGAAAAATATTTATATACAATAATATGCACAACCATATGGTGTAACATTTTAATGTTAATGCAATTCAAAACAATCAAGTGCATTGACTTCAATACATGCTCATTAATTTTATTAATAATATGATGCAAATCATTGATTCTATATGCCATCTTCAATCAAAGGGTAAGACAACAACCATGAATATGAGGTACTATTTTTTTCATTAATTATCATTAATTTTATTAATAATATGATGCAAACCACTAATATCTTGAATCTTCAATACAACAATGATGAATCTGAGGTAATATTTTTTTCAATTGTATGGTTGGAATGAATCCGAGGTACTATTTTTTTTTATGTGAGTTGGATATCGGAATTTCATAAATTCGGATTTCCCCTGAAGTTTTTCTTAAAAAATGATATTAATTTAGAGAGATTTTATGCTTTTCACTGTTCCATGAATGAATAGTTATGACTTCCAAAGTGTTGGGAAAAAAAAGTTCTTGCACTGAACACTAAATTACCACAGTAAAAATTCAACTACAGATCTCATGAAATTACAATAGTACAAATTAAATTACCACAGTACAAATTCCACTATAGACCTCACGAAATTACCATAGTACAAATTCAACTACGTACAGACCCCATTTATGAATAAAAATAACCCATTGGTGTAAAATAATTTACATGCTTTGTAATTTCCAATTAGTATACAATTGAAAAGAAAAAAAGAAAAAAAGAAAAATATTTGTATGCCTGCTTACCTAAAGACAAAACAAAATCATAATGTAACAAGTTGCACAAAACTACACTTATCACTATCTACATAACAATAAGGACTGGAATTGATTGCTTATTTCCTAAATAAATAGATATGCCACTTTCGAGATGGCTTGCAATCCTCCCAAAATAAACAATATGAAGAAAAACCCACAAAATTTTCACCCAATAAAACAATTTGTGCAATACCCAATATGCTTTTTCCACAAAATTCAATACAAGATATGTTTTTATCCACAAAATTACAATACCAAAATCTGTGCTAAATGATAAAATGTGATGTTTGAATTAAATGAATAAAAGAAACCCACTGGTCAGCTCAACAAAAGAGAGTCTGATCCAGGAGAGTCTGGCTCTGCATAACGCTTTGCATTCTCAATACACTTCAAGCATTATATAGCATACCCGGTTTTAGGGAAGTTAGAACCTTATCCGAAGAAATAGAAACTAATTCATATCCTAAGGTATCGTGGACGAACTCACACTAATATAGGATTCTCCATTATCTTCAACACTCCCCCTTAATGGAGAAGGGGTTCACGAATATGCCTAACATCTCCCTAAACATTTGAAACTTAATTTTGCCAAGAGGCTTTGTGAAAATTTCTACAACATTATCACAAGTTTTACAATATACAAGATGGATTTCTTTAAATTGAACTTTCTCCATGACAAAGTGGAATTGTGTATCAATGTGTTTAGTGTTCTTGTGAAACACCGGATTATTAGCAAGTTTGATTGAGCTCTGGTTGTCACATCTGATTGTTGTTGCATCTTTATGTTCTTCCCCGACATCTTGGAGAAGCCTCTGCAACCAAACTGCCTCACATGTTGTTGCGCACATAGCTTGATACTCTGCTTCCGCTAAAGACAAGGAAACTGTGTTATGTTTCTTGTTGCTCCATGTAATTACCTTGGATCCAATACTGAATGCATAACCTGTTATGGATCTCCGATCGTCTAAATTTCCAACCCATTCGGAATCTATAATCCTGTCAATCTAACATCAAAAGAATCAGTATAAATAATACCATAATCTACAGTTCCTTGTAGATACCTTAAAACACCTTTCGTTGCATTCCAATGACTCTCAAGTGGCTTGGACATGTATTGACTTAGTACACTAACTGCATAAGCCAAATCTGGTCTTGTAGTGGTTAGGTAGATTAGACTCCCAACCAGCTGATGATAAAGTGTCGCATCTGCCTCTTTAGAGCCATCCTCATTCTGAAGTTTAATGTTTTGTTGTAATGGTACTATTGCAGCCTTGCACTGATCCATCCTGAATCTTTCCAGTAGTCCTCTGACATACTTACCATGGGACATAAAAGTTTGTCGTGAATCTCTCCAGATCTCAAGACCCAAACAGTATCTTAGTTCACCAAGGTCTTTCATTTCGAACATTTGTGACATTTGCTGCTTGATTTATTTGATCATATCAATTGAATCACCTGTAATAATTAGATCATCTACATACAAAGAAATCAACACTATGGGTCCCTTTTCATCTTTCACATTATATAGATTAGGGTCGTTTTTACTTATGTTGTAACTTTGTTGTAGAAAAAATGAATCAATCTTTTCATACCTTGACTTGGGTGCTTATTTTAGTCCATATAGAGTTTTCTTTAATCTACAGACTAAATGTTCTTTCCCTTTCTGGAAAAACCCCTCAGGTTGCTCTAAATAAACCTCCTCTTTCAATTCCCCATTTAAAAATGCAGATTTTACATCTAGTTGGTGAATCATCCAAATTTTTTTAGTAGCTGAAGCAGTCATCATTCTGATAGTGTTTAGTTTAGCTACGGGGGCGAAGGTTTCCTCATAGTAAATACCTTCTTTTTGTGAATACCCCTTTGCTACCAATCTAGCTTTTAATTTATCTATGGTTCCATCTGCATTAATCTTGGTTTTATACAAAAATTTACATCCTATGGTTTGTTTCCCTTCAGGTAGTTCAACCAGCTCCCAAGTGTTACTTTTTAGAATAGATTCATATTCCTGTTCCATAGTTGTTTTCCATTCACTACATTGATTTGCTTCTCTATAACTAGAAGGTTCAACAACATTCATCATACTAGTTATAAAGGAATTCTCCCTATATCTAGCAGGCAATGGAATCTTCCTACTTGATCTTCTGAGCGTTGGTGTAGCTTCCAACCCGTTCCGAATTTCCTTTGAAGGACTCGGCTTGATTGTTGTATCTGAACTTTTTACTTCTGTAATTTTCTGCTCCTCATGGCTATTACATGTTTCTTCACTTCCTTCCACCAAGAACGGAATACCCCATTCCTCATTGCTTTTATCAGATTCATTAGAAACCTGCTCATGGAACACGCCATCTCTACTACCAAAGATCTTGTGAGTAGAGGGATTAAATAATCTATAAGCTTTAAATTGTGAACAATACCCTACAAAGGTACATCTGATGGCTTTTGAATCTAGTTTTCTTTTGTATTCCTTTGGAATGTGGGAAAATTCTTTAGACCCAAATACTCTTAAATGTTTTACTGCAGGCTTAAATGCATATAATGCTTCAAAAGGAGTTTTAAACTCGAGACTTCTTGTAGGACTCCTATTTTTCAAATAAACTGCAGTATTCAATGTTTCAGCCCAAAAACCATTCGAAAGACCCTTACCTTTCAACATGCTCCTAGCACACTTCACCAATGTTCTATTCTTTCATTCTACTGCTACGTTTTGCTGAGGAGTATGGGGTACTGTGAATTGCTGTAATATTCCATGGTTTTTACAATACTTGGTAAGTTCCTCCTTCCTGTATTCTCCCCCTTGATCGGAGTGGAGAATTTTTATGTTTTTCCCTGTTTTCTTTTCAATAATACATCTGAACTACTTAAAGTATTCAAATGTGTGACTTTTCTTACCCATAAAATATACCCAAAGAAACTTTGTGCAGCCATCAAAAAACAGTAGAAAATACAGTGCACCTCCTAATGACTTTGTTTGCATGGGTCCACATAGGTCAGTGTGCACTAATTCAAGTATGTCTCTCTTTCTCTTTTCTACTCGAACAAGGAATTCTTCTCTATGCATCTTTCCTAATGCACAAGCATCACAGTCATTATGCACTTGTTTGAATGTAGGAAGATCTCTTACCATTTCCTTTTTTTGAAGTAATAGCAAATCGTTGTAGTTGATATTACCAATTCTCTGGTGCCATAGCTCTTCTGTAGTCAAATTTGATGTTGTCAAAGCTCGATTTGGTGTTGTCCTCACATCCAATTTATACAGACCTCCTGTTCAAATTCCTGAAGCAATAGTATTCATGCCATCCGGCAAATCTTTAATATAACAATTAGATTTTTAAAAAAATCTACCTTTGAGATCCTGGTCTATAATCATGGATACAGAAATAAAATTATTTATTACTCTGGGCACATACATTACATTATGAATATATCTAATATTACCATCAGGTAAAATAATAGAAATTTTCCTACACCCTTTGATCTGATGACTTCTATCATCACCAAGGTAGATTTGTGCTCCGTTGTTGATTTCTTTAAAATCTTCTAACCATTGTTTCTTTCTCGTCATATGTGTGGATGCTCTCGAATCCACGTACCAGATGTCTGCTTTCGACATTTTCATCAAAGTCTTCCATGAACAATATGAAGTTATGAACATTGTCATCATTTGTGAAATGACCTGCATGTCTTTTGTGTTTCTATTTTTCTTCATGAAACTTCTTCTTCCTGCACTCTTTAGCCATGTGACCAATTTTTCCGCAATAAAAACATTTTATTACAGATTCATTTCTATTCGGATACATACCTTGAGCTTGATTCAGTATTTTCTGTGAATTTCCTCCATTTTGCTGTGAAGGATTTCCTTTTTATTTTAAGAATTTATTCTTTGCCATTAATGCAAGATCTGCACTCTAGGTTTTAAAGTAAATCTTCTTTCTTCTTCTTGCATTAATATTCCTATTAGTTCTTCAAATTTAGGATTTTCTCTCTTGCACTTATCCCAGTGATAAATGTTTGGTAATCATTAGTCATACCTTTCATGGTAATCGTGACCAAATCTGCATCTACTACAATTTCACTAATATCTATCAATTTTTTCTTTAGATCCTTGATCCACGATATGAAAGAAGCAATTGTTTCATTCTCCTCCATCTTTATGGATAGAATATTGCTCTTCAAAAACAGAAGACGATTTGTATTCCTGATCTCATACAAATCCTTCAATACTGTCCAGATTTTTCTTGCTGATTTTCATTCTCTGATATGCGGTATGATGCAGTCTTTCACTGACATCTTCAGCAATGTCTTTGCTCTACCTTCTATCTTCTCCCAATCTGGAACTAATTCTACTCTCGTTGTTGGCTTCATCTCATCCCCATTTGCAGTCGTCCAAGCACTCTGCGCTTCTAACACAGTCTGCATCTTGAATTTCCAATTTGAGTAATTGGAGCCATCGATTTTGTTACTCTCATTCAAGTATGCTTCAATTATTTGATTATTCATCTTGACGATTCAAAAAATAATAATTGACAGGAAAAAAATGATAGGTCTACCCCAGATCCTTCCAGAAAGCAGTGTTACGATACAGATCTACCTGATATGTGATCAATTAAACAGGTTGTTTTGCACGATGTGCGACAGGCTTTCAAATCCTCGGCACCAGCGAGATCTGCTTCAGATCTCCTTCTTCAGCGAACTTTCACCGGATCCCTTCATCGGCGACCTTTCAATGGATTTCTTCCTTCATCACTGGTGTCCACTGGCTCAGATCTACTTCAGATCTCATCGGCACTCTTACCGACACAATTTCCACGATTATCGCGCCGAAAACGAAGCTCAGTAAGTCCTCCTATGATCAGTGCCTCTGTTGTACTTATTTCCGCGCCATCGGCGCAACTGTTTCTCCAATATACACGACGATCGGCGCGACTGTTACGCCAAAAACCGCGTTGATCCACTTAAAGCCTGAGAAAAAAAAAACACTAAGTCATCAAGGGCTTCTCCTCTGCCACCTAGATACTCGCAAGGATCACAACACTCCGGCTATGATTTGACCCTGGAGCTCTGATACCATGATAAAATGTGATGTTTGAATTAAATGAATAAAAGAAACCCACTAGTCAACTCTACGAAAGAGAGTCTGATCCAGGAGAGTATGGCTTTGCAGAACTCTCTGCATTCTCAATACAGTTCAAGCATTATATAGCATACATGGTTTTAGGGAAGTTAGAACCTTATCCTAAGAAATAGAAACTAATTCTTATCTTAAGGTCTCGTGAACCAACTCACACTAATATAAGATTCTCCATTATCTTCAACACTAAATTATTTCCATCGTCCACAAAACTTGCGTAAATTTATACATAAAAGCCGACACACAATTCCTTAGTTAAGAAAGTAAATAGTTAACAAGGACAACCCTTTGCAAAAAAAATAAAACATTAAAAAAATCATATTAACATTAAGTTAAAAAAATCGAATGTGTCAACACCTTCACAACCCCTGGCTATCTAGCATGAAGGCATTTCAACCAATTTTAAGAATTATATTACCATCAGGTAAAATAATAGAAATTTTCCTGCACCCTTTGATCTGATGACTTCTATCATCACCAAGGTAGATTTGTGCTCCGTTGTTGATTTCTTTAAACTCTTCTAACCATTGTTTCTTTCTTGTCATATGTGTGGATCATCTCGAATCCACGTACCAGATGTCTGCTTTCGACATTTTCATCAAAGTCTTCCATGAACAATATGAAGTTCTGAACATGGTCATCATTTGTGAAATGACCTGCATGTATTTTGTGTTTCTGTTTTTCTTCATCAAACTTCTTCTTCCTGCACTCTTTAGCCATGTGACCAAGTTTTCCGCAATAAAAACATTTTATTACAGAGTCATTTCTATTCGGATACATACCTTGAGCTTGATTCAGTATTTTCTGTGAATTTCCTCCATTTTGCTGTGAAGGATTTCCTTTTGATTTTAAGAATTTATTCTTTGCCATTAATGCAAGATCTGCACTCTGGGTTTTAAAGTAAATCTTCTTTCTTCTTCTTGCATTAATATTCCTATCAGTTCTTCAAATTTAGGATTTTCTCTCTCGCACTTATCCCAGTGATAAACATTTGGTAATCATTAGTCATACCTTTCATGGTAATCGTGACCAAATCTGCATCTACTACAATTTCACTAATATCTATCAATTTTTTCTTTAGATCCTTGATCCACGATATGAAAGAAGCAATTGTTTCATTCTCCTCCATCTTTATGGATAGAATCTTGCTCTTCAAAAACAGAAGACGATTTGTATTCCTGATCTCATACAAATCCTTCAATATTGTCCAGATTTTTCTTGTTGATTTGCATTCTCTGATATGCGATATGATGTAGTCTTTCACTGACATCTTCAGCAATGTCTTTGCTCTACCTTCTATCTTCTCCCAATCTGGAACTAATGTTGCTCCCTCTGTTGGCTTCAGCTCATCCCCATTTGCAGTCGTCCAAGCACTCTGTGCTTCTAACACAGTCTGCATCTTGAATTTCCAATTTGAGTAATTGGAGCCATCGAGTTTGTTACTCTCATTCAAGTATGCTTCAATTATTTGATTATTCATCTTGACGATTCAAAAAATAATAATTGACAGGAAAAAAATGATAGATCTACCCCAGATCCTTCCAGAAAGTAGTGTTACGATACAGATCTACCTGATATGTGATCAATTAAACAGGTTGTTTTGCACGATGTGCGACAGGCTTTCAAATCCTCTGCACCAGCGAGATCTGCTTCAGATCTCCTCCTTCTTCAGCAAACTTTCACCGGATCCCTTCATCGGCGACCTTTCAACGGATTTCTTCCTTCATCACTGGTGTCCACTGGCTCAGATCTACTTTAGATCTCATCGGCACTCTTACCGACACAATTTCCACGATGATCGCGCCGAAAATGAAGCTCAGTAAGTCCTCCTATGATCAGTGCCTCTGTTGTACTTATTTCCGCGCCATTTCCGCAATGTTACTCCAATATACACGACGATCAGCGCGACTGTTACGCCAAAAACCGCGTTGATCCACTTAAATCCTGAGAAAAAAAAAACACTAAGTCATCAAGGGCTTCTCCTCTACCACCTGGATACTCGCAAGGATCACAACACTCCAGCTATGATTTGACCCTGGAGCTCTGATACGATGATAAAATGTGATGTTTGAATGAAATGAATAAAAGAAACCCACTAGTCAACTCTACGAAAGAGAATCTGATCCAGGAGAGTATGGCTCTGCAGAACTCTCTGCATTCTCAATACACTTCAAGAATTATATAGCATACATGGTTTTAGGGAAGTTAGAACCTTATCCTAAGAAATAGAAACTAATTCCTATCTTAAGGTCTCGTGAACCAACTCACACTAATATAAGATTCTCCATTATCTTCAACACTAAATTATTTCCATCGTCCACAACACTTGCGTAAATTTATACATAAAATCCGACACACAATTCCTTAGTTAAGAAAGTAAATAGTTAACAAGGACAACCCTTTGCAAAAAAAATAAAACATTAAAAAAATCATATTAACATTAAGTTAAAAAAATCGAATGTTTCAACACCTTCACAACCTTTGGCTGTCCAGCATGAAGGCATTTCAACCAATTTTAAGAATTAAATAAGGTGAGACTGAATAATCTGAACAATGCCCTGAAATGGAATGCAAACTAAGACTGGGCCTTATTGCTGTCAAAATCCTTTCGCTTTACTTCTTTACAGACTTGAGCTTCACTGCAAGAAATACAAGTGGGAGCAAATTCTTCACCCTCTGCTTTCACATCATCGTCTTGTAGAAAACAGAGCTCTTTCATGTAAAATCAAACATGTGAACCCAGCAGCACCAACATTACCATTTTTCTTTTGCGAGAAGGAAGATAGTGAAGCTAGATATTCAAAGCTCGAAATATTAAAACAAGAAGGGATGGCAATAAATTTACAACTTGTATCAGCATAAAATTACATAATGTTGAAGAGTCGGATGGATTAAACATGTTGACAACCTCTAGCTTTCTGAAATGTAGCATTTCAAGAAGTTTTCACAAACTAAATTATGTCAAGACTGAATAATCTGAATAATGCCATGAAATAGAATGAAATGCAAAAGAATACTTAGACATATTGAACTAAAAAGCCTTACCCTTTACTTGTTTATAGACTTGAATTTCTCAGCATGAGATAAAAGTGGCAAAAAATTCTTCACCTTTGGCCTTAACATTAACGTCCTACATCTAACAGAGTTGATGCATATAAAATCATATACGTGAAACCCAACAGCATCGACATTACTGTTTTCCCGAAGAAAGATGGTCAAAAGGAGATATACCTCGTTGAAGACAGTTATGCCCCAACTCGAAGTACTGAAATAAAAAGGGATGGGCCTATGGCAATTAATTTACATGTTATAAGGTGGAACACTTGTTTAGATCTAAACAGTGTTTTTTATCAAGAACCTCACTATATATAAATTTTTACTTTATAGAATATTCTTAATAATATACACAGATCAAACACTGAGATTTCATTCCTAAAATAATTTCTCATGGTCAGCCAATATAACACTAAGGTATATTCAACACCCTGCAAGTCAGATACACCAGTTTTAATTATGATTCAGCAAGAGCCTAGACCCCTCCAAAAGGGGGAGCCTACTCCTTGAGCCAAGATCATAGCAAGCCACATACTCAATGAGATTTGAACTACGGTCTCTTGGGTTTCACCCAAGGAAACTTTTCGTCAAACCACACATCACTGTATATTAATTAAAAAATATTATATGAACAACTGTCATATAAACTAAGTTATGGTTTTTGAGGTATTTGGTATCGATAAACCAAGGTATTTTCCCATAAAATTATAATAAAATCTATTTAGATATTAAAAATCTCCCTAATAAAATTGGAATGCATTTTCATGGTGAAAAATCTTGATATATATATATATATATATATATATATATAATTAATTAATTTTAAATAAAATTAGAATTTAATTGCTTTTATGGTTTTTTAAATTTATTTTAAAAACTTGAAATGAAATAAATTATTAAAATTTATGCAAGTTTTGATATTTCGATTATTATATTTTTTTAATTCAAAATTTTATAATAAAAATACTTTAGACAAAATTTCATATAATTTATTCAATAGAAAATTTAAGCCCTTCCACCACAAACTTTGAGGTAAAATATGGATGATATCAATTATTATAAAGGTTCTTAGTTAATTATAAAAAATAAAATAAATATTAAGATGTTTATAAATTTTGTATAATATTTTTTTAATTAAAACATATTTTAAAATTTTAATAAAAACAATTGTGTTTTGTGAAGAGGTTATAAATTTAGGTGTCTAATTTATAGAGATGAAATGAATTTTTCACATGAATAGTGATATAATTTCAATCAAGATTGTGATTTTATTGTTATTTAAAATACATTTTAGAGTGTATAAATGAACCAAGCCCATATGGTGTATGACAAGGGACCCTGGGTTTCTTGGTGATTTGACTATTAAGTATATCAAGGCATACATACTCTACCCCCTCTAGTTTTGAACTTGTGATCTTTTAGGAGGAAACACATGCTCTTAACCATTATGCATATATATTCAATTTACCATATATTTTAAATATTTTGGCTATAGTGAATTTGATGTATTTTTAAGAACGTTTTGAAAGATTCTTAAATATTGTTATTTAATTCATAAAGTTGTTACATAAAATCATGGTGTTTTAGGGTGAATATTGGTGGTGGAATTTTTAAAAATTTTATGGGTCTAAGTTTATAGGGAGATGTCTAACCTTGGGCCAAATTTGCCAAATTTTCCTTTTCAACCAGAGATTTCATAGAAACTAATCATGAAAATTTGTGATTTTTAGATTAAAGTTATACTATTTCACAAAATTTGATAATAGAAATTGATTGATAAAGCCAAAATTATATTATTATTATTATCCACTTTTAAGGTCACGACCAAGCCAAACACCAAATTGGTGTATAAGACCCTTTTTTTTTGGGACAAGGGATCCACTTCCGCGTAGCAATTTGACTGCTAAATCTACGAAGACATACATACTTTACCCCCTCTGATTTTGAACATATAACCTCTTAAAAGGAAACAAATTCTCTTAACCATTAAACTCACTTAAAATATATAAAGAAATTTCACTTAAAACTAAAAACCATTTATTATAAAAATATATTACTCTAACAAATATAATTGTGTTAAAAGGACAAAGTTCCTTGCTAACAATGAGAGATTCACCTTGGAAGAAATCTCATTTAAAATTTCCTTAATTTAAAATATGATACCATCTAAACCCTAGTCGAGCTACCATTAATGCTATATTTTATAAAAACTCTCAAACTATAAAATGTAATCAATGTAAATGTGAAAATAAATTCCTAACTAAGATTTTATATAAATTAGAAGTCTTCAATATAAAAACCTATATATTATTGCCATCATATGAAATAATATATTGAAGTAAAGACAAAAGTATAAATAACCAAATAATACGGAAACAATATCCTATGATATTAGTGTTGATTACAATTTGGTATGAAAACCATACGAATATGAAACAAATGTCCATAAATCCTCGTATACATTTCCACAAAAGGAAATATCTCTTCAAAAAAAAAGTTGAAATCAACACTACAACTTTTTTTCAAAAAAAATAGATATTAAAATTTTCAGAAAGAAATCACATAGAATGCTAAACTAAAAGTCATTTCTTTTTCTTCCAAGGTCACATATATAGATTCAAATAAACTAATTCTTTCTTGAGAATAACTTTCTCTTCACTCTTTCAACAATTTAAACTAATATTTTTTTAAAAGAAATAAGGTAAAAATAAAATAAATATTGAAATAAAAGAATGCTAAATCATTTCCAGGGTCTTTTTTTTGACAAATGTTCTAGTCCAAACTCATATGTATGAAAATTTCATGTGATTGGTCCATATTCATTCCCTTGTCATTTTTTGACAAATGTTTTAGTCTAAACTCATATTTGAAAATTTCATATGATTGGTCAAGGTTTTTATAAAAGAACATATAAGAGAAGTCTTCTTTAAAGGCTCTAAAATGAACTGCTTCAATTTGAATTTAGTCAAAGTAGGTGCAAGTTTAGTAACCAGTTGCTCCAATTTAATATTCTCTTCCTTTGGCACACAACCCATTGATAGTTAAGAATTGACATGTATAATTTTACTTGATTGAAAGCAAATTATTTGGTTCTCCTAACAAAGGAAGGATACATAATTTTAAAGGATTATCTTAGCAACTCGCATAATTGGAAACATTTGTTAAAAGTGTCATTTACATATTTTCCTCACTTGATGCAAACAAGTCTCCAATTATTGAGGTCCATCTCATGAAGGTCCATAACTCTATTATTTATCCTTGGAAGTTCTAAAGGGGCATCAATAAGTTCTTGTTGCCACTATTTTTTTGAGCTAAAACCCAGCTATAATTCATTTTGTTTTGTTTTCTTGTAACACTATTATTAAGTGCAAATAAATACACTAAATGTTGTTGCAAATATTGCAATTTCAAATAAAACATATTTAGGCTACATTTAGTTCATCCTAAATCTAAAATTCATAAGCTTTAAATGTAGTTAGACCAACTATCTCTGCTTTGTGGTAATTCACTTGTTTTCCCCTATAATTATTTGACCAACTCTTATGTGTGTGAGGTATTTAATTCTATAAAAGAATTCATTATTGAAGTTTTTGTTAGTGGGTCTTTTCCAGTATCATCTCATACCACTACCTCTGTTGTAATCACAATCCTAGAGTCCACAAGAATCTTCTTCCTCTTGTGAGCTTGGCTCATCATTTTGATTTCCTTTTAGTTAAAATAAAATGATTCCAAATGGGAAAATAGATCCTCTATCTCTCCTAAACATTATTATATCATGCTCATTGGAAAATATCTAATAGTAATTTATGAGTGAGAAGCTTTGTTAGTAAGTAGATCAAAATATTTGTCTAAATGAATAAAATCTCCTTGCTAAGATGCCCCTTTTCTTTTCAAAGTAGTATTTTCTTTTCTTCTTATTTACTTCTTTACTTCTCGATTATTTTTGTTATTTAAGCCTCTCAACCTCATGTTCTTTTTCTTCCTTTTCTCTTCATCAACTTTGTTTTGTTATGCCTCCTTGGTTAGTAATTAGGATTTTGTTAACCCTTTGAGAATTCATATTTCTTTCTTTGATGCCTCATCTTCTCTATTTTTCTCCTCATCTAATTAATTATGCCTTCAATCATAGTAGGCGCATGTTCAATAACCGGTTTCTCCAATTTAATATTATCTTCTATTGGCATGCAACCCATTGATAGTTGATAATTGACATGTATAATATTTTCTTGGTTAAATGCAAATTATTTGGTTCCCCTAACAAAGTAAGGCTATAATTTCAAAGGATTAGCTCTGCAGCTTGCGTGATTGGTGAAATTTGTTAAAAGTGTCATCCACATATTTTCCTCACTTGATGCAAAATATTCTCTTCAACTGACACACAACACATTGATAGTTGAGGATCGACACATATAATCTGGCTTGATTGAAAGCAAATATTTGGTTCTCCTTACAAAGGAAGGCCATAGTTTCAAAGGATTAGCTCAACAACTTGCATAATTGATGACATTTATTAAAAGTGTCATCCACAAATTTTCCTCACTTGATGCGAACATGTCTCCAATTTTTTAGGGTCATCTCATGAAGCTCCATAACTCTATTAATGATCCTTGGAAGTTCTAGAGGGGCATCAATAAGTTCTTATTGGAAATATTTTTATGAGATAAAACCCAAGTATAATTCATGTTGTTTTGTTTTTTTGTAGCACTACCATTAAGTGTAAACAAATACACTACTTGTTGTTGCAAATTTTACAAATTCCTGTAAAATACTTTAGGATACATTTAGCTCAACCTGAATCTCAAAGACACAAGATTTAAATGTAGTTAGACCAACTATCTATTCTTTGTGGTAATTAACTTGTTTTTCCAAGAAAGTTATTTTTTTCTCATTTCATTACAATCCTTTGACCAAATCTTGTACATGTGAGGTACGAGATTCTATAAAATTATTCATTTTTTTAAATTGCTGCTAGAGGGTTTTTCCAATATCATCTCATACCACTACCTTTTTTGTAATCACAGTCATAGAATCCACATGAATATTCTTCCTTTTGTGAGTTTGTTTCATTGTTTTTATTTTCTTTTTGTTAAAATAAAATGATTCCAAACTAGCAATTAGATCCTCTATTTCTCCTAAACATTCTTGTTTCATGCTCATTGGAAAATATCTAATAGTAATTTATGAGTGAGGAGGTGTGTTAGTAACAAGATCAATAGATGTGTCAAAATGAATAAAATATCCTTGCTAATAAGTCACTTCTGTTTTCGAAGTAGTATTTTTTTTTCCTTTCTTCTTTTTTACTTCTCAATTATTTTTCTTATCTAAGCCTCTCAACCTCATTTTCTTCTTTCTTCCCTTTATCTTCATCCAATTTGTTTGTTACACTTCCTTGGTTGCTAATTGAGATTTTGTTTCCTCTTCAAGAATTCATCTTTTTTTCTTGTATGCTTCATCTACTCTCTATTTCTCTTCATCTACTTTAGCATCAACATCAAATTTCTTCTTTTGATCTTCTTCCAACCTATTTTTAAATTGCTCCTCTCATATTTTCCTTTTTTGTTGAATTCTCTTGAAAAATTCCCCATATGAGGTTTCCCACCTTTTCATTTGTTGTTCCTCCCACTCCTCATTAGTAGAGGGCCATGTATACATAGTCTAATCAATGTGTTTTGATAGCACCTACTCTACCTCATGCCTCTTGAACCTTTATTCTCTCAAAATTGAACTTAAGTGTGGATTTAGCTTCCATTTTGGAACAAGTACAACTTCATCACCCATAAACTCCAATTTATAATGGATAATAAGGACACAAATTCTTCTAATATTTGTTTAGAAAAATATTAAACCCATGTAAAATGGTATGGTAAGTTGATTCTCTATTGAACAACCTATTATGTGTAAATATTTATAGGAGGTGTGGAGACTTGATAGCTTCATAGATTCTTATGTGAGTGTGGTAAACACTAATGTAAAAGTCTCTAATTGATCTCACAACTTTCATAGTCTCATGATGTAATATAGGGTTGGGTTGGAGGAAATTAGTAAAAATAATATGCAACCACACATTCTAACTATTGAGATTTTGGGGTAGCATCGAGTGTGATCTAGCTCCGAAACTTTGTGGAAGGGCTAGAACACACGAGATCTCCAAGACCCAGAAAGAGTTTGGAGAAATTCCATCCGATGTAATATTTATTCAAAAAATTTTAATGGGGACCCTAAGTCTAACTTAGGGAAATTAAAAAATTAAAGTAAATTAATTTAAACATGTGATGAAATGTTCTAAGTGACGTGGATCAAGAATTATTTTAATCTTAGTTGTTGATTAGAGATTATATCATGACCGTTGGTTTCCCAACGAGAAAGTATAAAGGACGGGCTTGGGGTCAGTTGGAGGAGACACACATTGTAGAAGCACTGAAACTAAGTTGAATTTCTGGGGCGATGTTTGCTGAGGAATTCAAAGTGAGTTTGCAATGCAGTGAGGGGAAAATATAGGTAAGGGATGATCTGATCTGAGGTCGAGAATACAACAGCAGAGAGGCAACATCGTATCAGGGCAGTGTAGAAGCCAGCAGAGGGACGCAACCCAGCCAAGCTGACGCAGAGGCCACACAAAGGGTGATGCAGAGGAAACGCAGAGGCCTTCAGAGTGATGCAAGGGCAGCCTATGTTGCGTAGAGTCTGCGCTGGGCTAGAGGGGTTGACATAATTATAACAAGTGTTGCGTTGAGGGTTCCAATGGGCCAGAAAGTGCTCGAATTCGTAATTCCCTGCAGATGGTTGGATCGGTCATATTTTCTGTCTCTGAGTGATAAGGTTTAGCTGTCGTGTAATTTCTCTTTAGGGAAAACTGTTTCTAGGGCCTAGATTGTTGTATTTATATTTTTCATAATAATAAAACCCTCTAGAGTTATTGGCAGTTGCAGCGGTTTCCCCGCATTGGGTTTTTCCAGGGACATTTGTCCGAAAAATATGCGTGTCATTTTTTACATGTGTGTGATGTTCAATAAATGATCTATAGTTGTGCGGGCTACTATTTGTGTTTACTTCGTTATTTTTTTTAATATTCAGTTAAATAACCTATATAGTAAATCAATTTGGAGAAGTAAATCAATAGTTAGCAGTAGGGTTTATGTATTAAGGATTCATAAATTTTCACACTAACAAATTTCCATTTATACTTATGTTTGCATAGGTCTTGGTAGTAAAAGTGTACATAGCTTTTAGTGGGAGTCCAATTCCATCTAGGTCATGGAAATGGCTTAGTTTCATAAACAATGTATACAAATTATGAATCCATTTAACACCATTGTGGGTTGTCTTGAGAAGATCCCTTGATTCTAGTCACTATTTCTAACATTTTAAATGAAAGGATAAATCCACAATTAAAGATAGATCCTTTGTTAACAATTTCTTCCATTAAAGGGACCTAGGCTTCTTTAAAGTGTGAAATATATTTTTCTACAAAAAACCTATATATCCTAACAATGTCACATGTAAAAGAATCTCAAAGAAGGTGAGTTGGATATAGCCTAATGTCTCGAGTTCTAAATTTCTTATGCAAAATCCACCATTTGCTCACTTATTTTGAAGAATCTTTGGTATTACTAAATCCTAATAGCTATTCAATGGTTAGTGTTGTTTCTAGTCTCACAAACCTATAATATACTTTTAGGTCCTTTGCTTGGAAATAGGAAATGAAACTACCAACCTAATTAACTATTTTTATGTTATTTGTGTTTATGAGTCCACAATCTATTTAGTCATTGCAACACAAGGAAATATGGTTAGCAGAGCTACTACAATGTATAAATGTCACCTTTGAATATTTTCATAAGCATATAATTATGATAATTTTCCTCATTACATAATACCCATAATAGAATAAGGTAACCTACTTCATCCTTGAACACTCGGTATATTCCACCTCCCTTTGTGGATTGTACTTAAACCCTATATATTTGGAAGTATCAATGTATTTTTTTTATGTTTAGGTCTTCGTCTTCTTTAACTATATTAATATTATTTGTTATGGATTATTTTTGTTTCTTTTGTGAGGATTTATTTCAAGGGGACATAACCTCTCCGCATGGCCATTCACAATATTCCAAAGCAAAGGAAGCAAACAATGTCAATCAATTCATTCTTAACAATTGGAAACAATCGAATGATAACCTTTGCATCATTTAGATATTTGCACATGGTGGCTATAATTCAAAGGTAATTAATTTTTGAAGCTATGATTTTAGATTTTTAAAACCATTCAGACTTGACGATAAATGTATGTGGTCTCATGAAACGTTTACAAGTTCAAGTGAAGGGTTTAAATATATTTGAATTGAAATAAAAAAGATTTAAATATTAACAAAACTATATTAAGAATTAATTGATCTTTTGAATTACTTGGAATAGCCCCTAAAGATGGAGAAGACATAAGCTAAGGAATTACCTAGCAATCACAACTCACACACTAGTGGTGGTGAAGTTACTATATTTGATACACTTACCCTTGTTTGGTGATACAAAGGTATCCAATTTTATGAACACTTTTCCTTTTCCACAATGATGACAAACAATGTGTTTGATGGATATCATTAAATTGGTATCACTAGTATAATGCAATGATGGTGCATTGAAATGAAGGCACTTTCAACTTGAATGTGAAGTATTTAGATAATTGCTAAGAATAATTACACATTGATTGCACATGAATTAGGCATGTGATAAAAACTACTAGTTTTCTTTTAGGGTTATAGGAGTTTGAGGTTACAATCTGTTAAGTATTGGTGTATTCATGATAGATTGGGTTGGAAAAGCTATAATGGTGTGATCTTGTGATGTGTAACTACAAAATAAGCTTGGATGGGCCTGGAGACCAGAGTATTTCCTCATATGTAACTAGTTATGTAAATCTCTAAGTTATGTAACCAACTAAGTCTTGTAACCAGCTAAGTTTAGTAACCAGCGTTGAATCATATATAATGTATAATGACTCATTTATTGATGAGGAAAGTATTCACTTGAGCACCTCCATTCCCTTCTATTTTCTTCCTACACCAAGGTGGAAGGCTAAAGGAAAAGAATCAGAAGCAATAATCGAAAGCAAGATTACGGTTTTGATCTTTGGCTTGCAATATTTGAAATAATCTCGAAGGAATTTTCAAGGAATTATTAGTTTTAACTTGTCGTTCATCAAATGGTAGGTAAAAAATATCATGGTTGATCAAGAGTTAAACATTCAATAGTCCTTGATGTATTTTGGTGTGTAATTAAAGTTTGGAGTGTGTAATTTCCTAAAGCTTAGTGTGTTCAACTTTTTATGGAAAATTTTGGGAGTAAAATTTCAAAGATTCCAATTGGTTTCAAGGATATTTAAAAGTTTGGAGTTTGCAAATTTCTCGAAACACTCCAACTTTGGCACTAAAATCTTAGGAAAACTTTCATGAAGCCCAAATATTTCTTGAGAGTTCAAAATTTGTGTCCTTCCTAAAACACATAAATGCACAATTTTTGAGGTGCAATTGCAAAAATAATTAATGGTTTTGAGTATATTTGAAAGTTTGAGGTTTATAATTCCTTCAAGCCTAATGTGCACATTTTTTTAAGGAAACTTTCAAAAGTATCCAATGGATATTGAGGATAATTGAGAGTTAGAAATTAGTGAATTCTTCGAAAGGATTCAATGTTTATTTATGGCTGAAACAATTGAATCATCTCAATAAAATTGGAGAAAAAGGTAAGTAGCCAATAAATTTTGAGAAATTTCAGAAGTTAGAAATTATGCAAAGCCCCAGAGTCTTCCAAGTATTTTTGAAAGTAACAATTGCAAAAGACTTAGAAGTAGACATTTTAAAGCAGTCATAGGATTTTTAAAGAGACATTCTAAAAGATATTTTGGGGATTTAGAAAATATACTTATAATATTCCCCCAAAACCTTTCAAAGAATGATAAAATTTTATCTTCATGAAAATCTTGAAAATTTGAGAGAGGAAGCAAAGCAACTCAATACCAAAACTAAGTTAAATACTTTCTTAGAATCACAAGAAAATATTGCATGCATGAAATAGGCTTTGAATGTATAAGAGGGAGAAAATTTACATAGAATAATTAGGTAAAATTCATTGGAACAAAAATATTTGCTCTCCAAGAATGTGTTTTTCCAAATCACATTTTGTGTTTATTCTTACCCATGAGATATGAATGACATACAAATTATTTTTTATTCTAAATATATGGCCCATCCATCCACCATATTTTCTTTAGTCATAATTGAAGGAAATAAAGACTCAAAGGCCCATGTTTCATTGATGACGAAATGTGTTGATATCATGTCCATTTTTTGGCAGCAAAGCATATTATTAGCCTCTTCGTCATTAAATATTTGAGCAACCCATGTTCTTACAACCATGCCAACCACCCTTTTGTTATTTTTATATATAATGTAACCCCTATCATCATTGAACACCACATGTAAATGGGGTTATGTCTCATAATCTCATTTATAGTTATAAAGTTTTTATTTACCCTAGAATGAAGTTAGAAAGAATATTTTTTAATATTTCATTTGTATTTGCACATTCTCTAATTTTCCTTAAGATTGTAATGTTTTATCCCACCAAAATTCAAAGAATCAATAATATATTTATCTACTTCAAAAATGAAGACATTAATCTCTCTTATGAGTAAATTATCACAATACACTTGAATCAATATACCAATCAATTTTGTTCACATTGGTTTTTGTGTTCTTAGCGACAAACACATACAATGAATCTTCCTCTTTGCATTCAACTATATTGAACTACTTCTTTTTTATGTGATATATAGAGTTAGGACTGTATTTTTTTTTTTTCATCCGATAGTTACTTCCTATAGAACTTGCTCTTAAGTCCCACCTTACCATAGATTGTAAAAAAACTTGATAACATTTTCTCGTTTTTAAATACATGGATGAGCTCAATTTCTTCCACCTTCATGGTCATATTTATGCTTACAAGAATTTACTTTTCCTTGAACTTCATTGTTAGAGACACCTCTTAAGCTTTAGTCTCATTTTTCTACCAAATTATTATTTCCACGTATTTGTATGCAAAAGTTTGGTGTTAAGTTCCTTGTATATCAAATCAATATCATCTTAGGTTATATTAAACGCATCAACAAGTATTTTTCACACAAAAACAACTATCTTTTCAAAGTAACTATCACAAGATGTTTTTTCTCAACTCTTAGTAGGAAAATGCAATGGAGATGAAGTTGGAGGGCTATCAAATTTATCTTATGACAATATTGTTTCAAATGAAGAGGAATTAACATAGTAAGGCACTTCTCAAATATGAACATATGGTTTTGCCATATATTAAGTAATGGATAGGATTTGTGGGTTCTCATTTTAAGAGTGACCTTTTGTTACGGTTTTGTCATATTTGATGCTAAAAATTTTGAAATGTCCATTTTTTTGGGAATAAAATTTTATTGTATTTTGCAAAATATATAATTTATCATCGTTTATTTTTTCATGAAAATTTGTCATGTTCTTTTTCAAAAAATCACAAAAAATTAAGGGAAAAAACATTCCTTTAAAAAATTGGAAAATTTTATTTGTTTTTTATGGAATATAAGAACATTCCCTTATGTAGTCATTATACTCAAGAATTTGTTACTATATTTGCAAAAATTACTAAAGTATAACATGATTTAAAATTTATCTTTGAAATCACTCAGAGCTCAACTCCTATAATAATGATGGATCCTACATATATCACCAAAATCATTGCTTCATCGTTTTCACTTAATTAACATAGAAACTCAGATTAAAATGAATTATTATGAATATGGTGTATCCCATATATTTGTCCATTTTGATGTATTGGGATCTAGGAACCTCCTTCACACTATAGAGAGAGTTTGTGCTAGTCTGTATATACCCAAATTTCCTTTTTTATGACTTAAAACCCCCGAGGTTGGCTCTATTGAGGAGACACTCTTAACATCAATTTCATATACAATCTAGTGAAAGAATGCAACAAAATATAAAACCAACTTGATTGTGTCCATCTTCATATTTGAGGTAAAAATTCTCTTCAAAATCTACCACTTCTTTCTATGTAAACTCATTTGCAACCAACATTACTTTGTGATTCTCATGCATTCCATCTACCCTATACCTAATTTTGTGTATCCATTTGCACCTTTGTATTGTTTATCAACAAGTAATTCTTCCAACACCTAACTTTGATATTTTACCAGTCACATCATATTCTACTTGCATGGATCTTTTACACTATGGTGACATTTTAGCTTCTTCATTACCAAGGTTCAAAATAATTGTGAATGTTAACTATTAAAACATAGTTAACCAATTCAAATTTCTTACCCTTTTTTATTGGTCACTCATTTCTCTTGGTTGAGTAATTTTCTCTAATCTAACATCATCCAACATCTTATAGTATCATATTTTAAGTGTTTCTTTCCTTCCTAGTCCTCAAATCAGCATCGATTTTTTGCTACGATGAACTACTTTCAATAATAACATGATTGAAATAATGTTGGATTTTATTTCAAAGGCATTTTCTACCTCATTTGACTAATTCACTACAACTAATTTTTCCACCATATTACAACCATCTTCATCATGGTTTTCTAAAATTCGTTTATGGTCTAATTTATGTTGAAATAGACTAAGACTTGACAACCATCACATGACTAGTAAAATAACCTTTTCTAGTTTCAATATCAACAAATTTGTATGGTTTGAAAAATCACTTTTATCAATTTAATATCTAGTATTCAAGAACCAATGTATAAACTATCGAACCAAAAATGTCAATATGACATAAAACTTCCTTCCATACCATGAGTTTTTTGGATTGGTGTTCTTAACCTTAACTATGGAACTAGACCGGTGTGTATATTTTTTCTACCCAATATTTATTAGGAATATACTTTCTCCTTGACTTGCACCACACCATCTCTATAGCCAATTCCTTCTTTTTAGGGTGGAATTTTTTTTATGGATGTAAGGTGTGTGATGTATTGCGTCATTTCCCTTCTTAGTTACAAAAATCATTAAAGTTATTAAAGAAAAACATATGACATAAGAAATAATGTCGTATTTTCTGGAAGACAAATATCTGCATGAATCCTTTTTCTTTCTGAGCATATCCTTTTCTAAAATAATTTTTTACAAATACTACATGAATCCTCTTTTATCTCCAAGCATATCATCTTCGAAATGACATTTTGACAAATCTCTACATGAATCCTCCTTTCTCTCCAGACATATTGATCAGGAGATCATGTCTTATGCTCAAAAATTAAAGTGCTCGAAATAGGTCCAAACCTAAGAGAACGGAATGGTCTCATCATTGCGATTTTGGCGCTATGAACAGTTCGAAAAACCGATGTCATATGAGGAAGATATCGCGTTCTATTTGTTTTCCCAAACAACAAAATTTTGTTGACTAGATGCCCAGTCAGCATGCAGGTACACTCATCAGGTATATACTTGGAATATTCCATTTTTATTCATCCAACAGAATTGTGCCATGTGGCTCAATCTGGGTCGTTGGATGTTGGTGGTACAGAGAGATTTTTTGGGCCGTTGGATGTGTTTTTTATTAACCGACGGATGAGTGACACGTGGTAAGCCCAGAGGCCACCACGTGTCCTCAAAATGGTTGATTGAATTTTTTTTGGAGCTCCGGAGGTTCGAACAACCGACCTCTGCATGCACACGAACAAGACTTGACCAGTCCTCCTATAAAAATTTTCTTACCATGTATGGAAGCGGCTTCGTTTTATTGTTTGAAAAGTTTTGTATTGGGCACTTGGGAGGACAGCCCCGAAGGTCCAAACCCCCTCTCATGTATCCTTGCGCCTAGAACCGTGGCCTCGGCTCTTACCGCTGCAGCAAACTTAACTGTCGCAACAAGTCGTTCACATGTGTTTAAAACCGTGGCAGTAAATGTTTAAACCGGCGGCAACGACATACACTCCGGCGGGTTCTACGTGTTCACATGCAGGGATAAAGAGTTAAGGCAAATGGTTAGAGTGGAACCTTATCACTTCCAATTCCTACATATAAAACAGAGTTTCAAAATCGTAACAAGCGGAGGTTACGGCGGGGTTGGCATGTGACCACCCCACCACTAACACTTTAACGTCATGTTAATCGTCCAACTATATTTGGAGCGCGCCCCTATTTTTAGGGCATTGTATTACATTTAGCTTAATTTAACTACCTGTCTCCACATTTAGTGGAGCCTTTCTAGCTAACATTGGGGAAAATGCATTGGGAGGTCAATTTTTGACCAATTTTGGTGAAACAATAGTCTACCTAGACTAATTTGAGAATTTTAGAGCCATTGGTGCAGAGGAAACAACCATTAGAGGCCTGAAAACATATGTAATTTACAATTTTGAGCATAATGACAAAGAGGGACATGCCATTCGGAGTTGGACCAGTAGATGTAGCCCAAGAGGGGTGAACTGCTTCATCATGCCTACTGTGTAAAACTTATGTGTGAATGTTTTTCTCTATTATGCATTGTTGTTCAGTATTTTTAAGGCTTATTTACTGCTTAAAGTTCACTAATTCATCTAATTTTCATGGTTAAATCTCTCATTCCTTAAGCAAGCATATGGAGACAAATTTCACATGTATATATTACTGAAAAGACAATTAGCACAGCAGAACTAATACACTCCTTTCAGATCAAGTTGGTATCAAAGCTAGAGTTTTATCTCTGGTGTTTTTATGTGAAAATATTTTTTAATTGTTTGCAAGGGTTTTCATGCTTACCAGGCTCAAGATTAAGAGAGGAGAAGGAAAATTGGTGGAAGCAATAGGTTTTCAAAGTGAACCACAGTAAAGGAGGGCAAGACTGCCACATTCTCCACCACCTAGTTCACCTCCAAGAGAAGCAGAAGCAGCACCAAGCATGCCTCTAGGAAAATAAGAAACCCATGAAGAGGTGGATCCCAAAGAGGAAGAAAGAGTGTTCAGAAAAAAAAAAAAAATAAATAAATAAATAAATAAAATAAAATAAAATTCTTTACTTAACTGAAATGGTGAGAGTCCTTTATCAAGAAAGGAATGAAATAATAGAAGGAGAAGGATCCAAACTTCACAAGGAAGGTCAAGGATCATCAGGAGGTCACAATGATGAAGACAAATCAAAGAAGGGAAATGGAGGAAATGGAGGCAGTGGAAATTCACCATCCTCACCCTCATTATCATCATCCTCTACTTCATCTTTGGTACACCAGTCACACAAGTAAAAGAACACTGGTAAAATTCCTTTTCTAAAACTTGATGTTAAGTTTGAATTGCCAATGTTTAATGGTGAAGTCAATACAAAAAAGCTTGATAATTGGATTAGGCAATTGTAGGCTTATTTGAGAATTCAGAACCTTCATGATGATGACACCAAAATCCAACTAACTTCATTGAGGATGGAAGGTGTAGCTCTTGTTTGGTGGGAAGACAAGACAAAGGAGGAGATCAAAAAACATGGTAAGATTATTCTATCATGGACTGATTTCATCACTGTAATAAAACAACAATTTTATCCATTAGCTCACATGCGGAAAGCTATAATGAACTGGAAAAATTTTAGACAATTAAAAGGACAAAATGTACAAGACTACACCCAAGAATTTAGGAGAAGAGATCTCTTATTAGGGGTATATTTGCAGAGTCAAGATACTTTTCTCAAGTACATAGGGGGCTTACATAGCTACCTTAGACATACTATCCTCATGTTTAATCTTACAAGCCTAGATGAGGTATGTGTTCAAGCCACACATCTAGAAGCTAGAGGGAAAAATACTTTTGAAGCGGGTAGAAACAAACCTTTTAAGGGAAAAAAAAAGGGAAGACATCAAAAGGAAAAGGAAAAAATAATGCATCTGTAAAGAAAGAGGGAGAGAAATTTGTTTTTAAACATTTTTCAAGAGATGGCCATGAAGAGAAAAATTGTTGGAAACTACATCCTCAAAAGAGACCCAAATTTAACAAAAACAAAGGGAGGCAGAAAACTGCAGCTACTACTCAACATGACTTAGGAGAGGATTCATGTGATGAAACTAAAATTATAGCCATGGTATTGAAGAACATGAAGGGGAAATAAATTGAAACAAAACCTAGTACTTCAAACTGTCACATAGAAGCTCCAAATGAAGAAGAGAGAATTGAATTGTTTCATGTGAGGGTCATGTCCAAACATACCAAGATTGATACATTGTTTGATAGTGGTTCACAAGCGAATTTAATATCTGAAGACTTGGTCAAGAAAATTAAACTTGAGACCATTCCACATCCAAAACCATATCCACTTGGGTGGATTTGTAATGATGCAAATTTATAGGTTTCAAAGAAGTGCATATTGTGCTTTGCAATAACTACACATCTTATTGACACGGTTGAATTAGATGTGGTTCTACTTGATATTACAGGTGTTGTGTTGGGTTGTCCTTACTTGTATGATAGGAAAGCTATCTTGCATCGCTATGAGAATAAATGCCATTTATTCAAAGATGGAAAGGAGTACATT
Organism: Pinus albicaulis; assembly: GCA_034641835.2. Classification (NCBI taxonomy): domain Eukaryota; kingdom Viridiplantae; phylum Streptophyta; class Pinopsida; order Pinales; family Pinaceae; genus Pinus; species Pinus albicaulis. The sequence continues at coordinate 111,483,021 of CM076583.1, read as the reverse complement.
GTTAGAGAAAATCGCAAGAAGACAAATATTGCAATGGCAAATGATGGACGGGTAAAAAGGCTGGTGAATTCAAGTAAGAATTTTGTTCTTCTAATGATTAAGCCTAAAGCTGATGTTAATCATGATTCATTTAAAGATTGTGATCCTAAGTTGAAATCGTATTTATATGATGTAGTTTATGCACATCATGATATGTTTCAGGAGCCAACAAGATTGCCTCCTAAAAGGGAGATTCAACATGAGATTCAGTTTCAACAAGATTGTACTCTTCCAAAAATCAGCATGTATCGCATGTTGATAATGGATAATGTTGAAATAAAGATGCAAATCAAGGACTTGTTGGACAAGGGACTCATAAGGCCAAGAACTTCGCCATGCAGTTCACCTATAGTCCTGATTCCAAAGAAAGATGGTACTTGGCGCATGTGTGTCGACTTTAGAGCTTTGAACAAGATAACGGTAAATAATCGATACCCACTCCCAAGGATAGATGATTTGTTAGATCAGCTGAAAGAAGCAAAGTATTTCACTAAGTTATATTTACGAAGTGGATATCATCAAGTAATAATTGCAGAAAGTGACATATGGAAGACTACATTCAAAACCAAACAAGGACTCTTTGAGTGGTTGGTTATGTCGTTTGGTTTGTGTAATGCACCGGCGACTTTCATGCATGTGATGGATAATGTTTTGCATCCATTTCTTGATGAATTTTTGATTGTGTATTTAGATGATATACTCATTTTCAGCAAAACAAGAGAAGAGCATGTCTTGCATGTTAAAAGGGTACTTGATGTTTTGAATAAAGAGCAATTATTTCTTAAGATGTCTAAGTGTGAATTTGGAAAGACTTCTCTGGTTTATTTGGGACACATTGTAGGAGGATCCGCATTGAGAATTGATCCTTCTAAAGTGGAAGCCATTATGAATTGGCCCACTCCCAAATCAGTAACTGAGGTAAGAAGTTTCTTAGGCGCAGCTCAGTACTGGAGAAATTTTATTGCTAACTTTTCTGCCATAGAAGCTCCTATGCATGCAGTGACAAGTGTGAAGAAAGGCTTCCAATGGGGAGGAAAAAAACATCAAGCTTTTGAAGCTTTAAAAGACAAGATCAGTTCAGCTCCAGTTCTTGCATTACCGGATTTGAGACAGCCATTCAAGATACAGACCGATGCTAATGATTATGCCATGGGCGTAATACTTTTGCAGCATGGAAAGCCTATCACTTTTCATTTTGACACATTCAATTGTGTTGTAATAAATTATCCAACATATGACAAAGAGTTGTATGCATTGGTACAAAGCATCAAGAAGTGGAAACACTACTTGATGGGTAAAGAGATGATTATTCATACCGATCACCAACTGCTACAGTACTTGCAGTTGAAAACAAAATTGCAGCAATCACGACATTTCAAGTGGATGGGATTTCTTCAATAGTTTCACTTGGTTATAAGGTACAAGAAAGGTATTTTCAATAAATTTGTTCATATGCTTTCAAGGCTAATTATAAGTGCTTTTACTTTGCTTAAAAATGATTCTATTCTACATGAGAGTTACATAGAACAGTATGCATCTGATGCTGATTTTAAAGATGTGTATGCTAGTTTGAGTGAAGGGAATCAAGTTGAGGAAAATGATTATCACATGCATAACAATTTTTTGTTTCATTTGTGCAAGTTGTGTATACCACAAGGAGAGAGACTTAGTGCTATGAGAGAGGCTCATTCATCTCTTATTGCTGGTCACTTTGGGGTAAGAAAAATAGTGGCGCATCTACAGAGGTATTGTTATTGGCCTCGCATGATAGATAATGTGTCACGTGTCATAAGAGGATGTTTTATTTGTGCAACAAGCAAGCCTAGCAATAGGAATCTTGGGTTGTACATGCCATTACCGATACCATCAAGGCCATGGGAGAGTGTCTCTAAGGACTTTGATGGAGGCATTAGGGGAATTTTGAGGTCTAAAATGGGCCTCCTAATGGAAATGTACAATCAAAATTCATTTTATGAGAACCAATCACATTTTAGGGGATGACATCATCCCTAATGGTTGAGGTGGAATTACTTGAGTTAAAAGTACTTACTTGTCACATTCTCAATGGTGAATAAAAACTCATGGTTAACCATGGTAATTCTCTAATTACTTTTAAAGTCAAAGTAAAGTACTCATAATAAATGTCATTTCACACTTTTTGAATAAAAATATATTATTTTCATTTCATATTTCTTGAAAGAAACAATGCATATCCCTATACATTTATTATATTATATTATATTATATTATATTATTTTTATATAGTATATTAATTACAAGTTATTATACAACTTAAATAATATATATTTTAATTAATATCATATAATATAATTAAGAATTTATAATTTTATTTTATTTATTTTTTAAAGTTATTTAAGTACAAAGTACAATGCATTAGTTGTTCAATGATAATGACTTTTTCTTGAAAAGTTCATTCTTATTTATAGTCACATCAATACAATTTTTTTTATCAATTTTATTTTTGTACAACTTTTGAATTGAATTTAACTATGGTTACATGGATTGTGGTGCAAAAAGTGAATTGCAAATTCATAAATATTATTTTATTGGTTTAGCTATTATTTTATTATTTCCTTAGGAGATCCATGTTAGACCTCAAAATTCCCCTAATGTCTACCTATGTCAAGAAAACAACATGATTATCTTTATGTAGTTGTGGATAGATTCAGTAAAATGTGTATACTTATGTCATGTAAGAAAACCATTACTATTGAAGAAATTGTTGACCTTTATTTTCAACATGTATGGGTTTATTTTGGTTTTCCAACTTCTATTGTTAGTGACAGGGATTCCAAGTTCGTTGGGAATTTTTGGTCCAATCTTTGGAAGATGACACAAAGTTGAAAAAGAGTATTTCTTTTCATCCACAAACTGATGTCCAAACCGAGGTGGTAAACATGACCGTTGTGCATCTATTGAGAGGATATTGTAACAAGCATCCCAAGTTGTGGGATGAACAATTGCATTACATTTATCACGCTTACAACCGGGTCAAACACTCTTCTACAAATACTTCACATTTTGAATTCTGCTTTGGGTATTTGCCGAAATTCTCATTAGACTTCATCTATGAGAAGGATGTTGCAATTTATGGGCATACGGTGATATTGACAAGGCTCGAAAGTTCATTGAGAAAATTCAGATTATTCATCAAGTTTAAGAACAGCTTGAGAAGAGTCAAAGCAAGTACAAGGAGAGGCATGACAGACATAGAGTTGATCACAAGATTCAAGAAGGAGATGAAGTATGGTTGCACATAAGCAAATAAAGGATGCAAGGAGAAGGTAAAAATCTCAAGCCTATTTCTTATGGTCCATTCAAGATTATTAAACAAGTTTCTAATAATGCATTTCAACTTGACTTGCCTTCATATATGCAAATGTATTCCATTGTCAATGTGGAGAATTTACGTTTGTATGAGCTTTTGTTGATTGATGATCAAGGGAGTGACATTCAACTTCCACCAATAGAATACTTCTCACCAGAATTTATGGACGAGCTCAAGGAGAATGTTATCCTTGACAGGAGGAAATTCACTTCTAAAAGGGGAAGTGTCGATTATCTTCGGATTGGGCTCAAGGGCAGCAAACCAAGTAAGGCAAGATGGATGGAAATGGAAAATGTGAGGGAGTTGTTCCCTCATCTTTTGAACAGGTGATTAAAGTCTTTTGGGGTCCAAAAGCTTCCCAATGGGGAGGTGTGATCAGGAGATCATGTCTTATGCTCAAAAATGAAAGTGCTCGACACCAGTCTGAACTTGAGCGACCTGAAAGGTCTCATCGTTGCGATTCCAGCGCTACAAATGGTTCGAAAAACCAATGTCGTATGAGGAGGATATCGCGTTCTATTTTTTTTCCCAAACAACAAAATTTTGGTGACTGGATGCCCAGTCAACATGCAGGTATATTCAGCAGGTATATACTTGGAATATTCCATTTTTATTCAGCCAACAGAATTGCGCCACATGGATCAATCTAGGCCATTGGATGTTGGTGGTACGGAGAGATTGTTTGGGCCATTGGATGTGTTTTTTATTAACCGACGAGTGAGTGACATGTGGCAAGCCCATAGGCCACCACGTGTCCTTAGAATGGTTGATTAAAAAATATTTGGAGCTCTAGAGGTTCGAACATTCGACCTGTGAACACACACGCCCAATACTTTACCAGTCTGCCTATACAAGGTTGCTTACCATGTATGGATGCAGATTTGTTTTATTGTTTGAAAAGTTTTGTATTGGGTGTTTGGGAGGCCAGCCCTGAAGGGCCAGCACCCCTCTCATGTAGCCTTGCATTCAGAACCGTGGCCTCGGCTCTTACCGCTGCAACAAACTTAACTGTCGTGACAAGTCATTCACATGTGTTTAAAATTTTGGCAGTAAATGTTTAAACGAGCGCAACAACATACACTCCAGTGGGTTCTACGTGTTCACATGCGGGGATAAAGAGTTAAGGCAAAAGGTTAGAGTGGAACCTTATCACTTCTAGTTCCGACATATAACACGGAGTTTCAAAACCGTAACAAGCAGAGGCTACAACGGGGTTGGCATGTGACCACCCCGCCACTAAAACTTTAACGTCATGTTAACCATCCGACTATATTTGTAGCACGCCCCTATTTTTAGGGCATTGTATTAAATTTAACTTAAGTTAACTGCCTATCTCCACATTAGTGGAGCCTTTCTAGCTGACATCAGGAAAAATGCATTGGGAGGTTAATTTTCAACCAATTTTGGTGAAACAAGAGTCTACCTAGACTAATTTGAGCATTCTGGAGCCATTGGTGCAGAGAAAACAACCAGTAGAGGCCTGAAAACATATGTAATTTACAATTTTGAGCATAATGACAAAGAGGGACATGCCATTGGGAGTTGGACCAGTAGATGTAGCCCAGGAGGGGTGAACTTCTTCATCATGCCCACTGTGTAAAACTTATGTATGAATGTTTTTCTCTGTTATGCACTGTTGTTCAATGTTTTTAAGGCTTATTTACATGCTTAAAGTTCACTAATTCATCTAATTTTTATGGTTAAATCTCTCATTCCTTAAGAAAACATATGGATACAAATTTCACATGTATATATTAATGAAAGGACACTTAGCACAACAGAACTAATACACTCCTTTCAGATCACATACCCTCTTCCAAATGAAAATTTTTTTTCCATGCTTTCCCACAAGATATGCTTCACATACAACCTCTTTTTGACACTAGATATCTAGCCTGGTCACCCAACATATTTTCTTTAGTCATACGTGACAAATATAACATACTACCCTTGTTTTAATCCCTAGACTAGCAATATATTTGTGTAAAAATATGTAAAATGATAATGATAATAATAATAAAAATACATCATAGTCTATTGAAGAAGAAAGGAAAATGAATGGGGAAATATGATTCCACAAGAGGGGGAAGAAAAGGAGGCATAAGGGCTAAGGGTAAAGTGATATTATTTTGTTACCCTAAGTTCTTTAACAAAAGCCTTATGGTTTTCCTAATCCTTTTAACCTTGAAATTAGTGGTCAAGAGAAAGATGTATACTTCTCATGAAGGCAGATGGTCCTCCCATGCACTAAAATATAATCCATGATTTGTGGTCATGAAAATGAGAATTGACATTCACTTTTCATGGAGTTTTCTTTGGGAGCTCAAACTATCATATGGGTACTATGTTAAACTTATGAAAAATTAGTGCCATGAAACTATGTGTGGAATTATGACTACGTATGGGAAATTGTTTCCATTGAATAAAATTAATTACAACTAATAATCCTTGGAGTCCCAAGTGGTGAGGTTTCTTGGTCAAATTGTGTTGTATCCTTGGAGGGAAGTGCGATAAACTAACGGTTGCATTACAAATAAGGGGATCCCATTCCTTGGGTTGTGCAAGCTAATGGGGAAAACATGATATTTGATTTGGATAGCTATAAGAGTTTATACATTATCAATTTTAGGAATTGGGCTATGTGAAGAGGGTCATAAAAAGACATAGGTAGAATCATCCATGTGGTTTCAAAGCCTCCATTTAGAGGTGGTCTCTATTATAGAGAGATTAAGTGCAGTAGAAAACCAATGGATGATTGATTCCTAGAAAGATAAGTGTTCATAATTTATATAATAAATTTTTGAATCAATGTTGTTTATGTTAATTGAATTAGTTATAGTTTGTTCACTTAGGTTGCATGTTTAAGTTTGCATCTATACCTATATTGACATTGTCAACTGAATAATTTATTTTTCTTTGCATAAGCCTTGATTATGATGATAACATGCATTACTTAATCAATAGTAGGATAGAGGAAATTGGTGTCATATCAAGAACTTGGAAAATATTTGTAGTTTATTTTATCACTCCACTCGATCTCTGAGGCTAAGAAGAGACCAACAAAGGTAACCACAGATCAATATTTTGCCAAGTAGCTAGCCCTACTAGGCAGGAGAGGGCTCTCCCTAATGGATCTCAGTAATTATGACAGGGCAAACAAGGATCAAAATTGTAGGGATCTGATGGAGAAACATAGGTTAAAAAATCAACACAAGAGGGTATCTGATGAGATGGTTTAGACTGATAGGGTTTTGAGAAAAGAGCATAAGAGCTATGATTTTTTTTCTACTAAGAAGAAAATGAGACAAACAGTAAATATACCTCCAAAACAAAAAATAAACTTAATTATTTATGTCTTTCTAACTTAAGAAACAATTACATACAGAGATGGCATGAATATGAAATCACAATACATTCACACATTTGTAAAACATAAAAAGAAACAATGTCAAATCACTTTACCACAAGAATTCCATCAAAATAACTGCAACTCGGTCTGTTGCCAAAAATCTTATTACAATAGTGTTCAATGATCAATCCAACAACATCCAACCCTTGCTATGAGAAAATAAGTGAGTAATATAGACCAAAACTGTTTCTCCCCAGTCAGGGGTCGAATCCCTAACTTGTGGATCTGATCCATGAAGTGCTCAACTAGAAACCCAAAGACTAGGGAGGTCAACAAGCTCATCCCTAACTTTGGTGAAATTGATTCATTTTAACCAAAAATCCACTTTTACCTAATGTATCTACCCTCTAGTAACTATTTAGGTCATAATTACATTTACAAGGATGAATTACATCAGAAAAAACTCAAATATTCTATTACCAAATGATAAAAATTCAAAAACTGGAAAATATCAGAGAATCTGGAAAAAGTGAAGTCCCTGAAGGAAAAGCGCGACGCCTGAAGCAGAAGCGCAGCGTCAACTTCAAGGCCACTTTTGGAGGTCTTCCCAAAGTCCAAATTGAGCTCATGATAGCTCATTGGAAAGATGCTCCTATCTAGTTTCCAAAAATGTCCCTATTTTCTAAAAATGATGAATTGAGACCCCCAAAAATAAAATATCCCAAGGCTTGTCAAAAGCGCGGCACCAACTTGAAAAATGAGGCAGAAAGGTGATGTTTTAGGTGTTTTTGGCCATTTCTCCCTGCCAAATTGTCCAATTTTGGAGTGTCAATAGTCAAACGTTGATGTATAAGGACTTTTGAATCCAATGGTGGTGATAATTTGTCATTTGGAGGCTCCCAAAAGAAGCACAACGCCCTAGGTGTTGTGCTTTTGACAAGTGAACTGTGTTGAAAACTAGTCAAAATTTGTCAAAATGCCCAAAATTTCAAAAACTCACCCAAAAACCTTCAAAATTGGTGGATAGAGTGCTTATGATGTGCCTCAAGTAAACAGGGAGGCATCAGCAAGGATCTCAAGTTTATCTTCCTCCTTTTTCTTGATTAGGGTTTGCTTGTGTTTTTCCTCCAACTGCTTGAGTTTGATGTTGCAGATATTGTTTCTAGTGAGGTACCTGTTGGACATGTTTCTGAGCATCTTATTATCTTTTTTTACCTTGTGGAGGATATTTTCAAGGTGGAGGTTTTCCATATCTAGCCATATCTCTCTATCATCTTCAACCTCCTTGGCAATCCTCTCTTCAAAACTAGGTTTCTTTGCCTCATGTTTTTGCTGCTGTAAAGCTCTCTCAAGACCTCTTGTTTTTGGTCTTGTCCTACTGGTTTGACTATCATCATGGTAAGAATCATCAAGTGACATCGTTGCCTTACCCTTGGTGTCTTGTATTTTTCCTTTGAGCAGCTCTAGCTCCATGAGTACTTGTTGATCTTTCAACTACTTGTTCTCTTGTTCAAGGAATGATATAACAAACTGAGCTCTTGTCATGTTGTCCTGAAATTCTTTGATCATGGCATCCTTCTCTTTGATGATAAGTTTTGAGGCCTCCTGATCATCTTGATCATCCAAATCCATCAACTCAAAGTCTCTTTCTTCCTCATGAAGATCTTCCTATTCATGGAAAATTGTCTCTTCCTGCTGCTCATCCTGGTGTACCTGCTTTGCTGATGAAGAAAGCAAGGCCCCTTCCACAATATGTGGAGAAAACGCTTCCCTAGGTCCCCTCTGATAGGTTTTGACCTCTTTAACTGTAGCCTTTCTAGATGACCCTGTTTGTTTTTGAGACACTGAAGTTGGTGGTGGAATTGGTCTAGCAAGTTGAGGTGATGGAATATTGAAGGCATCATTCTCAATAAAGGTCTCACAGGAAATATTGAAGTAATTGAGATGATTAAGGACAATTATCTTAATTAGAGAGTGTTGAAAAAGGCTATTCATCTGATGTTCATACTCTCTGTTCTACACTATGTATGACAGTTTATCAATACTCCTATACAAATAGTGAGGGATGTTGAGCAACTTCGCCCTTGTGAAATGCATGAGCAGTTTGAAGTGATAGGCATATACTCTAGAGAATCTTCCCTCACAGGTGAAATACTTCATGATGAGCTTCATCATGGGAGCAAATATTTCAAGTAGGTGGCTGAAAGGAAAAAATTTCTTCTTATCATTCTTATACCTTGGCTTAAGAAATGGTTTGTACTGCTGAGTATCTATATATTTGGCCTTAAACCACCCACATTAGGTATCCCTGTGGCTGCAAAAATATATGGTGAAGGTTACTCCTACAATGGTCACTTGATTGTATTTGAGGTTTGAAATAAATACTTTGGTCAAAGTAGGGTGATGTTGTACTCTTTGGACCATTTCACAGAAGTCAAAACAACCCACATGTTTGAAGCAATTAATTGTCATGGGTGAGGCCAAAAATTCTCTAGTGTTGGGTGGTTCAAGCCTCAAAATCCTGCCTCCTTTGTGTTGCCTCCTATCCACTTCTATGTTCATCTCCTCCTCTCTAATGTGTCTTTCCTCCTCCATAGTAATTGTTTTGTTTTGAAACCCTAGGGAAAGGGAAGGAAAAGGGGTAGGATAGTTGGTTTAGGGAGTTGGGATTAGTGTAGGAAAATTTAGGGAGCTTAGGGAAGTGGTGGAGGATAAAAAAACTTAGGGAAAAAGGGTAGCAAATTTAATTACAGGGATATGATATGGATGCCTAGGAAAACGCAGCCTAGGATTAGGGTTTTAGGAAATGGGACTTGGGGATAAGGGATAAGGTAATGTAGGGATATGAGGAGTGTTTTTAGAGTGTGGGAAAGGGATAGGGTCTAGGGTAAACCAATTGAACTTGCAATGGTAAAAACTAGGGTTTCTTAGCTCAAAACATGAAATGAAAAAATAGGAGGGTTTACACCATGAATTCAAATTATAAACTGAAGGGAGGATCAAAAGAGGTGTAACCTACTTGCATTAGACTAAAGAAACCCTTGTTTTATGGCTAGAGAAACTGCATTGAAGTTTTTAAGTTGTGGAAGAAAACTGCCAAAAGTGCAGCGCCTTGAGGATAAGCGCAGCGCCTTCCTGGAAAAAGCACAACGCCTTAAGGGAAAGCGTAGCGCCCTGTCTGTCAAAAGTACAACGCCTTAAGGGAAAGTGCAGTGCCCTGAAACAAAATTGATTTTCTTGCTCAAATTTGTTTTTTGTTTGGGAGTTCGAGAGCTCAATGCATAAGGATGCAAATGAGTGTGTTTTTGGTCTTTGATGGCCTTTTATACTTGTTGAATCTTCACAATTTGGCTTTGGGACCCACATTTCCTTTGAAATTGAACTTTCGACATTGCACTTCACCTTTGAACCTGATCTTTGGATTGATCTCTTTTTATGGTTTGAACACTGTAGCTTTTTAGAACATTGACTTTTTGGCTGATTGGAACCTTGAGTATGCAGCTTCTTGGAACCATGAAAATTTATTACATATCAGGAAACATAAAATTACATATTGAATAGAAATTTGCAAATTAGGCGTTCATAATGAAATGTTTTTATTGTCACTCTCTTACTTGCTGGTCTTTTATGCATGCAAATGGTGATTTGATGGAACTTGAAAACCCTAAGACCTAATGAAGGCTCTGACTGAATGAACTTCATGATGAAAGGACTGATATGATGATAAGAAATCAAGACTGATGTACACTCAGTAAAGTGATGAAATGAGCCAGAAAGTAGTGAAATTTCTGAAAAGAGTGAATCTTGACCTAAATCTGCACCAAGTGACCAAATTTTTGCATGAAGACCTAATGGAATGACAAAAATTTCAGAATGGGACCCTTAACATGACATGAAAGAGTTTATTTGATCATTGGTGGAAGGATGCAAATACTAACACTAACAATTTCAGGAAGTATCCCATATCCTCAATAGAGCATAAAGGGTATGGGTATGTAAATATAAATATTTAGATTTCCACGCACCTTTCATGACAATGTGTGTTGATATCATGTCCATCTTTCACCATCAAGGAATAACCTTCACCTATTAATCAATGAATAATTTGAACAACCCATGTTCTTCTACACCCAAACTAACCACTCTTTTGCTAGTTTTTAATAATGTAACCCATATTATTGCTAAAATTACTATCTAGATGGGATTTATGTTTCATAATTTGATTAATGCAAAGCAAGTTTTTTAATAAACCTAGATTGAAGAATATACTTAGCAAGAGTGTTTTCTTACTTTTCAATTGGATATAGATATTTTCAAATATTTATTCAATAATGTAATCTTTTATACCACCAAAATTTGCATAATTGGAAATATACTTATTTCTTCAAAATAATCTCTCCATTTAGTAAAAGGTCATGATACACTAAATCAATATACCAATCATTTTTGTTCACTCTAGTTTCTACATTTTTAGTCTCACAACATAGGATTTCTACTCTTTATGTACAACTATTTTGATCTACTCCTTTTCAATTTTATTTGTGGAGTTTTAAACTTTTCTATCAATTAATATCTTATATTATTCATTCTTAACAAATAATTATAAGAAGAATCATATTTTACATCCTTATTGAAAACAATATATTCTTTATTAAGATTATGTCTATTGAGGAGACTCTAAATTTTGCATGCATAATCTCATTCCTAGACGTTATGTAGTGTCTCATGAGTCACTACAAGCTTAATCAACCACATAACTTCTCAATTCCTCTTATCATATTCATTTGTATCCTCTTTATTTTGATTAGTGTCACAACTTGTTTCCTGTCACTATTATGTCTAAATTATATTACTAAAAAAATCACGATCATTCTTTTCTTCTCATTAAATTTCCATTTATGTTCCAACATGATATGCCATAAAATGGTGTTGTTTATATCTCAAAATCACTAACACAAATTTTGATAATTAAATTTTATGTCATTATTTTTAACTCATCATGTTTGGAAATCTAGTTGTGTCCACTTGTAACTCAACATGTTTGAAAACCTAATTGTTGTCTTATCAAACTAAACAATTGAATGTCAATCCTTCTATAATATTATCGGGAGCTCAAATTTTAGCTCAAAAATCAGAGTTCTCAGAATGGCGTGAAACTTGAACGACCGTGTAGTGCTTGTCATTCTAAATCCGATGCACTTCGTTTTGTGAAAAATGGACTGCGTATGCTCCCGGAAATGAGTTATGTTTTTTTGCGCAAAAAAGCAAAAAAATTGTGACATGGAGCCCAGTCAGCAGCCCATACTATTGACGTGGCATGTTGATTGGGTAGGGTCCTTGTTTTGTCTTTTTCTTTCGGCAAATGATAACCTGCCAAGTAGCAGTATCTTATTGGTTTAATGGCTAGGTGATTTTGTGTGTTTTTATTGGGTTAAGTTTGGTCAAATGGGCAGAGGACGCATGGTGTAGCCTAGGGTCGCCATGTGCCCCCCCTCCACGGTGGTGCGGAGAAAAATTTTGTTTAGTTCGAGCGGAGGCGTCGAGGTTTGACCTCGCGACCTCCCATGCAACATGCACACCAAATACCCCAATGCCACATCATAAGACATGACATTATAACGTTCTCGCATTTATTTATTGTGTGTAATGTATTATGGCTAAGGGAGAGGGGGAAAGCCCTCGAATCATGCCACCAAGCTTCATAACCACTAGTGGGGGCTAATCCAAAGCCCAGAGTTTAATATTAAACCGATATTAATTAACTCTAAAACCGTGTTAATTAGCACATAACCCACACTTATTATCTCTAAACTGGATTAGCATAACATCATCGGATTAAGGGTTAAGCATTGTTTAATTAGCGCTAAATGTGCTTAATTAATTTAATGCAGATTAACTTGGCGGTGCGCCAAATCCGGCAAAACTGCCAATTTAACTCTAGTTAGCCGAATTTAGCTCCAGTTAGCTAAATTTAGGCCATAAATTGTGGGAAAAAATGAAAAGGCCATAAATTTTGGAGTTTTTGACCAAATCAGTTGTAGAAAGAGGCTAGATGACCATTCTTGGCCATTATGGAATTAATGGTGCATGTTTCAGAAGTAATGGAGCACTTCTAGATGGGATTTTTCTAGCTTTCAGTTTAAGGATGCCTTCGGCCACTAGAGGGTTAGGCCATATCTGCTTCACCTAGAGACCAATTGAAGAGAAAGAATAGGCTAGATAGCCATTCTTGCACATTCTAGACTCAATGGTGTAGGTTTAAGAAGCAATGGAGCACTTCTAGATGGGATTTTTCCAGCTTGAAGTTTAAGGATGCCCAGGGCCACCAAAGGGTTAGGCCATATCTGCTTCACATGGAGACCAATTGAAGCACAAGAAGAGGCTAAATAACCATTCTTGGACATTCTAGAATCAATGGTGCAGGCTTCAAAATTAATGGAGCACTTCTAGATGGGGTTTTTCCAGCTTAAATTTTAAGGATGCATGGGGCTACCAGAGGGTTAGGTCATATATGCTTCACCTGGAGACCAATTGAAGCACAAGAAGAGGTTAGATAGCCATTCTTGGCCATTTTGAGTTCATTGGAACAAGTTTCAAAACCATTTGAGCACTTCTCAATGGGTTTCTAGCAAAGTGAAGCCTATGGGTGCTATGGCCAACCAGCGTGTTGAACTAGTTCTTGGAGGATTTTGAGATAAAGATGATCTTGCAAGGGTCTTCTAGCCTCCATATGTTTGCAGCAGTAGCCTTTGTAGAAGTGTTGTAGCTATTTATCATCTTTTCTCTTTATGTGTTTTAGAGAAAAATATTATTTACGTACTTGTAGTGTTTTTATTACATGTTGATGCTTTTTCAAATTGGAGTAAGGGATCTTGATTCAAGATGCCCTTGTGTTGTTGATAGTTGCATGCTTGACTATAGGTCAGCAAGTGCAAGGTAAAAGAAAATTTGTATGAGTTGTTTCTTTGTAGGAGAAAATTCCATTTTAGTTCATCACTTTGATGTACTCTTCATGTTGAAACCTTGGGCATAATGAGAATGAATCATGCCTTCATATCTGATTCAAGGAGATGTAGACCAGGAGGGGTGAAATCCTTCAAAAATGGACTGTGCATTGTTGTTTGATGCATCTTTCCATTCAGTGTTTGATGATTTCATGTTTTAAAATTTGTTCATGGAATTCCCGTAAGAAAGACACTTGAAAGAAACTCTTGAAATGACATGTTGTTTAGTACAAATATTATGAACATAAGAAGCAAGCATGTTTATATACTAAAGAGGAACTTAGAGAGCATTTACTAATACTCCTCTATTCAGATCATTTGGTATTAGAGCTACAGGTTTTTTGTTAGCTTGTGTTTCTTTGTGCAAATAGGGTTTGACTATTGCAAGGTGAAAATGCTTACAAGGTTGAAACTCCAGAGAGGAGAAGGAAAAAATTTTGGTGCAGATTCCCAATTTGGAACAAGTAGAAGGAGGCCAAAGTTGCCACAATATCCACCTCAAGCTTCACCTACAAATATTCTTGAGGATTCATTAAGCATGTCTGTAGGAGGAGAGTCTAAAAGACTGAAAAAATATGAAAGCTTCAGAAAGGCTTTCTGGGGCATGTTAGGGATGGTGAATGTCCTCTATGAAGAGAGGAATTCACAACTACAAGGTGAAGGCTCTAGGCCTTCAAGAGGAGAAGGTTCTCCAAAACAGGAAGCAACCTTTGAAAGACACAGCAAAGGCAGTGGGCCCAAGCTCTTGGAAAGAATGTGCAGCAAAAAGCGACTCCAAGAGCAAGAGGAGAAAAAATTGGATCTTCAAATAGATAACATGGAGTTGAGAAGATTGTTGGAAAAGGGTAAAGAGGAGAAAAGGCACACATGTTTTTTAATGTAACAAGTTCTTTATGAGAAAATTGCAAAAATCTCTACTCCCGTACCAGCGAAGGAAACCTCTAAAGGTAAGCAAGTATGTGGTCATGGTGCAAATGGCGATGTTGCATGTGATTTTTGAAAACTTCTTCAAAACACACACCGCATGCCAGTGAATGAAAGTGGATGGCTTGAGTCATCTACAAGTTGGCCTTCATCATCATCATCAGAGGGTGGGAATGTGAATGGTAAGCTTAAAGAGTTTATCCATATTTCCAATACTACTTCTTCTACCCATGTATATAATAATACCTTTGCAACATTTGGGCAACATACCAAGGGCATAGGTATGAGGTTTCTCTCCAAGATGGGCTACAAAGGTGGAGGCCTTGGAATAAATGGTCAAGGAATTACCAACCCTATTTTGGTTGAGGAAAGGCCAAAATACATGGGGTTGGGTTATGGTCACCATGAGTATGGAGAGTGCTCTAAAAATCTTGAACCACATCAAGCCTTCAAGAAGGATATTTCATCACCTGGAGAAAATTGTCGTAGCAGTAGCACTAAAGACAGGTATAACTCTCAAGAGGATTATTCAAAGCATGGTGATTTTGATTATTTGTTGGAGAAAATTCCTTGTACTTTTTGTGAACCTTTTGACCATTGTGTGGCTATGTGTGAGAAACGCATGGTAATGGTTAAGAGGATGGACCAAATTTTGTGCATCAAGAATATTGACTCCCATTCATAAGAGATAACTTCTATTTATGTGAACAAGAGGAATTTTTTATGTGTTCATCGCCAAGTGCATGGACATGATATTGAACTTTGTTGGAAGTGGCATCTAGAACTTCGTTCGAGGAAAGGTAAAAGGGTTGTCACATGATTCAAGGGAGACAAAAGGTAGCAAAAAGGGTTCTTCACAATCCTAAGTGACCTCCTCAAGACAATATTGTGAAAAAAGAGAACCCACAAGCCTAGGAGAGGCAAGATTGGGTAGACTTCTTGTAGAGTTGTTTTGAAATTTTTGTAATTACTTGTTGTCATTACCTTTCGAAAGTACTTTTGTAAAGTGAACATTATTGTCACTATGTTCAGCAAGTAGATGTTGTTTTATTTGATGTAATTTTTTTGTCTTGATAGTCCACATGTTTATGGACTTTGTGAATGTACAAATTGTCGTCCAGAAATTGTCTACTAGTTGTCTCATATTCACCAATACCAGTATCATGTTGAAACTTGTGTGAATGAATCGTGTTGTTAAGATTGTTTAAAGATAACTATGTTTTGTAGGCAAAGCCAAACATCATGAAATTTTTTGCAGCAAATTACTTACATGTACAAGCTCAGTTTGAAGACACAAAAGCAAGTTGATTTTTTTATGATCTCCAAGATGAGGTCAAGTTTGTCTTCAAGATGAAGTGTTTTTTTGGAGTCGTGTAAAGATGAGTTTTAAGAGAATATTCAAATTCCACTCATCAATGTTTGTTCTGCAATAGCGATAAGGATTATGGCTCAATTCTTAATAGGACAAAATTTCTTCATGAGGAAGATAAGTGAAGTGCCTTGATTGGGGCTTGAAGGGAACTAATTTAAATTTTTACATTGCAATTGAGTTTTGGGATATTTCTGAGTTCTTACTTCTTCAATTTAATAATTGAAAGTTTTCTTTTGGAGACCAAAAGATTTCAATTGGGAGATATGATCAGGAGCTCAAAATTTAGCTCAAAATCTAAGTTATTGTAATGACGTGAAATCTGAACGACCACGTAGTGCTCGTCGTTCTGAATTTCGTTTCATGAAAAATGGACTTCGTATGCTCTCGGAAATGAGTTCTGTCTGTTTGCACAAAAAGGAAAAAAAATGGCGATAGGGAGCCCAGTCAGCAGTCTGTACTGCTGACGTGGCATACTGACTGGGCAGGATCCATGTTTTATCTTTTTCCTCCAGTGAGTGATAACCTTCCAAGTGGCAGTACTTATTGGTTGAATGGTTGGGTGATTTGGCGTGTTTTTATTGGGTTAAGTTTTGTCCAATGGAGAGAGGACACGTTGTGCGGCCTAGGGCCGCCATGTGCCCCGCCCTCCATGGTGGTTCGAGGAAAATTTTTGTTAATTCCGGGCGAAGACGTCGGGGTTCGACCTCGCGACCTCCCATGCAACGCGCGCACCAAATGCCACCACACCACATCATAAGATTTAAACATTATAACATTGCTGCATTTATTTATGGTGTGTAATGTATTATGGCGGAGGGAGAGGGGGCTAGCTATGCGACCATGCTTCATAACCATCGGTGGGGGCTAATCCAACACCTGAAGTTAAATATTAAACCGAGATTAATTAACTCTAAAATCGTGTTAATTAGCGCATAACTCACACTTGTTATCACTAAACTAGATTATCATAACAACGTCGGATTAAGGGTTAAGAATAGGTTAGTTAGCACTAAATGCGCTTAATTAATTTAATTCAGATTAACTTGGCGGTCCACCAAATCCAACAGAACTGCTAGTTTAACTCCAGTTAGCCGAATTTAGCTCCAGTTAGCTTAATGTAGACCAGAAATTGTGGGAGAAATTGAAAAGGCCATAACTTTCGGAGTTTTCGACCAAATCAGGTGCAGAAAGAGGATAGATGACCATTATTGGCCATTCTGGAATCAATGGTGTAGGTTTCAGAAGCAATGGATCACATCTAGATGGGATTTTTCCAGCTTGAATTTTAAGGATGCCTAGGGCCACCAGAGGGTTAGGCCATATCGGCTTCACCTGGATACTAATTGAAGAGAAATAAGAGGTTAGATAGCCATTATTGCACATTCTAAACTCAATGGTGTAGGTTTCAGAAGAAATGGATCACTTTTATATGGGATTTTTCCAGCTTGAATTTTAAGGATCCCCAGGGCCACTACAGGGTTAGGTCATATCTACTTCACCTGGAGATGAATTGAAGCACAAGAAGAGGCTAGATAGCCATTCTTGGCCATTCTGGACTCAATGGTGTAGGTTTCAGAAGAAATTGAGCACTTCTAGATGGGATTTTTCCAACTTGAAGTTTAAGGATGCTCAGGGCTACCAGAGGGTTAGGCCATATCTGCTTCACCTGGAGACCACTTGAAGCACAAGAAGAAGTTAGATATCCATTCTTAGCCATTATGAGTTCATTGGAATGGGTTTCAGAACCATTTGATCCATTCTAGATGGGTTTCTAGAAAAGTGAAGCATATGGGTGCTATGGACAACCAACGTGTTGAACCAGTTCTTGGAGGATTTTGAGATGGAGATGATCTTGTAGGGGTCTTCCAACCTCCATATGTATGCAGAAACAACCTTTGCAGCAGTCCTATAGCTATTTATCATCTTTTCTATTTATGCATTTTAGAGAAAATTATTTATGTACTTGCAGTGTTTTTAGTACACATTGATGCTCTTTCAAATTGGAGTAAGGGATCTTGATGCAAGATGCCCATGTGTTGTTGATAGTTGCATGCTTGACTGTAGGTCAACAAGTGCAAGGTAAAAGAAACTTTGCAGGAGTTGTTTCTTTGTAGGAGAAACTTACAATTTTAGTTCAGCACTTTGATGTTCTCTTCATGTTGAAACCTTGAGCATAATGAGAATGAATCATGCCTTTAGAGTTGATTCAAGGAGATGTAGCCCAAGAGGGGTGAACTGATGCAGGAGCATCCAGCTCAGAGGAGGCGAAAGATGGTTAGTTGTCTCGGTGATTGGCACTTGTTTATGGACAGGTTATTAAACCTTTGTTTCTTTTAATTACTTTATTATTCGTCAGTTGGACAAAGACAATAAGACTAGGAATATAAAATGTTTTTTGTAGTTAGTTAGAAGTTTATTTTTGTTTACAAAAATAAATTGGCAATGTAGTTAGAAGCATTCGGTTGATAGTTCAACCGAAAACCAGAACTAATTTACACCTGTAGGTATTTAAACAGAAGAAAAATCATATGGAGGGGTTCAGAAAATTTTCGTCCCTCAAGAGAATAGGAGAAAGAAGACAAACGAGAATAATAAAATTCTGCAACCAGTATTACTTTCAGCCTTAACTGTTAGTGTACATCTATGCATTGTGAAGTTATAGTATCATTTCCAGTTCACATTATGTGTAGTATCTATGTGTGATTGTGCTCACGAATTGATTCATTTTAACAACTGAAATTAAACAAACATTACTGCGTGGAAAGAGGAGAGAAATTTGTTTTTTTGTGTCATGCGCTAGCAGGCTACAAGAACAGAAGCAATACGTACAATAAACAACATCGGATTTCTATTTCCGTTAATCATAGCCAAACAAAACAAAGAAGAAATCGCATACGAAGATCAGGTGAGTTCATATATACCGAAAACATTTTTCAAAATTCTTTACAGATATAATATTCTGGTATAAATCAGTTTAAAAGAAGTCTATTAAGTGCCGACTCAGTCCAAGAGAAAACAAAGCAATGTTACAGCGGAACGAGGGTTGAACCAACAAA
Organism: Pinus albicaulis; assembly: GCA_034641835.2. Classification (NCBI taxonomy): domain Eukaryota; kingdom Viridiplantae; phylum Streptophyta; class Pinopsida; order Pinales; family Pinaceae; genus Pinus; species Pinus albicaulis. The sequence continues at coordinate 111,463,928 of CM076583.1, read as the reverse complement.
TAACAGAGTTACAATGAAACGCACAGTTTCCACATATCTTATACCTGACACTACATTACGTTGCGAAGTTTGCCAACCAACAAGGTTTGGCCACATAACTGTGGGTAGCAGAAACAAGAAACTTTAATAAACCCTAAATAAACAGAGCCTTGACAAACCCTAGCCACAAGAACAAGAAAAAACGGAGTCGACCCTACCGAAGGTTTTGATCGCTGAAGAAGACGAGCCCAGGGTTTTGGTAGAAGGAAGGGACCTGCACAATCGACAGAAAAAATAGACCAGAGTTAGAACGTGATAACTGGAGATGCGTTATCAAAGGAATAGTGTAAACCTGTAAATAAATTGAACAAGGAGTAGTCGAATTCACCTGAATTTTTGGGACTGGACAGAGTTAAGCGGCCAGGTTTATGAGCCAAGCAGTTCCTGCTCACGAAGGAGCACATCGGTTAGAGTCACGGAGAGAAGTGGCACATTATAAAATTGGAAAAGAGAAATTACCTGTAAAACTTGTTGAATACGAACGTGACCATAGGAACCCTGGTTGGCCGCACCTGTAAAAATTAAAAAGAAGTGAGAGAGGCATACAGGTGAAACCGATAAACCTGAAAAACCGGAGAGATTGCCATAGAAAGAGCACACATACAGTCGCGATGTCATTACAGAAATCGGAGGAAATCTAGTGAAGGCCAAGACCACACGACAGAAGCAGAGTAAGCATTGTTCGAATGCACAAGGTGTTCCACACCTCACCAAAGAAACGCACAGACTTGCAGAGAAACCATCGCGAAGTTCAGGAAGCCGGCGGAGGTCGAGCAGACCCTCCTCCCAAACCAGTCAGTGGAAAATAACAGTGAAACCAGAGCATAGTTGCAAATGTGAAAGGGAGGCGCGGGAACCGGTGCAGAGTTAATAACCCAGAACTCGAGAGAACAGAGTGATCAATGTGAAGCGGATTGTCATGACATGCCACAGATTGCACGTACTCCTTTCTTAAATGAGAGTAATGACGTGTATTGAAATTTCCAGTTAACCATTGATAAAATCCATACATTTGAGTTGGCGTATGGTTAAATAGACCCACAAACATCACATTTAAATATTTATTGTTCGAAACATTGCTTTCGCGCCATCTGTACACGGAGGTACATTCAGGTCTTTGTCATTTTTGGTATCAGAGCAGGTTGCTGAATAGTGGACATGGAGGTTGGAAGGCGAGGACGAGGAAGAGGAAGAGCAATTCGCAGAGTAGCAGAAGAGGGGTTGAGAGAGGAGATTTGAATTTTGAATGAACGACTAGCAGCAATAGAGGCTGGAAGGAGAAGAGACCCCACAGGAGGGGATGACAGTGACGAAGAGGTTGCAGAAACAGCAGATGATTTTGAAGGGGAGGCACCTGAACTCAGATTATTGAGGTCAATTTTTTTATCCAGTCATAAGCCAAAGCATGAACTTTCTACTTATGATGGAAGTTTTTCAGCAGATGTGTTGCTGGATTGGCTTAGTGAAGTGAAAAAATATTTTGATTTTGAGGAGATCAGTGAAGACAAGAGGGTGAAGTTCGCTGCCACCAAGTTGAAGGGACATGCGTCCTTGTGGTGGGACAAAATTCAGGTAGAAAGGAAGAGGCTAAATAAACAGCCTATAAAGAAGTGGGCCAGAATGGAGGCCAAGCTGAAAGAAAATTTTCTGCCTAAAGATTATCAAATTATGTTGTACAGGCAAGTACAGAATTTGAGGCAAAGGGGAGTGACGGTCAAAGAGTATACAGAAGAATTTTATAAGTTGAATTTGAGGGCAGGATATATAGAAGATACCCCAGAAAAAACAGCAAGTTTTGTGAATGGATTGAAAGGGGAGATACTGGATGAAATTGGTATTCTCTCACCCAAAACTTTGGATGAGGCATATCAGTTTGCCTTGAAGGCGGAAGAGAAAATAATCAGGAAGCAGAATGCCAGAAGAGGAGGTGGATCTGGCATAGGAAAGGGGAAGGCTTTTGGCAGAGGTAGAGATACAGTTTCCAATGAAGAGGGCAGCAGTTCCAAGTCCGCAGGAACAACAGAAAAAGACAACAGCACTAGAGGGGGATGACCAAACCAGCGAGGGAGAGGTCATGGTCGGGGCAGAGGAGCTGTCCAGTGCTATAGGTGCCACAAGTGGGGGCACAAGTCGTATGAATGTCCTGAAGGAGAACAAGCAGGTGGGAGAGGAACGTATGTTGCACAAACAGAGGAGGCGGAAGCACCTCCTCAGGAAGTGGAAAATGCACCAGAGACAGGGGAAGCCTTGGTACTGAACAAGGTACTGATAAAACCAGCAAAGGAAATTGTGGAACCAGATCAGAGAAAGGCCTTATTCCGGACAGTTTGCAAATCACAGGGCAAGTGTTGCAAACTAATAATTTACAGCGGAAGCACCGATAATTTGGTGGCCACGGAAATGGTGGAGAAATTGGGATTGAAAAGGCTGAAACATCCCACTCCTTATAAAGTGTCGTGGCTGCAAAAGGGGCATCAACTGTTGGTGGACGAATAGTGCGAAGTAGAATTCCAGATAGGCAGATACAGGGACAAAATTATCTGCGACATCATGCCAATGGATGTTTGTCATATAATGTTAGGAAGGCCCTGGCAGTATGACAGAAAAGTAACTCATGATGGGAAGATGAACTGTTATAATTTTGTCAAAGATGGGGTCAAGCACACGCTTGTGCCCATCAAGGAGGAAAATACAGCAGAAGCTAGTGGAGTAAAAGCGTTGCTGCTGGGGGGAAAAGAGTTTTTGAAACAAATTGAAAATAATGATGTGAATTTTGTTGTTGTGAGGAGGCCAAAGACAGTGGTACTGCACACCAAGATTTCAGATTTACCAGAGGAGATTCAAGATATGTTGCAGGATTTTGGTGATATCATAGTGGACGATCTTCTGGATGAACTGCCTCCCAAGAGGAATATCAGTCACTGTATTGACTTTATACCAGGAGCTAGTCTGTCGAATAAAGCAGCCTATCGCATGAGTCCTAAGGACAATGAGGAGATTAGGAAGCAGGTGCAAGAATTGCTAGATAAAGGGCTGATTAGAGAGAGCATGAGCCCCTGTGCAGTTCCGACAGTTTTGGCTCCGAAGAAAGGAGGCGAGTGGTGAATGTGCACAGACTCCAGGGCTATTAATAAAATTACTATCAGGTACAGGTTTCCATTGCCGAGAATGGATGATATGATGGACTGTTTGAGTGGGGCAGCTTATTTTTCGAAGATTGACTTGAAGAGTGGGTACCATCAGATTAGGATTCGAGAGGGGGATGAGTGGAAAACAGCCTTCAAGACGAACGAAGGGTTGTATGAGTGGCTGGTGATGCCATTTGGCCTGAGTAATGCCCCTAGTACGCTCATGCGCCTAATGAACGAAGTGCTGAAAGAGTTCATTGGGAAGTTTGTAATCGTTTATTTAGATGACATATCGATTTTCAGCAAGACACGGGAGGAACACTTCAGGCATGTTCGAAGTGTGTTGAGGAAGCTGCAGCAGAACAAGCTGCTGATAAATCTGAAGAAGTGTACTTTTTTCTAGCGTGAGTTGATATATCTGGGTTTTGTTATTGCAGAAAACGAGTTGAAGATGGACCCAGAAAAGGTTGCAGCTATAGTTAGCTGGCCATCCCCGAAGAGTTTATTTGAAGTCCGAAGTTTTCACGGATTAGCGAGTTTTTACAGGAAATTCATCAGGAATTTCAGTGAAATCTGCGCACCCATGTTGGATACGATCAAGAAGGTAAATCAGCCTTTTTGCTGGACAGAGGCAGCGGAGAAAAGTTTTCAGACTTTAAAGAAGAAGATCACAGAGAGACCGATATTGAGGCTACCTGATTTCAACAAAAATTTTCAAGTTCGTTGTGACGCCAGCGGTACAACCATTGGGGCAGTACTTAGTCAGGAAGACAGGTCGGTCGCCTATTTCAGTGAGAAGCTAAACGAGAGTAGACAGAAGTACTCAACCTACGACAAGGAATTCTACGCAATTGTTCAAGCATTGAAGCATTGGAGACATTATCTATTAAGTAATGAGTTCGTTTTATTTTCGGATAATTCTGCATTACAGTACATTATGCAGCAACATAAGTTGAACCATAAACATGCAGAATGGGTTGAGTATCTACAAAGTTTTAAATTTGTACTGAAACATATTAGTGGAAAGGCCAACAAGGTGGCAGATGCGTTGAGTAGGAGGACTTTACTCTTGCAGGAAAGTACAATGCAGGTTTTGGGCTTTGAGCACTTGAGGGATCTGTATCAGACAGATGCAGACTTTAAGGAGGCTTATGAGGCCTGCCAAAACCCTCTGTTAAGGAATAATAGTCCATGGTTGGACTACAATTTGCAGGAGGGATTATTGTTCAGGGGAGGACAGTTATGCGTTCCCGACTGTTCGATGAGGGAGAACATTATTCGGGAAAAGCACAGTGGAGGTCTAGCTGGACATTTTGGTATAGACAAATCATTTTCGCAGGTTGAGCATTTTTGGACAAGGTTGCGACGGGACGTGCAGAGATACGTGAGCAGATGTAAAACATGTCAATTGGCGAAAGGTTGCAGTCAAAATGCAGGCCTTTATATGCCACTGCCTATTCCGAGCAGACCATGGGACTCAGTCAGCTTGGACTTTGTCTTAGGTCTGCCTAGGACACAGTGGGGTTTTGATTCAGTGATGGTGGTGGTGGATCGTTTTTCGAAGATGGCACATTTTATACCTTGCAGGAAAACCAGTGATGCTACTCATGTAGCACACTTGTTTTTCACAGAGATTGTTATACTGCATGGTCTACCGAAGTCCATCATTTCCGACAGGGATGTGAAGTTCACCGGACATTTTTGGCGAACCCTATGGAAGAAGTTGGGCACTCAGTTACAATTCAGCTCCGCTTACCACCCACAGACTGATGGACAAACAGAGGTGGTAAACAGGAGTCTGGGAAATCTACTACGGATTTTAATAGGCGAAAATTCTCGAATGTGGGACCGCGTGCTTGCTCAGGCAGAGTTCGCATACAACGATTCACCGAATCGCAGCACCGGTTGTAGTCCCTTCCAGATCTTATATGGCATGCATCCTCGCGGATTGCATGAGCTATGGGACTTAGGGAAACTCGAAAAACGAAGTGCTGATGGGGAATATTTCGCCCAAGCCATGAGCGACTTACATGAGCAGGTGAAGCTGAAGTTGCAGGACAGCAGTCAGAAGTACAAGCAGCGGGCTGATTCAAAAAGGCGGGAAGTTCAGTTTAATGTTGGAGATGAAGTCCTTGCACACTTGCACAAGGAACGGTTTCCAAAAAGGGAATATAAAAAACTGAAATTTAAAAAGATTGGCCCCTGCAAAATCATACGCAAGTTTTCTGCCAATGCTTATGAATTGCAGTTGCCGCCAGGGATAGGTATTTCACCCATCTTTAATGTGGCAGATCTGTTTCCTTATGTTGCTGGTCCTGAGGATGACGCAACAGCGAGGCCAGAACGAGACACCAAATTTGAGGAGAGTTCTTGGATGAGACAGATGCCTACGGCACAGCCCCTTGAGATCGAGATTATTCTCGACACACAGGTCGCCAAGCTCACACGTAGGAAATAATATCTACAATATTTGGTCAAGTGGAAGAACCGTCCGATTGAGGACAGTTCGTGGCTTGAGGCGACGCAAATATGAAAAGCAGGTTAATCAGTCGATGATCTCATGGAGCGGAGCCATGACTTTTTGCCACCCCGGGAGCCTGATGCAGGAGCATCCAGCTCAGAGGAGGCGAAAGATGGTTAGCTGTCTCGGTGATTGGCACGTGTTTATGGACAGGTTATTAAACATGTGTTTCTTTTAATTACTTTATTATTCGTCAGTTGGACAAAGACAATAAGACTAGGAATATAAAATGTTTTTTGTAGTTAGTTAGAAGTTTATTTTTGTTTACAAAAAGAAACTGGCAATGTAGTTAGAAGCATTTGGTTGACAGTTCAACCGAAAACCAGAACTGATTTACACCTGTAGGTATTTAAACAGAAGAAAAATCATATGGAGGGGTTCAGAAAAGTTTCGTCCCTCAAGAGAATAGGAGAAAGAAGACAAACGAGAATAATAAAATTCTGCAACCAGTATTACTTCAGCCTTAATTGTTAGTGTACATCTGTGCATTGTGAAGTTATAGTATCCTTTCCAGTTCGTATGATGTGTAGTATATGTGTGTGATTGTGCTCACGAATTGATTCATTTTAACAACTGAAATTAAACAAACATTACTGCGTGGAAAGAGGAGAGAAATTTGTTTTATTGTGTCATGCGCTAGCAGGCTACAAGAATAGAAGAAATATGCATAATAAAAAACAGTGGAGTTCTATTTCTGTTAATCATAGCCAAACAAAACGAAGAAGAAATCGCATATGAAGATCAAGTGAGTTCATATATACCGAAAACATTTTTCAAAATTCTTTACAGATATAATATTCTGGTATAAATCAGTTTAAAAGAAGTCTATTAAGTGTCGACTCAGTCCAAGAGAAAACAAAGCAATGTTACAGCGGAACGAGGGTTGAACCACCAAATAACAGAGTTACAATGAAACGCACAGTTTCCACATATCTTATACCTGACACTACATTACGTTGCGAAGTTTGCCAACCAACAGGGTTTGGCCACATAACTGTGGGTAGCAGAAACAAGAAACTTTAATAAACCCTAACTAAACAGAGCCTTGACAAACCCTAGCCACAAGAACAAGAAAAAACAGAGTCGACCCTACCGAGGGTTTTGATCGCTGAAGAAGACGAGCCCAGGGTTTTGGTAGAAGGAAGGGACCTACACAGTCGACAGAAAAAATAGACCAGAGTTAGAACGTGATAACTGGAGATGCGTTATCAAAGGAATAGTGCAAACATGTAAATAAATTGAACAAGGAGTAGTCGAATTCACCTGAAGTTTTGGGACTGGACAGAGTTAAGCGGCCAGGTTTACGAGCCAAGCAGTTCCTGCTCACGAAGGAGCACATCGGTTAGAGTCACGGAGAGAAGTGGCACATTATAAAATTGGAAAAGAGAAATTACCTATAAAACTTGTTGAATACGAATGTGACCATAGGAACCCTGGTTGGCCGCACCTGTAAAAATTAAAAAGAAGTGAGAGAGGCATACAGGTGAAACCGATAAACCTGAAAAACCGGAGAGATTGCCATAGAAAGAGCACACATACAGTCGCGATGTCATTACAGAAACCGGAGGAAATCTAGTGAAGGCCGAGACCACACGACAGAAGCAGAGTAAGCATTGTTCGAATGCACAAGGTGTTCCACACCTCACCAGAGAAACGCACAGACTTGCAAAGAAACCCTCACGAAGTTCAGGAAGCCAGCGGAGGTCGAGCAGACCCTCCTCCCAAACCAGTCAGTGGAAAATAATGGTAAAACCGGAGCATAGTCGCAAATGTGAAAGGGAGGCGCAGGAACCGGTGCGGAGTTAATAACCCAAAACTCGAGAGAACAAAGTGATCAATGTGAAGCGGATTGTCACGATATCCCACAGATTGCACGTACTCCTTTCTTAAATGAGAGTAATGACATGTATTGAAATTTCCAATTAACCATTGACAAAATCCATACAGCTGAGTTGGCGTATGGTTAAATAGACCCACAAACATCACATTTAAATATTGACTGTTCGAAACATTGCTTTCGCGCCATCTGTACACGGAGGCACATTCAGGTCTTCGTCATGAACTCCTTCAACAATGGATTGTGTATTTATGTTTGATGCTTCTTTCCATTCAATGTTTGATGATTTCAAGTTTTAAAAAAATTTCATGGAATTACCGTAAGAAAGACACTTAAAAGAAACTCTTAAAATAACCTGTTGTTCAGTACAAATCTTATTCACATAAGAAGCAAGCATGTTTATATACTGAAGAGGAACTTAGCAGAGCATTTACTAATACTCCTCTATTCAGATCATAATCACATCAAAAGTCCATAATTGTTTCCACCAAATTAATGACAAATGTCGGGAAACTGGTTTTTGAAATATTCAAACTTGACAAATTCAAGAAAATCAAACTGACACATTGACCCTTTTGCCACAAAATTGTTATGCACAAATAGAATTGTGAATGGGTTGTGGTCAATGAAAGTTTTATTCTTGTACAAAAATTACTTCCAAACAAATTCTTCAAAAAACAAAAAATATACAATGGTGAGAACAAAAAATAAACACAATAAAAACTCTCCCAAAACCAAAAACATGGAAAACTAGATTGATTTTTCATTATATTCCTTTCAATGTTACAATAAATTATATACATGCCTAAACATTCAGAAACCTCCTAACCATTAACCTTGGATTATAACATAATTGTAGCTCCCTTGACTGAATCTACAAAATACCATGGGAAAAAACATCATATGCAAAACCATGTGCAAAACCATGGGTGGGTCCACCCAGCATCCTTGGGTCCACCCCCCATCCTTGGGTCTACCCAACTATCCTTGGGTCCCCATAATTAAAAAAGGATTTGGGGTGCTTCCCTGGAACCCTGTGCAGAGGTGTTATTGCCCCCTGCAAACCCCCCAGCAAGGGGTGCTGCCACCCCTTACACCCGGCAACGTAACAACGCCTGAGGCTAGTCATGCAAAGAATATAACACATACCCAACATTCAACCCTTCTCGAACACACTTCTATGACTTCACCACCTATAATGAAATTATGTTCAAATTGTTCTTAAAACTTTTCTATGACCCTTGTAACATGGTCTCTATGGATCTTGTGATGTGTTATGTAGCCCGTGTGACACATAGCATTACTCCCCCACAACCTACTGATGTATGTGTGTTGTATGTATGCAATTTTCTCTTGTAATAAGTTCAAGAGACTACAGTTCCACCCTTACTACAACAAGTTACTTTGGTTCTTTGCATCATAGTCAATTTCTACACTTGCCTTGTGGTGATTCTACCTCTATGTTTAGTGTGTAGAGGCTTTCTCTCCTACACAATCTTACCACTTATAACTTTGTGCACCTTCCTTGTAGTACACCTATTATGTAACAATGCCTCATTATGGTTTGGATTTGTGTTGGTGATGTACTTTGTTTTGATCCTAATTCAATAATTATAGCTCATTGATTCGTTGTTACACATTCCACACTCAAATTTTTATAATATTCCTACTTTTGACTTTTTTTATTATAGTTAGCAAGTTATTTTTTTGAGTAAACCTGACAATGTATAATTTGATCAACCTCTATCTAACTTATATATTAGTATTTCCTCAATTTATTGTTATAATACTTCATTTGATTTCTCATCATCTTATCCTCACTACCAAAATTATGATACTATATTACATACAAAATAAATGAACAATATACATGTAAAGTATAATAAAGTAGTGATTTCTATTCATATTCAAAAGATATCAATAAAATCTAATACACCTCATATCCCAACAAGAGGTGAGACAATAAGAACCTTATTGGTGATAAACAAAACTTTATGGCTATCTTAAAAATAATTAAGTTTTTAATTATCATAATTTGAATGTGTACAAAAGATTATGAGGACGGACTTATTGGTGATAAACAAAACTTTATGGCTATCTTAAAAATAATTAAATTTTTAATTATCATAATTTGAATGTGTATAAAAGATTATGAGGATGGAGTTGTCTATGGACGCAACAGAATAGCTAGCAGTTTTTTGCCGGAATCTGGTAAAAAAAATACAAAAAATCAGATAGTTGGAGTATTTGAATTGCATTTTTTATGGTGAAAATGGATTCAGCACCATCAAAAACCCTTAGGACACCCAAAATACTAAAGTTTAATGATTATAACCCAGATTTGCAAAAATCTTTGCTAAAATTTTTGGTAATCTTACTGAAATTTCTAGATTATTCTATGAGTTTTTTAAACTACAAAATTTTAATTTATAAAATGTGATTGACTCATTGATACCAGTAAATACCCCAACTACCCAACCAAAAAAAAGCAAAGCTTTATAGAATGTGGTTGACTCATTGTTACCAATAAACGCCCCAACTACCCAAAAAAGCTAAAAGAAACATGCTAAAAACTTAGTTAAGTGAGACTAGTAGCTGGGTTTCCAAAAATAATGTTATACATCTGTCAAACCAGAATTTTAGATGATGCCACTTGAAAGGTCACTAAAACACTCTGAACTATAGTAATTCCCAATAAGATGCCAATAAAATATCCTATTCGGAACATTGAGGATGCGGTTAAACATCTTCTCATAGACACTGCATTACAAACATACATGTGTTGAAATAATAAGACGAGGTAATCTCCCTAAAGAGAATATTAGTGAAGTGGAAGTTGTGGCTCTGAAGCTTCTAAAATAGAATGATACGGTGATCATGAACACTATATAAGCTATGACCGAAAAATTGTTAAAAAAAGTTACTAACGCAATCATGAGTTCTTCCATGGATAGTGAAAAGAATAAAAAGCTTGTTCCTAAGATTCCCATCATTCCCTGCATTTTTGTAATTTCAAGGATTCATAAAGAAAATGTTCCTCTTAAATCACGATATGCATTGAGTAGCAGTCCAATCATGTACCATCCTAGTTATTTGATGAATTGTTATATTGAGGAGCAGTCCAGTCATGTACCATCTTAGTTATTTGATGAATTTTAACAATGGAAAATTGTGAATTTGACCATTTTTATAATTTTGCAAATTTTTATAGTGAAATAAATTTTCATTAAAAAAAAAAAAAATTATTAAAATGGTAAGGAAAATTTCTTTAAAATAAAGATCATTTATTATAAAATTAATTTTATTTCATAAATCAATTGTACATTTGTGAGCTAGAAGTATGTATTAGTTTAAATATACAATTCAAATAAGAATGCCCTCTATCAATTATAAACATCATTGGCTCACCAACATATAAATAGGCAACAATTTTAGTGGATAAAAGTAAAGATTTTGTTGGTAAAATAAATTCCTTTGTGATAGACTTACTGTCTTAGGTGGACAAAATCAAGAAGTATGGTTTGAGGATATTTAAAATGTCCCTTTAAAATTAATTATAAACATCATTGATGTTGAAAAATCAATAAATTAGCAAATTAGGGTTGATTTCACAAGAGGGAAACCCAACCAATCCTCTTTTTACAGAATCAGATCAAAGTGAGATATCCAAGGCCCAAAAACCAAGGCCAAGACTTGCCACAAGATCCACGTCAGCCCTCCTTCAAAAAAATTTCAGGCAATTCAAATTCAACAAATTCAAATCTGGATTGTTTGGCTCTGCAATACCTCTGAAAATTTTGGCCCAGTAATAGATCTTAAATTTCACACGTTTGACATAGCTGGTCAACGCTCACAAAATTTGTTCAAAATTTGGATTTTTTGGCTCTGCAATACCTCTGAAAATTGACATTCACTCTCCTTCTTTTGAATTTTTCACTAGTGCTCTTTCTCTTTCTTGGCACAGAAATTGATGTCCAAATGAGGTTGAATGGCACTGTATTTATGGTTGTCCAGGAGATTGAATAGGTGCTTTTCATGGATGACTTGACAAGGAGGGCCGACTTGGTCTTGTGGTGACAAAACTTAACTTTTTGACTCGAATAAAATGAATTTTCTTTTTCTTACAAGTAGTCCAAATGAGACTTTGACTCAAGTACATTTTTTGACTCATGACAAATTTACTTTTGACCCAATAAACCATAGAAGCATGAAGAACATGCTTTGACTAGAAACATAATAATAACAATGAATGTATTAAATGAATATAATAAGTATTTCAATAGTATAGTTGAGTTACATTATGAAGACCTAAACTAGCTACTCTTTTCAACAATTTGGTTCACTAACATAAAAATAAGTAAAAGTTCTAGCAAATAATCTCAAAGAAAAATTTCTTCCCCAACCATCCATAGGTTTACCGACATAGAAAGATCATTAAAGAAAATGTCCTTTGGAAAACCAAGGATTCTTAAAGAAAACATTCCTCTTACACCAATTGTAAACACTTCTCAATAACTTTCAAATTCCTTAAAGAAAATATATATTTTAGATCATTTGTAAACACCAAAACGAAGGGAATATTTTTTTTTTTTTTTTTAATAGTAGATAAACTCAGAAATTCTTAGTAAAATGAATTCCCTTGTCGAAGATGTAGTGCATTTTTTGGAAAAATCAAGATTGATGAGAATGACTAATTAGTTAGTTTTGATGTGGTTTTGTTTTTCCCTGAAATTCTTGTTGTGAAATAATCATAATTATGAAACATAATTGATGAGGAAACAACCAATTTGAAAAATGTATATTTGAAATATGCCTATTTCAATTTTGGAGGAACACATCAAACACATCTTTATGGGTTCTCCTCTATTGTGTATCGTTGCCAACCTCCACATGGAAACATTTGAGAAACATGATCTAGAATCATTTCTACAATAACTTAAACATTGAAAATGCTTGATGGATGACATAAACATGATTTGGCATCACATACTAGAGGGTTCGTTTAAGTTTTTAAATATCTAAGTAGTCAAAATGAGAGATGATAGATTCAACACCCAAAAAAAACCCGGGTGCACTCAAATTATGAAATTTTAGCAAATGATATATGATTTTAGTGATTCTCCTAAATTTAAAGTTAGCTTTTGGAAAAATTGGTTAGAAAATGTGACTAGGAAAATACAAAAAGTCAAATGTTTAGGCTATAATTATTGAATCCACCATGTGAGTTGAAGATAAAAAGAACATACCTTTTTTTGGATGTCCTCATCACCAAACAATATGATTTTTATTTGGCTCATAAAGCCTCTAAGTAGAATATGCACATAGATGGATACATGCGCAATAACTCTCATCACTTTTCACCTCAAAAACTTGAGTAATTAGCACCTTCGTGATAGGAGCCATCAAGGTCTCCAATAATGACAATGCAGTACAATAGTTAATATATTTGTCAAAGGGTATTTAAAGGTAGTGGTTATAAACCTAAGAAAATTGACAAAGAAATTGCATAAGCAAAGGGGACCCTTACTTAGTCAAAGGGAAGAAGAAAGGGAATGAATTCAAATCTTGCTCCCTGACATAAAAGGATCAACCAATAAACTTATGATAATGTTAATGTTAACATTATGAGAATGTTAATGTTAACATGAAGTAAGCATTCTTTCCTTTGAACACCAAAGATAGAATTATAGATTTTGGTGAAAGACCCCATCAACTGAAGTTGATACAAGGCACTTACTCCGTTTCATTTACATTAGGTAAATTGGTAGATGTACACACATTAGAATGGATTATATGGAAGATATAATAAATGGAGTGAAGAAATAGACAATAGTGAGGCATGGCATAAAATTTATCACCTAGTTTGTGGATGAGGAAAATATCATTCATGTCAAAGAGGACCATTATGAAAAAATAAAGTGAGAGAAACCCTAGAGATTGAGCTAAGCCCAATTAATATAATTAGGGAGAAAGGTCCAAGGCTAAGTGTAATATGGATATCAAAGTTTCACTTATTAAAATAAGCAAAATACAACATCTCATTAATTATATTAATCCATAAAATAGTTAAAATCATACAAGATTTTTAGGGTCAACCATTAATTTTTTAAGAGCTATTAAATGTTCTCAAAATACAAGGTATGTGTGGTTGCATTAAATTACATAACTTTGAAACTTCAATCAATGTTATCTCATAAACTAGGAAATGTATTGATTTTATAGCTTATAAACTAGATTATATCTTCCCAAGTATCCCCTGGTGATGATTCAAAGTGAGGATAAAAACATTAATACATAAATATTTAAATCTAGATTACAAACTTTATTGGAGTTTATTAATGTCCAACAAATGACCAAAATATACCAATGGGACAACCCAATATAATAATGTCAATACAAAGGGGGACTGTTAAGGTTACTCCTATAAAATCAAAAGCATGGCCTTTTGCCTACATATGGGGAGGGGAAATTGTCCTTTTCTAAAGTATCCAATGTTAAATGTGTAACCCTCATAAAATTTGAAGTTGAAAAGAAGAACCTTTGGATATAACATTAGCTAGAGTGGTTATAAGAGTTGGATCTAACTTGTGGAATGTGTCGCTATCTAGAAGTGGTTGTTTGCAACTGATATCTAGAGGAGGAAGACTATATTAGGGGAATTTTGAGGTCTAAAATGGGCCTCATAAGGAAATTATAAAATAATAGTGGAAATAATAAAATAATATTAGATTACATCATCAAATTTTAGAGGGAAAAAAGAATAAAATAATAAAACTATTTTTTCAACTCATATTTTCAACTTGTTTCCCTAAGTGTTTGCTCAAATTTCGAGTGGAAACACTCGTTGGATGCAAAATTTAATTTTTCATCCAAGGAGTACCCATGTTGCATACTTTCGATGGACCCTACAACACAAAAAATGAGAAATACATGAAAAACGTGATTGCAATCACACTTTTTCATGTATTTATCATTTTTCGTGTAGGAGGGTCCATTGAAAGTATGAAACATGGGTACTCTTTGGATGAGAAATTAAATTTTGCATCCAACAACTACTCTCGCTCGAAATTTGAGTAAAAAAATAGGGAGATAAGTTGAAAATACGAGTTGAAAAAGTAGTTTTATTATTTTATTATTTTTTATTATTTTAACCTTTTTACTCCAAAAATGGTGAATCATTCCCCATGGTTGACATCATCATCTTGAATCCTATTGGTTCTTATAAAGTTTATTTTGGTTGTACATTTTTCTTAGGAGGCCCATTTTCGACCTCAAAATTCCCCTAATGCTTGTTAGTCTGGCATAATTTTGTCTCAATATTTCAACTAACAACTCCACACGGGATTCACTAGTGAAGGCTAGACAAGTCCTAAAGGGGTCTAACAAATCTGGGATCTCTCTATCTACCTCTTGGAGCACCCTTTCATTGTAAACATAAAAAAATAAACATGTGATCCTATGAGTAGTGTGTTGTGAGGCAGGTGATGACCTATCTCATATATAATCCCACACATCTCTAGTTTGGATATTGGAATAATGTGGTTGAGCAAACAATAGTACCATCCTCATATGCCAAAGTAATAAGGAAATTTGAATAACAAATGCTCCTCTATCTTGGTCTCTTTCCCATGCCAAAAATGACAAAATGCTCTCCTTTCACCTAATGCAAATGTGAACCCACCTAGAATTGGCCCAAGGGATCATAATCCCATGCATTCAATGTTGAAGCATGTAAGGCGAGGTGAACAATGAGTTCATCAATGAGCTCCATGAATTTATTTACGTAAGAGGCTCGTAAGAAATCATCATGTGATGATGTGTAGGGTGCAAAGGAGACGAAGGATGCCATAAATGCTTTTAAAAAGCGGGAAATAACATTGATGCATATGGTATAGAAGATAAGTACAACCTTAAAAGGTGAAGGATGGACTTCCTGGCAACCTAACATTATGAAAACAAGAAGGCCAAAAAGAGAAATTTGTAGGTTGCATAACAAGTTCCATATGTTTTGTTATTTGTTAGTTTGTGCATTGATTTAAACTCTTTTAAAACTTGGTTCGATGAAAAAGAAGGTGCTAAACATGAGTGGAATAAAGCACTCATTACCCTTCCAACATAGTTTTACTTATCAAATTTAGTGTTAGCCATTACAATGCAATTTGATGAGTGGCTTTGTAGGTTAGAACTAAAGAGAAATGTATGTAAAAATCAATGGCAAGATTTGTAGTGTGAAACCAAGAGGGATTTGTAAATGAGACACTTTATAGGTTTAGATTCTAGAGCTCTTATTTTTATTGTTTGATATATTTGGGTATTTAGGTGTAGATAAAATAGCCTTCTAAATCTCAAACCAACTATATTTTCACAGGAGGGCTAAAATTGTTACCCAACACTGACTCTAATCTAGCCAATGGGTCAATGGATAGAATTGGGGTTGGTGTCTCGACACATTTTTCATCAATCATGTGAAACAAAATTTATGTAGTGAAATTTATCTCACCTAGTGTGGTAGCATCAAACATTGATATTTGGTGCATAGTTGAGACATGTGGCACATAACATAAAACATTAAGGTGTGAGAATTCCAATAGTAAAATGGAGTATTTCCAATGCATTGACTTCCAATATAATCATACTCAATTGTTGACTAGTTGCACTATTCAAAGGAAGATATGTTTGTACTTGGGGAAAACATTTACTTTTAATATGAGCATAATAAAGGTGATAAGAGTTAGCATAATCTAATAGAAATATCATGCATTTATTAAGAATTAGTATTAGATAATGAGTGAAGTTAGACATAACGTAACAATAATTGGCATGTCGTTGTCATAAATAAGATTAAATATGTGAAGTGTTAATTAACTTCTACTTATGCTTTAATATAAATCTAGTCAGTGGTAGTCTATGTGTACCTCTCATGAAACATAAGCTCTATGAATAATTAGATAAGGTGAATGTGAACAACTGTGAATGTTGTTAGTACACAATCAATATTGGATATGATAGAGGAGGACAACTTCCTCTCCCCATCTTCAATTTACATATTATCAAATATTATTATTTTTCATTGGATGGTATTGTCGTTTTCCAGGATGATTATATAATATATTGAAACAAACCTTCTACATTGTCATATGTGATCATTAAGTTACTCTTATGGCTATGGAAAATGGAAATGAAATGATAGGGAAGCATTATAGCACAATGCATATTTCCTAAGGCCACATATGTTTCCCAAGCTTCAATTTTTGCTTCTAGTCATAATATTTTCCTTCATATTAGGTAGCTTGGAGTGAAACTATTGGAAGGTTGTTAATATATGAGTCATCTATCCAATCAAAAGTGGGAGATTGCCCCGAGTAATTAATAGGCCATACTTGAGCCCACTTGATACTAGTTAAGGAGATTCTAAGCCCATGCATCCAATGTAGAAGCATGTTAAGGGGAACAAACAATGAGTCATTCCTCATCTCCATGAAGTGCTTTGTGGCAAAGGGTGGTAGGCAATGATCAAAATGTGATGATATGCAAGGTGCATAGGTCTAGACAAAAGTACCAAAACTGCTTCTGTAAAAATAAGAAACGTCAATGATTCAAATGATGCATAAGCAAAGTATAGGGCTGAAGGTGTGAAGGACACAAATCTAACATTAGGTGAACAAGTAGAAGGTTAGTAGGTTACATAATATTGTTTTATTGTTTTCTAGCTTGTATGCCAACTTAAACTTTTAAAACTTAGTTTGATGAAGAATGTAGTAAATATGAGTGGAAGAAAGCACTCATTACTACCACAACAAAGTTGGGCTTATCCAAGTTAGTGTTAAACATCACAATGCAATTTGGGGGGGTGGATTCACATGTTGGATGGTGCAATTTGCATGTAAGAGGGATTCAATATATGGGATTATTTATAGATTAAGGTAGATTCCAGGGCCCTAATTTTAGAGTTTGATATATTTTGGTATCTCAGCGTAGAAAAGAAACTTAATCTACTTATATATTTTCAATAAATGGGCTAAATTTTTTTATTAATGTTGATTCCAATCTAGGGAACACATCAATGGATGAAAATAGAGTTGGTGACTTTGTTTAGCATTAACCTCTTGAAACACAAATTATGTAGTGGGTATTATGTCTCTTTCTTTGTGATAGCATCAAATACTATTTTTTCATGTATTGTTGAGAGGGGAAGGTGATGCATAATATAAAACATGAAGGTGTTAGAATGTGATGGTAGAATGAAGTATTTACAATGAATTGGCTTTAATTGCCATTGTATGCAATTCTTCATTTGTTGCATTATTCAATTGAATATAGGTTCTTACTTTTAGATACACATTTATTATTTGGTATGAACATATAGGAAGGGTGATAAGAATTGAGATTGTCTAATGATGGTATCAGATATTTGTTGGATATTAATATTACATAATAAAAAAGTTTTAAACATAATGTAATAATTCACAAGTCATTGTAATGAATTTGAAATTAAATTAATTTTATAACCATCATTATCACATATATTAAAATATACAAATATCAAGTAAATTTTTCAACCCCTTTTCATCTTGCATTATGAATAATGTTAATTTTCCATATGATATTGTGATGTTTACATAAACAAACAATGACATATTATCTACACCAATGTATGATTACCATTATTTATCAAAGACAATGTAGTCAAGTTTACAAGATTAAAAAGAATAAGAAAACCAGAAAAAAATGAGAGAATGTTAAGAGATTATTTACTAGAGGATAATTAAAATAATTAAAATATTATCAGTAAAGAAAGATTGAACCCTCAATCCTAAAAGCAAAAAAAGAATTTAAAATTCTAAACCACAAATTCATAAGTAGTTATCTATTGTAAATTAAGTATTAACACCATCTTAACATGATATATTCAAACCAACTCATATATATTAACTATAGATATTGTGCAACTAGTAAAAAAGTAAAAAAATATATATTATATTACTATATTTATATTATATACATTAATTTATGTAATATTGTTAAAAAATCTTTATAAAAAAATATTTTTAAGTAAGAAAAACAATTAAAATATCTTTTTAACATTTTTTATTTTAATTTTGATTTTTCTAATTTTTTTCTATTTTTAATTCAATTTAATTAGTTTTACCAATACCGAAAATATCAAATTTAATTTAATTATTTTTTTTATTTTTCCACCTGCTAAGTTGCCACTTCCATTTCCATTCTATTTTGCTAGCATTTTTCTTCCACTACCTGTTTCAATTCCGATTTTTGCCCATGGCTGTGAGCAAATCGAGTTTGCTTCGCATGATGGCTTTGTGTAGCTTGTCTTCTGGAAACTGTAACATTCCAACCAAATTTTCTTCTCTGTGGGCGATGGTGCATGCGGCTAGAAATGCAAAGTTGAAGAGATCTTGAATCTGTAGAACGTCTGAATGGGCCAGGAAATCCAGTATAGGCACCCTAGAAATTTTCTGCAAATGTATATTCAATGAAAATACTAAGAAGTGAAGGAGCTTGATGTTGTAATGATCCCAATTTGCAAGAGCCATAATTCCAGATAAGTTCAACGGGAAAACTGGTTACTTCGCACCCGTCAGATGACATCTCCACTTCCAAGTGGAACATCTCTGATTCCAATGTCTCTTTCCATTAAAACTTTATCAATTTTGATTTTTGATTTTTTTTTTTTGTGGAGAGCCGAACTTGTCAATTTCAAGTATGGAGAATCGATGAAATCCAAAGAAGAAATCAGGTATGGAGAATCGGTGAAATCCAAAGAAGAAATGTCCACCACTAATTGAGATTCATCCCAACACCGAGTTGGTAGAAGATTAGAAATCTAATCATAAATAAAATATGGGATTCCTCAAACTTATGGTATGGAATAAAGAGGGAAGAAATAGTTTTTTCACATATTATACTATTTTGATTATGTTTTTGGAAATGGGTTAATTTGATGAAAAATTAATAATATTAATATTAATATTTTTAAATATAACACTAATATTGTTTTTCAAATTTAATATTTTAATTTAATGTTAATCTGAATAATAAAACCTGTAGGTTTCAAATTTATGGAATCAATACAAAAAAATAAAATTCTTACATATTATATTATTCAATGATGTCTTTGGAAACGGATTAATTTGCTGAAAACTAATAATATTAATATTAATATTTTTTAAATATAACAATGATATTGTTTTTCAAATTTGATATTTTAATTTAATGTTAATCGGAATAGTATAACCTTCCTAAAATGTGGCAGGCCTCAAACATATCTCACATATTATACTATTCCAATTATGTTTTTGGAAATGAGTTAATTTGCTGAAAACTAATAATATTTTTTTTTTCTAAATAAGATTAATTCTATTAAGAAAAAACCCATATAGTACAATCTGAGCTTGCAAAAAGCAAAGCAGAGAAGCAAGGGGCCGGCAATGAAGCACTATCAACCTCGGACCCCAAAAGCAACCATGGAATGAGCGAAAGAGAACAAGGATAACATAAAATGGAGAGCGAAACAAAGGAAGCTACCCAGAGTGGGCAGAGACTTCCAGACGACATTTTTTCCCTTTCTTCTTACCGACTTCGACCCAGCCATTGTGACTTGGCTGGGCAGGAACCAATTGTAGATTATTTTGCACTGAAGAATGAGTCTCCTTGTCTGAATCGGAGGAAGAAGACTCATGCAAACATTTCTGTGGGATCGGAGGGGCAGACGGATCCTCAGGGCTGGCCGAGGGCGTGACCTTCGGGTGCACATCTTTCTCTCCTTCCTCTTCCATTTCCTCCTCATCCGAGCTGGAGGACTCTAGATCATCCATGGGGGGTGGATCGCATGGTTTCCAGCTCTTGGACTTTGGTTTGCTATTGGTTTTCTTTTTTTTGCCGGGGAAGCTGGAACATGTGTTCTGAAGATGCCCCGTCTGATGACAATGTCTGCACCGAAATGCAGTGTTCTCATAATCCAAGGTTTGTGTCCAGTGAAAGTCCCCAATTTTGAGGTTGATCTGATCAAGCAGTCCTTTGCTTAAGTCTATTTCCGCGTAGATTCTGCCATAGGTATAGATTCCTTTCTCCCCTCGAGAGGTATCTGTTGCCAGGAAGCGGCCCAAAGCATTCCCAATCCCTTGGAAAACCGAGAAGTGCCAGAGATGAGCCGGTAGGTTCGGAAGACGGACCTAGATGGGAAGCTTGGTGACAACTGCTGAAGAGGGGTCGAAATCTGGGAACCAAGGGGTGAGAAATAGGCTAGCTGCTCCCTAGAACCATGGGCCTCCTGTTAAGGCTTTCTGATAATCTTCGCTGAAAGCAAACACCACTATGAAGAAGCCCTTTGAACAAAGGAAGACTTTGCAGTTGTTTGTCCAATTAGCGTGGATCCATTGATATAGATCTGTTGTTCGCGGCCATAGGCCGTTGAACCTGCAAATGATGGCGGTCTCTGCATATATCTGAAATTGTTCATCCAGCGATGGATGGGAGATTTCAATAGAGGGGACTTCCTCCATCTTGTCCACAAGGAAAGGCTTGGGAGCCTCAGCTGATTGAGCAGTTTTCTTGGGCGGCTGTGCATGAACCGCATCCTTGTAGGAGAAGGCAGGAGTGGAGGATGGCTGCCCAGGCGCTCCGCGTCTAAGTCGCAGGGAAAGCACAACCGAAGCATCTCTATCAATGCTGTAAAAAGAGAGGGGAAAAGGGTTTTCAAGTTGTTTACCTTTATGAAGCAGCCTCTGGAGCTCTGATGGAATCCCCAATCTGCGTTCGAGATTGTTTAAGAGATCTTGCACTAAATCCGTAGCTTGCACCCAATGCAACATGGTTCTGCCGGATAGAAGCGTGATCTGGATCTGGAAAGAAGAGAGGTGATAATCCGAGAGTCCCACCCTGCCAGTGCAGAGCTGACCCTGTACTGAGCAAGAATCTTTTGTTCCTAAATCCGTGAGGCTTGTCTGGGGTTTTCCAAAGAGTTTCGGTGCCTCAGCGCTCCATGATTGCAGATCTGCAGAGTAAATCGTGTGCCTGCCTTCTATAGTGGCGAATTCGGTAGTTTTCCTGTGCATGGAAGAGTATTATTCTCTGTCCAATGCTGCATCCCATCAGTCTGGCGTTTGGGGGCAGCCGCTTGTGCCGCGGCCAGCGCTGCGTTTGAAGTTGTGGAGAGTATCTTGAGACTTTTGCCGATTCCCTCCTCACTGGCGACCGCTGCAGAGGGTCTTTCAGCAGAGAACCAAATCTGAAAGTCGTGGGGAGCCGCGTCTGTGATCTTCTCAGGAGCGGTGGGAAATCCTATTATGGCAGCAACCGCTACATTCTCTCGATCCTTGGAGATATCGACAGCAGCAGGAGGGGCAGAACCTATAATTTCCTTGTCGGCGTTTGCAACAGAGTGAACCGTAACCCTAGCGGCGGCCATGTTGCTCCCCTAGCCGTGAAAGAAGCTTTAAAAAAATGTTATAACAAGTTGTTGAAAACTAATAATATTAATATTAATATTTTTCTTAAATATAATAATGATATTTTTTTCAGAGTTGATTTTTTAATTTAATGCTAATCCAAATAGTATAATCTTAGGATAAGATTCAAGTACATAGAAGTTGCTATATTTAATAAATAATATTAAATCTATGTTGACTGGTATTATTTACAAAAACCTGGTTTGGCATATAAATAATGAAAAATTGCCCCTTTAACTTGTATCAACCACATTCACTAATGTAATTGTGCTAGTATCATATATTAATAAATAAATAAACATTAGTATGTTAGAAAACTAGAAAAAGGTGGATCTCGGACACATTAGGAACTCATAATGACAACCTACGACAACTAAAAAGTCATAAAAACATTACTTCCAATATAATAATCAAATAAATAAATATTTATAATTAAAACATAATAAAATTCAGTTATAAATCCATAGCATATTATAATTCTTTCCTTTAACGAGAATTAAGGAAAAATAAAAATAACACAAAACAATACATCAAAATATTAGTGAAATGGATGAAAATACAAATACTCAATAAAAATAATGTTTTCATTTTCTTTTAAAATAAGATTTTGCTTATTAGTTTTCTTTTAATGGTTAAGAACATGTGTTTCTTCCTAAGAAGTCACAGGTATATATGTTTTTCTAGACTTAATAGTTAAATTGGAAGTGGGTCTCTTGTCCCACAAACAAGAGATCTCATACACCAATTTGATGTCTGACTTGACAATGACTTTAAAATTAGATAATAATAACAATAATAATAATAATAATTTTCTTTTCCAACCATAAAATAAAAGAAGAGTGCTATGAAAGCAATATGAAATATAACAAGTGAGCGAACTTTTTAAAAAATGAAATAAAAATAGAAAGCATCTAGATTTGAATTCGTTGTAAAAGTGATTTAAGCATTTTCAAAATGTTATTGAAATATTATACTGAAATATTATATTTAAATATTTAAATAGTATGATAAATTTGTATATACACAATATATGTCGAATATAAATAGACGATAGTTCAAAGAAAAAAATTACAATTACATTGTAATTAGGAGAAAAATGTTCATAAATCAATATTATAAAATTATTAGTCTTGTCATTATTAATGATGATTTTACTGAACATAAACCAATTTCATAATCATTGGTCTTACAACTACTTAATGAGGGATCCTACTAAATAATATATATACATATTCTGATTCAATCAATATTATAAAATTATTAGTCTTGTCATTATTAATGATGATTTTACTGAACATAAACCAATTTCATAATCATTGGTCTTACAACTACTTAATGAGGGATCCTACTAAATAATATATATACATATTCTGATTCATATTCCTTCAAGTTTTTGAAGTCGCACCTGTACAGAAGTACAATATCCAGCAATCAGCAAAACTCGTAGTCTGACAGTTTACAGGTTGTTAACGAGAGAAATTTGGCTCAAAATCATGAAATGCAGATAAGTAATCTACAAAAAAATGGAACTATTGTACAACTTCACAGCAAGTTTTGACCATTCATGTTCCACCTGTACTTTTCCTTTTCAGTTCATCATTATAGACTGAATAATTTTGTATGATTCACAGAAAGAATAAAAAATTGATATCACATGCCTTTAATGATTTTGACCGACGAAGTGAAGGTTCAATAGCTACAGCACTCAAGTATGCATGTTCAGCAGCCTCGTATTCTCCCAGTGCAGAATACGCATCACCCTGGCGGAGATAAGCCTGCAAAACGTAAATTATAGCAATCTCATGATCACAAGAACTGGGCACAACAACCACAAACGAAGCAGCGCATAATTCTTCATTCTCAAGTACGTACAAAAAGGGCACATCGATGTAGTCCCCAGAGGCAAGACTCTCTTTTAGGTTAAGAAAATAGATTACCAAACACAGTACTAGAATTTATGAAAAGACACATAAGAGACTGCACATAAAAATCCGGACGAAAGTGGGTGGGCCGTATCCTTGCTATTGAACTGTTGAACTAGCTTCAATGCGAGCCAGGCAACCTTCAATATTTAGCAGCTGCAGTTTCATGTCATCCAACTTAGTCAAAATTTTCTCCTGTGTCACGACGTCCAGTAAAACCTTGCTCAGGACTGTCTTCCACTGCCAGTGCAAATCTATCGTGTAGAGATATGGTTTTGCATTCTTCTGGCGTTCCTTGTTTATTATATCCAAGCCATGAGTTCTTCCATCAATTCCGTGTCTGTGTGACTCTGTCACTCCTTCCTAACACCATCCTCCACAATGTTGAGCTCACTCTGCACCTCGGGAGGGATCTAGTAATGAAAAAAACTAAGCAGATGACTCAGCCCTAAATCAAGCACGTGAACCACCCATAGCACCACATCCTCCTCCTCTACAACAAGTTCATTAATGGGTCATGGCCACAAAGGAAGAAAGCAGCTCATAGGGTTGAAGGACAAAAGATCTGAAGGATGGAGAGAATGTAGCCAAGAGAAAATCTTTAAACCACATGTACAAGTGAGCAGTTTGGAAGCCTCAGACAAAGAGTGTGGACTCCATACAACAAATTCCGGAGAGAGGAAAGAGCAGAGGAGGTTGATGGGAGAACTGCGAAGAGAAGAAGGTCAGAGAAAATCCATTGTGAGAAGGAAAAATGCTATGTGGGAGATAGAATGACGAGAAGCACCAAAAGACTACAAGCCATTGCAAAATGTCCCCCATCGAATTTTCTGGAGGCCTGATGTTCTCATGCAATGGGATGGTGCAGATCCATGAGACTTGATGTGAGCATTGGATGAGGCAGAGTAATTAAACCCTTTGGGTAGGTTGGCATGTTGGGATTAGTTATTTCCCATGGCAATGATTATTCGACCCTTTGCCACCTTTGATCCCGCACCAATTACCCCCATCAACGAGGAGGCATCTTTCTTGAGAGAACTATTGATGAGTGTGGGAGAACTTTAGCAACCTTCATTTACCAGTCTATCCACTAGTTGATTGCCTTGTCATCTCACATGGGAGGTCAAATCCACCGTCATTTTCAAGATAAAAACTTCTATCCAAGATAAGAAGCTTTCAAGTGCCTATAGGAAAGCTTACTCGAAGTTGATCCATGAGAGAGTTAACTGATCAGAGAGATTCCCAACCGAGAATCGCCTTAAATATAGAGCTTAGTGATTTGTCCTTTTATGGTTTGCGTTAGACCAAATTCTAGAGCATATAGCTCCACTACATTGTTACTATTAACCCCTATGGAGCCCACATAAATGTGGAAGATTGTTCCAAATTCATTTTGGAAGATGCCCCCAAAATAGTGCTTCGGTTCCCTTCCAAAGCTCCATTGAAATTTAGTTTAACAAATATAGTCGGAGGTCAAGACCAATGAAATCGGGATAAGGAAGGAGCTCTGCAAATAGAGTGAGGAACCACCATGACCCCATGAGGGAACTACAAACCTTTCAGTATCTATGCTTCCACTTTTGAAGCTTCCTAATCAAATGATGACCAAGGATGCACAAGAATGGTCTTATGAAGGTTTTGTAAGAGATGGTTCCAAAGGGTCTCTAAAGATGGGCAAGAGTTTTTGAAAATTCTTTGATTGCACTCTTATTAGAGGAAATTTCAGGTTAAAAGTGGCTTCATAAGAAAAATAATAAAATAAGAGTTATGAATTTTGGATGGAAAAGAAAAAACCTACCTTTTGTAACTGTATTTTTTACTTAGGTTTACTCAAATTTCAAGTGTATACACTTGTTGGATGCAAAAATAAATTCCACATCAAATTGGTACCCATTATGCATACTTTTGAGAAAACCCACATTGATAAAAATTGAAGATACATTAAAAAAACGTGTTGAACAAGTTTTTTTTAATGTATCTTCAATTTTTATCAATATGGATCTTCTCAAAACTATGCATTATGGGTACTCGTTGGGTGTAGTATTTAATTTTGCATCCAACAAGTGTCTACACTTGAAATTTAACTAGACCTATAAGGAGAGAAGCCAATAATACAATTAAAAAGGTAGTTTTTTTTTGTTTTTCCTCCAAAATTTTTACATGTTACCTCTTTTTATATTTAAAGGATTATTATTGGTTTACATATTATGACATGGAAATTATATGAAAAATTCATGGGCACTTTTTGGCTAAAATTTCCTCTAATGTTCCATATCAACTAGAGAAAGAATCATAGGAGAAAAGACCATGCTCTACTGATAATGGGGTTGGCAAAGGGAGACAATCGCCAAAGGGTGATTGTACTTAAGATGGTGATTTGTTGCTGCATGCTAAGTTCAAAATCGATGATCCAAATTGAAACTGTTGCATTCAAACTCACATCTGCATTGGTATGTTTCTACTAAATTTGTTATTCCATATTTGGTGCCATAGTTCTTGACCCCCCTATAGCCATCTCCACTATATTTTAGCCCCCATGAAGGTGTTGAGAATCTTTGGATCCCGTAGGCCAAGCCCACCATGTGCCTTAGGGAAGCAAAGCTTTTCCCATGAGACTAGAAACTACTTTCGTTCCCTTGATTCCCCTCCCCATCAAAAAGAACACTAGAGGTTGCAGATTTGATGCAAAATTACTTTAGGAGCAGCCAAAACAAAGAATAGATAGATTGGAAGAGCTTGAATGCGTAGTATACCAAACGGAAATTTGGACAGTGAATACTAGAAATAAACTTGAACAGCAAAACAAACGTAAATAAACACATAGCTAGCAAATAATACACAATGGATGTCGATAAAATCACTAAGCCATTAATTAATCCACAAGAAATATTACATTAACATGAAGGAATAGTGGAACCTAAGCTTGCCAAGCAAGTGGAGCAAAAACCCAGAAAAAGATCTCTGGCCCAACTGATAAATGGCTCTGGCAATGATGTAGATGGCTCAGTGAGAACACTGCTGCAAACCGGCTACGACAAAACTGATCTCTCCAAACTCCACTAAAGCATTGCGAGATTTATGAGTGAAACCTCCTCAAGGGTATTGCGTTTTCGTCCAACACTTAACAACATACCCGAGGGTTTTTTTCCTAGGGCTACCCATGAAGTAGAGAATCGGGTTCTCAACCTCTCATACAAGAAGTAATATCAAATCCAAGATGATCTCTAATGGCCCTTCGTCCTGCTTTTTATAGATCTGAGGGAATCCTCTAGAAGCTCCTATTTTATTATTATTTTAATTATTGAGCACATTTCCCTTAATTAAAATATTCTTTTAATGTGGGAAAATGGTCAATTGGCCACCATGCCTCCTCGGGTCACTGAAAATCACTCCTTGCCATCCCACCCTGTAGATCTCGTTCCGGTTTCAACGAGCTATTACACTGAGGTATCCTGTCAAGAATTCCTCCCGAAGTGCCACCTTAGGCGTCATTAATTGAGCTAGGCCCATTAATAACTCAAATTTTTGAAAATTGTCGAAATGCAACAGATGAAAGGCAAGTTGTGTGAATGGTGGAATATACAATGTGAATGCCATCGAACCTCATAAGAACTCCTCAAAACCCCTCCAAAAGCCCCCAGGGCCTGTCGATGACGCCAACCTATACCTGTGAC
This sequence comes from Pinus albicaulis, assembly GCA_034641835.2. Taxonomy (NCBI): domain Eukaryota; kingdom Viridiplantae; phylum Streptophyta; class Pinopsida; order Pinales; family Pinaceae; genus Pinus; species Pinus albicaulis. The sequence goes on along the minus strand of CM076583.1, from coordinate 111,436,339 downwards.
CTGTCTGCCCCCAACTCTGAAAGTCCATCCTAACCATGTCATAAGGAATACCAGAAAAAGGAACATTACAGAATCACTGATTTCTATAGCACCATCCGACTTGCGATGTTAAGAGAATGGAATGTCCAACTATCGATCCTATTGGTTATCTTCTTAATGAGGTCAGCCCAAGTATTAGTCTTGAGAGAGTTAGCCACAAGGGGAGTGCCAAGGTACTTGGAAGGCAAAGTACAATGCTTATATCCTAGTGGGTGATTAATCTAACCCTGAACAACAAGAGTGGTGTTGAAGAAAAATATTTATGACTTGGAAAGATTAATCTCTATCCCTTATGCTACCATAAATTCCTCTAGAACTCTGCAGAAGGCACTGTAGGACATCCCATTAGCATGGCGTCATTAAAAAATTGTTGATGTGCTACTGGATTAGCTTCTCCAAACAACCTTAAAGCTCTGATTTTTCCTTCATTCATAGCGACTTTAATGGCTCTACTTAGTCATTCGACCACCTGGATGAAGAGAAAAGGAGAGAGGGGGTTCACCTGACAAATGCCTCGAGAGGAGTTGAAGGTCATCAGAGGATAACCATTTCCAATAATAGAGAAGAGGGAAGTTGATATGAGGGAGTTGATCCACTTTTCCCATGAATTGGAAAATCCAAAAGAACGAAGAACCTAGCGAAGAAAAGACCAACTTAGTTTATCAAAAGATTTAGATAGATCTAGTTTAATTATCCTACCTGCCTTTTTGGATTGTTGGAGCCAATGAACTACTTCATGAGCCAATATGATGCCATCTAGAATTTGCCTCCCCTCAAGATATCTTGATTGTTTTGTTGCTATCAGGGAAGGTAGGATGGGATCCAATTGGTTTGCTCCCACCTTGTGTTACACAATATTTTGTCGCATGCATGAAAATTGATGTCATATCCCTATCCTTCGCCATCCAAAGCATAATTGCCATCAATCCTTGAATAATATGTAAGGAAAGTCTTACTCAGGAAGGTAAGAAGATTATGAAATTACCTCAAAAAACCCTAATTTTGAAGGATGTCCTAGGTTGGAACGTTATTAGTTGTGACGCTGCTAGGCTGTCACACTGTGTATATCTATTGTACTGCAATACTGTTGTACCTTTCCAATTCATAAGTTGCGACACTATTTTAACAAAGGTAAAAATAAAAAGAATATGAGAAGATTCTATTCTAGAAGCCTTGTGGATGGAATCTCCTCTAAGCGGTGTGGATTTGACTCACATCCCTACCTTGTTGGATCTCAATCTCCATACCATATCCTCCTCTTATCCTTTCACAAGCCTACAAATAAAACCATCTCCCATTGAGATGGCTAGTTAGCAAATCTCAAGAAAGCTCTTGGCCTAGTGAAACTCTGCTGGAATACCAACCTTTTAACCACAAGACTTTTGAAGGAAACACATTGGAATGAAGATACAAACCAGAAGGGGACCTACAACATCAAGGCTTAGGTTGTAACCACTCCTTTCATGATTAATACAATTATACATTTCTTTCCCATAAACATTGTCTACACTTGATGGTTTTTATTTCATATCTCCTTGATCATATGCATAGGTCTTTTTCAAATCATATTTGTATATTGGTGTTGTTGACCACACTTTGTCAACAATCCAAGAAGCAAAGTACAAGGAACTAGATAAAAAAGTTTCAAAGATCAAAGTCATTAATCAACATAAGTTTCATAATTGTAAACCCAATTTCTGCAAAGTTTATTGTAAATGATGCTAGTATGACTGTTAAGTTATGTAACAACACCTAGGTAAGCCTATGATTTTGGCAAAGGATTTCATCCTAAGAAGTATTTAAACCTCCTTGAATTACGTGTTCTTGTAAACATGGATAATCGACAAAGTTTTTCTTCGAACTATAGCCCCAAGGCTAGGGTGGAATTCGTTGACGATGTCTTAGGCAAGTCCTAGTGTTTATCGAGTCTATGCAAAAGTGTGTTTAGGAATAATTTTAGTGCATGGTTACTGATAGTTAGCATAGCTAAATTATTTTATTATAAACACACTTGGTTTCATACTAGATCATATTGTGTTGCAAAATTGGGTAATGTCCTGAGGGTCTATGTCTAAAGGTGTTTTCCCCTTCTAAGGGTTGATATTGTAATAATTTGATGAAAAAAATATTTTAGTGCATGGTTACTCATAGTTAGACACTATGGATAAAATATTTGAGGGTGGATACTCATAGTCCCCTATAACTCTTTTGGATGTTGCCCTTGGATCTTAGTCTCGCGGGATCTCCTTTACTGACCATTGGGTTTTAGGATTGTATGTTAATTTGAGAACATGTTTTATGCCATTTCAGATTAGGGCACAATACTGAAGAAGATAGAACATACTAACAGATCGATAGAAGACAAGCCAAAACAGAGATAGGAAATGGTGGCGTTACGGCGATCAGCAGGATGCTTCAACCAGCAAAGTCTCCAATAGGTCATTCAGCCTAACGTGTCACACATAACCCAGAACAACCCAAACAAAGAATATGCAGCTCCAATGTTATCCCAAGACAGAGAATTCCTCCACACCAATGTGTGTCAAATGAACTCTAAGTCTCTCCAATATATAGGAATCTTTGGGGGTGTGTGACAGGTCCTTTAAGACATTTAAGTCTATATTTTATTCCAGGCCAACCTAGCACATAAGTGGACTAAATTCAAAGTACATGTTCTGCTCATCCGATCAAGATGATCTTTAGATCAATCTTACACCTCTCCGAAAGAGGAATCCAATAAAAATATTGGGATCGTCATCTGAGCAGCACAACTCGGAGTTTGGACCTAGTTGTCCAATTTTAACACTCCCTCTCAACTAGGGAGAACTTCGTCCACTAGTGCAATCCAAACATCGTGCGTCATCCCGCCGTAACTTGCTTTGCTGGCCTCTTTATTTCAAAACAGAAGTGGGTCAGTCACAAAGACATCATACCCGACTGACAGAGTCAACCCAGAGGTCCGAAACCTCTATAGGACTCAGAAAGAGTCTCATACCAACCCGAAGTTGGTTTACCTGACCAAAAGTCAGTTGGAGGTCCGAAACCTCACTAGGACTCAAGAGAGTCATATACTAACCCAAAGTTAGTTTCACTGACCCGAAGTCAGTTGGAGGTCCGAAACCTCGCTAAACTTGATCCCAGATCAAGTAGTTGGACATGTGTCACCCTAGACATAGAGAGTACGGCAATCTCCGATGCGTCCATCGGTCTTGCTATGGTCTCTATTCACTTTTCCCACCTCATTGGCCAAATGAGAGGTACTTCCCATGAGTCCAAAACTCCATGGGTAGGATGCATACGGGGCACAGATCAGAGAGAGGTAAACCATCTCAATATCTTCACGGTGGGGTAGAAGCACACCAACTAGGTTTGGCAAGCCTAGCCCTGTGGTTGCTTATAGCACCTAAGCTATCCCCAAAACCCCCTTTGAGCTCCCAGAGCTCATCGTCCAACAGGACCCTCAGAATAGGGTAGTTCCATGATACCAAGATTCTCACGGAAGGTTATGAACATGACCTTCCCCAAGGGCATTGGGAGAATATTCGCGACCTGCTCATCAGTTCCTATATGATTGAGCCTTACGGCGCCTCGCTGTACCATATCCCAGATAAAGTGGTACCAGCCATCAACATGCTTGGATCAATCATGGAACCCGGGATTCTATGACAAATGAATCCCCCTCTGGTTATCACAAAGGATAACGGTGGCATCTAGCACATGTTTGAACAGCGCACAGAAGAGCTTTCGCAACCAAGTGACTTCACAACAGGCCATACATGTTACAATGTATTCGGCCTCAGCAGTGCTCAAGGCTACCGACTTTAGATTCCTGCTCGACGCAGATCTACATGTGAAGTAGCATCCAAATGTGCTCTTGCGATCCACCACACTGCCAGCCCAAACGGCATCAGAATATCCATGGAGTGTCATACTCCCGGCAGTGTATCTCAACCCATGGTCTATCGTGCCTCAGAGATATCTCAAGAGTTTCTTGGCACCAACCCAGTGAATGTTATGATCAACCATGTGTTGACTCAAAGTGTTCACTGCACAACATACGTCCGAACAGGTGTTCATTAAGAACATCAGGGTCCCTATGAGTTGACGGTACTCAGTAGGACGAGCCCAGCAACGCTGCTACTCAACTTCTTAAAGTTGAGTTCCATGGACTTACAGTCCATCATACCAAAAACTTCATAATGTATTTTCCTTGAGAAAGGAAAATCTTGCCAGGTCTCTGCTAGACCTTCAGGCCTAGACATTCATCCTAGGTCCTCCATCTCGAACTCAGCAGCAACCTCCCTCTTGCACTGATGAATGAGAGGGTCAGCACCTGTCAGGAAGAGGTCATCCATATACAGCTCATCCACATACAGCACCAGAGTGAGAGGCTTCTTTCTATTAACCTTGCAGTGAAGGTTCAGATCAGCAATACTACGAGTGAAGCCCAGCTTCATCAAGTAGCTATCTATCTTCTCGTACCAAGCTCGGGGTGCTTGTTTCAGCCCATAGAGGGCTTTCTTCAACCTACAGACATGGGTGTCCCGATCCTGGACTTCCAACCCCAGAGGTTGCTCCACATATATCTCTTCCTTTATCGCACCATGCAAAAAAAAATGTGATCTTCACATCATCTGATGAAGACTCCATCCTGCAGCAACAAGGGCTATAATAGATCGAATGGTGGTATATCGGGCAACAGGTGCAAATATGTCATCATAGTCTATACCTTCCTCACATGCAACGAATCTTGCCTTGAACTTTTCATCACCTCCATCAGATCCATGCTTGATCTTGTAGAGCCATTTCGAGGTGACAACTGCTTTGTCCTATGGTCTTGGAACCACATCCCAGACATCATTCTTCATAATGGACTCATACTCTTTGTGCATAGCATCCTTCCAGACTTGATGCTTTACGACTTCCTCAAAGGATCCAAAGTCAGATTGTACAATAGCACTCATGGCTGCTAGATACCCTTGGTATTTATATGGCTTCTTGGATTTCTTCCAGAATTTCCCCCTCTGAAGCCATATGTCTTTGAGCCAGGAGGGTCTTCTTTCTTTCAGCAAAGATCTTAGCTCAGGAGCATATACAGTTGTATTCTCCCTCTTAATGCCAGCTTCTCTTGCGAGAGAAGACATCTATTTTAAATGAGGACATCCTAGACATCAACTTGGAGAGGAGTTTTGTACTCAGGGACCTGAATCTTATTCTCCCACTGTCAAAGCCATCTAAGAATCATAGCCATACACTGTCATATAGCTGTCATGTATCTTGACAGGTATCATATGTTGTCAAATCATGGATTTCAGTGATGATTTTATCATCATTTGTTAAAAAAAAACTTCACAGGCTTTGCTGACCATGGTTTCAAATACTTGACAATACGTGACTGTCCAAGGCTGCAAAAACTCTTCTTTTGTCTGTCTTCTTACAGTGGATTTTGTATCAATTCAGCAAGTCTGCCTTATAATAATTGAGCTACTTACTGATCACAGGATTTGAACTGGGGCTTTAATACAGTGATTTATCCTCCTCAACATTACTATGCATTAGGCCTTAAATCACTTTGACTTATTCACCATACAAGGACAGACTTCCCCAATGAATCTGCCTGTCACTTGGATCAGAAAACCACAGAGCAGGTGCACATAGAGAACCACATGAGGGTTTGTGACCCTATCGTGGAGATCAAAACATACCTTACTGTCATATTTTCACGATCTCGGCCCTCTACTCCAAGGCATAAAAAAAAAACAGAAGCTCATCCTGCAATTTGGGCAAACTTCAGCCTTCATACAGACATTAGAAGGACCATAAAAGAAAACAACTTCGATCCTTCGTAACCACATCACTGAATCCTCCAGTCTTGTTATCTTTACAATACTTGCTTGCTGGTCAGTAAGATAACTCCAGCAATGTAATTTCGAAGATAACATTAGTAACACAATTTCCATGATAATAAAAAAAAACAGTCGGCGTCATTAATGACAAACGGGTCACCTTTGCTTCTTAGCACTCGATTCTGGAAGCTCAACTTCAGGAATCAGGAAATCGAGTCTTCTTGTACTTCGAGCTACAATAGTTCAATAAGCCGAGCTACAAGACTAGGATCCATTGTTCCCAGGTGACTGTCCTATGTTCCGAGTCCTCCTTCAAGTACAAGGTTGTAACAACTGCGTGTAATTGCCTTGGAAATTTATTTTCTTCCTCTTCATGACCATCCACTACAATATCCAATGCTGGAGCCCCTGATTCCCTATCATTCTTTTGATTAACATCTTCAGAGATAAACAGATTCATAGTCTGATCCTTTACTTGACCGTACGCATCTCCTGGCAACTCAGTAGTTAATAACCATTTCCATATTTTTCCATCATCAAAAATAAAGATGGAAGTTGTCTTCAGGAGTAGAACAAATTTCTTAGATAGCATGGAAGAAGCAAAGTTCACTGTATATGTAAGTAATTTACACCAGGTGCTTCTGCTGAACATGATTTGTTGACTCTCTCTATTTCCAACTCTGAAGGGCAATGAGAAACAACAAGTATTGTTGGTGAAGGCACAGATGTTCCCATAGACGGAATTAACGCTTCCATCATGCATAACGCATAAATCTGCTTCCCGTTTTCTCTCTGAAATCTTTCATCGATCTGTAATTTCGAACAGTCGGGAAACAACAATATATGAAACGTTTACTTCTCCGCCTCCCAGCACACGACTTTTTTTTTTTTTTTTTCTTTCCGCCATGAATTATTAACATGTTAAATCTCCGAAGATGTTCTATGCTTTACGTGAAATTTGTCCACTGTGGACATTTCCAATCAGCCTCATTTGCAAATTCAGTGATCTCAGTGCTTCTTTTGAATTGGCTTAATGGTTCACTGTGAATTTGGCCCGTACACAATCTTCAAATGGTGGTTGTTTGCGGCGTATCGGTGTGGGCTCACAGCCCGATTGTGGCGGAGGTTTTGCTATGAAATGTGGCCACTATCAGTATATCGCGGCTCTCAAATTTATTCGAAGAAAATGAGAATGATTGTCGTTAGCCCAGAGTTCTGTTGACTTCCATTTTATTTTTTTTAATTGTGTGTTCGCTCGGTCTTTTCCGGTTCCGTAGGCTCGACGTCGACTATATTGAGCCCGAAATCGATAGCTTCAACTGATAAATTTTGGACTGCTTCGTGGGTCCACAGGCTTGACCCTTAGCCACCGCGATGACTCGACCGTCAATTTATTAAATTTGACCGCTCGACTTCTTACTAATTTGCTAGCCATCCAAGATAAAAACTCTAAATGTTTGCAGTCCATATAGTCCAAAATATATTTTGTTTTGCGTCTCAGAAAATTTGACGTCAAGGAAGAAACCCTTCTTTTGCTTCCGACCATGCAATCAAAAATTTAGTACGATGCCCACAAAATTTTAATTTGAAGAATTGGATTTGAATTTCTCAATTTTCCTTTTCACAAAAAATTGCAGCTCTTTCTGCAAGAGGCCAGATGTCTAATGATTTTTGTACAGTGAGGAGAATCCTTAAGAGGAGTTCCTGAGATTTGACCTTCGGAAGGTTCCAATTCCAGAAATTTGATTTGTTCCTTAGGAAATTAAAAACATGCTTCACAAGAAATTGCTTTCGGCAACAATTCGATTTTCAGAAAAAATGGATTAGAGATTACAGTGTGAAATAATGCCTTTAGCCAAATCGATCTCTCTTTGCCATAAATTGTGAGCCTCAGACATAGATCTCTTCACGCTTGTTTATAGAAGGCTTTTTTTTTTTTCACTTAAAACTAGCCGCTATCTCTAGGGCTCCTTCACGCTGGTTAGGGCACCAACCAGCCCCAACAGACCTGAAATCGAGGTCTCTTCACTTGGCCTTCTTCCAGCAGCTCGTTCACCAGAAAACAATCCTTATCTCGCTGCCCTATATTCTCAACTAGAATGGGCTTTGTCTTCTCCTGGCTCCGATACCATGTTAATTTGAGAACATGTTCTATGCCATTTCAGATTAGGGCACAATACTGAAGAAGATAGAACATACTAACAGATCGATAGAAGACAAGCCAAAACAGAGATAGGAAATGGTGGCGTTACCGCGATCAGCAGGATGCTTCAACCAGCAAAGTCTTCAATAGGTCATTCAGCCTAACGTGTCACACATAACCCAGAACAACCCAAACAAAGAATACGCAGCTCCAATGCTATCCCAAGACAGAGAATTCCTCCACACCAATGTGTGTCAAATGAACTCTAAGTCTCTCCAATATATAGGAATCTTTGGGGTGTGTGACACGTCCTTTAAGATATTTAAGTCTATATTTTATTCCAGGCCGACCTAGCACATAAGTGGACTAAATTCAAAGTACATGTTCTGTTCATCCGATCGAGATGATCTTTAGATCAATCTTACACCTCTCCGAAAGAGGAATCCAATAAAAATATTGGGATCGTCATCTGAGCAGCACAACTCGGAGTTTGGACCTAGTTGTCCAATTTTAACATTGTACTACATGGGAAACCCTGATTTTGGTTGTGTGGTCCCACTTCCTCATCCACATATATCACTCCCCTTCCGTTTATTATAATCCCATCCATCATTTTTCCCACCTAGGTCCGCATTTCTCCACATTTGCAATATAAGAAGCTCCAAGATAAAAAGACCCAATCCACACATCAAAATTCATCCATGATCCAAAAATACCCTACAAGGAAAAATGTGAAGTTCTCAAGAGAGAGAATGATCCAAGTCAAGTAATGATCCAAAATGAATTCATGTGACTCCTATTTATACACTCATTAGGAGTTTGAATTACCTAATTGGGCCTACATTAGCCCCTAAAATAAAATAATGTGCAAATTAACTAACTTTTGGTGACAAGCCCACAAAACTAGCTCACAAATAAAATAATAAGCCTCTCAAGACGTCAAATAATAATATATGCATGTCGGAAGGCCCTCCAAGAGGCTTGATGAAGTTCATAAGTGCCATAATGATGAATAGGACCCTCAAAAGTGATGGACAAAGGGGTGGCCCTTGTTGTCCACACAATAAACCTGTGGTGCTCCCAGTGGGTGTGGGGGTACACCAATGACTTCATGGGTCTCCAAGTAAGTCGAAGATGCATGTAGACCATCTATAAGGGCTCAGATGATGGAATGAATGATGCCACATCGGCATATGAGTCCTGGATCACCTTCCAAGTGTATGGTGCAACTCTGGCGTTAGCTAGGCATGATGAACCAGATGCATCTTCTTCGTCCAATAGGTGAATCTCGAGCAATCTCAGACCATCTCTTGGGATCCATGGAGTGTTGTCTATTGTTGTGGAGGCCCATGGTTCTCTACACACACCCCACATGTGCCAGTGTGGCCCTCTGGACAGTTAAGACCCCGTATAGGGAGACCAAACTCAGAATGGAAACCATTTGCAATCCTTCATAAGATCCAATACGTCCCCCAGCCTTCCACCATGACAAGTCATTAAAATAATCAGGTAAAAGAGCTTACAAACCATGGACAACAGGTGGACTCTTCATAATGGCATGCCCTTCCATAGTGGGCTTTGCATTAGGGGAATTTTGAGGTCTAAAATGGGCCTCCTAAGGAAATTATAAAATAACAATGGAAATAATAAAATAATATTTGATTACATCATCAAATTTTAGAGGGAAAGAATAAAAAACTACTTTTTCAACTCGTATTTTCAACTTATCTCCCAAAGTTTTTACTCAAATTTCAAGCGGAAGTACTTGTTGGATGCAAAATTTAATTCCTCATCCAAGGAGTACCCATGTTGCATACTTTCGATGGATTCTGCTACACGAAAAATGAGAAATACATGAAAAACGTGATTGCATCTATCGAAAGTATGCAACATGGGTACTCCTTGGATGAGAAATTAAATTTTTCATCCAACGAGTACTCCCGCTCGAAATTTGAGTAAAAACTTTGGGAGATAAGTTGAAAAAGTAGTTTTATTATTTTATTATTTTTTAATTTTTTTACCCTTTTACTTAAAAAATGGTGAATCATCCCCCATGGTTGACATCATCATCTTTAATCCTATTGGTTCTTATAAAGTTTATTTTGGTTGTACATTTTTCTTAGAAGACCCATTTTAGACCTCAAAATTCCCCTAATGGGATGTGCTAATATCTCCAAACTCCAAAGGGGGTTAACCAAGTACCTTATTAGGTGGTTTCTACCTTTTGAGGGGATAGTATGTCCAGAGTAAACCCTTCAAATGGTGATGGCATGTGATAAAGAGGTGAATGAAATAGGGAATGAAAGGGGCAATCCTGGGCCACATATCGAGGTACAAGGGTAGCTAGAAGAAGGGAATCCCACACTTGGGTATATAATGTATAGGACGAAGAAATCATGGTACATGAGATGCCTCGGCCTTGATTTTTCCACCATTCTTTATATGTATTTTGCCTTTTATGATTTTTCTTTGATTAACTACTCGGGGCTCAAAGGATAAGAGCATGATGTGTAAGATATAGCAATGGATACCCCCTTTTAGGTAGGGTGGTTCATTTCCCTCCAGGGGTTGGGACAATCATAGGTTCCTGAATGATAGAGGAGGCTCATCTAGGGCCTATGGAACCAGGGTGATGGCCATGGGTATGGGGTAGAGCTCATGCATTGGCTTTTGCCCACATGCTAAATATGTTTGTCCCGACCATCTTTTGCATCTTGTGGTACATTTTCCTGTTGAATGTGGCCATTTATGCATTTAATTTTCTTTTCAGCTGCTTCAACCTCAGGGGCGTCGTTCCAAGCCTAGCCCAAGGTGGGGGGAAGGGAAAGGGGAGATTAACCCTATGTGGACCTAGTGAGGAAATGTGGACCACCTAAGTTGATGAATGGGGTTATAGTAAGTGGAAGGGGAGTGATATATGTGGATAAGGGAGCAGGGCCACACAAACAAAATCGAGGTTTCCCAAGTAGTACCACCCTAAAACCAAATGGTCAGTAAAGGAGATCCCACGGGATTAAGATCCAAGGGTAATATCCAAAAGAAGTCAGGGGGACACAAGCACAAACTAAACCCACTCTTTCTGTCGAATCCCCCCATTAGTCCATGCCCAAAAGTGTCCATGATAAGTAAACCCAATACTGAACTACTAAATGACAAGGCATACCTTTGGGTTTGGGAGGCCCACCTTCAAACATACGATCAATACAGATGGGCGAGAGACCACATGACTAGCTCAAGTGGCGGAGAAATGGCACAACGAGCTAGTTGATGGTTGCAAGGGGTCGTTGGCTGCCAGTTGAGGACCATCGTGGAGAAAAAAATTGTCCTAGGGAAATCACCCACGAAGTGGTGGGTAATAGGGCCATAGGCTTGATCATTAGGTTGGCCCACTAAAAAATCATTGTTTCTTTGAAAAAAAATGCATTTGGAATGTTTTTGCAAAAAAAGCGAGGGAGCAAAAAAAAAAATTTAGGGAGCACGGTCCCGAAATCGCTCCCACGGGAGTGCTCTCCCGAGGTCACTCCCGAAGGGAGCGCGCTTCGGGAACGGGTTCAAGGGGGGGGGGGGGAGTCGCTCCCAACCCCCGGGTACAACAAAATTGACTAACATTGACAACAAAAGCTTGACTGACTATGATGAGATGTAAACAAACTTGCAATGGACAGGCCTTCAAAATTATAGCTGCCAAGAAAACAAAAAATCTCACATAAACTTTTTTGGAACTGATGAAGCAAAAATGTGTTTCCAGAAATGAGCATGTACATAAGAAATCAAGAAGAAGGATTCAAATCCCATAGTGCTGTAAAAATACGGTCTCCAAAAAATATATAAAAGATGGCAAAGTGCCTATTGAAGCTAAAAGAGATCCAAAAAAATTGCAAGAGTCGAAGATCAACAAGAGTGTTTCAGTCACACAACCAAGGAAAAGAGATTTGATCACATACTTCTTCAAACAAGAGGCGAAAAAAATACTCATACAACAAAAGAGTCATCCTATCATAATGTGCACACATACCAAAGAGAAGCCACAAACAAGGATCATAATAGTCAAAACCAGCAATCGTCAAAAATTGCAGAGTTTTTGTTCGTATCTACAAAAAATGTGTAGCAGAAGAGGTTGTACAGATTTGAAAGGTCTTCAGCAAGGCAGAATGTCGCTGTAGTAACCCATGAGAGATTGAGCTTATAGTAGCTCCTCTCATGTGGCATTTCTCCACAAGGACTAGGGCTTCCACATGTATTGCACTTTGTACTCTGATATCATTCTTAGGAACATCATAAAAATTGCATATCCCATAAAATATAGGAACCACATGGATGGAGGAGAAACTCTCTTGGAAACAAAACTCCACTATAATCAATTACTTTTATTGCATGATCACATAATGAACATTACAGCGGATTACAATGGGGGTGAAGATCCCTATAAATAGTGATTAGCCTTAGGATAACTACCACATTAATTACGAACCACTAGGGCACATCCTAACCACCTTATTAATGAGGCACCACTCAGGCCATTTTCTAACCAGTGTAACAATAACAGGCCATTAAGACATTTGCCCACTAAGCCAAGATTAACCAACATAATTCCAACATCCCCCCTTAAGATTGACATGAGGACACAAATAAGGAAAGTTGCAATAAAGGATATTTGAAAAAGTAAAAATTAAGGCCCAGCATAGGATACACAATAGGAATTGTGATACCACCACATAAAACACACTAACCCTAACCATTGTTTAGAATTGTGTTGCAAATCTAAAGAATTATCCTTTAGCACATGGACACCTAGCTTGAGGAAAAATTGATAACTGCCTGTATACATGTATTTACTTCCACTATGATTGGATAGACACAGACTATCGTTATTTTATTCATTAACCACATTTGCCATGAGGGGTAATAGGAAATTCCAGCCAGTTCAAATAGAGGAGTCATACATTGTATAAAAAAACCTAGTCATTTTTATCTCCTGTAAGAGTAAGGAGCTCTAAAGCACTTGTGGATATCGCAAGTGACAAATAGCAGGTTTTACATTCGTAAGTTCCCTATACATCTTCAATCACTCACTGCTATTGGAACTTCGAATTAATTATGCTGTTAATTTTCTTGCTACCACTACAATCAAGAGACAAATTCTCACGAAACATTCTTACCGCATGACTTTAATCACATAAACATAAATTCTAAGTCCAATGCACACAACAAAACGGTACTTACTACATGCCAGTTAGGTGCAATTCTTGAAGCTTCCTTAGCATCTGCAAGAGAACTAACATTATCACCGATTGCTAATCTTACAGCTGACCTGAAAACGAAAGTATATGATGAGTTTGGATGAGATAAACATAATATACTTATTCTACCACCTTACAAACTATAATTACAATACCTATTTGAATATAGAAAGTGTTGACCTCCTGATGGATTTAAGTTAATAGCCTGCAAAATATACACCATGTGTTATATCTCTAATTTTCAAGGTCTTCTCAAATATTTTCAAAGAAATAATTAAGCCTGAGAACTATAAGATTTAGGCAACTTTCTATTTCTCATTTTACTTTATATTTAATATATTGATATAAAGGTGTATTATAAATTAATTGATAGCCCATGTTAGTATGAAATGTGGTATAACATCATGATATATAGATAAATGTCTTTCAGATTAATCACATTATTATAATTTGACCAAATCATAATAATGTGATTAATCCGAAAGGAATTTATCTACTTTATGGATCAAAAAAGTCCTAGATCTAACATCATGATATATAAGTATGTAGCACCAGCCAAGATCCATCTTAACTCCGGATCTATCAAGCGTCGAGAGGGATCAAATCTCTAGAGGTGCAAACCTCTTTTTTGAGTGCAAAACCTGAGGAAAGGTTTGCACCTCGAAAGATTTGATCCCTCTCGGGGCTTGATAGATCCGGAGTTAAGATGGATCTAGGCTAGTTTTTTACACATTTAAAAATAAATTCTTGAAATCACTTTGTTTCAGAGTCAGGCAAGGTTTCGGGCAAGGTAGAAATTAAATCATTCTAATTTGGTGGTCTTTCGCCCAAGGCAGAAATTAAATCATTCTAATTTGGTGGTAAGAGTGATTCATTACACATGATCGCATCCATGGAGTCGAAGTAGATGAAAAGGTAGAAAAAAAAATGCAAGAGCAAACGAAATCAAACCTAAAAATCCTTTCCTAGAAATATTGTTTTCCACTCCGCACAGCTCCCGAAATCCTTTCTCACAAATATTATTTCACTCTTAGCAGTGAGACAAAGATGCTTCCTCACAAATACAATTCGACACTTTATTTGTGTTAAATTTATATATTCAGGGAAAGTGATTTTTCATTAGGGCCGACATTAGATTAATTAGATTAATTTTAAATATTAAATGTTAAACATTACTTTTACATTTACGTTTACGTGTTTACCTGAGATAGTCAATGCATGTAGTGTACTGAAATACAAACCTCTGGGATCCAAATTTATTAAATTTAATAATATTAATATTATAATATATTAATATGAATATTATAATTAATAATAATATTAGTATTAATCTTTTAATATTAATATTAGGGTATTTGGCCCTTAGGCTTCACCTAAATAAAACATCTTTTCTGAGTGTTCGTAAATATAAAGAGGAGTATGTAGTAAATATGAAAAGAGGTTTATCTTTTACCATACCTTTGGTTTATTTATATTTATATTTATTTACCATACCTCTTTTATTTACGATGGTATTTGGCCCATAGGCTTGGTATATACTTAAATGTTGATTTCTAATCATATTTGATATATTTTTATGTATTTACCATACCTCTGTATACCACTTTTATATCCTCTTTTATATTTATTTATTTACCATGCCTCTTTTATAAATACCACATTTGGCCCATAGTATTTAGCCCATGGTATTTGGCCCATAGGCTTCACCTAAAGAAAACCTCATTTTTTAGTTTTCATAAATATAAAAAGGTTTATGGAGTAAATATAAAAATAGGTTTTATTTATTTACCATACCTCTCGAGGGTAAGTAGAAAAAGAGGTTTTATTTATTTACCATACCTCCAATTTATTTATATTTTTATTTATTAACCATACCTCCAATTTATTTATATTTGTATTTATTTACCATACCTCTCGAGTAAGTATAAAAAGAGGTTTTATTTTTTATTTACCATACCTCCGATTTATTTATATTTTTATTTATTTTCTATACCTCTTTTTTGAGTGTTTGTAAATATACTCTGGCATTTCAAATGTTTACTTACATTACATTTCTTACCTTACATTTCTCACATTACATCTACACACGTGCCTTATACTCCGACACGTCAAATGTTTACATTACATTTCTCACATTACATCTACACATGTACCCTATACTGGGCTGTAGAGTGCCTCTCAGCACAATAACAAGCTACCTAGAAAATGTTGAAGTTTGTAGCTATGGTTGGTCTTCATAATATATTGATATTTATGTAAAGAATGTTCTTCATGCTCAAAGAGAAAAAAATGTTATTTATTTGAATTATAAATTTTGACTTAAGGTTTCTCGAGAAGACCAAGCAAGCCCTCCTCCATGGCAAGTCGGCTCAGCCCTTGAGAGGCACCTATTCGGCCCCAAAGAAGCTATATATAAGGTCACATCATGCTCTAGGTCAATAATTCAGCATACTTCAAATGCTCGTATGAAAAATCCCTCACAAAGACAAGCCCAGCAACTTCGTATAAGCTAAAGAGCAACTACACTAGCTTCATGAACGAAAATATTCCATGAGACAAGATTACAAATAAGCATGAAAATGATACTCACGAGTATAGCGAAATTACTCCAATCATCAAGATGCAAAAAAATCCAAGCTCTAAGAAAATATTAAGCTCTTCCAAACATCGAAATACATTTAAGACACCAATTTCTCCATTAAAAAGGCTAGCCGAAATTCTCAAGAAGAGATAGTCCAATCCAAATGATGATGAGAGAAACGAATGAGCCTCTCTTCTATTATACAATCCATAAGGAGATTCGAATAGCCTAATTAGCCTAATGATGCACCAAATAATAAAATATTGTACAATAATGACATGACTTGGTGACAAGCCCACCAAGATAGCTCAATAACACAAAGATAAAGCCTCTCAAGAGGGAAAAATAGTAAATACAATGAGTCGTTGGGCATTGAGGAGGCCTAGTGGAGTCCATAGTGTGCCAATGTGAGAAAATAGGCTCCAAACATAGTGATCAAGGGGGTGGCCCCTTGATATCCAAGAAAATTCAGTGTGGTGCCCCCAAAAGGGTGTGGGGGCACAATGACAACTTCATGGGTCTCCAAGTGGATCAATAATGCCTGTATACCATCTGTAAGGGCTGGAATGATAACACAAGCCCTCCCATTGTCTCCCATGGTGAGACATATCCTCATCTGGGCCCTGGAACATCTGCCAAGTGTATGGTGCAAGTGTGAAGCCAATTGGGCAAGGTGGTCCAGGTGCATCATCCAAAAGGTGAAACACGAACAATCAATGAATGGTGTTGAGGGATCCATGAAGTAGCATTCTGCTTTCCTACTATGGTGGAGGCCCATGGCTCTCAACGCTCACCCTACAAGTACCAATGTGACCCTCTAAAGGGATTGGACCCCGTATAGGGAGACCAAACCCCAAATGGAGACCCACCTGCAATCCTGTATAAGAACCAATGTGTCTTCCCGCCTTTCAGTACAACAAATCATTAGAGTAATTGAGTAAAAGAGCTTACAAATCATGGAAAACAAGTGGACACTTCATAGTGGCATGCGCTTCCATAGTGGGCTTTGGCATGTATAGGTGAATCCAAGATCAATAAAAGAGTTAACCAAGGACTCTATTAGGTGGTTTCCTCTTTTAAAGGGGGTGACATGTCCATGGTACAATCATCAAGTGGTAGGTGGCATGTGATACAATGATGGAATGGAGTGGGAATCAAGGGAAGGCTCCAAGCCACATGCCACAGTACAAGGGTAGCTATAATAGGGGAAGCCCACACTTGGGTATATGAGTGTAGGAGGGAGAAATCATGGTACATGAGTTACTCTAGTGTTTGTTTTTCCACCCTTCTTCATATGGCTTTTGTCTTTGATTGATTTTTCTTCATAATTGTTCGAGACTCTAGGGGATGAGAGCATGATGTGTAGGGTATAGAAGTGGATACCCCTTAAGGTGGGGCAATTCATTGCCCACCAAGGGTTGGGACAACCATGGGCTCCGTAATGATGGAGGGGGCTCATATAGGGCCCATAGGAACTAGGGTGATGGCCATAGATAAGGGGTAGGGCTTGTTGTCGCACAGAATGTCTAGGCACCGCGACAACGGCTCAGATCGGGGGCTGTCACCCTGATCCCCAATCTCTCTATCTAAGTTGTCTCCTTGTTAAGGGGGAGATAGACCCTAACAAAAATGAAGAATGAGAATTGGTTGAAAATCAACCAATTCAGGAGACACATGTAATATTCTTAATTAGCGACAGCTAATTGGAATATTCGATTTTGTTCAATTTTGTCGTCTATAGTTTATTAATAAATAAAAAGTGAGTGAAGAGGGTCTAACTCACTTAAGTGGAATAAAACACCCTCCCTTGTAGCACAACGTTGTGACTTAAAGGGGAGCTAAGGGGGGCCAAGCACCACGTAGAGAGGGGGCCCACGTATGCTCTAGAATCTACTGCGCAGATGTGGATGAGCACGTGGCAAGAGAGAAAGGGTACGTTGAGGAGATAGGCCTTAGGGTTTTGGAGGAAGGCCAACGTTATAAAAGAGGGAGGAGCCTTCTCATTTCATTCATTCGTTGTTGATGATATTGACTGGTCATTTCGACTTCTTGAGCACGCTGGCTGTTTAGCCTGTCTGCAGCACTGTTTAGTGCATTGAGTGTCTCCGGTCGGAGATCTTGCCCTTAGCCTCGGGGGACTTTGAGTGCCTGCTCGGGAAAGGTTGTTTCTTCAGCATTTTGTGGGAGATTTTGGTGTTTGGTTTTGTTGCAGAGCCATGCATTCATAGAGACTGCGCAGTCACTGAAAGGGAGGACGCAGTCCATCTAGGAGGTGTTCCGGATCGGGGTTTTTGCAGGAGATTTGAGCAGAGGATCAGCCTTTTCCTTCGGGAGGATTTTGGTGGAGTTTGAGGCAGTATTCAGCCATTCCTATTTAGCCTCTGCACAGAGCCCTGGAGGCCAGCGTAATTCCCCAAGGCATGTTTTTCGGAGGTCGGCCATTTCTGATATGGTTTCTGGGTTTTGTCGGGATTGGTGAGTAGAGGAGGATTGCAGATTTTCAGCTCATTCCGGCAAGGGGAGCAGCCCCTAGTTATTAGTTCATTTCAGTGGTAGCAGCTGGGACGCAGTTCAGAGAGCAGCCATTTCTGATGTATTCTGAGAGTATTTCTTCACTTGCCTTGAGCAAGTTTAGGTGCCATCACTATGATCACCTATTGTACTTCATTATATTTCTCAGTTTAATAAAATGGCTTAGCATTTCCTCTCTATATTTCTGGATGAGTTGCTGTACATTCTTTCTATGTTATTATATGTCTGCTGCACTGTTATTTTTATATATATTTGAGCATTCTAGTTCTATACCACTTGGTGTGTTTATTTTATACTCTTAGACAGAGTCTGGAAAGGGCCAGGTAGCCTCCAGATTTCGTCCTCTTTTCAGAGGCGGCATATCTGGTAAACGCCCTCCCAGTCCATCTCTAGTTGGAGTTTGCCGTGTTTTAGAGATATCCCCGAAACGGGATATTACAGTGGTATCAGAGCATAGTTCTGGCTCAGCCTGTGGAGCTAGTTGTCTATGACACCGGGAAAGAGGCCATATATTTGTTACAGAGGCAGGAAGTACAGAGACCGTGAGCATAGGTTGGAGAACACCTACGGAGAGGGAGATTGTGTTCGGGTGGTGGACACAAAGCAGGAGGAGCCTGTGACAGACGCAGAGCAGGAGCCTGTGTTAGATTCAGAGCAGAGAGAGCCGATGGCAGATGACACTGAGGCCAAACAGTTTGGGGAGGCACTCCTCAAATCGGTGCAGGATTTAGCGAGGTAGATTGAGGTGATGGGTCAGAGATTCACCGTTGTAGAGGCTAAACAGCGTGAGACCCCACGGGTACTCCAGGTAGGTGAGGGATCAGGTACATCCCACCATTTGCCGGAGCATGGTGCTGCTCAGCGTGATACTACTCAACCGATGGCTTCACATGCACCTACACGCTCTACCATGCCCACTTTCTTGGGAGCAGACACAGGGGCAGGAGCCCAGCAGGAGGCAGAGCCCGGACACATGAGCAAGTATTTTGCAGAGTATCAGGCATATGGGCAGGAGTTCAGGGATGCTCTCTCATTCCGAGATTTTGTTCAGCTCCAGCGGGACAGTATACCCCGCGACCATCATAGAGGGCACCGACATTATCATGATGGAGATAGCCACCGCACATCTAGCAGATTCCATTTGCCTACGTTTGATGGGTCATCAAACAGTTCGGCAAGGTCTTGGGTGGAGAAGCTGGACATCTATTTCCAGCTTAACCAGATGTCAGAGACGGAGGCCATCAAGGTGGCAACATTACATTTGGATGGTGAGGCCCAGGACTGGTGGTTCCATGGGATGGTCACACTCAGACACTCTACAGTGACGACGTATGCCGAGTTTACCAAGAGATTGATGGAGGGATTTGACCGGAGGGATCAAGAACAACACTTTGTTGAGCTGACGAGGCTCAAGCAGACTGGGAGCCCCGAGACATACATTGCAGATTTCTTGAGGGTTTCAGTGATGGTGCCAGATCTATCCGTAGCACGGATGATCTATATGTTTGTGGAGGGGTTAGTAGAGCCACTTCGGGGTTTAGTGAGATCTACTAGACCAGCTACACTCCAGGATGCTATCAACAGGACGCGGGATTTACAGGATGCATTGCCCAATACTCGTACACCTTACCCCCAGAGACAGGGTTTCCAGTCCAAGGGGAAAGATGTGAGGGTTCCACTTCCAAAGGGGAATCCAGGACGGGCACAGATAGATGATGATGCCAGGAGGGAGCTGAGGAAGAAGCGGTTGTGCTTCACTTGTCAGGGGCCGTGGGCACCAGGGCATAGGTGTGCTGCTAGCAAAGCGCACTTCATTGAGGTCTTCTCCGATGATAGCGGGGAAGAGGATGAGGAGGATGATGAGGAGGTAGGAGATAGTCAGACGACTCAGGATCAGTTGCCACCTCCACCTCCAGGGACAGGAGGTGCAGCTTTTGCACCCACAGGAGGGACTCTAACAGCCTTGCGAGGAGTTCCCAAGTATTTGACGCTGCGCATACGAGGGACAGCACGTGGCCAGTGAGTGTCAGTTTTGGTTGACAGTGGGGCAACCCACAACTTCATTGATGCACAGATGGTCGAGCGGAGAGGTATACCGACCGAGAGCTTTGACGGATTTTCAGTTTTGGTCCCAGGAGCCCAGACGATGCAGTGTGCCCGGTATGTTCCAGAGTTGGCAGTGACGATGGGTACCTACACCGTGACCGATCACTTTTTCATGGTCAACATACCGGATACCAATGTGGTATTGGGTGTTCAGTGGTTGATTACTCTGGAGAAGGTCACCACAGATTGGGAGGCCTTAGAGATGGAGTGGGATGATAAGAAGACCGAGAAGATCCGCGGGATGCACACTTACCCACCTCAGATTGTTTCGGCACACCAAATGGAGGCAGATTTCCGGAAGGGAGACATAGAGTGGGCGGTTGAGTTGCGGGCATCAGAGGCAGAGACCACAGGTCAAGCAGTTCATCCAGATATACAGGCCATCCTTGACAGGTATGAGGCAGTGTTTGGGGATATACCACCAGGTCAGCCACCAGACCGACGGTTCGAGCACACCATAGAGCTTGAGCAGGGCATTTAGGCGGTGATTACTACCCCCTATAGGCATCCCAAAGCCTATCGAGATGAGATTGATCGGGCCATCCAGGAGTTGCTGGCTCTTGGGCACATCAGACCGAGCACGAGTCTGTTTGCTTCTTCCGTGGTGTTGGTGAAGAAGAAGGACGGCACCTTGAGGATGTGTATTGACTACAGGGCCCTAAACAAGAAGACCCTGAAGAACAGGTATCCTATACCCAGGATTGATGAGTTGATGGATGAGCTGAGATGAGCCAAGTTCTTCTCGAAGATTGATTTGAGATCAGGGTACCATCAAATTCGCGTGAGGGAACCAGACATTCCCAAGACCGCCTTCAGGTGTCATTATGGGCACTTTGAGTTTTTGGTTATGCCTTTTGGGCTAACCAATGCACCAGCTACTTTTCAATCTTGCATGAACCATATCTTCCGCAGTCATCTAAGGAAGTTTGTATTGGTCTTCTTCGATGACATACTCATATATAGCAGGACTTGGGAGGAACATCTCCAGCATATAGAGGCAGTACTACATATCTTGGAAGAGCAAGAGTTCTATGCTAAGCTCTCCAAGTGTAAGTTTGGGATGACGGAGATGTATTTGGGTCACATTATTGGAGTGGACGGAGTGAGAGTCCATGAGGAGAAAATTAGAGCCATCAGGGATTGGCCGGAACCGAGGAACGTGACGGAACTTCGAGGATTCATTGGCATATGTACTTATTACAGGAATTTCGTCAAGGGTTTCTCACAGCTCGTTGCACCCCTTACAGATTTGACGAAAAAGGGGGCTTTCAGTTGGTCGGATACAGCACAGTGAGCCTTTGAAAGACTCAAGGAGGTGATGAGTAGCTGCACAGTGCTTGCATTGCCGGATTTTACGCAGCCATTTGTTTTGGAGTGTGATGCATCAGGAGAGGGGATCGGTGCAGTATTGATGCAGGGAGGACACCCTATAGCCTTTGAGAGCCGGAAGCTCCTTCCGCACGAGAGGTTGTATTCTATATACGACAAGGAGATGTTGGCCATTATGCATGCCTTGGCCAAATTCCGACAGTATTTGGTACGGAACAGGTTCAGGGTGAGGACTGATCACAACAGCCTCAGGTTCTTTTTGGAGCAGAAGCAGCTACAGGAGAGGCAGCAGAAGTGGATCAGTAAGATCCAAGCATATGACTTTGACATTGACTATGTCAAGGGTAAGAATAACGTGGTAGCAGATGCCCTTTCACGTAGACCAGCCACGTTATCTCTTATGAGCTTGGATACAGATTGGAGGGCTCGACTATTAGTGGAGTACTCCAAGGAAAGATTTGCATGTGAGGTTCTGGATGGACAGGTGGCGGATGATAGGTACAGGGTGGTCGATGAGATCATCTAGTACAGGGACAGGATCTTCTTGACTGAGGGATCTCAGCTTAAGAAGAAGATACTCCAGGCATCACATGATTCACCATTGGCAGGCCATCAGGGGTTTACCAAAACCTACAGGGCCATTAGAGAGAGGTGCTCATGGAAGGGCCTCAAGGAGGACGTACTCCAGCACATCAGGGAGTGCGATGTTTGTCAGAGGAACAAGGGGGAGATGAGCCATCCCGCAGGATTGTTGCAGCCTCTTCCCATTTCGGAAGGGAAATGGGAGAGTATCTCGATGGACTTCATCACAGGTTTGCCCATGGTGCAAGGCAAGGATTATATCTTTGTCGTCGTTGATCGGTTGACAAAGTATGCGCACTTTTTTGCCATATCCGCGCATTACACAGCAGCACAGGTAGCCGAGTTGTTCTTCACAGAGGTTTTCAGGCTACATGGTCTTCCTAAGACCATCATCAGTGACAAGGACAGCCGCTTCATGGGCGGATTTTGGCAGGAGCTTTTCCGGTTAGTGGGGACGGAGTTGACACCGAGTACCAGTTATCACCCACAGACGGATGGACAGACGGAGATAGTTAACAAGTGGCTGGTGGGCTACTTGCGTAACTATGTCAGTGGGCAGCAGTGAACATGGCTGAAGTGGTTGCATCTGGGGGAGTACTACTATAACACGACACATCACATGTCCATTGGTATGTCACCATTTTATGCTTTGTATGGGTATCATTCCTTATCTTTTGCTGATGTGATGTTCGGTGCTAGCAAGGCTCCTAGAGCCAAGATTTGGATCCAAGAGAGTCAGGACATTCTCCGAGCTCTCAAGGATAATATGGCTACAACACAAAACCAGCAGAAGCTGTATGCCGACAAAGGTCGGGTGGAGAGACAGTTTGAGGTAGGGGACTTGGTCTACCTACGATTACAGCCATACCGACAGTCGTCGCTAAAGAAGAAGGGAGCTGAGAAGCTCAAGCCCCGCTTTTACGGGCCATACAGGGTGATACGCAGGATGGGACAGGTTGCGTATGAGTTGGAGCTGCCCCAAGGCAGCAAAATCCACAACTTTTTTCACATATCATGCCTGAAGAAGGCACTAGGGCAGCAGGTGATAGTGACAAATGAGCTACCACCCACGGATGATGAGGGGCATTTGGTGTTGTAGCCAGAGGCTATTATTGATACCAAGGAGAGGCAACTACGGAGCAGGACAGTCCGGGAATTTTTGGTGAGGTGGAAGAATTTGTCGGATGAGGATGCCACTTGGGAGAGTGAGAAGATTTTGCAGCATCCATCACTTCAGTTGCTTGAGAACAAGCAACATTTTGCCGGGGGAGACTGTAATATTCCTAATTAGCGACAGCTAATTGGAATATTTGATTTTGTTCAATTTTGTCGTCTATAGTTTATTAATAAATAAAAAGTGAGTGAAGAGGGTCTAACTCACTTAAGTGGAATAAAACACCCTCCCTAGTAGCACAACGTTGTGACTTAAAGGGGAGCCAAAGGGGGCCAAGCACCACATAGAGAGGGGGGCCACGTATGCTCTAAAAGCTACTGTGCAGATGAGGATGAGCACATGGCAAGAGAGAGAGGCTACGTTGAGGAGATAGGCCTTAGGGTTTTGGAGGAAGGCCAACATTATAAAAGAGGGAGGAGCCTTCTCATTTCATTCATTCGTTGTTGATGATATTGAGCTGGTCATTTCGACTTCTTGAGCACACTGGCTATTTAGCCTGTCTACAGCACTGTTTAGTGCATTGAGTGTCTCTGGTCGGAGATCTCGCCCTTAGCGGGGGACTTCGAGTGCCTGCTCGGGCAAGGTTGTTTCTTCAGAATTTTGTGGGAGATTTTGGTGTTTGGTTTTGTTGCGGAGCCGTGCATTCATAGAGACTGCGCAGTCACTGAGAGGGAGGACGCAGTCCATCTAGGAGGTGTTCCGGATCGGGGTTTTTGCAGGAGATTTGAGCCGAGATTTTGAGCAGAGGATCAGCCTTTGCCTTCGGGAGGATTTTGGTGGAGTTTGAGGCGGTATTTCAGCCATTCCTATTTAGCCTCTGCGCAGAGCCTTGGAGGCCAGCGTAATTCCCCAAGGGGGTGTTTTTCGGAGGTCGACCATTTCTGATATGGTTTATGGGTTTTGTCGGGATTGGTGAGTAGAGGAGGATTCCAGATTTTCAGCTCATTCCGGCAAGGGGAGCAGCGCCTAGCTATCAGTTCATTTCAGTGGTAGCAGCTACACGGCAGTTTTCCAGCAGCTGGGACGCAGTTCAGAGAGCAGCCATTTCTGGTGTGTTCTGAGAGTATTTCTTCACTTGCCTTGAGCAAGTTTAGGTGCCATCACTCTGATCACCTATTGTACTTCATTATATTTCTCAGTTTAATAAAATGGCTTAGCATTTCCTCTCTATATTTCTAGATGAGTTGCCGTACATTCTTTCTATGTTATTATATGTCAGTTGCACTGTTATTTTTATATATATTTGAGCATTCTAGTTCTATACCACTTGGTGTGTTTATTTTATACTCTTAGACAGAGTCTGGAAAGGGCGAGGTAGCCTCCAGATTTCGTCCTCTTTTCAGAGGCGGCATATCTGATAAACGCCCTCCCAGTCCATCTCTGGTTGGAGTTTGCCGTGTTTTAGAGATATCCCCGAAACGGGATATTACAACACAGCTAGACAACCAAATACTTGTTAAGATTTACGAGACTTTACAGATCCAATTAGATTTAAAACTTTAAAACCAGTGCCTTATGGAGTCAAAATATCCCGTTATGAAATTAAAGCCAAGTAATTGATATGTAACCACTGCTATGGAAAAGCAATCTACCATGATGATATTCAATAAAACACCCTCACAATTGAGCATTAACAATGTTCGATAAGGACATGCAATTTATCATCACTTGAAAAATTCCCCAAGTTGACTTAAACAACTAATTTTCGATTTCAAGTAATTTAAAATCACAATTAAAGATAGCTCAATGATCACGAACCACATCCAAGCACCAACAATTTAAATTTGAAACAAAAAATGTTATCATGAAAGACCCATCAAAGTTAAATGCTAGATATTTCCAATATTTCCGAATTTGTGATATTCCAGATAATTCCACTTCAGAAATCTATAGTCAAACTTTAGATAGAAAATTAAAGCTTACCTTGACTATGAATTTTTTTTTTTTTTTTTTTTGAGAATTTTCTAAATTTTTTATATTTTCTTTTAAATCTAAAGTTAATAAAACTAAAACCCAAAAAAGTATATACAACTAAAGCTAAAAAATGAAAAAAAATTAAGAATTTTGGAATTTTTTATTTTATAATTTTTATTTTTTATTTTTTATATTTTCTTTTTAAAATCTAAAAGCAAAATATATATATACAAAAACTAAAGATCTACCAAAAGTTAAAAAAATTTATTTTTATTTTTATACATATATTTTTTTATTTGAAATTTAAAAAATAAAAAAATAAAAATAAAAGTAAAATTTAATCTAAATAAAAGAACTATTAGAAACGTTTAAAAAAAAAATTTAAAATGAAATGAAAAACTAAAAAATAAAATTTAAAAGCTACGGTCAAACCCAAACCTAAAGATTAAACTTACCTCAACAAATAAAAGTCAAAAATCTAAACCTAAACGACAAAATCAAAATCGAATCATTAGAAATTGGAAAATATTAATGTTTGGTTTGTATGCAGGTCGGATGGTGAGCAGCCTACGCAGCGTGAAAGAAAACCGTCAAGCAGCAGCAGAGGAATGAATGCGTAAGATGGGATGAATGGCAGCGTGAGAGGATGAGCGTAAGGAATGCAAACAGAGGCAATGGGAGTGGTAGCCACGGGAGAAACTGGCAGGGAAATGCCCCAAAAAAGGCTGTGGGTATGCTAGATAAAAGACGGTGTACGGACAGGGTGCTTGGAGAGGGAGCCAGCGATAACAAAAATGGATCGAATGCAGCATAGATAATGAAGGGCTTGGACTATATAAACTGCGCCGAGGGAAAAAGGATGGCAAAGGGGGCAGCGGAAAGGAATGAGGGTTAACGCAGAAGGATGAAGGCAGAGCTAGGACATACAGATAGCGTGAGGAGGATAGCAGATCAGTAAAAGGAGAAAGGGATTAACGCAGAAGCAAGGGTGAATGGCGGTGAAACTCAAAGCGCTGGTGCATAAAATCTAAAAAAATTTCCTTGCCCAAAATCAACAAACTCAAGTTTCAAATTCATATTTTAAATAAATAAATACACCTACAGTTTGTATTTTGAAACAAGATCCCGCATGAATCTGCAAACGAAACTGATCCCGAGGCCAGATCTTACCCTCCAGGGCCTAGATCTGGCTCAGATCTGAAAAATCTCCCAATAGAACCTGCACAAAACCAGAAACCAGCAAACCCAGAAAACCAGTATATGTACAAAATAAAACCCCAAAAATCCTGGTAAAAAAAAAAAAGCGGGATTTACACTGCTATTTTACAGATCAAAGGCCCTCATGGCCAGATTTAAAACAATGCAGCACAATTCAGAAAATAAAATTTTAAAATAAAAGCACAAGCCCAATAAAGATCACTGCAAAAAATGGAATTTAAGATAAGCTCGGGGAGTTAAATCCGGAGGGCTCTTCAGATCTTATCTCCTGGGAGTCAGCTGGTCCAAATTAGGACTTCCCCAAATGCCCAGTTCTAAATCCGGAAGATTTCTACAAACTTAAAGTTAAACTGTCAAATTAATAAAGAAATAGTGATAAAACATAAAATTTTCAAGAGCTAGAGATAACAATTAGCTCGATCCAATTAATATTCTTACCCTAGATCCAGTAACTTAAGCAAGATACATGTGCCCAAGATTACTCTACAAGAGCCATTAATCAACAATCCATTAAAATAATCATTAGCAGAGTTTTAAGAACAAGTTTACCATAAAACACTGAAGAGGAACACCACCATCAGAATAAAACCCCAAAGTCTTCGTTTTTATTATTCCAGAAAATATTACAGGAGAGCTTCAAGAGAGAGTGCACGATCCAGAGATCAGATGCAACTGACATACAAAGACCTCTAATTTATAAGATAAAACCTCCAACGGCTAGTTCGGTTGATCCATGTCAAAATAATCTCGACTGTCGAAAAGATTTAATTATATTTTAATCTGGACCGTCAAAATTATAATTTTGAGGAAATTCGAATTTATCATTTAATTCCATTTTAATTAACTCAAAAATAATATTTTTGAGTTAATTACCTCAAAATTTTGACTTTGACTTGTTAAATTTTGAACTTGTTCTATGCCATTTCAGATTAGGGCACACAATACTGAAGAAAATAGAACATACTAATAGATCGATAGAAGACAAGCCAAAACAGAGATAATAAATGGTGGCGTTACGGCGATTAGCATGATGCTTCTACCAGCAAAGTCTCTAATAGGTCATTCAACCAAGCGTGTCACACATCACCCCAGAACAACCCAAACAAAGAATAGTCCATATATTATGCAGCTCTAATGATATCCAAAGAGAGAGAATTCCTCCACACAATGTATGTCAAATGAACTCTAAGTCTCTCCAATATATAGGAATCTTTGGGGGTGTGGGACACGTCCTTTAAGACATTTAAGTCTATATTTTATTCTAGGCCGACCTAGCACACAAGTGGAATAAATACAAAGTACATGTTCTGCTCATCCGATCAAGATGATCTTTAGATCAATCTTACACCTCTCCGAAAGAGGAATCCAATAAAAATATTGGGATCGTCATCTGAGCAGCACAACTCGGAGTTTGGACCTAGTTGTCCAATTTTAACACTCCCTCTCAACTAGGGAGAACTCCGTCCACAAGTGCAATCCAAACATCGTGCATCATCCCACCGTAACTTGCTTTGCTGGCCTCTTTATTTTAGAACAGAAGTGGGTCAGTCACAAAGACATCATACCCAGCTGACAAATTCAGCCCAGAGATCTAAAACCTCTATAGGACTCACAAAGAGTCACATACCAACCCGAAGTTGGTTTACCTGACCTGAAGTCAGTTGGAGGTTCGAAACCTCACTAGGACTCAAGAGAGTCATATACTAACCCGAAGTTAGTTTCACTGACCCGAAGTTAGTTGGAGGTTCGAAACCTCACTAGACTTGATCCCAGATCAAGTGGTTGGACACGTGCCATCCTAGACATAGAGAGTACGGCAATCTCCGATGCATCCATCGGTCTTGCTATGGTCTCTATTCACATTTCCCACCTCATTGGCCAAATGAGAGGTACTTCCCATGAGTCCGAAACTCCATGGGTAGGATGCATACGAGGCACAGATCAGAGAGAGGTAAACCATCTCAATATCATCATGGTGGGGTAGAAGCACACCAACTAGGTTCGGCAAGCCTAGCCCTGTGGTTGCTTATAGCACCAAAGCTATCCTCAAAGCCCCCTAGAGCTCCCAGAGCTCATCGTCCATCAGGACCCACATCATAGGGTCGTTCCACGATTCCAAGATTCTCACGGAAGGTTAGGAACATGACCTTCCCCAAGGGCATTATGAGAATATCCGCGACCTGCTCATCAGTTCCTATATGATCGAGCCTTACGGCGCCTTGCTGTACCATATCCCGGATAAAGTGGTATCGGCCATCAACATGCTTGGATCGATCATGGAACCCGGGATTCTATGACAAACGAATCCCCCTCTGGTTATCACAAAGGATAACGGTGGCATCTAGCACATGCTCGAGCAGCTCACTGAAGAGCTTTCGCAACTAAATGAATTCACAATAGGCCATACATGTTACAATGTATTCAGCCTCAGCGGTGCTCAAGGCTACCGACTTCAATTTCCTACCCGAAGCAGATCTACATGTGAAGTAGCATCCAGATGTGCTCTTGCGATCCACCACACTGCTAACCCAATCGGCATCAGTATATCCATGGAGTGTCATACTCCTGGCAGTGTATCTCAACCCATGGTCTATTGTGCCTCAGAGATATCTCAAGAGTTTCTAGGCACCAGCCCAGTGAATGTTATGATCAACCATGTGTTGACTCAAAGTGTTCATTGCACAACATACGTCCGGACGAGTGTTCACTAAGAACATCAGGGCCTCTACAATTTGACGATACTCAGTAGGATTTGTTAACACGGGACCAACAGCGCTGCCACTCAACTTCTTAAAGTTGAGTTGCATCGGTGTCTTTACGGACTTATAGTCCACCATACCAGAAGCTTCATAATGTATTTTTCTTGAGAATGGAAAATTTCGTCAGGTCTCTACCAGACCTTCAGGCCTAGGAAGTAATGCATCAGTCCTAGCTCTTTTAGCTCGAATTCAGGAGTGAGCTCCCTCTTCCAATGATGAATCAGAGGGTCAGCATCTGTCAAGAAGAGGTCGTCCACATACAACACCAGAATAAGAGGCTTCTTTCTATCAACTTTTGAAGTAATCAACATTACTACGAGTGAAGCCCAGCTTCACTAGGTAGCTATCTATCCTCTCGTACCAAGCTCTGGGTGCTTGCTTTAGCCCATACAGGGCTTTCTTCAACCTGCAGACATGAGTGTCCCGATCCTGGATCGAACCCCAAGGGTTACTCTACATACACCTCTTCCTTTATCGCATCATGCCAAAAAAAAGGTCTTTACATCCATCTGATGAAGATTCCGTCCTTGCGTAGCAGCAAGGGAAATACAAGATTATAGGTGCAATAATAATCAGTGCCTTCCTAGAAAGGTCACAGGAAACACAATTTCCCATCAGATCCATGCTTGATCTTATATCGAGGTGACAACAGCTTTGATCTGTGGTCTAGGAACCATATCCCAGACATTATCCTCGCATCCTTCCAGGCTTGATGCCTTATAGCTTCTTCAAATGATCCAAGCTCATATTGTACTGATGGCAGCTAGATACCCCTGGTATTTATATGGCTTCTTGGATTTCTTCCGAAATTTCCCCCTCTGAAGCCATATGTCTTTGAGCCATGAGGATCTTCTTTCGTTTAGCAATGATATTAGCTCAAGAGCAGATAAAGTTGAACTCTCCCTCTTAATGCTAGCTTCTCTTGTGAGAGAAGACATCTATGTCAAATGAGGGCATCTCAGACACTAGCTTGGAAAGGAGTCTTATTCTCCCACAGTCAAAACCATCCAAGACCACAGGCTTTTGCTGAAGACTCCAACAACATGACTGAACGCTGCAAAAAATTCTCAGTTCACACTTTATCATTACGCTCCAATGTGAGATTGATACAGTCACATGCTTACTGCTACATAGGTGTCTATCTATGTCACTGTCCAACAGGGAGAATATATCAACAAGCCTCAGCTTGTGTTAGAAGTCCTTACAGCAACTACCTGTTATTCTGAGGAGATCTGTTGTAGCTTCCTCAAGCAGCCTTCTAAAACTGCATCTTACTGAACTAGGGATCCAATCTACCTTTTATCCTGCACTTGAGGTGTTCATCTACTACATCTGGTATTGCATTTTGCTTCCAGATCTACCCATTTGTAGTGAATGGTTGACTTAGTTCTACAATTTGTCATGCAGTCAAGACACTTTCTAGGGTCACCACTAGGTTGAGTTCGGATATGTTGGTTCACACCCTTGTCACAAGTCAATTATTGCTAGTATCCATATCACGTGGATGATGAGGCACTTCACTTGCTCCTTTATGTAGAGATCTTAAAGACTTTGTCAAGTACATCAAAACAATTTCTTTGTCTTCACTTGAAATCCTGTCTATGCCATATGCACAGATCTGGGAATTATTGTGATTGGTCTGCGTCCAACTTTAGCTTGTATCTGTGGCTGCCTCAGGCGTGTAGCCAACCCAGGATTAGTGAGCACACAGTCAAAAACATATGTGATAGCCACTTGCAATATGGCTTACTGTTGTGGTATGGCTTGCAGCCTACCACAACACTCATCACGCAGCCTTCAAACAAGATTCAGCAAGTCTGCCTTTACATAATTCACACAGAATTAGTGCAACGAAGGACGAGTCCAGGAAGACCTGGAACTATGATACGCCATTCATCATCTCTAAAGGTTCTGAGCCTAGGGCTATGGGAGATTACATTAATTCGAACTGTTGCAGTTTCTCCACAGAATGACAGAAATCTGAGTAGGTGTTTGAGCTCCACTAGACAATCTGAGTTTCAGATTATAAGGACAGTCCCAAGTGTTGAAGCTTGGTCCGAGGTTGCAAAAGTCTGAAGTCCTGTAGCTTTATACTTCAAGTATCCAAAAGTTTCACTGTCCAAAGCTTCACTTATCAAAATGCTCCAAATGTTGTAGCTATCTCAAAAAAAAAAAAAAAAATTAATGCACTGTAGGTTTGATTTTGAACAACGGTTGATGCTAAGAATTTGATGTAGCTCAACCAAAACCTTGACCCACAGTTCAAGAGTATTATGCTAGACTGTCACTGCAATAGGTCCGATCCACAAAAAATTGCAAACAAAACTGAGGTTATAGCTCCTATGTTTGAGTCTGAGGGTATTATTCCCTAAACTCTTCCTTCTCGGCCTAGCTGTGACGTCTTTGTTGGCCTAGTTGTGACATCTGAATGCCCTGCATGCACGTCTGTCCCGAGAAACAACAACCAGCAACAACCGCGTTTATTTTTCCGAGGCTCCTACGATGAATTTACCATCACGGACATTTAAAAAAAAATCTTGCTTCAGATGACGTGGAAATTGATAAATTTAATCCCGCATTGTGAACCTCCTCACGCCGACCAAAATCTCTCCAACTTCTGTCGTTACGACGGTGCCAAAACACGATCCACGGTGTAGATTTATGGTGCCAAAAATCGGGTAGCTTTACTCCTTTTCTGTGTATTTTCATAAGGCACGTAATAGCACGATTGGAGCACGAAGCTATTCAACATCCACAAAAAAAAGATCGAAATGCCCACATTAATCGGAATCCTCTTGAAACTGAAACCAAAAGTTTGAGTGCGTAGAGTCCTTCAGCCGCCAAGAAAGCAGCAACTAGAGGATTATTTAACAAGAAATGAAGGATCCATTTCCCCGACGGCCTTCAAATTTGATAATACGACCTCTATAAATGTCCTCGACAATCACGGTGGATAGGCGGCCCTTCAATACAATGTGGCCCTCAACTAAGTAGTCACAGTGAGATACGTTGATCAATTTTACAGGCGTCCCTTTAATACTTTGCTCAAAATATTCGGCCCAATGCTGTGGCACCTTCTTGTTCAGGTGTCATGCAATCAATTAGAAAAAAAATATGGTCCCACTATCAAACTGTCCTTCACAGGTCCGCAATCTGTAAGGCATGTCCAAGCTAACTAAAGGCCTGTTCCTGAGGTCTGTGACTTGTTGTGGACTGAAATTTCAACCCTTTTATAGGACTATCACAGGTCTGAGATAACTGTTGTGGTTGCTGCCCACTGCCCAGACCTTTATTTTATACATATCCAGCCGTCAACCTCCTTGCTTCTTGCTGCAGCCCAAAAAAAATGTGTTGAAAAGTGACTGCTAGCCCTGGTTAGGGCACATGTTGATCTTTTCAGTATCTGGGTTGCGGTCCACATACGCTGCTCTTACGCTGTGTCTTATTCAGCACATCCTTTAAATCTGCACATTATCACTTGCTGTGGTATGGCCTGCGGCCTACCACACTTCTTCTTCAATCTTACACCTCTTCGAAAGAGGAATCTAATAAAAATATTGGGATCGTCATCTGAGCAGCACAACCCGGAGTTTGGACCTACTTGTCCAATATTAACATGACTTAACCACCTAGGCTCAAGGGTCCAAAATTTCTTGAAATTATCAATATTCCCTTGGCCTGGGACCTTTAAAAATTTATTTTTTAAGGACCCACGAATTTTGCCTTTGAAGAAATTTAACTCAACTAGGACTTAGAATTAATTAAATTTCTGGGTTAGAATTTTTTAATTAATTTGGCCAGAAAATTTAATTAATTGACTGAGAGGGGATTTAATTATTTTTTCAACCCTCTTTACATAAGATAAATACATTTAGACACATAAAGGGGAATACCCATTCGTATAGACCTTCAAAAAGCTACCCAATTCTCGACTCAAAACATGATCTAGTAGACCAAGCAGCTTGTAATAAAATAACCTAGCCAATTAGTTAGAATTATTCCCAAACTACTTTTACAAAGACTCGATAGAAACACTAGGACTCACTTAGCATCTTGATGACAAAATCCACCCTAGCTTTGGGGTGAAGCTGGAGGGGAAAACTCTGTCGATCACTTGTGTCGAGAAACACAAGCGAATCAGTGAGACAAAAAACCTCCTAGGATAGAAATCGTCACCAAAATACTAGGATTACCTAGGTTGTTACATACATGATGGTCTTACTTAGATCATTTACATCATAAACATGCAGAATGGGTTTACATCGTTTATAAAACTATCGACTGATGATGGAATCTGAATGGCGCGAACACGTCAAACATGATGAATCCCATTTGAAAAAATGGGGGTGTACTGCTATGGGGTCGTTGACAAAGTGTGGTCAACAGGGCTCATGTTTGGCTTTTTCCCATGCGTTAAATTTGTATGTCCCGACCATCTTTGCATTTTATGGTACATTTCTTGTTGAGAGTAGCCAAATTATGCTTTTACCTTTAATTTTAGTTGCATCAACCTTCGGGGCATCATTCCAGGTCCGATCCAAGGTGTGGACAAGGGGGAGGGGAGGCTAACTCCTTGTGGACCCAGTGGACAAATATGGCCCCAGATGGGAAAAATGAACGGGGTTATAATGAGCAGAAAGGGAGTGATGTATATGGTATTGGGAAGCGGGACCACACAACTAAAATCAGGATTTCCCATGTAGTTCCACCCCTAAAGTTTAGTTGCCAACAAAGGAGATCCCACGGGACTA
Organism: Pinus albicaulis; assembly: GCA_034641835.2. Classification (NCBI taxonomy): domain Eukaryota; kingdom Viridiplantae; phylum Streptophyta; class Pinopsida; order Pinales; family Pinaceae; genus Pinus; species Pinus albicaulis. The sequence continues at coordinate 111,402,125 of CM076583.1, read as the reverse complement.
GGATACAAGGTTAACCATCAAATTAGGTAGAGGAGACAAGAGTACAGATCTAGCCCACTCTTTCTTCGAATCCCCTCACTAATCCATGCCCAAAAGTGTCCATGATAGGTAAACAAAAATACCCAACTACATAATGAAAAGTCATACCTTCGGGGTTGGAAGGCCCACCTTCAAACATATGATCATAATAGATGGGTGAGGGACCACATGGCTAGCTCAGGTAGCGGAGAAAATAGAAAATTGAACTATATGGTGGCTACAAAGGACTGTTGGTTGTTGGCTGAAAACCATCTAGGAGAAAAAAAAATCTCCAGTGGATACCACCCACAAGATGGTGGGTAACAAGCACCTTCAACACCACATAGTTCCTACACTTTTTCCTATACCATTTATGGGATGATGCACCCAGACCAACATGCCCTTAATCGACTTAGCAATATTATGGGGTCAAGCAGTTGATCCAAGGCCTAGATAAGGTTTGTCTCATGTCTGGAGACATGGGAGGGCTAGAACCATCTTCAATTCCCTCAACGTTGGATCAAAGCTAGGCATATTCACCACTTGGTGACCCATGAGACCCATTTTTGTGCCTCACGCCCAAAACTGGGGCCCACAAAGGATTTTTCCAAAGATCTACAGGCCAACCCCTAGAGCATGATTTTATAGGACCTCTGCACTCATCATGACACTTGAAGCCCTGAATGTCCATTGTCAGCCCCAAAGAAGCCTACACTAGCATGATGTCATCATTTCGACTTGATCAAGTGGAGATTAATTTTCTTTCACAAAAGCTACTAGGTTGGCTTGTGATTGAGGCTATTATTTGCACATTATTTTATAATTTTAGGGGGGCTTGTAGGCTAATAGGCATTTGAGTGCCTCATATATATTTAGAACTTGTCATTGTTGATTTTCGGCCTCATTAGAGGAATTCAGACTTGTTTTGTTGTGGATGTATTAGAGATCTTGGATGCATTTTGATCTTTGGAGTTGTTCTTGTATATTCTTTGGAGCTATTTTTTGGTGTAATGGATGTAAATCTTGCATGTTATCTTGTAAGTTCACTTAATTGTCGAAAATTGATTTCTTAGTGTCTAATGTATGGAATGATTGATTCTAGGTTATGCTAAATTGTCCACTAATTTCTTGAAGATCAATTGAATTGTTATCTAGATGAATGTTGCATGCATTGCTCATACATAACATTTAATTAATTGTCCTAGTGGTGAACTCCTTGCAGCTCTCCCATGAAATTCCATTTTTCCATTGCATAGGTAAATGCTTGAAATCTTGTTACTAGGGCATCAAATTGGTGGTTAATATATCTCATCCTAGAACTCCATGTTCCCAAGGGACAAGGCACTAGTCTTGGTTGGTGATCATACTCTATTTTTATCCATATTTTCTCTCTCCTAACTCGACCCTTTCAAGGCCAAACTAAGAAACTAGGACTTGGTGTGAATCCCTGGGCAAGTAGAGTGTTGGTGGTTGGAGAGCCTAAACATCAAGGGGATAGTATTTGCCACAAAATCTATCCTTTTGGTGGGCATCCACTTCAATTTCATCCATAAACTTGTTTGCCCTAGTTGTTTGCCTAAGAGGGAAACCCTAGTTTTGCCTTGCTTCAACTTAAGGCAAAAATCCCTAAGCAAGAAGAGTTTTGGTGGTTGGAGTGTCTAAACATCAAGGGGATAGTATTTGCCACAAAATCTATCATTTTGGTGAGCATCCACTTCAATTTCATCCATAAACTTTCTTGCCCTAGTTGTTTTCATAAGAGTGAAAACCTAGTTTTGTCATGCTTCAATTTAAGGGCTTTCTTGAAGGTTTTATGAACCTTGCATTGCTAGTACACATTGTTGGAAACCCTTTCCCTTAGCCTTGACCTTTGGAGACCCCAATACTCGTCAAATTTATCAAACCCTAGGTCTTGTTCCTTCTTTCCTAGGTCTCCTCATAGAAAGCGAATTGTCTCCTTCTGGAACCTTGAACCTAAATTGTGCCTTTCTTGAAGAACTCCCAGTGAGACCATATCACCCATTATCCTTAGAACATCTATCATAAGTGATCTCTCTCCTACCATGACTCCTCCCATCAGTGAAAATCTGTAAAGAGCAGGGGGTTTTGGCTATGGTGATAATGGGCCACTACCTCATTGTTGCTTCTTGGTCTAGTTTATGCCTTGTAAGGTTTCCCTTTCTAAGCCCTGCTAGATTTTGGGGAAACAAGTCCAACATTCACTTTAGCTTTGCTTAACAGGCTCTCCTAGCCTTCACACGTATGGTCATCCCCTTAGAAGAGTGCCCCTTTCGGCAAATCTCCAACGTCTTGCTTGATTTGAGGATTCAAGGACAAAGGTTGGGTTGGACTAGCCCTACAATGTGTGATCACTCCTACAAAACTAATGGCTCCTCGAAACCATGAGTCCCAAAAGATCCACCCCAAGTCCTCCAATTAAATCCTATATAGGATGAAAGGATTTGAGAGCAGTTACTAGCAGGACTGGCCATGGTTGACCATGACAAGCCTAGGATACCATAATACATAGGCCCCACATGGCCTACAAGGCTTTGACTTGCATTACTTGGGCTTCCAGAGGTGCTTCCAAATGAAAATGTGCATGTATGTACCCCTAGTGGAATGAGGGGTGTTACACAGTAATTTGTCACCATGCTCATTTTCCCGTCCCTAATCCTGAAATGCCCCGTGACGAATCCTGTGCAATGTTTCCATCATCAAGAAACATGCTAACATATCCCCTTGAAGATCCAAAGAAGACTTCCTTGAAAGATTACTGAAGAAACTTGGTCAAATTCCTAGTTTCCTCGGTCAACGCCCTTCCTGGTGCCATGACTGCGCTGATGTCCTTATCCCAATTCTGGCCCAGCGTTGTCAGCGCCCTAATTTTTTGGAAAACCACGTTGATCCCTTTTCTGGCAGTGCTTCCTAAAATGGAGGAGAAGCTTCGACCTCTAGAAGCTCAAGGGCGGCGAGTTGGTTGTTGAACAGAGGGGATAAGGTCGAGCTCTCTCATTTTAGAGCCTTGATCTCATCCATGGGGGATCATCCATTAGAAAGTGGGCCTTCCTCCTCATTTCATGGGCTCACAACCTCCTTCTCCTTGCTATATATTCACATCCCTCATTCCCCCATGTTTAGAGCTTGGTTTATCATTGTCAGACTCGTCTAAACTCTCATCCCTTTCCATGCTAGCATCGTGATTAAGCCTAAGTGCATGGAAGAAGGAATGCTTTTGAGCTGGGTGAAGAACTCAGATTTTCACCTAAGGATGCCTCCAACATCAAGGCCTGGTTGTAAGCTCTCCTTTTGTAATTTATCAATAACAACATTTGATGTTTGCTTTCCATATTTGTCTACATGATTATGCAAATATTTTGGTACTTCTTGATCTGCTAGATAGCTAGTGTTTACGTTTATTATATATTGTTTCATGTTTGATGTTGTCTCCCGATCATCCACAGGTATTCGCGTGCCATCAAGGACAGGAAGCGGGCCTACAAGGATCGTGGATCGAGGTCACCATCAATGGATCCATGGATAGCAATTGGAAAAAGGTATTTATGTCTCTTTCCTCATTGCATTGTAAGCATTAGTTAAGAAAGCTTATGTTAGAAAGAATCTTGTGTTGCTAGACCCACTCTAGGGCTAGAGAGATCGCCTCTGTCCACAAAGGGGATTTATCTTGACAACAAAACTAGCGACTCCGCTGCGGAACTTTGGCCTTTTAAGTCCTCCTTCCACGAACTAATCATGGATCAATTTCTCTAATTTATGAAATTTAAATCTGCTGAGGTTTCTGTCAGCTTGTATAAGGATTGTTTGTCACTTCACTATGTCAGGTCTGGTGTGTGTGTGTGTGTGTGTGATTCTTTTTATTTTTTCCTTGTTTTAGCGACCAACGCCCTTTTTGTCCTCATAGTAGCGCTGGCAGTGTTGTTTTATATAGTACAACCACGTTGATTAGCCTTTCAGCACCCTTCTACTCAACACAGAAGTGTTGATCTCAACCTTGGGAAAATTTGAGTTTCCCTTCTGATTATCTAGTGTGCCCTAACCTTTGAAGGAGTCTCTGAGACCTCAGTGATCTCCTTGTGTGTTTGGCTTACCTATCTTCTCTGAGCGAGTCAGTTTCGTCTCTTTGAGTTGTAAGTTTGGGAACTTTTTTCCATTTCATACACCCTTTGTTGCATTTTTCTTGTCTTGTTTCGAAGAAAGTTGATGTATGCTTTGGTCATCTCTGCAATTCTAACTGTTTCCCTTCGATTCAGTGTCAAGGCCAAGATTACAGTTTGTTTGGCGCGCAAGTTTAGAAGAGTGTGTTTTGTCTAGATTCAAAAGAAATTGGAAGTGATTTTCTTTTTTCGTTTTGATTTAAGTTATCTTCGTCTTTTTAAGAAGAGTGAAAAGAATTTCATTCGTGCAGTCTTTAAAGCAATTTTTGTTTGGTTCGATTGAAAGAAAAGTAAAGGAATTTTTCATTTCTTCCTTCGTTCATTTGTTTTGCTTTTGATTACATTTCAAAGTGAAAAACAAAAAAAAATTATTTTCATGCATCTTAGTAAAAGGAAAGGCATTTTCATTTTCAATAAGTTGCATTGGGTGGGAAAGTGAATTCAATTGGAAAAGCATTGCATTTTCGTAACTCTGAACTAGTTTGAGGGCATTATCATTGCTGCATTGAGTGCATTCTTGTTTGTCTCTCTTCCCTAAGTAGTTTAAAATTCATCAAAATTGAAAGCTTATTTCTTGCATTTAGTCTGCATCATAAGGATTCAGGTGACATTCGTTTTGAGCCTTGAAACTAAAACTTTAATCAAGATCAACTTAAAATGAATCTAATTTACCTTAAGGAGGATTGGAATTAACGAGAATATTTAGTGGTTTAGGCTAGAGATGTGTTCCAGCGTCATTAAACGTAGAAGTTGTCGCTAACGGTCTGTGTTACAACCCGGGGGTGATATCTCGTCCCACGTATGGAAGTATATTGAGGTATGATAAGTATATTTGGGGCGCTCTCATCGAACGGTTACGAATTAGACAACACTACTACGAACTAGACTCCCACGTAACATCGCGTATATTCGAGGAGACACAACTAGGTTACAACCCTGCCATATGTAACCGAGTCGGCCGCCTTGTAGACATGATACACCGAACACAACATTCGAGAGACTGGCTGTCATACGTTAAGTCCTCGGTCATTTCTCTTTCATTTGATCACCAAGGTGTATATTGCAGTTCACGGGTACTTGGTAACAATGTTTTAAAAACCGGAACCGGTGACCGGACCGGTGGCCTAATGAACCGGGTTTCTAACCGGAACCGGTCTAACCGGGAGCGGTCAGATGCCAATGAACCGGTTTAAAAAAAATACATTAAATAATTATTTTTTTATAAAAAAAACTATTTTTAAGATTTGCAACCATGATTCCAAGCCCATAGAGACAAAATATGCAAAGTTTGCTCATTTATATACCATGCAAAGGTGAATATATCAAAACGACACCGAGTGCAATACATATCATCGAAAAATACATAAGAAATGAGGCTCCAAATGGCCCATAAAGTCCAAAAACAATGCTACAAGCTATGAGGCCATTGGCCTAATACAAGACTACATATTAGTGATCAATAACATGATCACTCCTCATCATGATCAAAATCATCACCACTACTAGACAAGGGATCATCAACATGAGCTACATAAATAATATGGCTCAGAGTTTGAGGACTCCTAAAACTTCTCTACAACTTTAGTAGTAGTAGCAAAAATAGACATCAAAACTACAAATCACTCAGCAACATGGCCTCTCATGAAACTCATCATTGATTCATCGCTACTAGAAATGGGATCATCAACAAGAGATACATAAACATCATCTAGCTCAAAGTCTTCAGACTTGGATTGCTCAACCTTATAACATGATAGAAATTGAAAAACTTTAACATGCCTAACCAGTGATTTTGGTTTGAGTGAAGGGTTCATCTCCTCAACCTTAAAATGCGGTAGAAAAAGATTAGCATGCCTAACTAGTTGTTTTCCTTTTAGTGAAGGGTAAATTCTTGTTAAGGCCACGATAGGGGAGTTCAACAATCAATACCACCAACATCAACAAAGTTCAACAATCAATGCCACCAACATCAAGGTTCTTAAATGACTTCATGCTCTTGATCAAATGCCAATCTCGTACCCTTACACATGATAGAAACAAATGGAAACATTGCAAACCCCGTAACCATGAAACCCTGAAAACCATTAAGTCTGCTGAATTTTGAGTGAAATCTAAAATTCTAGTTTCTCCATATGAAATCCAATGAGGACGAAACCACTCTTAAACATCCTGAGTCATTTCATGGTAATGTTAAAAATTTAAGTAAAAGGATGAAAATGAAAAATAAAGAAAATGACACTTTTACTTTATTTTTCATTTTCATCCTTTTACTTTAAGAATTTAACATTACCATTAATTGCCAATAGGATGGGTCAAGAAAATGAGAGGGTAGGCAAAGTCAAGTGAAGCCCCCCTTGCCCTCTTGAAATGGTAGCACAAACTTGAGCATGGGACACCTAACCGGCCGGTTAGGTCCGGTTAACCGGGATTTTTTGGTGAGATGCCTCCTTGAACCCGGTTGCAGGGCCGGTTCCAACCGGTGACTTAGCTGACCGGCCGGTTTGGCCGGTTACCGGTTCAAACCGGCCGGTTTTTAAAACACCTTTATCCCTAACACACCCTTTTTATTTATTTTTTATTAATTCTAAAAGTAACTACCCACGAAAACATCTCACCCGTGCAGTTCTCCAACTTTCATTGCTTGGTAAGTTATGATTTTGATCACCTCTCTCCTTTTTTATCTTCTTTTTGAAGGTCATCGTGGCTGAATCGTCAAATTCGCCCACTCCCTCCTCTGACGAATCTCAAGAACCTCCTCTTGAGGTCCCCCGTTTTCCAGTTGGACCCCTCGAAGCGCAAGGTGAAGAGCTTGGAATTGTCATCAGTGTTCAACCCATATCATCTCAAGCACCTCCTGACGATTCTCCTTGGACTACATCGGAAGAATCTAAGCCGGAAAGCCCTGAACAAGTTGCACAGTTCTCGGCCTTTCCTCCGAATCTGCTCTTTGATCCGATTGTAGTCTCTCCTGAGCAACCTTACAGTGCTTTCGATCAGCTTGGAATCCCTTTTCGAGCTTCTTCAGTAGCATCTCACTGTACTGTCCGTCGGTTGTTCCCTGATGAAATGGCATTAAATGCTGATGATGTTCCATTCATGAGCACTCCTCAAAGCACTCTTCAGGAAACATCTGGCTCGTATATCCCGAAAAACCTCTTCGTCAGTCTTTCCCTCCGAGGGAGAATTGTTTGGATCCACACCTCACGATTCAAGTAGTGGAACCGAAATACCGTCTAGTTATGTTACATCTACGCTCGTGCACAGTTATAACTGGAGCTTCTGGTGGTACACCCTTATTTCCGGATCCCGTTGGTCAACGGGTATTCCTCCATCTACTGGCCCATTTGTCTTGAATGTGGCCACGGTGTCTCAACCTTTTCTTCAACTGACCGTCACCATTGGTCAAATGACCGTGTCGTTCAGATCCTCTGTCCCCTTTTTGCCATCTACGATTACTGCAGTCCCACCATTGAGTGGGCAATCCATGGTTTCGTCCGTGCCTGGGGGGCAATCTAACCCTCTCTATGTACCTCCCCTTTTGGGTGGGGGGCAGCCGAGTTCTGGATCTATTCCTGGGGCGAGTCAGCCTCATGTTCAATATTCCCAGGTTCAGCAGCCTTTTCCGCAGCCGAACGCAGCATATTCGTATGTTCAATAACCTAACATTCCTTATGTTCAAAGGTTGAACATACAATATCAGCAGTACGTCCAACAGCCCCAACCTTCGATTATCGATTAGTGTTATTGTGACCAATCCTCAATTTGCTTCTTACACCCAAGCTAATCTGAATCTCCTTCTGGGTCAATCTGGTCCTTTCCCTCATCAGCCTCGTACTCAGTACCAGCCCTTTACTCAAGTTCAGTACCAGCAACCCCAGACTGGGCCTCAACCTGGTGCTTCATATCAACAAATTCCTCAGTACCAGCAGGCTCAGCCAGGACCTCAGGCTCGACCCTATGTTCAACAAGGACCACAGGCTGGACCTCATGTTCAGCAGGGACCACAGGCTGGACCTTATGTTCAACAGGGACCGCATGTTGGACCCTACTTTCAGCAGGGACCGCAAACTGGACCTCATGTTCAGCAGGGACCTTATCCTGGACCCCATGTCCAGCAAGGTCCATAGCCTCAGTTCCCAACAACCCCAGCCAGGTCCCTATCAACAATATTTGCAGCAAGGTCCTTACCAGCCATGGGGGAAATATGCATATCCGGGTCAGAATCCGCCCTATTGGGGGCAGAATCCTTATCAATCAGGTTGGAACCCCCGACCTTTTTCGCCTCATCATCCTCCTTTACCGTTATTGGCTACGTTGGAATTGTCGGATGTGTCAAAGCTCACAATGACCCCATCCAGCATCAGTTGCATTGGCCGTTGATTCCAACTAGATTCCAGGAGATTGTCCGAAGTTCGAAGGCAAATCTGGGGAAGACCCTCAAACCCATGTTATGACATACCATTTGTGATGTTCCTCTAATTCTTGGGTGGATGATTCCATTCGTCTTCGTCTTTTCCAATGCACTTTGACCGGTACTGCGGCCAAATGGTACATTGAGCTCCCTCTAGGAATTTTCTTCGATTTCAATTCCTTGGCTATGGCCTTCCTCACTCACTTCCAGCTGCCTGTCCAGTATGAAACCAGGACCCATTTGCTCACCCCATTGAAGCAGTCGACTTCTACACATATCTCGAATCACATCCATGAATTGCGGCGTCGTTGTCGCCTCATCAAATTTGAGATCCCTGATCAGTTGTTGACAGAATGGTTCACAAAATCATTTGTTCCCAAAATTGCAAAAGATCTTGCAATGGGAGGGTGTGTCATGGAAGAGGACGTCATTGCTAGAGCTCAATACCTTGAATTGGTTTATTCCCAGTCTGGAACTCTATATGAGTTATTACCTGATGCGTCGCATCCTTCGACTAATCCATCATCATCTCAGTCTCTTGTTATGCCTTTGGTGGATAGTGTTATTGGGACAGTGGCTCATACTAATAGTAGTGCGCCTAAGGCTTCTTCGAAGTCCAAATCCACTGTTGCCGTTGCGCCCCCTCCTTCTCAAAATCAGAGGAATCTTGGTAAAACCTCAAAGGTAGATGTTTTTTAGTCTACCGCAACAGACAAATCCTCGAAGAGTAAGAAAAAGGGCAAAGGCAAGTCTAAATCCGAGAACCCTAAACAGGATTCAAAGAAGTCTTCTGTTGGTGATTCTTCATCACGTAAGCCCAAATATCCTTGTCTAATATATGATGACGATCATTACACCAAGGATTGTCCTCGGCGTGCCGAAATTACCCGTCTTCTGAAGGGCACATCCGAGACTCCAGCAGTTTTGAAAGAACCATTCCCTTCCCAGCAGACGCAAATGGTAGACCGGGCTCAATCATCTGGTAGCTCTCAGGTGTTCATGGTTAGAACGCAATCCGTTGCCATCACCACGAGAACAAAAGATTATCCCAATCCATCCAAGGCTCCTGTGGAACCAGAAGTCCTAGATCACTCTTCCTCTTCCGCGCCTCCTACCTCTCCTACCTCTCATCCTCTCCAGATTAAGAGACCGAGTAGTGACTCCATCATCTGACCACCCCAAAAAGGTGTTCTTCGGAAATCATCTTACAATCTGAATGCGAGAGCAACACAACACTACAATGTTGAGAAGATCTTGCTCAAGCACCTTTAGCGATGTCGCCTTTGGAGGTCCTTCGTGTTGATTTTTGTAGCATCAAAAAGTGTTCCAAGTCTCAAACTTTGCAAGGAGGCTTGGAGCGCAGTATTCCAGAGAACCCAAAAACCGTTTGTGGAAATTCCACTCGGTTCATGACTTATTAAAATAATTTATTATTTTAATGAAGACCTTAAGTCTAAACTTTAGGAAATGAAATAATTAAAGGGTATTAATAAGTTAGAGTGTGAATCTTCTAGAAAACAAAGATCAAGTCAAGTTTTAATCTTAGCCATTGATTAAACTTCTAATCTAGGTCGATGATTCTCCAACAAGAAGATTATAAAAGAAGGCTTGAGGGTCATTTGGAAAAGAAGCCGGGCATACACTCAGTACCCGAAGGAGATCAATTCTGAAGTGAGAGAATTCGATTTCAGTGGGAGATTTGCAAGGCGAAGATTTTGCAGAAACAGAAGGAGGAGGGTGTCAGCAAGTGACTGAGGTCAAGGACAGAGGGAAGCAATGGGCCACTGAAGGTAGCTCTGGGTTGCAGCACAGAGAACCCACGCAGACCCTACGCAGACTTACACAGTCCAGTGCTGGGACTGTGCAGAGAAATGTAGAAATTTATGAATCTTATATCTTATGCAGAAATTATTACTGTTAATCTGGTCGAGCTCCTCCTACTTAAATAAGTTATCAACTGAATAAATTCAAGTTAACATCGAAGCACAACATATAACAAATCTCTACCAATTCATATCTAGAATAAGCACATGCACACATTCACAAAGTGACACAGTTATTTCTGGATAAATAGTCCCTGGAAAAACCCAATGTGGGAAAACCGGTCTCTGGCTGCTGGAGGGTTCTATTATTAAGAATATTTCTGAATACACAAATCTGCGTTCCAGATTTGGAAAACCCGACAGAGATAACACTAGATCTACAACTCTCTAGCTAATCTAAGGCCAAAATAATGACTGATCCACACCCTCAAACGGGATTTACAGAACTCAGCCAAGATTAGGACCTAGAAACCCCATTGTTGTCCCTGAAATGCACTATGTTAGCCTCTGAAGCCCCTGAAAGCCTCTGCGTCAGCCTTGCATGGCCTCCAAACCCTCAGCGCTGCTTCGGAAGGGACTACATTACCCCAGAATGGGTGACGCAGTCACTACGCTGCCCCTAAGGGTCTCTGCGTAAACCCGAAAGGGTTTCCTGAAAATTACGCTTTCCTTGTTGTTGTTGCCTTTCTCTGTGTTGTCCTTGAGCTGATCTCTGCCTCTTGTGTATTCTAGACCCCGGGATTAGATCATCCCCTTGGTCTAAATTCCCCTCTATGCAACTGAAACACTTCTGAGTATTCTTAGCAAGCCCTGCCCTAGAATCTCAGCTTAGTTTTAGTGCTCTGCCTCTGTGTCTTTAAAAATGACCCCAAGCCTTTCCTTTATACTTTTCTCGTTGACAAATCAACGGCCATGATCAAATCTTGAATCAATGGCTAAGATTAAAAGAAAGCTTGATCCGTGTGACTTAAGACAGTTTCATCACATGTTTAATTAAATTCACTTTAATTATTTAAGTTCCCTAAGTTTTAACTTAGGAAATACACTTAAAATAATTAATTAATTTAATATCTCCTAAACAAGATGAAATTTCCCAAATCCATTTCTGGGTCTTGTAGATCAGGTGAACTCTAGTCCCTCCACAAATTTTGGGAGCTAGAGCACAACTGATGCTACCCCAAATACACAAGATATCAACACTCCCTCTTAGCATCAAGGGTGTGCTCTAGCAATACATCACACTATGCATTACATGATTTTGGGCACTGTTCTGTGTTGTTGAAGCTTGGCCTCCTGCCACTCAACTCTGCACTGTTGCTGCCATTCTGTACTGCTGCCCATGACTCTACCACTGCCACTGCAACCACTGTACTGCAGCTCCCTCTCAATATGTTGCATATGTGTTGCTCATAGCACTGCCACTGCTGATCCGTTGCATTGCAACTTCAGTTGTTGAGAGAAACAATTGAATCTCCTGCCCAATCTTTGACAAACAAGTCTGATGGGCTGCATCCTCATTACTAAAGTTCCATAGGCTACAGATCTGTGCTGGCATCTAAAGAACGATGCACAGCTACAGCTCTGCCTGCGTAATCAGACTCGCTCTGCACTACTGAAGTCACATCAGCTCCTTGTGCCAAAATCTAACACGATGTTGTTGTACTGTGATGTCCCTCTGAAGCTCTCTGCACTGCTGCAGCTCTGCACTGTGTAAGCAGCACTGCTCTGCACTACTGAAGTCACATCAGCCTCTGCGTTGCTACTGCTTCTACGATGCTGATGCTTTGCTCTGCGCTACTCCTCCTAGTCTTCAGATTTGCCGCTGCCTCTGCCTCATCTATGATCTATGCACCTACTGTTCCACTTGTCCCGCCACTGTCTTAAGGTTGTCGTAGCTCGCTTGTGATCCAAGAGATGAGTTGCTCAAGGATCCCACCTCACTTCCATGTAGCTCCTCTACATGTCCATGTCACCCCACCTCTGTGGTTCATGAGCACTCATGGCTACATCTCCTAACCCATCATCTGCCACAGCTGCCTTGGAAGAAGATGCTTCCTTGTTCTTTTTCTTCTCTGGACAATGGTTGGCAAAATGTCCCATTTCACCACACTGGAAGCACTTGATCTTTGAAATATCCTTCTTCTTCTTCGGTTGCTTCTTCGATGTCAAGGTTGCATCTTCCTCATCTTCCTTCTTTACTTTTCTTAAGGCAAGGTTGTGCTGCCTCTTGGGGAATCTGCGTAGTTCTTCTTGCCGCAGGATTGACCACAAGTTGTCCCAACCTGGGAGGTCCGCTCTGCCCAAGATACTTTGGACAAAGGTTTCCCACTCATCTGTGACTGCATTGAGGGTAGTCCTGACTATCACTGCATCATCTACGGTTGCACCTGTTACAGTCAGTTGATCCCTGATTGCCTGTAATCTGAAGAGGAAGTGTTCCATGTCTTCTCCCTTGGTCATCATGAATGACGTCATTTGGGTCTCCAACAGTATTTTCCTTTGGACTGATTTTCCCTCATACAGGGAAGTCAAGGCCTTCCACATTTCGTTAGTTGTCTTCTTCTCAGCTATGTGTGGTACAATATGGTCCTTGATACTATCCATTATCAGCCGCTTGACATGCCCAGCAGCTTCCCTATGCTTCCGTAGGAGATCCACATCTTTCGGTGTGGTCAGAGTCTAATCTACATGGTCTCTTAGATTGTACGTCTCAAGGACAATCAGGATCCTTGCCTTCCAAACTGAAAAATTTGAGAGGCCTTCTAGCCTATCCTGATCACGCAGTCCATGAGGAGCCATCTGCTCAGAATGTGTCGGAACTTCCTTTTCTCTTTGCTAGAGAAATGAATCTAAGGCCCTTGGTGAAACAGGTGCCTTCTACTCCCTCTAACACTTGATTTCCCTCCTTGGAAATCTACCAAATTAACTATGATTCAGCTTCTTCTTTGATCCTCTGATCAAACTCTAAGTTCTCTTTGGCACGAAACTTCCTGAGAAGCCGATCTCCTCCCAATCTTTGTCACTTGTGCTAAGGCTAAAAATCTGAAAAACTTCAGAATTTTAACCCCACCAGCTCTTCTGAATTTATGCAACTTTTCTGCAGACTTTTTTGGATCTGACAGATTCAAATCTAAATCACACTCTCTGGCTTCAGACCCAACCAGCGTTGTTTATGAGCTGCCTCTGCACAGTAATTGCGTGGGCTTGCTAGGACACAGTGCTGGACAGCATCACCCTTCCCTCTGCGTGAATCTGCTCCTGAAAACTGCGTTGTCCCTTCAGATCTGCTTTTCAGCTGCTTTCTGCAGCTAGATCCTTCAGATTCTCCTGCTGGTGACCCTTCTAGATCTACAATTGCTCCGATGCCATGTAGAAATTTCTGAATCTTATATCTTATGCAAAAATTATTACTGTAAATCCGGTTAAGCTCCTCCTACTTAAATAAGTTATCAACTGAATAAATTCAAGTTAACGTCGAAGCAAAACACATAACAGATCTCTACCAATTCAAATCCAGAATAAGCACATGCACACATTGACAAAGTGATAGTTATTTCTGGACAAATAGTCCCCGGAAAAACCCAATGTGGGAAAACTGGTCTCTGGCTGCTAGAGGGTTCTATTATTAAGAATATTTCTGAATACACAAATCTGGGTTCCGGATCTGGAAAACCCGACAGAGAGAACACTAGATCTACAGCTCTCTGGCTGATCTAAGGCCAAAATAATGACTGATCCACACCCTCAAACGGGATTTACCGAACTCAGCCAAGATTAGGGCCTAGAAACCCCAGCGCTATCCCTGAAATGCACTGCGTCAGCCTCTGAAGCCCCTGAAAGCCTTTGTGTCAACCTTGGATGGCCTCCAAACCCTTAGCGCTGCTCCGGAAGGAACTGTGTTACCCCAGAATGGGTGACGTAGTCACAACGCTGCCCCTAAGGGTCTCTGCGTAACCCCTGAAGGGTTTCCTAAAAATTAAGTTGTCCTTGTTGTTGTTGCCTTCCTCTGCGTTGTCCTTGAGCTGATATCTGTCTCTTGTGTATTCTAGACCTCAGGATCAGATCATCCCCTTGGTCCAAATTCCCCTCTCTGTAGCTGAAACACTTCTGAGTATTCTTAGCAAACCCAGCCCTAGAATCTCAGCTTAGTTTCAGTGCTCTGCCTCTGTGTGTCTTTACAAATGACCCCAAGCCTTTCCTTTATACTTTTCTCGTTGACAAATCAACGACCATGATTAGATCTTGAATCAATGGCTAAGATTAAAAGAAAGCTTGATCCGTGTGACTTAAGACAATTTCATCACATGTTTAATTAAATTCACTTTAATTATTTAAGTTCCCTAAGTTTTAACATAGGAAATAAACTTAAAATAATTAATTAATTTAATATCTTCTAAACAAGATGAAATTTCCCAAATCCATTTCTGGGCCTTGTAGATCAGGTGAATTCTAGTCCCTCCACAAAGTTTGGGAGCTAGAGCACAAATGATTCTACCCCAAATACACAAAATCTCAACAAGAAACACGTAGACAGACAAGAGATAGAAGAGGCTGATCAGGGTGTCAGAGATTTGTCGGAAGGAGTCGGGAATTCTGTCTCAGGTGTTTCAGATTTTATCTGTCAGTATTTTTCCTTGTAAAGAAATCATTTGCTGAAGAATTAATAAAACCCTCATCTGCTGCACCAGTTTCCCCGCATTGGGTTTTTCCGGGGAAAATTGTCCAAAAATAATTGTGTACATGTGATTGATTCTTGTGTTTATGTCCTTTACTGTTCATTTCTCTACATATATATTTGTGAATATTGCAGTAGTATTTATTTCGATATTTGCCAAAAGATTTCTGAAAAATAACTTATTGAAATAATAAGTAGGAGGAATAAATCTATCACTGCAACTGTATAGTTTTCAGTTTGAAAATTTCACAAGGTATCAGAGCAAGAGATGAGTAACAGGAATGGAGAATCGACTAGTGAACGGAAGTCTACCGTTGCAACAACAGCGCAAAAGCATTCACGCAGTTCTCGAGAGAGGGAAAGAAGCATGAAAGAATAGATGAATCACGATGTCTCTGTTCTGGCATCCAAACTTGAAGAAGAATTTTCTTGCATATCAAGCACTGCTTCTTCTAATGTCTGGTACATTGACAGTGGAGCCTCTGCTCACATGACTGGAGTATGGGAATGTTTTTTTGACTACTGAGAAGAGGAGATGAATTTTAAAATAACCATGGGTAATAAAGCAAAATGCACTCCTATTGGGAGAGGTACCGTAGTTTTTCAGACCGAGCTTGGAAATAAGATCTGGGCCACTAATGTACTACAGGTGCCCGGGTTGGGAATGAACTTTCTCTCAGTGTCTTTGCTTCAAAATCGAGGTTATGACGTTTACTTTATTGGCAATAGGGTCTACGTCAAACACCCGGGTTAGAAGTTGAAGGCACAGATCGGCGTAAGAAGCAACAAACTTTACAAGTTGCAGCTTGACTCTCCAATGGCACTAGTCGGCAGCGCAGATGAAACGGACCTGAATGAGCTATGGCACAGAAGAATGGGACATTTGCATCATGGGGCAATAAAAATTCTTCAGAAGACTATCACAGGAGTTCCAGAGCTGAGTACTAAACGAGATGATATCTGTAAGGGGTGCGTATTGGGAAAATATGCCAAGACAGCATACAAGAGAAGCAACAATAGGGCCAAGGGTGTATTGGACTTGATACACTCAGATATCTGTGGACCAATGTCCACTAGAGCTCTTAGTGGTGTCGAGTACTTCGTCACCTTCATTGATGACCGACCATTTCAAGAAAACCTAGATCGACTTTTTGAAGACCAAGGATGAAGTCTTCAGTTGGTTTAAAGAGTTTAAGGCTCTGGTTGAAAATCTGACAGGAAAGTGGATCACGGTGTTGCGATCAGACAATGGTGGTGAATACATAGATAAGGAATTCACTGGATTTTGTGCAAGGGAAAGTATCAAAAGGGAGTGGACAGCCCCATACAATCCGGAGCAGAATGGTGTGGCAGAAAGGAAAAACAGGACTATTGTCAAAGCAACAAGGGCAATGTTGTATGACCAAGACATGCCCAAATTTTTGTGGGTTGAAGCTTGTAATATAGTTGTCTATGTTCAGAACAGGACTCCTCACACTGCATTGGGAAAGATCACGCCGGAAAGTGTCTTCACTGGAAGTAAGCCTAAAGTGAATCACTTTAGAATCTTCGACAGTACAACTTACTATCATTTGCCCAGTGAGAAGAGGAAGAAGTTGGAAATGACTACAAAAAAGGGGTATCTGGTAGGATACAGCAAGAATGCAAAGGCATATCGCATCTACATTCCTGAGAGCAGGAACGTCGTAGTGTGGAGGGATGTAAAGTTCATGGAGGATAAGGCCTTCAGAAGGTCCCGCGAGTTGCCTTCTGCTACGCGGTCTGAGGAGGAGCCTCTGGTGCAGCCCCAACAACTAGTGGCAGAAAATTCAGTTGCCTCTCCAAGGCATGGGGATCCAAAGGACGTGTCTCCTGAGGATTTGCAAGAGAGAGAGCCGGTAAATCCACCCACCACCAGTGGAAGGACGAGCAGGGAACTACTACAAATTTTGAAAGATGCAGAAGACTTTGTCGGAGTCCCCCGAAATGAGAAGAGACAACGTAAGCAGCATGAGAGGTATCAAGCCTTGGTTGCTCAAGTCGAATAACCTTCCAGTTTTTGCGAAGCAGCTTAGCATCAGGTGTGGGTTGATGCAATGGTGAAAAAGTACAGTTCCATCATGATGAATGATGTCTGGGAAGTGGGCCCCAGACCTCAGGAGAGATCTGTTGTAGGATCAAGGTGGATTTACAAGGTCAAGTATGCTGCATATGGCAGCATCGAGAAATTTAAAGCTAGGTTTATGGCTAAGGGGTATACTCAAAAGGAAGGGATAGATTATGAAGAAACCGTCGCCCCAGAGCCATATACACCTCTATCAGATCCGTGATTTCCCTTGCTGCGCAGATGGGATGGGAGATTCACTAGATGGACGTCAAGATGGCATTTTTTAACGGGGTGATAGAGGAAGAGATGTATATAGAACAACCAGAGGGCTTCGAGATGCATGATTAGAAGACTCAGGTGTGCAGACTAAAGAAAGCATTGTATGGACTGAAGCAAGCTCCTAGAGCCTGGTATGGTCAAATTGACAACTACTTGCAAAAAATGGGATTCGTCAAGAGTGATGCAGATCCCAATCTCTACTATCTAAGAGTGGGGAGTGAGCCTCTGATACTGGTTTTGTATGTAGATGATTTATTCTTGACAGGATCATCAAGGCTCATCACAGACTGCAAGAAGAATTTGGCTGAGGAGTTTAACATGTGTAGAAAATTCAGTTTCCCAACCCGGTTTTCAGTTTTCGCCTTATTACTCCAAAAATAGTTAAATGCCCTTTCCCATAACCATACATTCAACAACTGGAAAAAATAAATTTTGCTGAAAACACAAATTCTGGAAATTTTTCAGAATGCTGTAAATGCAGAAATAAAATAACAGCAGTAACAAACAGTCATTCAACACATCATAACTCAGAAATTTTTGGTCAAGGTGACCCTGGAAAAACCCCCTACAACTCTTGGGGAAAACCAGTCTGGAAGCTTCTCATTTATTTCTGAAAAATGCTTTTACAGTGAGCAGTAATACACAGAAAATTACAGCAAACACAAAATCACTTATCTTGACTTTCGTGCCACCCTCCACCTCGAAAAACGTGCCAAACAGCAAACAGAAATATTTCAGAGAAATTACAGCATTAAATGCTGTCTTAGCTGCCTCGAAAAACGTGCCAGGAATGACTGTACGGACTGTACGGATTCCGTACGGATGGGACAGCAGCCCCCTTTCTCGATTTTCGTGCCCAGAAAATTCTGCCTTGAAAATCGTGCTCCTTGCTGCTGTTCCAGCTCTCGAAAACAGTGCTGCCCCTCTCTCGAAAACCGTGCAAATGCTGTACGGACTTTCTGCCTTGGATAATGTGCCAATGAACTCTGCTGTATGGATTCTTCAGCCTTGGGAAGTGTGCTCTCTTGCTGTACGGACTTGCTGTGCTGCCTTTGCTGCTCTCCCTCTGCGCAGAAATCACTCTTCAGCTCCCTCTCCTCTTCTCTCAATCTGCTCATGAAAGAATGAATGACCTTTTCCTCCTTTTCCTCCTTTAACCTAACCCTAAGTGACTTTTGGGGAATCCCTAAATCCAATGGCTGAGATAGATTGAGATCTAGGGCTGAGATTAAATGCTCATTTAAATCTCACTTTTCATTTTTTAATTCACCCCATTTTAATAAAGACCCACTTAGTCTTTTATTTCCAAAGTCACTTTTTCCTTTCTAATTTTATATTGACTTTATTTAAAGTCACTTTAACTTTAGTAACTTTATCACTTAAAGTCACTTTAAAATTAGATTTGACTTTATAACTTTATAAAGTCACTTTAGTAACTTTATCACTTAAGTCACTTTAAAATTAGATTTAACTTTATAAAAAATTATAAAGTTACTTTAGGAGAAAAATTAAATTCTTTTGGACACTTTTCCCTAGGCCAAAGATCAAAGCCTTAGGGAACCACCTGTCCTCCGGTAACCAAATTTCAACACTCCCTCTTACCGAGGAAGGTGTTCCTCACCACACCCATCTTGTCTCCGAAGTAGACATGCTTGCCCCGTGGTAAGGCTTTGGTAAGAATATCTGCAACCTGCTCATCAGTGGGAATATACTCAAGCTTCACAGCTCCTTTCCGAACATAGTCTCTGATGAAATGATATTTGATCCCGATATGCTTTGACCTGTCATGAAATACTGGATTCTCCGTGAGTTTAATGCAACTCTGATTATCACAGTAAATCACCGAAGGTCTCAACGGCTGACCAAATAAGCCAAACAACATCTTGCGAAGCCAGATGGCCTCACAACTAGCTAGACTGGCTGCCATATACTCTGCTTCCGCTGAACTCAATGCTACTGACCGCTGCTTCCAGCTGAACCATGACACCACCGCCGAACCCAACCCAAAACAGCACCCTGAAGTGCTCTTCCTATCAGAAGCACAACCTGCCCAATCAGAATCAGTGTAACCTGCCAATCTCACTCCATCCTCCTGCCTGTAGTCCAGACCATAATCCACTGTCCCCTGCAAGTACCGCAAAATGTGTTTTGCAGCCACCCAGTGAACCTTCCTAGGCTCACACATAAACTGACTCATCGTGTTGACTGCAAAACAAATATCTGGTCTAGTGTTTACCAAATACATCAAGGAACCAATCAGCTGTCTGTACAATGTGGGATCCACCAACTCGGAATCCGAAGCATGAAGCTTCTTCCAGTTGGTGATCATCGGTGTCGACATGGGTTTACAATCCTCCATGTGGAATCTGCCAAGGATATCCACAATATACTTCCCCTGCCCCAAGAAGAAATGCCCCTCCTCCTACCACACCTCCAGACCCAAAAAGTAATGCATCAAGCCGATGTCCTTCATCTCAAACTCCGTCGCAAGATCTCTCTTGCAGTGCTCTATGAGTCTCTCTGCACCTGTAATGACTAAGTCATCCACATACAGCACCAGAATGAGAGGCTCCTCACCTATCACAATATAGTAAAGGTTCGGATCTGCCTCACTCTTTGTGAAACCCATCTTCTGCAAGTAAGTATCTATCCTGGAGTACCAAGCTCGGGGAGCTTGCTTCAGGCCATAAAGGGCCTTCTTCAGTCTGCACACATGGGACTCCTTCCCATGCACCTCAAAGCCCTGTGGCTGCTCAATGTACACCTCCTCCCGTATGAAGCCATTGAGAAATGCGGTCTTCACATCCATCTGGTGGATCTTCCAACCCATCTCTGCTGCTATCGATATAATGGAGCGGATCAAAGTATATTGAGCCACGGGAGCGAAGGTCTCCTCATAATCAACTCCCTCTACCTGGGAGAACCCTCTAGCCACAAACCTCGCTTTGAATTTCTCAATGCTGCCATCTGCAGCATGCTTTACCTTGTAAAGCCATCTCGAAGTAACCACGGATTTGCCCTCAGGCCTCGGCACCACCTCCCAAACATCATTCTTCATGATAGAAGAATACTCCTCCTGCATGGCCTCTCTCCAGACCTGCTCGCTAGCTGCCTCCTCATAGCTAGAAGGCTCAGAGTCAAGGATGCTCGTAGCCATTGCCATATAGCTACAAAACCTCTCAGGTGGTCTTCTCTCTCTGACCGGCCTCTTAGGCTCAGCAACAGATGTGGCATCTCTCAAGGTGTCCTGAAGCCACTTGGGCTTCCTCTTCCCTGAGTGCACTTCTCCCGCCGGAGAATAAAACTCCTCCTCCTCAACATCAGGAGCCTGAACTCCTGACTGTCTGTCTGTTGTCCTCCTGCCTGCACCTAAACCTGTAGATGCTGAGGTACCATGTGAACTGTCCATCAGTGGACTCCCCAGTGAACTGCTCTGTGGACTGCTCTGTGTGCTGCCCATAGCACCACCCCTCTGACTCTGCAAGCCACTCCCCACTGACGAACCTGACATCGTCATAGATGTACCTTCGGATCCTCCTGATCCCTGCCCACTGGATCCCTGCGACTGACTCAACTGCTGCTGAGGTTCTGGCTGATCCAGATACTCTAACTCCCGTGACCTCCTAAAGGCCCCGTCCTCCTCGAACTTCACATCCCGACTGACAACAACTTTCCTCTGCGCAGGAATGTAAATCCGAAAGGCCTTGGAGGTCTCACTGTAGCCCACAAAGATACCCTTCTCTGCGGTGGGCTCTAGTTTGTTCCTCTTCTCCTTGGGTATGTAGGAGT
Organism: Pinus albicaulis; assembly: GCA_034641835.2. Lineage (NCBI taxonomy): Eukaryota > Viridiplantae > Streptophyta > Pinopsida > Pinales > Pinaceae > Pinus > Pinus albicaulis. Next base: position 111,380,869 of record CM076583.1, on the reverse strand, counting down.
ATGTCATGCACCCAAAGATACGAAGATGACCCATATCAGGCTTCTTCCCAGAAAAAGCCTCCTCCGGAGTCATGTGCCCCAAGGCACGATGCGGACTCCTGTTCTGCAAGTAAACAGCTGTGTTGCAGGCCTCTGCCCACAAAAACAATGGCAACCCCCGATCATGTAACATGGCTTTGGCAGCCCCTCCGATGGATCTGTTCTTCCTCTCCGCAACCCCGTTCTGCTGGGGGTTGTAAGGAACAGTGAGCTCCCTCCTAATGCCCGCCTCCGCACAATAGTCAACAAACTCTCCAAGGGTGTACTCTCCTCCATTGTCCGACCTCAGGGACTTGATCTTCCGACCTGTCTGTGTCTCCACAAGAGCTCTGAACTCCTGAAACCGCTTGAAGACCTCACTCTTGGTCTTCAAGAAATAAATCCAGGTCCTCCCGGAGTGATCATCAATGAATAACACATAGTACTCATATCCACTCAAGGAAACATGAGACATCCGACCGCTCACATCGGAATGAATCAAATCAAGTATCCCAGTCGCTCTGCTGTCACTGCTGGGAAAAGGGGATTTGGCAAACTTGCCCATCGCACATCCTCTGCCAGTATCAAAGTGATCAGTACTGAAATCTGGCACACCTGTAGTGATCTCCCGCAAGGTCCTCAAGGCTCCATGATACATATGCCCCATCCTGCGGTGCCAAATCTCACATAGCTCAGAACTGCTAGCTCTGCTGTCGGTACTACTGCTCAATGCCAAAAGGGGCTGAAATGAAAACTTGTACACCTTTGCACGGCGTACACCTATCACTCTAGCTGAATCAGCTGGAGTGCCCCTGGGATACATCAGCACCTGTCCTCCCCTGAACAGTACCTCATATCCTCTATCCTCCAAAGCTGAGACGGATATGAGGTTCTTCCTCATCCCTGGCACATAAAGAACATCTGACACCTTCAAGGGAGGTTTGGACTCCCTCTAAAATGTCAATGTTCCCACACCGACTGCTCTAACAACTCTGTCATCACCGAGTACTACCTCTACATCAGTGCCACTCTCTGAAAGCTCTGAGAAGTACTCACGGACTCCTGTCATGTGACGTGAAGCCCCACTGTCCACATACCAGATACCCGAAGATGCTCCGCTAATCGAGGGAAATGCATGCTCCCTCCGAACCTCTATGGCAGATAATCCTGCACTAGAAGACTCACACGCAATGAACCCAAACTCTCGGTCAAAGCGATCTGCAAAGTCCTCAACCTCTGCTGAAGCTGCCATGCTCTGGTTCTTCCCCTTCTTCTTCTTCTTCTCCGGACACACAACTGCATAGTGTCCCATCTTCTGACAATTCCAACACTTCACTTTGGAATAGTCCTTCTGTGAGTTATCCCGTTTACCTTTACCTTTGCCTTTGCCCCCACCATTGCTTGTGGAAGCCTGCTTCTTCCCTTTGCCCTTCTTGCGTCCTGCCAACAGTGCTACATCCTCATCCTGCTCAACTAGCTTGGCTGCCCCAAGCTGACCTTTCCTGATCTCTGTCTGAATGCAATCATCCCAAAACCTCTCCCATGTGGGAAGGGTCTCACGTGCACAAACTCCATCAGCAAAGTTCATCCATGAACGGGGAAGGCCATTCACTGCAATCCGCACCAACTCAGTGGGTGGAATGGCCTCTCCAATCGCTGCCAACTCATCTCTCACATTAGTAATCTTAGTGAGATATCCAACTGCACTATCATTGCCCATCTTAATGGTCTTCATCTTCTCCTTCAGGACCATCTTCCGGTTCTCATTGGTACTCTGGTAGAGATTGGACAATGTTGTCCACATCTCATGAGCATTTCTCTTCCCTCTCACATGAGGAATGCAATGGTCTTTGATTCCGTCTAGAATCAGCCTCTTACCCTTGTTGTTCTTTTTATTATATGCAGCCAACTGAGTAGCATCAGTAGGCACATTCACAGGGTTCTGTGTGGTATGTACCATAATGTCCCAGACTTCTGCCTCCTCAAAGATACTCTGCATTCTCTCCTTCCAAATGCCGTAGTTGGAATGCCCATCCAACCTATCCTCCACCCTCAGTCCCAATGACATCCTGCTGTCCTAAAACTGAAAAATAACACTGCTGTAGTAAAGGTAAAAATCTGCTGATTGTGAAAAATCAGCTTGCTGGAATTTTCTGAGTGAAAAATCAGCAAGCTGTAATTTTCTTCCTTGCTGTCCCAAACTGCTCTTTCAGCACTCAAGCTCTGATACCATGTAGAAATTTATAGTTTCCCACCCCGGTTTTCAGTTTTCACCTTATTACTCCAAAATAGTTAAATGCCTTTTCCCATAACCATACATTCAACAACTGGAAAATAAATTTTGCTGAAAACACAAATTCTGGAAATTTTTCAGAATGCTGGAAAATGCAGAAATAAAAAAACAACAGTAACAAACAGCCATTCAACACATCATAACACAGTAATTTTTGGTCAAGGTGACCCTGGAAAAACCCCCTACAACTCTTGGGGAAAACCAATCTGGAAGCTTCTCTTTTATTTCTGAAAAATGCTTTTACAGTGAGCAGTAATACACAGAAAATTACAGCAAACACAAAAATCACTTATCTTGACTTTCGTGCCACCCTCCACCTCGAAAAACGTGCCAAACAGCAAACAGAAATTTTTCAGAGAAATTACAGCATTAAATGCTGTCTTAGCTGCCTCGAAAAGCTTGCCGGAAATGACCGTACGGACTGTACGGATTCCGTACGGATGGGACAGCAGCCCCCTTTCTCGATTTTCGTGCCCAGAAAAATCTGCCTTGAAAATCGTGCTCCTTGCTGCTGTTCCAGCTCTCGAAAACAGTGCTGCCCCACTCTCGAAAACCGTGCAAATGCTGTACGGACTTTCTGCCTTGATACAAAGCAATGAACTCGCCGTATGGATTCTTCAAATTTTAGAGTGAACAGTTTCTTGTCAGACACTTGGCCAGAGCCGTTTTTGCTGCTCTTCCTCTGCTCAGAAATCACTCTTCAGCTCCCTCTCCTCCTCTCTCAATCTGCTCATGAAAGAATGAATGACCTTTTCCTCCTTTTCCTCCTTTAACCTAACCCTAAGTGACTTTTGGGGAATCCCTAAATCCAATGGCCGAGATAGATTGAGATCTAGGGCTGAGATTAAATGCTCATTTAAATCTCACTTTTCATTTTTTAATTCACCCCACTTTAATAAAGACCCAGTTAGTCTTTTATTTCCAAAGTCACTTTTTCCTTTCTAATTTTATATTGACTTTATTTAAAGTCTCTTTAACTTTAGTAACTTTATCACTTAAAGTCACTTTAAAATTAGATTTGACTTTATAACTTTATAAAGTCACTTTAGTAACTTTATCACTTAAGTCACTTTTAAATTAGATTTAACCTTATAAAAATTTATAAAGTTACTTTAGGAGAAAAATTAAATTCTTTTGGACACTTTTCCCTAGGCCAAAGATCAAAGCCTTAGGGAACCACCTGTCCTCCGGTACCAAATTTCAACAACATGAAGGATCTAGGACGGATGCACTATTTTCTGGGGTTGGAAGTTTGGCAGCAGAATGGGGAGATCTTTCTTGGTCAAGGAAGATACACTACAAAACTTTTGAAGAGATTTCAAATGGAGGATTGTAGACCCATGACAACTCCAATGATCACCAACTGGAAGAAAATCGACACGTCTGAAGACGATGAGACTGATCCTATGTTATATAAGCAGCTCATATGATCACTGATGTATCTGGTAAACACAAGGCCAGACATCTGTTATGTTGTAAATACCCTCAGTCAGTTCATGGTAGAACCTAAGAGGGCTCATTGGGCAACATCCAATCACATTCTCAGGTACCTTAAGGGAACAGTCGAGATTGGATTGAAGTACACCCTTAGCAATGATGTCAGGTTGAGTGGTTTCACCGACGCAGATTGGGTTGGGAGTTTAGTAGATTGGAAGAGTAACAATGGGTATTGTTTCAGTCTAGGATCAAGAATCACTTCCTGGTGTAGCAGGAAACAGAAGTCCATAGCACTGATCTCAGCAGAAGCAGAGTATATGCAGCCGACACAGCTTCGTGAACCTACTCAAGGAGAAAATGGAAGCGACCAGTATTTTATGCGATAATCAAAGTTGCATCAAGCCCTTTGAAAATCGTGTGTTTCATGATCGATCGAAGCATATTAATATCAGGTGTCACTTCATTAAGGACTGTGTACAATGTGGATTTGTTCAATTGCATTACACTCCAACAGGAGAACAGGTGGCAGACATCCTCACAAAATCTCTAGGGAAGAATAAGTTTGTCTACTTCGGAGAGAAGATGGGGATGATGAAGAATCCATTCCAGTAGCAGGAATGGATAGGGTTGGTATTCAAAGGGAGTTGTAGTACAGATGCAGCAGTGACAGTGGCAGTGTCGAAGGCAGCAGTACAGAAGACAGCGGCATAGCAGATGATGAGCAGTATCCAGAGATCAGCAACGCAGAGGGTGCTTCAAAAGCAGAGCAGCATGCAGTAGGTATATTGTTGGAACACTTTCCTCGCTAAGAGGGAGTGTTGATTTTTGTAGCGTCAGAAAGTTTTCCAAGTCTCAAACTTTGCAAGGAGACTTGGACAGTGGTATTCCAAAGAACCCAGAAACAGTTTGTGGAAATTCCACTCGGTTCATGACTTATTAAAATAATTAATTATTTTAATGAAGACACTAAGTCTAAACTTCGGGAATGAAATAATTAAAGGGTATTAATAAGTCAGAGTGTGAATCTTCTAGAAAACAAAGATCAAGTCAAGTTTTAAACTTAGCCATTGATTAAACTTCTAATTTGGGTTGTTGATTCTCCAACAAGAAGATTATAAAAGAAGGCTTGACGGTCATTTGGAAAACAAGTCGGGCATACACTCAGTGCCCAAAGGAGATCGATTTTAAAGTGAGAGACTTCGATTTCAGTGGGAGAGTTGTGTTATCACTCAGATTTTCCTTGAAGTTGTTGGGAAGAGGAAAGGGGTCCGAGGTAACCACAAACCAACTTTTAGGTACAGAATCTAGCCAATCTGTACCCAGAGAGGGCTCTCTCTATAAAAAAAAATTTAGAAGATATCAAGCTAGTTATAAAGTCCAAGGGTTTTGATTGAGTTTGGGTGGTGAAATTCAATAACTGAGGGCAAGATTGAGTAATTTAGTCCATTGGGCTAATGGAGTCAAAAAGGATAACTTAACTGGATTAAGTCTCTTAGCAAAAGATGGTTTCACAGGGAAAGATAATCAAACAGAGAACAATTATAGATCTTAAGTGAATGGGATGGAATCAAAACAGATGAAGGGCAATTAAGAATCCTTCAACACATTTATAAGAGGGAAATTGAGTGATTATTAATAAAGAGAAATTAAGTATTCTTTACTAAATAATCAAAAATGCTTAAACTAGAAAAACAGGAGCAATTAAGAATTCACTGTTTAAACCAGTTTAGAAGAAAAAATTTAGAATAATAATGATTAAAATCAGATTACACTTAAGCACTTTCTGATTTATTCCTTTTCATTAATCATTCAGAAATGAAACACAGATGATATAATAGACAAATATAAAGACTTTAACACATAAGAGATAGATGACTTATTGATCCGTAGTCTGACACATGAATCCTGTAAAAAGTCTTTCGCATCAATTCCTCATCCAACTAGCCACACAAAATTTCTCCAACAGCACTTTATTCCAAATAGTCAATGTTACAGCAAAGTCTAAAAAATCCACACCCACCAATACTCTGATTGAGGGAGTATTTATACAAAAAGTTATAAAAAATATCTCATAACAACTTAAGATATAATCTAGGATGACTCATAAGTATTTTACAACAAAATAGAGACAGATGGTCTCATAGATAAGAGAAATGGTAACTGATGTTGTGCTGTTTCCTTCTTTTGAGAATGTGCTGGAGGCAGGCCCTATGATTTGGCTAGCTGCTGTCCTCTTCAGTAATTCTGTGCTGGCTGCTTCATTTAACTGATACTCTTTAACTGCTCTGATACACTTTGACCTTTATTCATCCTTTTATCCTTCTTACCCTGACTTACTGTAGTATATAATCAAAAATTCATGTAAGGATATTTTTTACAAAAGTTCTAGCATTTCTTCCCACCATTTATCTTCCGGTATCCTGGTCCTTTGCAGCTTTCTGAGAGTTTCATCAGTCTCTTATACCTAAAGAAAGTAGGTTGAATTGGGAACAAATGCTTTACTTCATGCTCAAGATAAAACAAATTTTCCAATCTATCATGAAGACTTTTTCCTGTAGGCAATGCTGTTGTTGATGAACTAGTTGAGGTATTGGCTTGATTGTCAGCATGCTTGTCCAATTTTTCAACATAACTTTCAAGGTTCATCAATTTATCTTCTGAAACTAAAGGACTGGGCAATCCTTTATTCAACAAAATATTAAATCTTTTCAGGAAGACGGTGATTTCTTCTTGCATATCAGAACATCTTCGTTCTAGATTCTGCATCAGAGTTCTTTTGGTAAAAACTCTTTTTATTTCCAAAATGGTTCATGTCCTGTCTTGAATGCCAAGTTCTTCAAGTTGATGCTTGTTCTGAGTATTCAAAAAACGGATAAGTTTATCAGCTTCTTCAGGCATGTTTCCCAATTCTTCTCTGGCTCTTAGGACTTCTTCCATAGCCAATTTGACTAAATCATTCTGTTCATGCATTATTTGAATTGAGGGCCAGACATCTCTTATTGACTGGATGATGTTGTCCCAAAGAATTTCATTTATTTCCTTTAAAGGCTTCTCCAATGTGAGATCCTTTTCCAACTTGTTGATCAACTTTTCTAATCTGTTGACCTCTCTTGTTTTATCTGCAACATTCATCTTCGAGAGATCATATTTCTGTTCCAAAGTAGTGAGTTGCACCTTTGTTTTCTGTAGCTCTGTCACTTGGAGTTTCAATTCCTCCATTGACTTTATTAACTCTTCTGTACTTAAATTGGAAGTATGTACCTGTGACAATTCTGTTCGCTGACGTGTTGTTGTAGTACCTGCAATCATTTCAGTTGTAGAGGCTGGAACATTAGGCTGCTTATCTTTCAATGCCTTTTCAAGCTCTTTTTCAGTTTCATTAAATTGCTCATTCAGTTTCAAGAGCAAGTCCATCAATTCTTCTTCAGAATTTTGCTTTATAATTTCTGCAGCCTGTGGGTGTTTGGAGGCTGGTAACTTTAATTGTTTTCTCAAGGCTGCAATATCATCATCTTTTTTCTTGATCAAAGCTTCTATACCTTTCACATCCTTGGGATTATGACCCAATCCAATAATGATTTCCTCCAAAGTCTTAATCTTGTTGTCGTTAGCCTGAGAAGATGTTTTTTCAAGACTTAGTTGAGCATTAGTATTTTCCAAAGAATCCTACAATTTCTGGGTCATCATCGATTTATCTGTCAGAGTAGAATAAATCATCTCACCTGTCTGTTTATGCAGCTCAATTTGATCCAAAGGATGGATATCTTTTGCTAAGACTTCAAAATTAGTTCTGATATAATCTGCAGCTGTCTGAGGTTGCTGCACTTTGGGTTTGAAGTGACTCATTAGCATTTTACCCTGTTGAATGTCATAAGCTGACATCAATCTTTGTTGATTCTTAGGAGCCATCTTCAAACATTGATTGTACACTTGAAGTCTGAGAGGATCATTTCTGGCCTTTATATTTATGAATGTTCTTTTAATGTCCCAGGCATCTTTCACAGGTGGTTTGAAAGATGACACTTCTGCACTTTGCTGCCTTTGCAGCTCTTTTCTCTGTAAAGTAGTGGATGTCCCACTGATTGAACCTGTTTGCTGACTACCCAATTCTTCTTGTGTTCGACTATCAGGGATTTCATGAACAGATTCCACTTCTGGAAGAGGATTCAATTTTTGTCTTTTTAACATTAGGTTGTCCAGAAGATCCACTAACAGGAGTAGCTGCTTCAGCATCTCTCTTTTTGCCCTTTTCTACATTAAGAGGAGTTTGTAAAATTGACACTTCTGCCACATTGGTCTGAGTATGAGGAATCTGTACTTGACCCTGTTCTTTAGAAGTTTCAGGCTGGTCTGTCATTGTAAATTTCTCTGTAACTTGTATATCAGCCTCTTTCTCCTTTCCTTTAGATGCTACTGTAGCCAATGCACTGATTTCCTGTAAATTTTGCTGAGAAGTCCCAACAGAAGAAGAACCAATACCTGGTATTTGTACCTGTCCAAAAGAGTCTAGGTCAAGTATTTTTTCAAGGTCTTTCATTACATTTTCAACATTGACCTACTTACTATCCTGTTCTACCAATGTCCCTTCCATCCATTCATCCATATTGGCATACTGTTCAATTTCTGGGATTCTTTGATGAATGTATGGTGATAGTTTGTTTTTCATTCTTCTATCACAAATGAAGCTATTTGGGTCATAAGGTACCCAATAGAAACTTTTCTGTAATTTAAGATAGTCTTCTAAGATTCTTTCAGCTTCCTTCCCAGCATCTCTAGAGTTGCAAACAAAGGGACCTAATTGGCTTTTAATCTTGAGTTGAGCTTTTTTCTTTGCATTGCAGAAATGAACTATATCTGAATTAATCATCTGTCTGAAATACTCTAATGCAAAGAGTCTCATTGGGACATATTTTGGCAACTTGAATGGGCATAACTCACATCCATAGATTCTGATTTCTGTGTGATTTTGGTATAGGTACCAGTCACCTATCCGATATTGCTTTGAGAGTTGAAGAATTTTCTTGATTTCACTATTGACCCTTGGAGGAGAAACTCCTATCAACAAGGTGGTTGCAGGGTGTACAAATAGGTCAACAAACTCATTGTAGGAATAAGGAGAATCAGGGGAATTATGAGTGATGGCAGACCAAAAGATTATAGACCTAGGATTTCCTTTAACATCAAGTTTTTTAGCATGGAAAGGGAAACTTTCTGATTGGTAATAAAGCATGAGATGATAAATAACAGAAAAATACTTGAACACTCTTTCATTCTCTAATCTCATGAACTGATCATGGATTTTGTCTGCAATGTAGGAAGAAAAATCATACTTGACAGCAGGGGGCTGTCCAGGGGTAAAAATTGATAACAATACTAGGGTTAATTGGTCGACATACTCACTAGTATTGAAATCCATTATAGAGGATATCATATTTAGAATAAGTCTGCCCACATCAGTGAAGAAGGTATAACCATAAGGGGGAGGGCCTCTGGGCTGATGTTCTAGCAACATGAAGGTTTGGCAGAGGCGATTTAACTCTTCATGGAACAATTTGGTAGATTTCTCAAGTAATTCTCCCATGGACAGGGGAGTGAGGGCTTGACCAGGTTGAAATTGCAACATCTCATTTATAGACTGAGCAGTTATGGGAAAAAGGACGGTCTGACTCGGGGACAAAACCGCTCTTTGATTGGGATCATAATTTGCGTGGCAATAATGGATTATCTTAGGAAAAATATGGACTGAAGGGAGAAGATACATGGGAAGATTGGATTCCCATAATCCAAAAATGTCTGAACCTTTCAAGTAATTATCTCTGCAGTAGCAAAAAATTCGAAGGGGATTTTCATTGAGAACCAAGTTTTTAATTTGGAAATCTCTATCTACTAAAAGTAGATAATCTAAATCTCTGTGAGGAGCATTTAAGGGTGCGACATTCAGAGCCACGGGAATCTCCATTTCTGGTTCTTGTGGATTCAGAAATGAATTCAGGGTTTTTTTATGAAAAAAGGCACAACCACAGGTTTAGGAATATAATTGCAGTGCCAGAGATTTGAGGAATAAAATGAAGATCAATTTTGAACTCTGTTTTAGTTTCTCGTGTGGAATTTAAAACAAAAACCAGGATTTTACAGAGTTTGACGGGAATTGAGGTAAATACCTGTTTTCCGGGAAATGAACAGTAATTGGAACAGGTATTAGCTATGGCAGATGAATTCTGAATGCTCGGCTGCAATTTTCCTCAGCAAGGTGGCAGTTGATGGCATTCGACAGTCGGTTTTGGAGTTTTCTGCATGAGACTCTGGTCGTTACACAGAATAATGAAAATGACGCGGACACATTTGTTTTATTTTCAAAGTGAAAAGGTTGGCGGGTTTTTAATTTTTTAATGGATGACGTCAGCAAGTACGGAGGTTTCGTCAGGGGAGGCAGGCGGTAAGCGGTTTCCATCGCACCGCTTTTGAGGAAGGGCAGTTTTCAGCAGAGGGCGAGCGATTCCATATGATGAACGATGCTTGGCGCGACACTGTTCCAGAAAACACTTGGCCATCGCGCGTTATCGTTCGGACGAGGATGGCCAGCGATATGGACAATAACCGTAGATCTGAGATGAGTTGATCGGACGGTCCTCGGGAAAGGAAGATGGCGGAGAATTAAAATGGCGGGCCCAATGTGATTAAATATTAAATAATCGTATCGGGGGTGATTTGATTGGCGGATTAGGTTATTAATTAACCTGGAGGGTTAATTAATCCCTTTTATATGGCAGAGTAGCGGGTTTTTTAATTAATCGGAAATTCAACCAATTAATTAAATTTATATGGTTATTTTTCAACCAACAGGGGGAATATTAATTATTGGGGATTTTATTAAATAATACGGGAAAAAGGGCGAATTTTATATGGGGATTTAAATAATAAAATTAGAAATTAATATGAAAAAATGAACTAAAGCACTAAGTGTAAAACATTAAAGTAATGTATTTAACTTATGCTTGCATGAATAGGGTTTTTGTGAAATATTGCATAATTTTCCTCAGTAAAATGGGATTTTACTTAGGAAAAAATTTCTTAGAGGTGAATGAATGTCATGATGAATGATTTTAAGTACTTAGGTTTTTCCAATTATTGGGCCAAGGGTCCGGTCCCTCCAAAAGTCAAGGAAATGCCTTGAGCCCCTCTAATCTTTAAATACCTTAGTACTTAGGAGAAATTAGTGAAATTTTTAGGGAAAAATGAAAGGGGAAGTTAATAATCTGACTTTGCTTTGCTTGAAATTCTTCCAGTGTATTGTCTGCCTTTGCACTTGTGATGAAAGTAAAAGATTTAACACATCTAAAGCCATTATTCATCACATGTAATTCTGCAACATCTACCTACCCTACATACTTTACTCTACCATTTTTCTTCTTTATTAGGGTGCAATTAAACTGGCAAACCCTTATCACACTTTTTCTTTTACATCTGAAAATCTATCTAGTTCTAACCTTATTACATCCAAGGGCTCAGATTAAGCTGTTGAGTTTTTTTTATTTACTCTACCTATCTACTTATCTGCCAAGATTAAACAGTTTGGTCAGATTTTATTCTCTATCTCTAAAACATAAAATTGAAAAATGAACTAGCCAAGTTTAAACTATTTGACTGTTCATAAATTGTGGCATAAAATACAAGTTGCACACAATTTTGTTTATTACATAAGAGCAAAAAGCAGTGGCATTTAGACTTGCACACTATCCTTGGCCTTTCTTTTGGTGGGGTTCATTTTCTTTCACTTTTTTGGCCATTTTATTCTTTTCACCCTTTGATTTTTCTTTTAGGATATACCCTCTTTACATTTTTTGAATTTTTTGATTTTTTGATAATATGGAAACCCTTTGCAACAAGAAAAATGTATGAACATATTACATAGTCCATCAAGTCAATCATGAAATATGATACCTATTGGTATATGAGTCTAACACTGGCTCCACTTGGGGATGGCTTTTCCTGGTGAAAAGTCAAGAACAGCAGGTCAGTTGCCCTCAGAATGATTTTGACTGAACCATGAAATCTTCTTCTGCTTGTTGCTTTATTATATGTATGACAGTAATACTTCTGAAGCTTAAGGCCTTCTCCTCGGGCTTCAACTCCAGTAGGTTACTATCCAATCCAAAATGATGCATTACAAAGGATATAGTATGTACATGTTAAAAATCAGATTTATCCTAATAAATAGGATCAAAGTAATGTTTCAACATTCGACCATTAACTGGTCCTTCTTCAGTTTCTATACCATCCAATTTTTTTAGAAAATATGTATTATTTCCCTGTAAAGCATGAATAACGTAAGGTCCTTTCCACAGGAAATCAAACTTCCCATGTTTTCCCTTATTCTCTCTTCTGGAATCCCATCCTAAAACTTTGTTTCCCAGTTGGAAATCTTCTGCCTTGGTCCTTTTATCAAATATCTTCTTTAGTTTCTCCTGTAATACTTGGGATCTTTGATAAACTTCTTCTCTGGTTTGCTACAAATTGATAGTCTGATTTATTCTCCTTTGAATATCATTTGGTTCAACCTGAGCTTCTTGAAGTAATTTCATAACAGGTACTCCTAAAGATGAAGGAAATACAGCCTCAATACCATAGACTAACTCATAAGGACTGGTCCCAATAGATTTTTTGGTGGTGAGTCTGTTTGCCCATAGTGCATTTATAAGTTTCTTGTGCCAATTTTTCTTATTTTCCTCCAATAATTTCTTAATAATATTGATGAGACTCTTGTTGGAGGATTCAGCCAGTCCATTACCCTGAGGGTAATAGGCTGTGGAATGGCCTAAGGTGATATGATATTTATTGCAGAAACTTATCATCTTCTTAGATTTGAAGGCAGCAGCATTATCAGTTATAATTTTCTCAGGACAACCAAATCTTGATAGTATATTGGTTTCTAGGAATCTTATGATCACAGAGTCATTGGCTTGTCTGGAAAGAATTGCTTCAATCCATTTAGTAAAATAGTCTGTGGCAGTGAGGATCCATCTGTGTTGGCCATAAGAAGGAGGATGGATTTCTCCAATGAAATAGAGGCCCCATTGTTGGAAAGGTTTTTCAGTGGAAATTGGTTTCAGGGGTAAAGGTAATAGTTTTCTCTTGCCTTCAAAAATTTGACATTTATGGCAAGTAGTGACAAATTTCTTTACATCAGAGAACAAGGTTGGCCAATAAAATCCGGTTCTTAGGATCTTATCTGCAGTTGATTTCCAATAAAGGTGTCCACCACAGTGTCCTGCATGGAATTCATTGAGAGCCTTGTCAGCTTCATCTTTTAACAAACAATTCAATAGAATACCATCATGATTTTTCCAAAAGAGAACATTATCTAAAATATAATACTTCAAAGATGTCATCTTTAAAAACCTTTTCTTTGTTCTGGATAACCCTGGAGGAGCTTGCAGCTTTAACAATACATAAATTATATCGGCATACCAAGGTGAATCTAAGAAGGCCTGGCTGATTTGTGGAGTCGCCATCTTCTGTTCGTCATCCAGTTCATTAATATCCAGGGCTTGGCAATTTGTTTCTGTCATGAGTTGAGCCAATCTGTAATATTCCCAATTAGCTTTGCTAATTGGAATATTTCATTTTTGTTTAATTTTGCCGCTTTAGCTAGAAATAATAAATAAAGTGAGAAATAAGAGGGGTCACCTCACTTTAGCCACCTCAATTTATAAAATAAAGTGTTTTTCCTAGTTGATTGACGTTATAACTTAGAAAGGAGGCCTTGGGGGTCCACATGTGTATGAGGGGAGGCCTCACGCTGACCCAAGGTTAACTGCGCAGGCTAAGGAGAGTGAAGGACGCAGTCAAGGTTTTGGAGGGAGTTTAGCACTATAAAAGGTGGGGTTCTCACCTCATTTGGGATGCATGATTTGATATTGATATTGAGAGCTAGACTTCTGTCTGCTTCAGCACGCCGGTTGTTTAGTCGGTCTGCAGCACTGTTTAGTGCAACCGAGTGTCTCCGTTCGGAGATCTCACCCTTAGCCTCGGGGGACTTCGAGTGCCTGCCCTAGTAAGGTTATTTTCTGGTATCACCCTTAGCTTCGGGGGACTTCGAGTGCCCGCCCTAGTAAGGTTATTTTCTGAGTAACATCCTTCAGTTTCAGTGGTAATTAGCAGCAGTTTCTGGTGGAGATTTGGAGAGGAGGAAGCCCCTTCTTGTGACTGCGCAGATCCAGGAGGTAGGACGCTGATCCAGAGAGGGAAGGACGCAGATCCAGCAGGAGGACTCAGCTCTGAATAGTGAGGACGCTGATCCAGCTGTCCAAGGCAGAGAGGACGCAGATCTGAAGAGGTATTGGTAGATCCAGTCTTGGGGGACGCAGATCTGAAGAACTAGTAGCAGATCCAGCCTTGGAGGACGCAGATCTGAGGAGATATTGGCAGATCCAGCCTTGGAAGGTGCAGATCTGGAGAGATACCATCAGATCCAGCCTTGGAGGATGCAGATCTGAGGAGATACTGGCAGATCCAGCCTAGATCTGAAGATATAGCAGCAGATCCGACCTTGGAGGACGCAGATCTGGAGTGATAGGACGCAGATCTGGATAGGAGGACTCAGATCCAGCAGATCTGGGCAGAGAGGACGCAGATCCAGTCAGGGAGGACGCTGATCTGATGAGCAGGATCTTGTGTGTGGGGTTTGGCAGCGTTTTTCAATATTTCCAGCCTTGAGGAGCTGATCATCTCATCTGGAGGTTTTGTGGCCAGCATTTCATCTGTCTTCTGCGCTGTCACTAGCAGAGACAGCGTTTTTATTGGTGAGGTTTGGAGGATTGAGATCAGCCATCTTCTAGTCTTCTGTTCATAGTTCCATTACATTCCAGCAGCAGCTCTTCATAGCAAATCTCCAGCCAGCTAGGACGCTGTCCCTATCTGCAGCCATTATTTGTTCTGAGAGGGTCTCCACTTGCCTAGGGCAAGGATAGGTGCACTCCTTCTGATTATCTTGTATTCCTACCTATGTATTCTCAGATTAATAAAATGGCTTAGTATTCTGGCATTATATGTGTTCTTGTTCCATTACCTGGTTCCAGCATTCTGTTTTATATATCTGTCTGGCATATTTCTGTGTATTACCGGTTATTTCCCTTTTGGGGATATTACACAATCCCTGTCCTTTTATAAGCTTTGTAGGTTTTATTTCAATATCATACTCTAATATGGTAGCAATCCATTTACCCCTTTTGCCTTCAATTCCATCTTGAGTTAAGATGTCTTTGACAACAGCATTTGGTACATAGGCTATCACATGAGAATACAATATATAGATTCTAAAATCTTTAATGGCTTTTACGAGTGCAAAAGCTTGTTTTTCCAAGATGTTGTATTTTAATGATGCGTCTCTTAGTGCTTTACTAAAAAAGGCTATAGGTTTTTCACATCCTTGATTATCCTTTTGTAATAAAACAGCTGCTACAGTATGTTCTGATGCGAATGAAAATATTATGAAGTCTCTATCAAATTGTGGACTGGTAAGAACTGGTGTTCTAGTCAAAGCCATTTTAATTTCTTCAAATGATTGTTTGGCTTCTACTGTCCATTTAATACTTGAATCCTTTCTTAACATGTTAGTAAGCAATCTAATTAATTCAGCTAAACTAGAAATGAATCTTCTCAAAAAATTGATTTTTCCTATGAAAGCTTGAAGTTCTTTGATGTTTCTGGGATGAGGTATTTGCAATATAGCTTCTATTCTAGCAGAATCGATTCTAATACCATCTTTGGAAATGATATGGCCCAAAAGTTTACCTTCTTCAAGACCAAATAAGGACTTTTTTGGATTCAAAGAGATACCATACTTTCTGCATTTTATGAATACTTGTCTGAGATGGTCCGAATGTTGTTGATCTGATTTAGAAAAAACAGTTAAATCATCCAGATATATAACAAGAAAGTCATGAATTTCTTTTGCAAACGCAATGTCCATTGCTCTTTGGAAGGTTGCTCCAGCATTTTTAAGTCCGAATGGCATTTTAACGTACTTGAATGTACCCCTTGGTGTTGTGAAAGCTGTTTTTTCCTGGTCATCAGGATGAACCAGAATCTGGTTGTATCCTGAGAACCCATCTAGAAGAGAAATCCTTGAAGCACCTACTACCCTTTGCAAAATGTGATCCATTTTGGCCAAAGGATAATTATCCTTCAAATAAACCTTATTTACATTTCTTAAATCAACACATAATTTGATTTCTCCAGTTTTCTTCCTAGTAGGGACTAAGTTAGACACCCACTCTGAAAATCTAATAGGAGCAATTATCCCTGCTTCATACATTCGTTTGATTTCCTTTTCAATTGAAGGCAACAGTACAGGGTTGATTCTTCTGAGTTTCTGTTTAAATGGTTTCTGATCTGGTTTTAGAGGTATTGTATGTTGAATTATAGAGGTATCATACGATTTCAAATGTTCATAACACCAGGCAAAGACATCCTGGAATTCTCTTATTAATTCAACATGTTTTGATTTTTGATCAGGAGGCAAAGATTTAGATAACTTTATTATTTTAGGATTTTCTTCAGTCCCCAGATTATATTCCTCAATATCAGCTTTCAATGGTTCCATTTTGGGTTTCTTTGGAATATCATTAGAGTCGAAAAGATCTTCCAAAGGAGTTAATCCTTTAGGCAAATGATTATCTTTCAAATTAATGATTTTAGATTCATCTTCTATAATCTCATCAACCTCCATTTGTTTAAGGTCCTGCATTTTTTTTTTGGTGAACTTCGTTGGATGAAGCATTTGAGTTACACTTTCTTTTGAAATGTTTGTTTCTTGTTCATTTATTTGATCAGATTCAATGATTGTATCTTCATCTATGTTACTGTTAGAAAATTCATTCTCTAAAGTCAAAAAATTGTTAATCTAATGGTCATTTACAAAAATTTGCCAATTCTTAAAATTGTCTGGTATAGCAGGTCTGTGTCTAATCTCAGCCGTGAACTGATGATTAGGTTTGAAAGGTAATTTACAAGTGCTAGCAAACATTGCAAGACTATGAGCATGGAAATTTTGTTTTCTTGGTATTTTAGCAAGCTGAGCCTGTAGAAAAGTATTGAGAATTTTTACAACTGTTCCTCTATATTCTCTTAGTTTGGGATCTTTTGTCAAAAATTCACCATTGATCTGTTGAATGATTAAATCAGAATCTGCTATGACAGATACTCTAATTGCCCCTAAATTTTTGACAAGTTTAAGCCCTAACAAAAGAGCTTCATATTCTACCATATTATTAGTGCATTTAAAGTTCAGTCTATAAGCATGGCCTTCAGCATGATCATTTTCAAGGTTATGTATCCAAATTCCAGCTCCTACTCCTAACTTATTAACTGAACCATCAAATTCTAAATGCCAAAGAATTTCATGTTCATAATTTGTATCAGGCGTTTCAGGAACTTTCTTAATAGTGAGATCTGATTTTTTACTTTCTTCTGGTTTTTCTTGGGTTTCTGATGTTTCTTTTTCCTCAGATATTTCCTGGATTTGAACACTAGATTTATTTGCAATTTCTTTTGGTTCAGTTACTGGTACTTCTAGTTCAGTGGGAAGATCAGATTCAGCATTATAAAGAATAAATGAGTCCATATCAGAGTGTACTGGGTAGATGGGGAAATTTTCAGGTTTCTCCTGACTACTGACTACATATTTCATCAAAGTTTCTCTATATAGTCTCTTAGGTTGGCCGAATACTGAAATAGTAGCATATGACATGTCTAATTGAAGAGATCCTCCGAGTTTAGCACCCCAGAATCTAGACAATAGCATACCATATTTTGGAGGAATATCTGCTACTACTATATCCATCAAAATGGTTTTCGCAGGGTATTGAACCAATGTAACACACAAACCTTTGATTAGTCCTAAACATTTCCCCTGACTTGAATAAAAAGAAAATAGATCTTTGTAGGGTCTGGTGATGTCTAAGTTTAATCTTTCCATTACAGCCTTGGGCATTAGATTGTGAGATGCCCCAGAATCAAGCATGGCATTATGAAGTATTTTATCATATATATTCAAACTCACATAAAATGGAGGAGTTCCTCCACTTTCTGGTTTTCCATTTACCTCAGGGCCAAATAATAATCTCGGTTGATCATCAAAAACATTTACTGAATCATCACTTCCAGTAATATTGAGTGATTTATTAATTTGGCTTCTGTAGACATCATGTTTAGCTAATTCAGACAATGGAACAGCTATCTTTAATTTGCCTACTTCAGCTTCCAGATCAAAAGGTTTCTCGGTCCGAGTCCTTGTATTTCGAACAGTTGGATTGTCTTTTTCTTCTATGTTTTCAGTATTTTTCTCCTTTTCAGGAGTGGGGTTGTGTACTGAAGTTGTTTCTGAATCAACTTCTGGAGGTTCCTCTACATTTCCTTTGGGAGGAAGAGTATTGGAAAGTTGTTTGTTATTCAGTTGAGTATCGGATACATCTTCAATTTTTGGGTTGGCAAGATTAGGATCTGATCTAGAAAGAATATTTACAAGGGCAGTTTTAATTTTACCTTTGAAGGGCTGTTTTGCAGTTTTTTGTTTACTCGTTTCCGGAACATCAACTCTTCTGCTCCTCAAATTATATTGCTTGTGAACTTCGTAAATGGCTGTATCATAACCTTCCTTAAAGTCAAATGACTCTCCTGACTGGGTTTGAAATTGTTTAAGAATATGAGCTTCTTGATCCTCTTGGGTCAAGAAAATTTCTGGTTCGTTCTCGCATTCAGTGAAATTGTTTATTTGAACATCTTCAGTTGGTTCTTCAGAAGTTGAGCCTTCAACATAATTTTCCTGGAATGGGGGCCTAATATTTTGGTCAGGACCATTTTTTCTAGTATTTTGATTTTGGTTTCTTCTGAAATTTGGATTTTTAACAGTATTGCTCGGTTGACCATCCCAAGGAGATTTATTCTTTTCAATAGTTTCTACTCTATCTCCTAGTCTTTCCATTCCTTTGATAATAGCATCGAGTTTCTTTTCAAAAGCTGTAGGTTCTTCATTTACAGGCATTCTTCTTTCAGCTTTGGCTCTAGCTCGTTTCTCTATCAGGTTAGCTTCAACACTAACAACTATACTTTGCATTTCTTCTAAAGTTTGAGGAGCTCTTTCCCTAAGCTAATATGCAATATCGGAATCAAATCCATCAGGGAATTTGATTAATACTGAATCTGGAGGAGGTCTAAGATTTTGGGGAACAGCATTGTAAGCCTCATTGAACCTGGTGACATAATCTTGCACAGTCTCATTTGGTCCTCTCTTTAGTTTTCCAAAGTTTGATAAGATTTGAAGAGGGTCTTTATTCTTTTCCCATCTGTTTAAAAATGTTCTATAAAGGGCTGGTAAGTCGGCAACACTGTTTGCAGGAAGGGCTCTAAACCAGGTTCTGACTTCTCCAGTAAGACTTTGGAAAAATATTCTCATTCTTACATCATCAACATCTATTTCATAAATTTCAAAATAATCGGTCATCTTTTTAGTATGTTGTTGTGCAGTGTAAGTACCAGAACCATCAAAAGGAGTGATTTTACTTTGGTAATCTTGAGGCATAGCCCCTAGATTAGCTGGTAATACCAAAGGAGCATATCTGTTTTCCATTGCAGGAGGTAGTGATGAAATAACAGGTGAGGTTGGTCTATGAGTGGTGGGTGGAGGAGTAGAAGGGGTAGTTTGAGGTTGAGATGTTTGAGGAAATGTTGATGAACTTGGAGAAGCTGAAGTGATCACGAAAATATTTGAAGTTCCTTCAGAGGTAAACTCAAATTGTATGGAATTTCGCAAATGTTTATCAAGATGTGAAGTAACAAATTCAAATTGTAAATCTTCAAGAAATACTGGGTCTGGAACCAAATTGGACAACTCAGATTTAGAAAAAAATTACAAATAGAGATGTTTCAAACTGCTCGTCAAAAGGTTCGTCCTCAAGATAAATCCACTTCATAGGATAGGATATTGATCTATAGAGAGGTCGAGAACTACCAGAGCTTTCTTGACTGTCTTGTCTCCTAAGAATTCTGGGAATCAAATTCGGATTTTCAAATACAGGCGGTGGATTTGGATCAGGATTAGCCCTAGTGTAACGAGTCCTTTCTGAAGCCAGTTTTCTAGGTGATATTTTTTGGTTTTTTGGTTTAAATGGAATGAACAATACAACTTCAACAATATCTTTAAGAATTTTCAGATATTGGTTTTAAATTTTCTTAAAGATTTATTTGACTAGAGGAACTGATCAAATTTTTGAAACCAAAGTTCAGTTCATAAACTAGACTGGAGATAGACTGAAGTAGCATTTATTTACTATGCAATTGCAGAGAAAAAGCAGTTCAAAGGCTACCTGGCTAACTTCAGGCTCCGTCTATAGTTTATAAAGTAAACAATAGTAACAATAAAATTATTCAGGTCCCCAGTGGAGTCGCCACTATGTTATCACTCAGATTTTCCTTGAAGTTGTTGGGAAGAGGAAAGGGGTCCGAGGTAACCACAAACCAACTTTTAGGTACAGAATCTAGCCAATCTGTACCCAGAGAGGGCTCTCTCTATAAAATTTAGCTTTGTTTTGGAAGATATTAGGCTAGTTATAAAGTCCAGAGATTTTGATTGAGTTTGGGTGATGAAATTCAATAGCTAAGGGAAAGACTGAGTAATTTAGGCCATTGGGCTAATGGAGTCAAAGAGGATAGCTTAAGTGGATCAAGTCTCTTAACAAAAGATGGTTTCACAGGGCAAGGTAATCAAACAGGGAACAATTATAGATCTAAAGTGAATGGAATGGAATCAAAATGGATGAAGGGCAATTAAGAATCCTTCAACATATTCAAAAGAGATAAATTGAGTGATTAATAATAAAGAGCAATTAAGTATTCTTTACTAAATAATAAAAATGCATAAACTAGTAAAATAGGAGCAATTAAGAATTCACCGTTTAAACCAGTTCAGAAGAAAAAATTTAGAACAACAACGATTAAAATCATATTGCACTTAAGCACTTTCTGATTTATTCCTTTTCGTTAATTATTCAGATATGAAACACATATGATATACTAAACAAGTATAAAACTTCAAAACATAAGAGATATATGACTTATTGATCTGTTTTCTGACACAAGAATCCTGTAAAAATCCTTTTGCATCAATTCCTCGTCCAGCTAGCCATACGAGATTTGTCCAACAACACTTTATTCCAAAATAGTCAATGTTACAGCAAAGTCTAAGAATCCACCCTTCAATACTCTGATTGAGGGAGTATTTATACAAAAAATTATAAAAAATATCTCACAATAGATTGAGATATAATCTAGGATGACTCATAAGTATGTTACAAAAAACTAGAGACAGATGGTCTCGTAGATAAGAGAAATGATAACTGATGTTGTGCTGTTTCCTTCTTTTGAGAATGTGCTATATGCAGGCCCTAAGATTTGGCTCGTTGCTGCCCTCTTTAGTAATTCTGTGTTGGCTGCTCTGTTTTACTGATATTCTTTATCTGCACTGATACTCTTTAACCTTTGTCTGCCCTTATATCCTTCTTATTATAACTTTTACTGTAGTCAATGATCAAAAATTCATGTAAGGATAATTTTTACAAAAGTTCTAACATTTATTCCCACCATTTATCTTCTGGTATTCTGGTTCTTTGCAGCTTTCTGAGAGTTTCATCAGTCTCTGTATACCTAAAGAAAGTAGGTTGAATTGGGAACAAATGCTTTACTTCATGCTCGAGATAAAACAAATTTTCCAATCTATCATGAAGAATTTTTCCTGTAGGTAATGCTGCTGTTGATGAACTAGTTGAGGTATTGGCCTGATTGTCAGCATGCTTGTCCAATTTCTCAATATAACTTTCAAGGTCCATCAATTTATCTTCTAAAACTAAAGGACTGGGCAATCCTTTATTCAACAAAATATCAAATCTTTTCATGAAGGCAATGATTTCTTCTTGCATATCAGAACATCTTCGTTCTAGATTCTGCATCAGAGTTCTTTTGGTAAAAACTCTTTTTATTTCCAAAATTGTTCCTGTCATGTCTTGAATGCCAAGTTCTTCAAGTTGATGCTTGTTATGAGTATTCAAAAAATGGATAAGTTCATTGGCTTCTTCAGGACTATTTCCTAATTCTTCTCTTGCTTCTAGGACTTCTTCCAAAGCCAATTTGACTAAATCATTATGTTCATACATTATTTGAATTGAGGGCCAAACATCTCTTATTGACTAGATGATGTTGTCCCAAAGAATTTCATTTATTTCCTTTAAAGGCTTCTCCAATGTGAGATCCTTCTCCAATTTGTTGACCAACTTTTCTAATCTATTGACCTCTCTTGTTTTATCTGGAACATTCATCTTCGAGAGATCATATTTTTGTTCCAAAGTGGTGAGTTGTACCTTTGTTTACTGTAGCTCTATCACTTGGAGTTTCAATTCATCCATTGTCTTTATTAGTTCTTCTTTACTTAAATTGGAAGTATGTACCTGTGACAATTCTGTTGGATGACCTATTGTTGTAGTACCTGCAATCATTTTAGTTGTAGAGGCTGGAGTATTAGATTGCTTATCTTTCAATGCCTTTTCAAGCTCTTTTTCAGTTTCATTAAGTTGCTCATTCAGTTTCAAGAGAAAGTCCATCAATTCTTCTTCATAATTTTGTTTCATGATTTCTGCAGTCTGTGGATGTCTTGAGGCTGATAACTTCAGTTGTTTTCTCAACACTGCAATATCATCAACTTTTTTCTTGATCAAAGCTTCTATACCTTTGACATCCTTGGGATTATGACCCAATCCAATAATGATTTCCTCCAAAGTATTTATCCTGTTGTCCTTAGCCTGAGAAGATGCTTTTTCAAGACTTAGTTGAGCATTAGTATTCTCCAAAGAATCCTGTAATTTCTGGGTCATCATTGATTTATCTGTCAGAGTAGAATAAATAATTTCACTTGTTTGTTTATGTAGCTCAATTTGATCCAAAGGATGAATGTCCTTTGCTAAGACTTCAAAATTAGTCCTGATATAATCTGCAGTTGTTTGAGGTTGTTGCACTTTGGGTTTCAAGTGACTCATTATCATTTTACCCAGTTGAATGTCATAGGATGACATCAATCTTTGTTGATTCTTAGGAGCCATCTTCAAACATTGATTGTACACTTGAAGTCTGAGTGGATCATTTCTAGCCTTTATATTTATGAATGTTCTTTTAATGTCCCAGGCATCTTTCACTGGTGGTTTGAAAGGTCATACTTCTGCACTTTGCTGCCTTTGGAGCTCTTTTCTCTGTAAAGTAGTGGATGTCCCTTGATTGTACATGTTTGCTGACTACCCAATTCTTCTTGTGTCTGACTATTAGGGATTTCATGAACAGATTCCACTTCTAGAAGAGGATTCAATTCTTGTCTTTTAACATCAGGATGTCCAGGAGATTCACTGACAGGAGTAGCTGCTTCAACATCTCTCTTTTTTCCCTTTTCCACATTAAGAGGAGTTTGTAAAATTGATATTTCTGCCACATTGGTCTGAGTAGGAGAAATCTGTACTTGACCCTGTTCTTTAGAAGTTTCAGGCAGTTCTGTCATTTTAACTATAACTTGTATATCAGCCTCTTTCTCCTTTCCTTTAGATGCTACCATAGCCAACGCATTGATTTCCTGTAAATTTTGCTGAGAAGTCCCAGCAGAAGTAGAACCAATACCTGGTATTTGTACCTGTCCAAAAGAGTCTAGGTCAAGTATTTTTTCAAGGTCTTTCATTACATTTTCAACATTGACCTTCTCACTATCATGTTTTATCAATGTTCCTTCCATCCATTCATCCATATTGGCATACTATTCAATTTCTAGGATTCTTTGATGAATGTATGGTGATAGTTTGTTTTTCATTCTTCTATCACAAATGAAGCTATTTGGGTCATAAGGTACCCAATAGAAACTTTTCTGTAATTTAAGATAGTCTTCTAAGATTCTTTCAGCTTCCTTCCCAGCATCTCTAGAGTTGCAAACAAAGGGACCTAATTGGCTTTTAATCCTGAGTTGAGCTTTTTTCTTTGCATTGCAGAAATGAACTATATCTGAATTAATCATCTGTCTGAAATACTCTAATGCAAAGAGTCTCCTTGGGAAATATTTTGGCAACTTGAATGGGCATAACTCACATCCATAGATTCTGATTTCTGTGTGATTTTGGTATAGGTACCAGTCACCTATCCGATATTGCTTTGAGAGTTGAAGAATTTTCTTGATTTCACTATTGACCCTCGGAGGAGAAACTCCTGTCAACAAGGTGGTTGCAAGGTGTACAAATAGGTCAACAAACTCATTGTAGGAATAAGGAGAATCAGGGGAATTATGGGTGATGGCAGACCAAAAGATTATAGACCTAGGATTTCCTTTAGCATTAAGTTTTTTAGCATGGAAAGGGAAACTTTCTGATTGGTAATAAAGCATGAGATGATAAATAACAGAAGAATACTTGAACACTCTTTCATTTTCTAATCTCATGAACTGATCATGGATTTTGTCTGCAATGTAGGAAGCAAAATCATACTTAACAGCAGGGGGCTGTCCAGGGGTAAAAATTGATAACAATACTAGGGTTAATTGGTCAACATACTCACTAGTATTGAAACCCATTATAGAGGATATCATATTTAGAATAAGTCTGCCCACATCAGTGAAGAAGGTATAACCATAAGGGGGAGGGCCTCTGGGCTGATGTTCTGGCAACATGAAGGTTTGGCAGAGGCGATTTAACTCTTCATGGGACAATTTGGTAGATTTCTCAAGTAACTCTCCCATGGACAGGGGAGTGAGGGCTTGACCAGGTTGAAATTGCAACATCTCATTTATAGACTGAGCAGTTATAGGAAAAAGGACGGTCTGACTCGGGGACAAAACCGTTCTTTGATTGAGATCATAATTTGCGTGGCAATAATGGATTATCTCAGGAAAAATATGGACTGAAGGGAGAAGATACATGGGAAGATTGGATTCCCATAATCCAAAAATGTCTGAACCTTTCAATTAATTATCTCTGCAGTAGCAAAAAATTCGAAGGGGATTTTCACTGAGAACCAAGTCTTTAATTTGGAAATCTCTATCTACTAAAGGTAGATAATCTAAATCTCTGTGAGGAGCATTTAAGGGTGCGACATTCAGAGCCACGGGAATCTCCATTTCTGGTTCTTGTGGATTCATAAATAAATTCGGGGTTTTTTATGAAAAACAGGCACAATCACAGGTTTAGGAATAAAATTGCAGTTCCGGGGATTTGAGGAATAAAATGAAGATCAATTTTGAACTCTGTTTTAGTTTCTCGTGTGGAATTTAAAACAAAAACCAGGATTTTACAGAGTTTGACGGGAATTGAGGTAAATACCTATTTTCGGGAAATGAACAGTAATTGGAACAGGTATTAGCTATGGCAGATGAATTCTGAATGCTCAGCTGCAATTTTCCTCAGCAAGGTGGCAGTTGATGGCGTTCGACAGTCGGTTTTGGAGTTTTCTGCATAAGACTCTGGTCGTTACACAGAATAATGAAAATGACGCGGGCACATTTGTTCTATTTGCAAAGTGAAAAGGTTGGCGGGTTTTTAATTTTTTAATGGATGACGTCAGCAAGTACGGAGATTTCGTCAGGGGAGGCAGGCGGTAAGCGGTTTCCATCGCACCGCTTTTGAGGAAGGGCGGTTTTCAGCGGAGGGCGAGCGATTCCATACAATGAACGACGCGTGGCGCGGCACTGTTCAGAAAACTGCTTGGCCATCACGCGTTATCGTTCGGACGAGGATGGCCAGCGATATGGACGATAACCGTAGATCTGAGATGAGTTGATCAGACGGTACTCGGGAAAGGAAGATGGCGGAGAATTAAAATGGCGGGCCCAATGTGATTAAATATTAAATAATCATATCGGGGGTGATTTGATTGGCGGATTAGGTTATTAATTAACCTGGAGGCTTAATTAATCCCTTTTATATGGCCGAGTAGCGGGTTTTTTAATTAATCGGAAATTCAACCAATTAATTAAATTTATATGGTTATTTTTCAACCAACGAGCGGGATATTAATTATTGGGGATTTTATTAAATAATACAGGTAAAAGGGTGAATTTTATATGGGGATTTAAATAATAAATTAGAAATTAATATGAAAAAATGAACTAAAGCACTAAGTGTAAAACATTAAAGTAATGTATTTAACTTATGCTTGCATGAATAGGGTTTTTGTGAAATATTGCATAATTTTCCTAAGTAAAATGGGATTTTACTTAGGAAAAGATTTCTTAGAGGTGAATGAATGTCATGATGAATGATTTTAAGTACTTAGGTTTTTCCAATTATTGGGCCGAGATTCCGGTCCCTCCAAAAGTCAAGGAAATGCCTTGAGCCCCTCTAATCTTTAAATACCTTAGTACTTAGGGGAAATTAGTAAAAATTTTAGGGAAAAATGAAAAGGGAAGTTAATAATCTGACTTTGCTTTGCTTGAAATTCTTCCAGTGTATTGTCTGCCTTTGCACTTGTGATGAAAGTAAAAGATTTAACACATCTAAAGCCATTATTCATCACATGTAATTCTGCAACAACATCTACCTACCCTACCTACTTTACCTTCCCTTTTTTCTTCTTTATTAAGGTGCACTTGAACTGGCAAACCCTTATCACACTTTTTCTTTTACATCTGAAAATCTATCTAGTTCTAACCTTATTACATCCAAGGGCTCAGATTAAGCTGTTGAGCTCTTTTTATTTACTCTACCTATCTACTTATCTGCCAAGATTAAACAGTTTGGTCAGATTTTATTCTCTATCTCTAAAACATAAAATTGAAAAATGAACTAGCCAAGTTTAAACTGTTTGACTGTTCATAAATTGTGGCATAAAATACAAGTTACACACAAATTTGTTTATTACATAAGAGCAAAACGCAGTGGCATTTAGACTTGCACACTATCCTTGGCCTTTCTTTTGGTGGGGTTCATTTTCTTTCACTTTTTTGGCCATTTTATTCTTTTCACCCTTTGATTTTTCTTTTAGGGTATACCCTCTTTACATTTTTTGAATTTTTTGATTTTTTGATAATATGGAAAACCTTTGCAACAAGAAAAAGGTATGAACATATTACATAGCCCATCAAGTCAATCATGAAATATGACACCTATTGGTATAGAAGTCTAACAAGTTGCAGGGCAAAGATTTTGCAGAAGCAGAAGGAAGAAGGAGTCAACAAGTGACTAAGGTCAGGGACAGAGGGAAGCAGTAGGCCACTGAAGGCAGCTTTGGGCTGCAATGCAGAGAACCCACACAGACCTTAGCAGACTTACGCAGTCCAGCGCTGGGACTGCACAGAGAAACACACAGACAGGCACAGGGGATAACAGAGGCTGATCAGGGTGTCAGAGATTTGTAAGAGGAGCCGGGAATTCTGTCTCAAGTGTTTCAGATTTTATCTGTCAGTATTTTTCCTTGTAAAGAAATCATTTGCTGAAGAATTAATAAAACCCTCATCTACTGCATCGGTTTTCCCGCATTGGATTTTTCCAGGGATAATTGTCCAAAAATAAATGTGTACATGTGATTGATTCTTGTGCTTATGTCCTTTACTGTTCATTTCTCTACATATATATTTTTGAATGTTGCAGTAGTATTTATTTCGATATTTGCCAGAAGATTTCTGAAAAATACCTTATTGAAATAATAAGTAGGAGGAATAAATCTATCACTGCTACTGTATAGTTTTCAGTTTGAAAATTTGACATTTCAATCGTGCCCATCACAACGGAAGGCACTACTCACTACCATTGGAGGGATTGATCCTTCAGATTCTAATCTGATTATTTTCGATCTCGAGAATTTCATTCCCCGCCTCCCATCACAGGTAGCTTTTTTTATTCAAGTTACCATTATGGGAAAGACTATTCATCAAACTGTCATTGATGAAGGCGCTTCGACCTGCATCATGTCTGTCACATGCTGGAAAGCCATCGGCTCTCCCCCGTTGAGTCAGTCCCCGAATACCTTAGAAGCCTTCGATGGTCGAGGATCTCGGTCGTACAACATTCTCAAGGCATTGCCCATCCTGTTGAAGGGAAAAATGATGGTGAATATGGAATTTGAGGTGGTAGACACCAACTTGAACTATAATCTCCTTCTTGGACGTAGTTGGACAAACACTATGGCTTGTGTGGTCTCCACCCTCTTTCGTCTCCTTTTCCCTCATAAAGTGTAATATCCCCAACGGGAAATAGGCAACAATACAAGCATACAACTATATAGAAAAATGCCGGAAACAGAATATAGAGCAAGTACACATAAAATTCCAGAAATGCTAAGCCATTTTATTAATCTGAGAATATAAAGGGGTACAATGGATAATCAGAATAAGAGCACCTATCCTTGCACCAGGCAAGTGAAGAACCCTCTCAGAAACAGGAAATGGCTACTACAGAAACTGCTTCCCAGCTGCTGGAAGAAACTGCCGTAAACTGCTACTCCCGGAAAGAACTGGAACTAGAGGCTGATCCCCTCGCCGGAATGAGCTAAAAATCTACAGATCACCTGTACTCGCTGCGCCGGACAAAACCCAGAAATCATAGACCAAACGGACCACCTCCGAAAATCACCCCCAGAAACCCTCCTCCTACAAAAACGTTGTGCCTCCAGGAACATCGCAGAAGCTCAAGGAACACGCTGAGAAAAGGGCCTGAATCCTCCTGCAAAACCTCCGGCTGAAATGGCAACCTCCTCGAGGCTGAAAAACACTGAAACCACTGCCAAATCACTACACAACAACGCTGCTCAACAAAGACTGCGTCCTCCCTACTGAAACTGCGTCCTCTCCCCTGGACTGCGCAGTCACTCCAAGAGACCAACTCCTCTGCAACGTCCACCCGAAAATCCACTGCAAACCACCTATAGAAACTGAAGGAAATACCTTGCTCGAGCAGGCACTCGAAGTCCCCCGAAGCCAAGGGTGAGATCTCCGACCGGAGACACTCAGTTCGCACTAAACAGTGCTGCAGACCGACTAAACAACCGGCGTGCTGAAGTAGACAGAAGTCTAGCTCTCAATATCAATAACATATCAATAATACCAAATGGAGTGAAACCCCCACCTTTTATAGTGCTAGCTCCCCTCAAACCCTAACTGCGTCCTTGAGTTCCTCCTTGACCTGCGCAGTTACCTTAGGAGTTTACGTGAGGCCTCTCTCATGTGTGTGTGGACCCCCAAGGCTTCCCCCTTTAAGTTACAACGTTGCCTCTACTAGGGAAACACTTTATTTTATTTAAGTGAGTTAGACCCCCTTTCTCACTTTTATTTATTAATTAACTATAGTCCGCAAAACTATACAAAAATCAAATATTCCAATTAGCGGTGCTAATTAGGAATATTACAGTCTCCCCCGGCAAAACGTTGCTTGTCCTCAAGCAACTGAAGTGATGGATGCTGTAAAGTCTGCTCGCTCTCCCAAGTGGCATCCTCATCCGGCAAAAATTGCTTGTCCTCAAGCAACGCTTGAACAAGCCTACTCTCTAGCTGATGCTCCCCACCAATACTGCAAAATGTGCCTGGGTCCCACTGAAACCTCTCTGTCTCCTGCATCACTCTGATACGAAGGGATATCTCAACGCCGGGATCCCAAAGTGACCTCTCACAGTACCAGCCAACCAATAATCCTCCCGGATCCCATCGCCACCGTGGCCAATAATAGCCCAAGTCCCACGGCTTGGACTGTGCACTGCCTCTGGCTATGACTAATGCTCTAAGAGGTGAAGACCACCAATAAGCATCCATGCTCTCGGGCTCCTGCTGTGACGTACCTGTGACTGCATATGCTGCCTCTCCAACTGCATACCAACTCATCACCTCTCTCCAATCCACGTCCTGACTCAATCCCATGCTAACCCTGCTCTCCTGACATTGGGAAGGAGTCCTGAAGTAATGAGAATCGGTGCCCTCCTGCCAACTGGGATCTGTAACATCTACTATGTCCAAGGGCCCCTGCTCCGCTGTGCTCCCTACGTAGAGTACCGTACCATCAAGAGGGTACCAACTCACGATCTCCCGCCAGTCCATCCTGGAGGAAGCATCTGATGTAGCAACAACAACAACTGCATATGGAACATGCCTGGAAGGTTGCCGCCAACCCGTAATCATCTCCCACGGCCAAACTATCACATCTACCTCCAACATCTCCAGAGGATATGGATCTGTAGCTGCTGTCACGGTACTCGATGTCAATGCAACTGACTGCTCCTCCTCAATGACTGACCCTGCAGTTAGCTGCATCTCCACCACAAACTCGATGTGAGTGCCCATCTGGCTCTCTCTCAAAGGAATATCATGCCTGATGTGAGTAGTGTCCCCCTCTGTCGACTCAGGCTCCATCACCTGCTGCTCTAGCTGAATTGTCACAAGTGACTCTCCACCCAGAGTATCTCTCGCAGAGTCCCATGACTGCTCACCCTGGACACTAAAATATAGCTCCGGTCTACTGTCACCATCCAGGCAAGGCTGCCCTCGCTCCCCAGAAGCGACCTCAACTGATCCTATGGACTCATGTGAAAAGGAGTCCTCACCCTGGCATACAGAAGGAATGCCCTCCTGTTCTACCTCTGCCATCTCATTTGCATCGAACATGCCATCCACCCTCTCGACAAGGTGTCGATACAGTGTCTGGAGCCCAGACACATACTGGGATACTACCTCTGCTGTACCCCGTATCCTCTGCTCATGCATGATCTCGACGTGCCCTGAGGGAAAAATGATGCATGTCTCCCTCATGACCTGCTCCCCAAGCGTAGGCTCAGTGATCACTGATGCACCACCTCTGCAAAGGATCACCTCATCCCCCAACCTGTGGCTGTCAACTAGCACACCAACCCAGTGCCACTGCTGAGAAGTCTCTCGCCTAGTGTACTGAGTGTCATCCAAATATCTTGGGTGAACCTCGCGTACCCTGCTGCTCACGCCCAAGGTGCCAAAGGTCAAAAGCATAATCGACTGTACCTGTGAGTGATGTCGAAGCGAGTCGGGTGTGTGAGTCCCCACAGATACTGCCAAGTATCGCTCCTCTGTCTCTCCATCGATCCTGGGTGAAATACTCCCAAAGGTAAGCCCGAAGTCCCTGTCCATGAGTCTCTCTGGAAGCAATGCTCTAAGACCCTGCCGTGTAGCACCGTATGCCCTCGCATACCACTGATCATCCATACACTCCTCAACATGCCACTGCACACTGAGGCATACCTCGGTATGCTGCTGGATACCATGTGCTACTGCTGTAGCACCCTGTACCGTCTCGTGCCCTGACTGTGTCCAGGCATCGGTCACTCTCCGCATGCTCTCAATGTGATGTAGGATACTCCTACTCCGCAATGCAGTCCCACACACTATGGTACACCACCATGCTACTCCATGTCCACCGGCAATCCACCGCTCAATGCTAGAGGCTCCCGCACACCCCTGGATGTGATGTCCTAGAGTTGTGCCTCTACAGGTCCGACTACCACCAATCGGTAACATCGTCTCCACCGTCGCATCGCTATACCTGCCGACGAAAGGATCATCACTCCAAATACTCCTCAAGGGGTCCGAGAAGTGAATCTCCCTGTGTGTCAGTAGTGTTACCACCACTGCTCGGCTCTGCTACGTCCTCTGTGCCCCACGCAAAGGTGAAGAATCCTTGGCCCCATACAAGGTGCCATCTGGTGGCCTGCCAATGCCACCTCCTCCGACAAGCTCCTGCCAAGGTGTGCTGACCACCCCGTGATCCCGTGTATGAATGTCATGCCAAGACAACCTAGGGAGTCTGCCCATAAACTGGTTGGCCACTGGAGCTGACCGAAACTGCACACGCTCTACTACTAGGCCAACTGTACTCTCCAAGACATAGTCAGCCGACCTGCCTGGGAAATAGTAGGTGATCCCACCTGGATCCCAATGCCAATCTGGGGTTCCTGTACTCCCCATGCATAGAAAATCTCGTTGAGCTACACTCGGATCCATCACCATCTCCATAGCCCGCTCCACCGAGTACCAACTCAAAATCTCTCTCCATCCAACCTCAACATGTGGATGCTGTGCCCTGTGCAACCCTGATCGTCTCATATCGCTATCCCAGTCAACATATGAGATCTGACTAGGTGGCTTTGGCTCTCTCTCTCTGATGGGAAGAGATGATCGAACAACACTGCTAGTCCCATCCATGCATGCCTGAAGGGGAATGATTTGACGCTGCAATGTGCCCTCGGGTTGTACCATCAGGGAATCCAGTTGTTCCCCAATGCGAGCCAACTTGGCCGCCGACTTGGCACAAGTCACTCTCATACCCTCCAGCTCCTGATCCTGCAACAAAATGGCCTCCCGTACTGACGTGGCCTTCTCTCTCAAAACTCGAAGGTCCGTCCGAAGCCGATGATACCGCTGTCTGCGACCATCATCCAATACCTCTGTACCTGCTAGTGCCTCATCGAAGGTGGATGCATCTCCTGACACTGCTCCCATCTGTGTGCTGCTACCACCTGAAGACTCGGACACGACTCCGGTCATCATCTCAACGGATTGCTCTACTGAGGTAGGCTCTACCTTCTCCACTACCACATCAATCGACATGGCCAAGGAGGTCTCCAATGAGGGTGAATCCTGTGTCACACTAGGTGTAACCTCAGACTCCCTGCAATCCTGTGTGCCCTCATCCTCCAAGTGCGAGGTAACCATTTTAATGGTTTCCCTCTCCGATACTCGGTCAAGCTAGAAAGAGGTATCCAACTTGTCCACCCAAGCTTTTTCTGAGCGCCTGGATGACCCGTCAAATGTCGGTAGATGGAATCTGTCCACTGTGCGCTGTAAGCCCCTATCATGTGAGTGCTTGTTCCCTCTGTGAAAGTTGTGAGGTCTACTAGCTGTGCGGTGGTCATCACGGTGATGCCTGTGCCCTGGGTGATGATCACGGAATCTAATGCCATACTGGAACTCGATATAGCCTCTGAAGGTGATAGAATCCATGAATGCCTGTCCGAAAACCTGATACTCTGCAAAAATGCCAGCCATCCGAGCCGGATCTATCTCTCGCTGTACTGTTGTCCCGGCGTCCTCTGCCAGGAAGGTAGGCATGGTAGATCGTGTGGGTGCTTGAGACGTCACAATGGGGATAGCATCATGCACTGGCACGTGGCGAGACATACCCGATCCTTCACCGAACTGGAGAACCCTAGGGGGTTCTCTCTGTCCGACCTCTACGGCCGTGAGCCTCTGTGATATCTCCTGCACGTGATGGAGGAGTGCATCCAGTTTCCTCTCTGCGTCTGCCATCGGGTCCCGCTGCTCTGTGCCCCGCACAGGCTGCTCAGAAACTGCACGGCTGCTGAAAACCCATACTGCTACTTAACTTCGACCGCCGATTTACCCACTGAAAACTACTCAGAAAATTCCAGGAATTTGGAAAGGTGATCCTTGTCCAAAACCCAGAAAAACCCAGAAAACGTTTCTCCTAATTCCAAACTTCAAAATTTGACCCTTTATATTTTGGCCCTTTTTCCAATTGCGTTTTTGGTACTGCAACTGCTATTGCTCTCCAAAATTCCAGCAAACCTCTGTATGATCATAGACCACAGGCTGAGCCAGAACTATGCTCTGATACCACTGTAATATCCCCAACGGGAAATAGGCAACAATACAAGCATACAACTATATAGAAAAATGCCGGAAACAAAATATAAAGCAAGTACACATAAAATGCCAGGAATGCTAAGCCATTTTATTAATCTGAGAATATAAATGGGTACAATGGATAATCAGAATAAGAGCACCTATCCTTGCACCAGGCAAGTGAAGAACCCTCTCAGAAACAGGGAATGGCTACTACATAAACTGCTTCCCAGCTGCTGGAAGAAACTGCCGTAAACTGCTGCTCCTGGAAAGAACTGGAACTAGAGGCTGATCCCCTCGCCGGAATGAGCTAAAAATCTACAGATCACCTGTACTCGCTGCTCCGGACAAAACCCAGAAATCATAGACCAAACGGAGCACCTCCGAAAATCACCCCCAGAAACCCTCCTCCTACAAAAACGCTGTGCCTCCAGGAACAGCGCAGAAGCTCAAGGAACACGCTGAGAAAAGGGCCTGAATCCTCCTGCAAAACCTCCAGCTGAAATGGCAACCTCCTCGAGGCTGAAAAAACGCTGAAACCACTGCCAAATCACCACACAACAACGCTGCTCAACAAAGACTGCGTCCTCCCTGCTGAAACTGCGTCCTCTCTCCTGGACTGCGCAGTCACTCCAAGAGACCAACTCCTCCGCAACGTCCACCCAAAAATCCACTGCAAACCACCTATAGAAACTGAAGGAAATACCTTGCTCGAGCAGGCACTCGAAGTCCCCCGGAGCCAAGGGTGAGATCTCCGATCGGAGACACTCAGTTCGCACTAAACAGTGCTGCAGACCGACTAAACAACCGGCGTGCTGAAGTAGACAGAAGTCTAGCTCTCAATATCAATAACATATCAATAATACCAAATGGAGTGAAACCCCCACCTTTTATAGTGCTAGCTCCCTCAAAACCCTAACTGCGTCCTTGAGTTCCTCCTTGACCTGCGCAGTTACCTTAGGAGTTTACGTGAGGCCTCTCTCATGTGTGTGTGGACCCCCAAGGCTTCCCCTTTAAGTTACAACGTTGCCTCTACTAGGGAAACACTTTATTTTATTTAAGTGAGTTAGACCCCTTTTCTCACTTTTATTTATTAATTAACTATAGTCGGCAAAACTATACAAAAATCAAATATTCCAATTAGCGGTGCTAATTAGGAATATTACATAAAGGGAAGATAGTGGCTGTGGATCAGTTGGATTTCTTCCCCTCTAAGTCTTCAGCAAGCAACATTCCATATCTTGGGAAGGTCGCTACTCCTTATGAGAACATTGGGTTTGGTCTATTCAAAGACTCGACTCTTATGGGAGTTTTTCCGCTTCCACCTCCAAATGTCGCCTCCATCAATATGATTTCATCTGGTCACAATCCATGGATTGTTCCCTATCCCGACCAGATCGAAAGTTTTAGTGACGCTATGCCACTTAGCCCAGCTAAGTAGATGTATCAAGATGTTCTCAGGGCTTCTGAGGTTGCATCCGAGACCAATACTCATTTGGTTTCGTGCCTAGACACTTATGCGCAACCTCCCTGGTTTGGTTCTTGTGACTCTGATGATCCCTTGAATGAGATTTTCCCCACTGACGAGAGTATCGCTGAGGTCACGTCTCTCGAAGAAACTTTGTGGGATGATGGACATCATCGTTCCTCGTTTCTCCTAATCCCAGGTGACAACTACGCCTGTCTAGGATCCCATGCTTTGCCGGTACCGACTAACCCACTTCAAAATCCGGCTTTGATTCATTAACTGTTGTCCGAGGCCAACATGGGAAATATCACTCCGACCATTCCAATCGACATCTCTATTAAACCAGGGGTTTTCAAGAATGTGCATATCTGTAATATCCCATTTCGGGGATATCTCTAAAACACGGCAAACTCCAACCAGAGATGGACTGGGAGGGCGTTTACCAGATATGCCGCCTCTGAAAGAGGACGAAATCTGGAGGCTACCTGGCCCTTTCCAGACTCTGTCTAAGAGTATAAAATAAACACACCAAGTGGTATAGAACTAGAATGCTCAAGAATATATAAAAATAACAGTGCAACAGACATATAATAACATAGACAGAACGTATGGCAACTCATCCAGAAATATAGAGAGGAAATGCTAAGCCATTTTATTAAATTGAGAAATATAATGAAGTACAATAGGTGATCAGAGTGATGGCACCTAAACTTGCTCAAGGCAAGTGAAGAAATACTCTCAGAATACACCAGAAATGGCTGCTCTCTGAACTGTGTCCCAGCTGCTGGAAAACTGTCGTGTCGCTGCTACCACTGAAATGAACTGATAACTAGGAGTTGCTCCCCTTGCCGGAATGAGCTAAGAATCTGGAAACCTCCTCTACTCACCAATCCCGACAAAACCCAGAAACCATATCAGAAATGGTCAACCTCCAAAAAACACCCCCTTGGGGAATTACGCTGGCCTCCAAGGCTCTGCGCAGAGGCTAAATAGGAATGGCTGAAATACCGCCTCAAACTCCACCAAAATCCTCCCAAAGGCAAAGGCTGATCCTCTACTCAAAATCTCGGCTCAAATCTCCTGCAAAAACCCCGATCCGGAACACCTCCTAGATGGACTGCGTCCTCCCTCTCAATGACTGTGCAGTCTCTATGAATGCACGGCTCCGCAACAAAACCAAACACCAAAATCTACCACAAAATGCTAAAGAAATAACCTTGCCCGAGCAGGCACTCGAAGTCCACCGAAGCTAAGAGCGAGATCTCCGACCGGAGACACTCAATGCACTAAACAGTGCTGCAGACAGGCTAAATAGCCAGCATGCTCAAGAAGTCGAAATGACCAGCTCACTATCATCAACAACAAATGAATCAAATGAGAAGGCTCCTCCCTCTTTTATAACATTGGCCTTCCTCCAAAACCCTAAGGCCTATCTCCTCAACATAGCCTCTCTCTCTTGCCACGTGCTCATCCTCATCTGCGCAGTAGCTTCTAGAGCATACGTGGGCCCCTCTCTACGTGGTGCTTGGCCCCCCTTGGCTCCCCTTTAAGTCACAACGTTGTGCTACTAGGGAGGG
Organism: Pinus albicaulis; assembly: GCA_034641835.2. Taxonomy (NCBI): domain Eukaryota; kingdom Viridiplantae; phylum Streptophyta; class Pinopsida; order Pinales; family Pinaceae; genus Pinus; species Pinus albicaulis. The sequence goes on along the minus strand of CM076583.1, from coordinate 111,344,417 downwards.
TGTTTTATTCAACTAAGTGAGTTAGACCCTCTTCACTCACTTTTTATTTATTAATAAACTATAGACGGCAAAATTGAACAAAATTGAATATTCCAATTAGCTGTCGCTAATTAGGAATATTACAGTCTCCCCCGGAAAAATGTTGCTTGTCCTCAAGCAACTGAAGTGATGGATGCTGCAAAATCTTCTCACTCTCCCAAGTGGCATCCTCATCCGGTAAATTCTTCCACCTCACCAAGAATTCCCGGACTGTCCTGCTCCGTAGCTGCCTCTCCCTGGTATCAATAATAGCCTCTAGCTGCAACACCAAATGCCCCTCATCATCTGTGGGTGGTAGCTCATCTGTTACTGTCACCTGCTGCCCTAGTGCCTTCTTCAGGCATGATACGTGAAAAACGTTGTGGATCTTGCTGCCTTGGGGCAGCTCCAACTCATACGCAACCTGTCCAATCCTCCGTATCACCCTGTATGGCCCGTAAAAGCGGGGCTTGAGCTTCTCATCTCCCTTCTGCTTCAATGACGACTGTCGGTAAGGCTGTAATCATAGGTAGACCAAGTCCCCTACCTCAAACTGTCTCTCCACCCGACCTCTGTCGGCATACAGCTTCTGCTGGTTTTCTGCTGTAGCCATATTATCCTTGAGAGCTCGGAGAATGTCCTGACTCTCTTGGATCCAAATCTTGGCTCTAGGAACCTTGCTAGCACCAAACATCACATCAGCAAAAGAAAAGGAATGATACCCATACAAAGCATAAAATGGTGACATACCCATGGACATGTGATGTGTCGTGTTATAGTAGTACTCCCCCAGATGCAACCACTTCAGCCATGCTCGTTCCTGCCCACTGACATAGTTACGCAAGTAGCCCTCCAGCCACTTGTTAACTATCTCCATCTGTCCATCCGTCTATGGGTGATAACTGGTATTCGGTGTCAACTCCATCCCCACTAACCGGAAAAGCTCCTGCCAAAATCCGCCCATGAAGCGGCTGTCCCTGTCACTGATGATGGTCTTAGGAAGACCATGTAGCCTGAAAACCTCTCTGAAGAACAGCTCGGCCACCTGTGCTGCTGTGTAATGCGCGGATATGGCAAAAAAGTGTGCATACTTTGTCAGCGGATCAACGACGACAAAGATACAATCCTTGCCCTGCACCATGGGCAACCCTGTGATGAAATCCATCGAGATACTCTCCCATTTCCCCTACGGAATGGGAAGAGGCTGCAACAATCCTGCGGGATGGCTCATCTTCCCCTTGTTCCTCTGACAAACATCGCACTCCCTGATGTGTTGGAGTACGTCCTCCTTGAGGCCCTTCCATGAGAACCTCTCTCTAATGGCCCTGTAGGTTTTGGTAAACCCTTGATGGCTTGCCAATGGTGAATCATGTGATGCCTGGAGTATCTTCTTCTTAAGTTGAGATCCCTCAGTCAAGAAGATCCTGTCCCTGTAGTAGATAATCTCATCGGCCACCCTGTACCTGTCATCCGCCACCTGTGCATCCAGAACCTCACATGCAAATATGTCCTTGGAGTACACTAATAGTTGAGCCCTCCAATCTGTATCCAAGCTCATAAGAGATAACGTGGCTAGTCTACGTGAAAGAGCATCTGCTACCACGTTATTCTTACCCTTGACATACTCAATGTCAAAGTCATATGCTTGGATCTTACTGATCCACTTTTGCTGCCTCTCCTGTAGTTGTTTCTGCTCCAAAAAGAACCTGAGGTTGTTGTGATCAGTCCTCACCCTGAACCTGTACCCTACCAAATACTGCCGGAATTTGGCCAAGACATGCATAATGGCCAACATCTCCTTGTCGTATATAGAATACAACCTCTCGTGCGGAAGGAGCTTCCGGCTCTCAAAGGCTATAGGGTGTCCTCCCTGCATCAATACTGTGCCGATCCCCTCTCCTGGCGCATCACACTCCAAAACAAATGGCTGCGTAAAATCCGGCAATGCTAGCACTGGGCAGCTACTCATCACCTCCTTGAGCCTGTCAAAGGCTCGCTGCGCTGTATCTGACCAACTGAAAGCCCCCTTCTTCGTCAAATCTGTAAGGGGTGCAGCAAGCTGTAAGAAACCCTTGACGAACTTCCTGTAATAAGTACATATGCCAATAAATCCTCGAAATTCCGTCACGTTCCTCGGCTTCGGCCAATCCCTAATGGCTCTAATTTTCTCCTCATGGACTCTCACTCCGTCCACTCCAATAATGTGACCCAAATACAACATCTCCGTCATCCCAAACTCACACTTGGAGAGCTTAGCATAGAACTCTTGCTCTTCCAAGATATGTAGTACTGCCTCTATATGCTGGAGATGCTCCTCCCAAGTCCTGCTATATATGAGTATGTCATCGAAGAAGACCAATACAAACTTCCTCAGATGACTGCGGAAGATATGGTTCATGCAAGACTGAAAAGTAGCTGGTGCATTGGTTAGCCCAAAAGGCATAACCAAAAACTCAAAATGCCCATAATGACACCTGAAGGCGGTCTTGGGAATGTCCTGTTCCCTCACGCGAATCTGATAGTACCCTGATCTCAAATCAATCTTCGAGAAGAACTTGGCTCCTCTCAGCTCATCCATCAACTCATCGATCCTGGGTATAGGATACCTGTTCTTCAGGGTCTTCTTGTTCAGGGCCCTGTAGTCAATACACATCCTCAAGGTGTCGTCCTTCTTCTTCACCAACACCACGGAAGAAGCAAACGGACTCGTGCTCGGTCTGATGTGCCCAAGAGCCAGCAACTCCTGGATGGCCCGCTCAATCTCATCCCGATAGGCTTTGGGATGCCTATAGGGGGTAGTAATTACCGCCTGAATGCCCTGCTCAAGCTCTATGGTGTGCTCGAACCCTCGGTCTGGTGGCCGACCTGGTGGTATATCCCCAAACACTGCCTCATACCTGTCAAGGATGGTCTGTATATCTGGATGAACTGCCTGACCTGTGGTCTCTGCCTCTGAGGCCCGCAACTCAATCGCCCACTCTATGTCTCCCTTCCGGAAATCTGCCTCCATCCGGTGTGCCGAAACAGTTTGAGGTGGGTAAGTGTGCATCCCGCGGATCTTCTCATGCTTCCCGGTCTTCTTATCATCCCACTCCATCTCTAAGGCCTCCCAATCTATGGTGACATTCCCCAGAGTAATCAACCACTGAACACCCAATACCACATTGGTATCCGGTATGTTGACCACGAAAAAGTGATCGGTCACGGTGTAGGTACCCATCGTCACTGCCAACTCTGGAACATACCGGGCACACTGCATCGTCTGGGCTCTCGAGACCAAAACTAAAAATCCGTCAAAGCTCTCGGTCGGTATACCTCTCCGCTCGACCATCTGTGCATCAATGAAGTTGTGGGTTGCCCCACTGTCAACCAAAACTGACACTCGCTGACCACATACTGTCCCTCGTACGCGCAGCATCAAATACTTGGGAACTCCTCGCAAGGCTGCAAGAGTCCCTCCTGTGGGTTCAAAAGCTGCACCTCCTGTCCCTGGAGGTGGAGGTGGCAACTGATCCTGGGCCGTCTAACTATCTCCTGCCTCCTCATCATCCTCCTCATCCTCTTCCCCGCTATCATCAGAGAAGACCTCAAGGAAGTGCGCTTTGCCAGCAGCACACCTATGCCCTGGTGCCCACAGCTCCTGACAAGTGAAGCACAACCGCTTCTTCCTCAGCTCCCTCCTGGCATCATCATCTATCTGTGCCCGTCCTGGATTCCCATTTGGAGATGGAACCCTCACATCTTTCCCTTTGGACTGGAAACCCTGTCTCTGGGGGTAAGGTGTACGAGTCCTGGGCAATGCATCCTGTAAATCCCGCGTCCTACTAATAGCATCCTGGAGTGTAGCTGGTCTAGTAGATCTCACTAAACCCCGAAGTGGATCTGCTAACCCCTCCACAAACATATAGATCATCCGTGCTGCGGATAGATCTGGCACCATCACTGAAACCCTCAAGAAATATGCAATGTATGTCTCGGGGCTCCCAGTCTGCTTGAGCCTGGTCAGCTCAACAAAATGCTATTCCGAATCCCTCTGGTCAAATCGCTCCATTAATCTTCTGGTAAACTCGGCATACGTTGTCACTGTATAGTGTCCGAGTGTGACCATCCCATGGAACCACCAGTCTTGGGCCTCACCATCCAAATGTAATGTCGCCACCTTGATGGCCTCCGCCTCTGACATCTAGTTAAGCTGGAAATAGATGTCCAGCTTCTCCACCCAAGACTTTGCCGAACTGTTTGATGACCCATCAAACATAGGCAAATGGAATCTGCTAGATGTGTGGTGGCTATCTCCATCATGATAATGTCGATGCCCTCTATGATGGTTGCGGGGTCTACTGTCCCGCTGGCGCTGAAAAAAATCTCGGAATGACAGAGCATCCCTGAACTCCTGCCCATATGCCTGATACTCTGCAAAAATACTCGCCCATGTGTCCGGGCTCTGCCTCCAGCTGGGCCCCTGCCCCAGTGTCTGCTCCCAAGAAAGTGGGCATGGTAGAACGTGTAGGTGCATGTGAAGCCATCAGCTGAATAGTATCACGCTGAGCAGCACCATGCTCCGGCAAATGGTGTGATGTACCTGACCCCTCACCTACCTGGAATACCCGTGGGGTCTCATGCTGTCTAGCCTCTACAACGGTGAATCTTTGACCCATCACCTCAATTTGCTGCGCTAAATCTTGCACCGATTTGAGGAGTGCCTCCCCAAACTGTTTGGCCTCAGCATCATCTGCCATCGGCTCTCTCTGCTCTGAATCTAACACAGGCTCCTCCTGTTTTGCGTCTGTCACAGGCTCCTCCTGCTCTGTGTCCACCACCCGAACACAATCTCCCTCTCCGTAGGTGTTCTCCAACCTACGCTCACGGTCTCTGTACTTCCTGCCTCTGTAACAAATATATGGCCTCTTTCCCGGTGTCATAGACAACTAGCTCCACAGGTTGAGCCAGAACTATGCTCTGATACCACTGTAATATCCCGTTTTGGGGATATCTCTAAAACACGGCAAACTCCAACCAGAGATGGACTGGGAGGGCGTTTACTAGATATGCTACCTCTGAAAGAGGACAAAATCTGGAGGCTACCTGGCCCTTTCCAAACTCTGTCTAAGAGTATAAAATAAACACACCAAGTGGTATAGAACTAGGATGCTCAAATATATATAAAAATAACAGTGCAGCAGACATATAATAACATAGAAAGAATGTACGACAACTCATCCAGAAATATAGAGAGGAAATGTTAAGCCATTTTATTAAACTGAGAAATATAATGAAGTACAATAGGTGATCAGAGTGATGGCACCTAAACTTGCTCAAGGCAAGTGAAGAAATACTCTCAGAATACACCAGAAATAGCTGCTCTCTGAACTGCGTCCCAGGTGCTGGAAAACTGCCGTGTAGCTGCTACCACTGAAATGAACTAATAACTAGGGGCTGCTCCCCTTGCCGAAATGAGCTGAAAATCTGGAAACCTCCTCTACTCACCAATCCCGACAAAACCTAGAAACCATATCAGAAATGGCTGGGGATATCTCTAAAACACGGCAAACTCCAACCAGAGATGGACTGGGAGGGCGTTTACTAGATATGCTACCTCTGAAAGAGGACAAAATCTGGAGGCTACCTGGCCCTTTCCAAACTCTGTCTAAGAGTATAAAATAAACACACCAAGTGGTATAGAACTAGGATGCTCAAATATATATAAAAATAACAGTGCAGCAGACATATAATAACATACTCATCCAGAAATATAGAGAGGAAATGCTAAGCCATTTTATTAAACTGAGAAATATAATGAAGTACAATAGGTGATAAGAGTGATGGCACCTAAACTTGCTCAAGGCAAGTGAAGAAATACTCTCAGAATACACCAGAAATAGCTGCTCTCTGAACTGCGTCCCAGGTGCTGGAAAACTGCCGTGTAGCTGCTACCACTGAAATGAACTAATAACTAGGGGCTGCTCCCCTTGCCGAAATGAGCTGAAAATCTGGAAACCTCCTCTACTCACCAATCCCGACAAAACCTAGAAACCATATCAGAAATGGCTGACCTCCGAAAAACACCCCCTTGGGGAATTACGCTGGCCTCCAAGGCTCTGCGCAGAGGCTAAATAGGAATGGCTGAAATACCGCCTCAAACTCCACCAAAAGCCTCCCAAAGGCAAAGGCTGATCCTCTACTCAAAATCTCGGCTCAAATCTCCTGCAAAAACCCCAATCCGAAACACCTCCTAGATGGACTACGTCCTCCCTCTCAGTGATTGCGCAGTCTCTATGAATGCACGGCTCCGCAACAAAACCAAACACCAAAATCTCCCACAAAATGCTGAAGAAACAACCTTGCCCGAGCAGGCACTCGAAGTCCCTCGGGGCTAAGGGTGAGATCTCTGACCGGAGACACTCAATGCACTGAACAGTGCTGCAAACAGGGTAAACAGAGAGCGTGCTCAAGAAGTCGAAATGACCAACTCAATATCATCAACAACAAATGAATCAAATGAGAAGGCTCCTCCCTCTTTTATAACGTTGGCCTTCCTCCAAAACTCTAAGGCCTATCTCCTCAACGTAGCCTCTCTCTCTTGCCAGGTGCTCATCCTCATCTGCGCAGTAGCTTCTAGAGCATACGTGGGCCCCCTCTCTACGTGGTTCTTGGCCCCCCTTGGCTCCCCTTTAAGTCACAACGTTGTGCTGCTAGGGAGGGTGTTTTATTCCACTAAGTGAGTTAGACCCTCTTCACTCACTTTTTATTTATTAATAAACTATAGATGGCAAAATTGAACAAAATCAAATATTCCAATTAGCTGTCACTAATTAGGAATATTACAATATCAGTGCGTCTTGTTCTCCCGAGATAAAATCTACAAGGAACTTTTTTAGGAGTTTCGTGATGTCTTCACGTGGTCCTATGAAGAAATACCCGACATTGATCCAAGTATCGTGGTGCATGAAATTCCCACCTATCCAGAGTCGAGGCCCGTTCGCCAATGGGGTCGTCCTGTGCACCCGAGAATGGCTGCTGCTATAAAGGTTGAAGTTGAAAAAGTTCTTAAAGTTGGCTTTATCTACCCCATACCATTGACAGATTGGGTCTCCAATATTGTTCCTTTCAATAAGAAGCAAGGGACCATTAGGGTTTGTGTTGATTACCGTGATATCAATCGAGCTTGTCCTAAGGACAATTACCCCACTTCGTTTATCGATCATATCATTGATGAATATGTTGCGAGTGAGATATCTTCCTTCATGGACGGTTTTTCTGGCTACAACCAGATTAACATCGCTCTAGTTGATCAGCACAAAACCGCTTTTATCTATCCATGGGGGACGTCCGCATATAAGAAGCTCCCTTTCAGCCTGAAGAATGCCGGAGCAACCTTCCAGCGAGCTATGTCTTATGCATTCCATGACATCAAGCGCATAGTTTAGCCATATCTCGATGACCTTCCTGCTCATTCCGCAAAACATCGAGATCACCCGGGGCACCTTAGAGCTATCTTCCTACACCATCGACACTATAATATCAGGTTTCATCCTCATAAGTGTGTCCTCTACGTCGAATGCGGCTAGCTTCTAGGCTTCATGGTGTTCAAAGTAGGCATCCGCATCGATCCTCTGAAAATCGAGGCAATCGTCAACTAACCTCCTCCTTCTATCCATCAACTGCAGAGTTTGCAGGGGAAAGCGAATTTCCTCCGTCATTTCGTACTGAATTACGCTGAGCTTGCCAAAGGTTTTACGCGCTTATTGAAAAAGGGAATCCTGTTCATATGGGATGAAATTTCTTAGAGCTCTTTTGATGCAATAAAACGAGCCCTCATCACAACTCCATTGTTGCATCCTCCCAATTATCACCACGACTATTTCTTGTATTTGGTCGTCGCCGACAGCACTATTGGCATGGTGCTGGTTCAGGACGATGACGATGGTCAGGAACACGTAGTATACTACTTGAGCCGTAATCTCTTCGATACTAAGCCTTGATATGCTCATGTAGAGAAACTTGCATTGGCTGTTGTTCATGTCGTTCAGCGTTTCCGTCACTACATTCTCCTGCGCAAAACCCTAGTGATTTCTAATTGCAACCCCATGACTTACATTCTCACACGTCAATTACTTAGGGGCAAGTACTCAAAATGGATCGTTATCCTTCAAGAGTCCAACTTAGAATTCACTACTGCTAAGTCGAAGAAATCGTTGGTCTTTGCCGAGTTGATCTGTGATCTTCCTACCACGGATGATCCCACTCCTATTGATGAGTCCATCCCCGATGAAACTCTCTTTCTCATTAGTACTCATGATCCATGGTATGGGGACATCATTTTACATCTCCAAACCCAGACTTATCGGCCAGAACTATCGCACTCTGAGTGAAGACAGATTCACTACCATTCCCAACCATATCGCGTCATTGGGGACACCCTCTATCGTACTGGTATTGAGTCTATCCTCCGTCGTTGTTTGATGCTCAAGGAAGCTGAGAAAGCTCTTAATGACAACCACTTCGGAGCTTGTGGTGGTCACATGTTTGGTTACGCTACAGCTCAAAAGATCCTTCGTGCAGGTTATTTTTGGTCGTCTGTTTTTAAAGACTGCATTATTGCAATAGGAAAATGCCATGATTGTTAGATTTACTCTCGAAAAGAGCGCGTCCCACCCTCACCCTTGCACCCAGTTGTGACCGTTGGTCCTTTTGCAAAATGGGGCATTGATTTTATGACCTGTAACCCTCGCTCAGCCGGGGGGCATGGCTATATCATCGTTGTCGTTGACTGTTTCACTAAATGGGCCAAGGTGATGCCTACATATGATAATGAAGGTCTCACTGTGGCGCTATTCTTATTCAATCATGTCATAGCTCGATTTGGTGTCCCGAAAGTGATTATCATTGATCATGGCACTCATTTTCGTAATCATATGATGACAGAGCTCTCTACTCGGTTGGGATTACGTCACGATAACTCCACCCCTTACTATCCACAAGCCAATGGCCAAGTTGAAGTTGTCAACAAAGTCTTGGTGACCATGCTTCAACGCATCATTGGGAAGCACAAGCGAGGTTGGCACCTTATGCTTTTCTCTGCTCTTTGGGCATACGGAACCTCCCTTAGGACTGCCACTGGATTCACACCATTCCAATTGGCATACGGTCTAGAGGCCACACTCCCGATCGAGTGTGAGATTCCTTCCCTGAAGTTGGCTATTGAACTCCTTCCTGGTACTTTGCCAGAAGAGGAACGTCTGTTGTACCTCAAGCGTCTCGATGAGACCAGAAGGCTTGCTGCTTTAGTTCTTGAAGCGCAGGAACGACGAGTTAAGGTGCAATATGACAAATTTGTCACACCTTGCGTTTTCTCTAAAGGTGACTTGGTCCTACTTTATGACCAAGCCCATGATAAGCTGGGAGTTGGAAATCTCGAGCCTATGTAGCATGGGCCCTATATTATTCAACGTGTTTGGGAACATGGAACCTATGAGCTAGCTAATTATGAAGGCAATCCTTTGGTCGGAACATTAGTGTGTTATTCATTAGTATGCTTTGAGTTAATTTTTGGTGTGATTATTTGCCTTGCAGACATGTTTCCTCTGCTTACCTTGTGTTCCACTGGGTTTGCAGATGTCTTCAGATCATTACGTTGGTTTTGCTAATGGCGCTTGCCATAGCACACAGAGCGTGTCTTCCGCAGCATGGGCACTCTTTGCTCCTGATGGCGAGTTGATTAATTTACAAGGCATTTGTTTGGGTCAGACAATTAACAATATTGTCGAGTATAGTGAGGTTATCCAACTATTATCGGATGCCATTGCTCTTGGGATAAGAGATTTGGTTGTTAAGTTGGACTCACAGCTCGTTCTGTTACAATTGAATGGGCGTTATTATGTGCACAATCCTCAAATTTTGCGTATGTATTTACGTGTTAGATTATTGGAAAGGCATTTTGATTTTATCACATATCAACACATTCCAAGGCATTTAAATACATTAACAGATTCATTAGCAAACCATGTATTAGATAGGCTTTTGCACAATATGTAAATCAAGACATCTTTATGATACACATGTAGTCGTAGAAACATGCATATATATATATATATCGGTCTATCAGTGTGTTACATCCAAAAGCTCAAAAATATGTGTTCTGTTACAAAAATGGCTCTTTGAGCCTACATCAGTACAAATTGTATGAATAGGGCTGCTATCTGCCCACATGGTGCTCATGGTAGCAGGTGACTGCTCGAATTACTCGCCAGAGTAATCGACGCAGTCTGCCCGGAACTCCGACAATTTCTCTAAAAGCGCAGTGGGATCTCATCAAATGTGGGATACTCTGGAATGCCTCGCGTGAGGCCAACTAGGTTCTGCTCCAACTCAGCTAATGTGCCTGCTCCCTCCTCATAAGGAGCATCCTCTGTTGGACGGGCTACCCACCGTGCAATCGGTGACATGTCGGGAGGTCTCTGTGGACCCATATCTGTAAACAAATCATAATTTTACGTGTTAGAGCATATAACAAAAATATCTAAAAAGTAAAAAATGTTTAAAAACAATTTTTACCTACATTGGTCCACTGTGTGTCTAGTGGGATCAGAAAATCCGAATCTCCTCTGAAGTCGATGTCAGCATAGGCATAGTCCTCAACTACGATCAATTGATGTCGTAGCTAACTGAAGAAGGTTGTTGGGAAATTCATCTGTTGCCCTCCTCCCTGTTTGGGCATTACATTATGTCGCACCATCGCATCAGCCTCGGATCCCTCGGGGCTGGATCATGGATCTCCAACCACTGATACTGGAACAGGGGTACTCTCTCCAGAAAGAAGGTCACCATAATTGACCTGTACCCGGACTGTTTTAGTCTCCCTGTCTTGCACTTGGTTAGTTGCCTCTTCATGTTAGCTAGCAACCCCTCACACCAATTGAACATCGTTGGTGCCAAGCAATCCACTACATACTGGAATTGTGATTTCGTTGCCTCATGCAATGCCTGGGCTCTTGCCACTCTGGTAATACATTGCAGTATCGTGCGCAGGGGGAGCACTCTGATGGAAGATATGTCTACCTTCCCACTCTCTGTCTTTCGTGCCCCGAGACAGTGTCTCTGGATGAGCATGCTCATGCTCTTACCCCCTGGGCGAGCTCTGGAGAGTTGGATTCTCTCCCCTCACCTAGATAATCCAGTGATAAAATAGATGTCCATGACATCTAGCTCAAGTTCTTGGTCCCCAATGATGAACAATTGTCGATCCACATCCCAGATACTGATCAAGTACTTGAGAAGCTCCAGTTGAGCTCTTGAGCTGGATGTTTGAAAGAATATCAACAATCTGTAATTGCGCAAAGCATTGACGCAATCTTGGTCCTACAAGGCTTGGTGGTCTTCCACCTCATGGCCTCGTTCTTTCCATTCAACCGACATCTTCTCTGAAATCACCTGCAAAACATGTCCAATTGGTCTTTTAGGAGCCTTCGTGAAAGAATTTTTAGAAATTAACGGTGGAGTTGGGAGATTTTCTCAATTTAAAATCTTCCCTGTGGCAAGCACATCTTTCCGAAATGATTCGGCGCTCGTGGCGCGCGACCCCGATAGCTCGAAATCGTGCTGGTCGCAGGCAATTTTAAGTTTTGAAAACTCTCCCTTAAACTCCCTAATTCTGAAAAATAAATGCTAAATGAATAGAATGAAAATGAAAAGGAGGTTCATAGCTCTTACCTGGCGAAGACGGATCAACGAATGGTGTCTCGGATCGGCCGCACCGCTGATTTGAAATTCGGAGGGAAATGGACAAAATGCTCTTCTAAAAATGGAAATGTGAAAATGATTTTGTTTTTGGTCTATTTATAGATTTTTGAAAAAAAATCACCAATATTTTAATATTTTTCCTCGATATCCATGATGTTTGTTTTTTATGTGCAGTACAGGGCTTTCACACTATTGATGATTGTTTCCGATGAAAACGAGTTGAATTTTATCTCTTTTTCGGGCTCGTTAAACGTTTACGAAAAAGGAACCCCCCTAGAGTCAACTTTCAGCTCTTTTCTGACTCTCGAAAAATGAAAAGACTGTCGAGTACTTGTCATTTTGAACTCGTTAAAGTGAATGAATTGACGTAATCTCAGTATACGTTTACCCCTTTTTCGGGCTGAGGTTCACTATTTACGAAAAAGGAATACCTTGATCGAACATGGTCAAGAGGTTCTCTCGGACATAGTTTTCTACCATTTCGAATTCGAGAGACGACTTACGAAAAGGGACATGATGGAGTTTTATTTTTGTTTCTTTTTAAACTCCCTAAACATGAAAAGTTACCGAGTTTACCTTTCGTTGGACTCGTTGAAGATTAAACAATGAAAGACTTGTCACCATGACGGGACCGAGTTCCTCCTTCCTAGGGCTCGTTAAACTTACTAGGATGGATTCATTCGAAGAATGAACATACATACTCAGCATATGCTATCCTCTTCACACTGGCTATAAAAAATAAAGAGGAACTCGTTAGCAATAACGGGGGAAAATTGAAAGTGAACATACTATGTATATTTTGGGCAGCTTGTTGCTCTTGAACATGACACACATCTGTAATTCATGTCAGGTTGGGGACATCCTACATTCGTCACTTTACCTCCATGGGTTTGGGAAATCCGTTTGCCTCTTATCTGATTACCAATTTCGTCAACATGACCTCTGATCCTATTTGAGTCAAATGTTGCCACCCTCCGGAGTCGTGTCGCCAATATGTTCAAGAGAATTCCTTGTCGTCAAACACCTTCTGCATATCTGACCTCCTCTATTACAATCCTGAATCACTCCTATCATCTCAAGATATCTATTGTTTCGTGTTAATGATGTCGGAATCCTTATGGCCCTCCTTCAACGAATCACTTCCTGTCGACTTCAACTCATTATCTGGGAAGGTGATTTAGAAACTTCTTTCAGTACCTTGGAGCTTGCATAGCTCAATGGAAAGTTCTTCGTGTTCGACAACAGGTTCACATCATTGGCCTTCGATCGAATGATTCTGCAAGTGTTCGAATTCAACACATCCATTCACACTTCTAGATTGTGTTGTTGTACCTTGAGGTCCGTCGTCATTATTGGTGGTCTCTCTCGTGCCTATTAATGCTTCTCATCATTGGTCAGTTATCAAGTGGTTTCTACCATGTTCGACATCAACACATTTATTCACATACCTAGATTCATACATTGGGTTGATTGAGATCGCGATGAAGACCCTGGGTCACTTATGATTTTTGGTCCAGGCTGTAAGGAGTTATTGAGTATTCATGATTGTATACATGATCCTATCTATGTGGATGGCTGCGTCCATACCGCGGATCCATTTCTATGATCTCTTTTAGACAGATGGTTGCGACCATACCGTGGGCTCATGTTTCATTTGATGCCTAGTGCAACATTATGTGGTTAGGCATATTTTACCAGAGATGTCATATATTGTAAATTTTTTATTTGGCAGGTTCTCTGAAGGTGGTCTCCATTCTTTGCCTTGGTTCATAAAGCATTTCATGTGAAAAATCCTAAATCTGGATCCCTACTGCAACAAATTTGAATTACTTCTCCTATTATTTTCCATAATTATTACATTACAATGAAATATCGAAGTAATTACTGAAGCAGCCTACACAAATAATGTTGCGGAATAAATCTAAGTGTTGAAACAAACTGAACAAAATACAGTGAAAAAAATCTACATTTGACATAGTTATTTTTGGACTAAGTCCCCGAAAAACCCCAACTTGGGAAAACCGGTGCAGCAGATTTGAGGGTTTTGTATTATTAAGCAGCAGAATCTTAAGTACAACTAGGGTGCCAATATCCGGCTCACCCTTCATAGAAAATATCGGCAACAGGAAGAAATGTGAGATATACCTCACTATGCTAGTCCTCGGCTGATCTAGTGCAGCGCTGGTGAAGCCCCTCTATGCCTTTGCGTGATGCCTACGCTGCTACTGCGTAACCTTGCGTGGGCAAGCTGATGAACAAAGTCACCTTTCCTCTACAAATGATCAAATTGATCTGGAACTGACTTTTAGCACTCCTGGCTCAGAAACCTCAGCTTCTAGGTATCTCCGGACTGAAGCTAGAAGGCACTGCGTCATTTTTGCATGATCCCCTTCGAGGACTGCGTCACCCCCTCCAAATGACTGCGCTGCCTCTGTTGTGTCACTACTGCCTCCCTCTGAAATGTACTCCTGGTCCTCCTGACCAGTTACTACATCTGCCCCTCTCTGAAACTGATCACTAGATCGAAATCACTTAGCCAGCCCTGCCCTAGTGATTCGATCTTGATCAAAAGCTATGACTCTGTCACAAGCTCGAAAATGCCAAATGCTCAGTGTATTTTCCATAGGCCCCTCACCCTCCTCCTTGTAATCTTTCATTGACCCTTCAACGGCCAAGATTAAAACATAATCAAGGGCTAAGATTAACTGGGAGTTGATCCATGATTTTATCTAGAAGATTCACACTTAGTTTAATTAATACCCTTTAATTAATCAGTTTCCCTAAGTTTAGACTTAGGAAAACATTAAAAAATGATTAATTAATTTAATTAAACCATCTTTAAGTGGAATTTTCCAAAATCCTTTTTGGGTATTATGGAATACAAGTGTCTTAGCCTATATACAAAATTACAAGGCTAGAGCACATCCAATGCTACCATAAATCAACACTCCCTCTTAGCGAGGAAAGTGCTCTAGCAATACAACTCTATGTGCTGCTCTGACTTCTGTAACATCTACTGCTATGCTGTTGATGCTGCTCACCAACACTACACAAATGTTGCATATGTACTACTGCTGACTCTGCATGTTGCTGCCAACTGCTACTGTACTGCAAGTCCCTCTAAATTCTACAACCATGTTGCTGCACTACGTGAGCACTGCTCTATACTACGTTGCACCACTGTGCACTATGCTGCTGCTGCTCAACTACTGCTTCACTGTTGCTAATTGCAATAGAAAAACATCTGAAATTGGACAAGTAATAACTGCATCTTGGATAGTAAGACTGTCTGCTGCTAACTTCTGCACTAGCTTTCTGAATATGCTGCTCTACACTACGTGAGCACTGCACTGCACTGCGCTGCACCAGTGTGCACTGCATTGTTGCTGCTCAACTGCTGCTACTATTGCTCCTCCTCTGCGCTGATCAGGCTCTAGTACTACTAGCCACTGCATTGTCTCTTCATCTTCCATTGCAACCATCCATCCTGCTATTGTCTTAAGGCTCTCGTAGCTCGTATGTGATCCAAGAGTTCGGAAATACTCAAGGATCCTGCCACCTTGTAGATTCCGGATCTACAACTCCAAGTCAGCCCACTTCCTTCCTTGCGGAAAATGAGCTAACATAGCACAATCAGCGTCTGGCTCAATCTTGGCAGCTCCGGCTTCAGGATCTTGCTTCTCTTGCTTGTCCTTTTTCTTAAGAGGACATTGTGTGGCATAATGTCCCATTTCCCCACACCTGAAGCACTTGATCTTGGACAGATCTTTCTTCTTCTGTCGTTGTTTCCCCTTTGATGCAAGGGTTGTGTTTTCTTGCTCCTCCTTGACTTTCAAACCGCTGCTGCCATCCTCAATATGGATTTGGAGGAGATATCTCCTCAGCTCTTCTTGTTGCAAGGCTGACCACATCGCTTCCCATCCTGGGAGTCTTTCTCTGCCCAAAAAGCTCTAGACAAAGACGTGATAGTCTTTTGAAACAAAGTTTAGAGTGAGCCTTACCAGCTCTGAGTCTCTAGGTGTTGAGCCCATTGCTGACAACTAGTCTCAGTTTTCCTGAATTCGAGACAGGAAAGAGTCAAAACGCTCTCCCTTCTTCATCCTGGTGTTACGCATCTTCTCCTCCAGATACATCTTTCATTACTCAGAAGATCCTTGATATAGCTTTTCCAGCCCTACCCACATTTCTCTAGCAGTGTCCTTTGCTGCTATGTGGGGTACGATGTGATCCTTTACGCCATCTAGAATCAATCGTTTGGCTCTTGCCATGTTCTTCTTGAAGGCTCTCAGATGCGCTGCATCTAGCGGCTCTGCAACTACGCTGTCAATGAGGGTCTTTAAATCATGCTCATAAAGGAGAAACTGAATCCTTGACTTCCAAATGACATAGTTGGAGGTACCCTCTAACCTATCTTGGTCACGCAATCCATTGTTGGCCATCTCCTCAACTGTTGACTTCTCCCTCTAGCCCTCTGCTCAACTAGACTTACGCACTCCTTGAGGAGTAAGTCAATGCTTCTGCTGCTGCACGGGAAAAACTGAGTCTCTTTGAGTAAGAGAACTCTCTGAGGTCAAGAAATACCCAACTGTGTTTTTCAGAAATTTTCTGATGCTTATGCACCAGCACTCACTGTTGTGCAGCTACTGCATCCTTCAGCTACGCTGGTTTGCTACGCTGTTGCTTCTGCAACTGGAATAACTTACCACTCTGTCAACGCTCTCAGACGGAGCTTTCTCTGCGCTGGATAGCTCTCTTGGTCTAGACTGCGTAACTACTCGGGTAGTCTACTGCTGCTTACGCAGTTCCCATTCCCTTCAGCATTAATCTGCTGGTTCACTCTAGTTTCTCCTGCACTTTGGCTTGAATAAGCTCTGATACCATGTGAAAAATCCTAAATCTGGATCCCTACTGCAACAAATCTGAATTACTTCTATTATTTTCCATAATTATTTCATTACAGTGAAATATCGAAGTAATTACTGAAGCAGTCTACACAAATAATGTTGCGGAATAAATCTAAGTGATGAAACAAATTGAACAAAATACAATGAAAAACAACCACTATTGACAGTTATTTTTGGACTAAGTCCCCGAAAAAACCCAACTTGGGAAAACCGGTGCAGAAATCTGAGGGTTTTGTATTAAGCAGTAGAATCTCGAGTACAATTAGGGTGCCAATATCTGGCTCACCCTTCAGAGAAAATCTCGGCAACAGGAAGAAATGTGAGATATACCTCACTATGCTAGTCCCCGAATGATCCGGTGCAGCGCTGGTGAAGCCCCTCTCTGCCTCTGCGTGATGCCTACGCTTCTACTGCATAAGCCTGTGTTGGCAAGCTGATGAACTGCGTCACCTCTCCTCTGCAAATGATCAAGCTGATCTGGAACTGATTTTTGGCCCTCCTAGCTTAGAAACCTCTGCTTCCAGCTATCTCCGGACTGAATCTAGAAGGCACTGCGCCACTTCTGTGTGATCCCCTTCAGGGACTACATCACCCCTCCAGATGATCAAGGCGCTCATCGTGGCCACTATTGTCTTCCCTCCGAAATGTACCCTCGGGTCCTCCCGACCGCCATCGACCCCTCTCTGGCACTGATCACTAGATCGAAATCACTTAGCCAACCCTGCCCTAGTGATTCAATCTTGATCAAAAGCTGTGACTCTCTCACAAGCTTGAAAATGCCAAATGCTCAGTGTATTTTCCAGGGTTGCGGGGAAGCTTCAAACCCCCTTCGCTCCCGCTTCCGAAACTCGCTCCATGCGGGAGCGTTTCGGAAATGCTCGAAAACGCGCTCCCGAAAACGCTTCCTGACAGGAGCGTTTTCGGGAGCGCGTTTCCGACCCTGTAAAAACGCTCCCTGTTTTTGCGGGAGCGTTTCAGGAAGCGCTCGGGAGCGAACGCTCCCTGAGCGCTTCCAACGTTTAAAAAACGCTTCGGGAGCGTTTTTTAAACGCGGGAAGCGTTCGGGGAGCGTTCGCTCCCGAACGCTCCCCGGCAAAAAAACCGTTTCCCACCGCGCGGAAATTTTTTTATGAGAAAAATCGATTTTTTTAAAAGGGGGGGGGGGTGGGGGGTTTCATTTGCATTTCATTGTTTGTTGAGTTGAGAGAGAGCAAGAAGGAGAGCGCAAGGTTGACAGGAGAGCAAGGAGCAAAGCTGACAGGAGAGCAAGGAGCAAGGCTGACAGGAGGATTGCAAGAAAGAGGTAGGCTTCTAATCCAATTTTGTATTTTCTAGGATGAATTTGTAGATTGTTAAATTGTTTGAAAATGAAAACTTGAATTTTTCTTGAATGTTGCATTTTATTGGATTTAAAACTTAAAAAATGAATTGTTTTTTTCCTATGTTGCATTTCCTATTCCCATTTGGCATTTTTCCATTTGTTTTGCAGGCTAGAAACTTGAAACTTGAAACTTGTTTCCATCATGGCTATATGGCTAGGGCTTTTCCTCATGTTGGTTCCTTTCTTTGTGATAATGGTGTTGGAGAGTGCTAGAAGAAAGAGGCAAATCAGAGAAGAGGAGGATGAAGAGGAGGGTTATGGTGGATCTGAAGAAAATCCTGAAGAGGAGGAGGATTATGTTGAGGAGGAAGTGGGGAGTGGAGACCCTGAGAACATAGAATCCCCAACTAAACAAGACCAATATCCTTTGTGGAAATATGTTCAGAAACAAGAAGGAGGGAAAGGTGGTGGAACCACTAAATTTATTTGCCCCCATTGCAATAAAAAATACCATGGTTCATACACCCGTCTGAGAAGGCACCTTTGTGGGATAATGCCAGGAGATGGAACTAAAAATTTTGGAATCAAAGTTTGTACTTATGTGCCAGCACCACAGAGAGAGATATATAGGAAGGAAGAGGGGGTTTCCCTACAGAGATCATTTAAAAGATCTAGGGGTTTCGTTGATTCAGGCCCAACACATCATGGACAAACAAGTTCAACTTCCACCCATGCCAGTGGTTTTGGAGGCAGTGGCATTGGATTAAGGCGTAGAACTATATCCGATTTCCTAGACGAAGGGTGTAGGAATGATGTGGATTCAAAAGTTTACCGGTTTCTATATGCATGTGGGGTGCCATTCAATGTTCTTCGCTCACCTTATTGGCATGAAATGGTTTCTGCCATTAATGATGCCCTCAAAGGATACAAAAGCCCTGGGTATGACAAGGCTAAAACCGTGGGTCTTGATCATGAAAGAGCTAAAATAAACAATTCTTTGGCTAGAATGACAAGTTCGTGGAATGAGCATGGGCTGTCCATTGTCTCTGATGGATGGACCAATGTAAAAGGAAAACCATTGATAAATGTTTTGGCTGTGTCGATTAGTGGTGCAATCTTCCTGGCAGCTTATGATTATTCAGATAAATTCAAAACCGGCATTAACATTGCAGAACCATTACTTGATATAATTGAAAAGACTGGGCATACAATGTCGTACAGGCATCACTGATAATGCTGCTAACTGTAAGGCAGTAGAAGCAATTATTGAGGATAAATACCCCAACATTTTTTGGTCTGGGTGTTTGGTTCACACAATGAACCTTTTGATGCATGATATCATCAAAAACAAACAACCTCAATTCAAATGGCTTGGTGATTTGTACAAGAGAGGTAAAAAAATGATCAAATTTATTGCAAATCATAGCAATACCCATGGGCTTTTCCGTACTCACTCCAAATTGGAGTTGTTGAAAATAGCAAAAACTAGATTTGCTAGCTATTACCTCACCTTCAGGGGCCTTTTGAAGGTAAGAGAGTCATTGGCTGCAATGGTATCAAGCCCACACTGGCAGCTATTAAAGGACAGGGCAGCAACAATAGTTGACAGGCAAGGTTTCGAACATGTGGAGGAGACCGCCCTTGACCCTCAGTTTTGGGCACGTATGAGGGAAATTGTAAGTTTTACCAAGCCCATTTATAACATGATTCGCTTTGCAGATTGGAGTGTAAAAACTCTGGTAAACTTGATAAATATATATTATTAATGATGAAAGATGAGATGATTACAATGAGGGATCACCTAGGCTTTAAATATAGCCTCAAGGTGTCCCTTGGCGAAGAGGCATGATCTTTGATCATGCCTTTTCAGTTAATAACCTAAGATAACTAAATCTAATTAATAAATAATAATAAAATATACATAACGTTGCCCCTCTCTTAAGATGCTTTGTCCTCAAAGCATATGTAACGATGGACAATGTTGACGAACACCTGGGTTTCTTGAGCGACGGGCTCTTGCTTCCCACATTTTAAAAAGATCGTGGAGCATATTCTCGAGTTCAACCTTTTGTTGATCTGGATAGTGAAAATATCTGATATTGACAGGGTCGGATCCTGTCTTGACTTTTGGTGACTCGTCGTGGCTCTCTTTTGAAGATAACATTTCTAACTTATGACATTGTACTGTAGATGTTGGCGCTCCTATTTGAACCATCTTCGTCATCAGAGAGGAAGATACGACTTGATTTTCTGGGACTTGGAATCCATACAACTTGTATTTCTGCCCTTTCCACTTAAAACTTATAAACTGCTTCTGATGGTTGGCAGAATAAGTACCTAGAGTTCGTAGCCACTGAATTCCTAAGACCACATCTACTCCTCGTAATGGAACGGTGTAGAATGGAGATTCTAAATGAAAGTCTTTAATCTGCAATTTGACTTTATGGCATTTTCCTACTTGTTCAATCTTCTTACCATCGGCCACCATTACCTTCATATTAGGCATGGGAAAAGTAAAAAGGTTGAGTCTTTTGGCCATGGCTGAATCTAGAAAATTGTGCGTGCTGCCTGTGTCTATGAGAACCATTACATTGTTTTTCTTAATATGTCCTCTTAACCTTAGGGTTTGAGGTTGTAATATGCCTGTCATAGCTGATAATGACACTTGTGGAATAGTTTTTCCATCCACTACTGGAGAGAACTCTAAGTTGTCTTCTAATCCTTCTATACACGAATCAGTACTGTTAGCATCGTTAGTTGCTTCACAACTGTATAGATTCTTCGCTTTTTCATTAGCACATCTGTGCTTAGGGTCCCAGTGTTCACCGCAACGTTTGCACTTGCCCTCTCGCATTCTTTGTTTTTCCAAATTAGATTTTTCTTCTTCACGAAGATGAACAGGGACATATTTTGTGTCATCTACATTTTCAGATTGAGGAAACCGTCGTCTCAAATATACTTTTTCTGGTTTTGATAATCTTTCAAATTTCTTTTCAGCAGCTTTTGCTTTTTGCCTTGCTACTTCTATGGACGTAATTTCATGTAGTTCGAGCTCTTCTTGTATGTGGATTTTAAGTCCTGAGATGTAAGATTGGATTAGACGAGATTCCGACAATCCGGGTACTCGTGTTGCCAAAGTCTCCCATTCTCGCGTGTACTCATCCACATCTCCTTTTTGACGTAATTTGATAAACGTTGAGAAGAATTTTTCTTCTTTTATGCCTTGAAATCTTTTGAAGAACGCATCCTTAAATTTCCTCCAACTGATAGCGAGCGTCGTCTTTTTCCACCACATATACCAATTATATGCTTCTCCTTCCATTTTCATGGAAGCATGTTTAATTTTTTCATCATCACTAGTAATGTCATAAATTTCAAAATATTCTTCTGCCTTATTAAGCCATGCAACTCTATTTTTTTCATTACCATCAAATTTGGGTAGATCGATCTTGGCTTTGCGCTGATATGCTAATGGTGGAACAAGAAGGGGATATTGATTAGCGAATGCATTCCAGAGCTGCTTATTTTGAAAATCTGCATTACTATCTTCTTGATGATGTGGAGAATTAGTCCTTTCCTGATGCTCTTCTGAGTTCCCTGAATCTGCGGTATTGTTTTGTTGATTTTGTTCCATGTTAGGAGATATTGGGGATTGTGTCTGACTCAATTTATCTATTTTATCATTTAGCTTGTTGAAGAGTTCTGTCATATTGTTCATTGCTTCGTTCTGCTTTTCTGTGGCCTCATGATGGTTTAGCCACATTTGTCTTTCTATTCGATTTGTCGTATCATGGATTTTTTTGATGTCGTTGGAGTGCCCTGCAACTGTACCTTCCAGATTGACTAATCTTTTTCCGAATTCTTCGGAATTGTTATTGATTTGTTTCTCAAGATCTCCCAATTTCTTCTGGAATTCCGCCATCGACATTGACGAAGACATCGAGCGTGTATGAGGTGGGGAATATTTTTCTGCCAGTTTCTCTTTTCCCCTTTTTTTTTTAAAAAAAAAATTAATATTTAATTAATTAATTAATAATATTTTTATTTTTTTTTATTTTTTTTAAATAAATTATATAATTATTATATATATAATTTATTAATTGAAATTATATAATATATAAATAATTATATAATTATAATATATATATATATATATATAATTATCAATTTTTTGAAAACTATATAATATATAATTATAATATATATTTATATAATGATCAATTTGAAAACTATATAATATATATTTATATAATTTTAAAAAAAAATCGTTTTTAAAATTATGCTCGTTCCGTTGAAAAGGCACGACTTTAAACTTGTGCTCGTTCCGTTTAAAAAAAACACGCCGTTTCTTATATACAACACTGCTCAGAATTTTTTTTAAACAAATTGAGTTTGTTAACCATCCACCTGTTCACGATTTTTTTTTGGCGGTGAGTCGACGTCTAGTTTTGGAATGGCACAACCCTCGGGCCTATGGTTTCAAACGTCCACACCGTGAATAAATAATTTTTTTTTTTACAATGCAACACACGATTATTGTGGGGACAGCAGACCACTTGTCTGTGGTTGTGATTGTCTGCGGTTGTGACTGCGGCGTGAAGACTGGTCAAAGACTGCGGACAGAGAAAGCTAAGACGGCGGGGAAGGTGTGGACGGCAGGAATGACGTGGACGACAGGAATGGCGTGGAATGGCGTGGAATGGCGTGGATAGACGTCAAGTGTCACACTCGTTTTTTTAAAGAACTCGATTGCTGTAACTCCTTTAAATTAAATGTAACAGTCGGAGGTGTATGGAGGGCGTAAATATAAAGGCAGCGGATGAATGACTGTTCTTTCCTTAGGTTCTGTTCCAGAAGATCCGAATTTCTAATCCTTGACATAGATCACCAAAACAGATTAACTTTTAAATTTCTCTTCCTCGGTTTTCTTCAGTTCACGATCTTGAAAAAATCTGCAATTCTGGAATTCTGTAATTCCGGGGTGATCACACAGATCCAAAAGAGCGATGGCTCCGATACCAATGGAGTGTAAAAACTCTGGTAAACTTGATAAATATATATTATTAATGATGAAAGATGAGATGATTACAATGAGGGATCGCCTAGGCTTTAAATATAGCCTCAAGGTGTCCCTTGGCGAAGAGGCATGATCTTTGATCATGCCTTTACAGTTAATAACCTAAGATAACTAAATCTAATTAATAAATAATAATAAAATATACATAACACAGATACTAATAAACCAGTGATTGGAGAGGTTTATGAGCAGATGGATAGCATGTTGGGGCAAATAAAAGATATTGTTAAGGATAATGATCCCAACTTGTATGCTATGATTCATGACTGTGTGTGTGCACGATGGAATAAACTCAATGTTCCACTACATGCTTTGGCATATATCCTTACGCCAAAATATTACTCTCCATCTTGGTTGGGCCAACCTGCACCTGGAGGTGGGGTTAGGGTGAAACCTCACACAGATCCAGAGTTACAAGAAGGGTACATGAAGGCATTGGACAAATTGGTACCTGACAGGGAAGAGTGTGCTAGATTGCGCCTTGAATTAGGCAAATACTTCAGTTGCACTGCTAACTTTGGTTCTTTCCATGCAATGGAAGATAGGGACAGATTTGATGCTCTCACATGGTGGGAATCATATGGCGGCATGGGACTTTTGCTAAAGTTGGCTAAAAAAGTTCTCTCACAGGTTGTGAACACTTCTTCTGCAGAGAGGTGTTGGAGCACCTACAACTTTATACACAATGTGAGAAGAAACAGGCTGAATGAAAACCGAGCTGAAAGCTTGGTTTATGTGCATTATAACTTGAGGTTGTTGAGCCATTATTGTGATCGGGCAAATGAGGATCAATCATACAGAGTCTGGGACAACAACCCAGAGGATGATAATTTGGAGGACGGCACGTTACATCTGGAAGAATTGGAAGCAGAACTTTATAGGGATGATGATGAAGCATCAGCAGCACCGCCACACACAGGGCCAGTCCCACCATCTACTGGTGCCAGTGCCAGTGCCAGTGCCACTCCTCGATATCACACCGTTGTTCCTTTGCAGATCCAGCCTCCACCTTCTAGTCGTGGTCGTGGTACTCCTGAGAGTACTAGAAGACCAACATTTCCTCGTGGCTCACAAAAATTAGACATTTCTCGTGGGCGTGGCAAGGGGCCAGCCAGATAAAATATATTTGTTGTTTACTATTTTCTATTTGTTGTTGACAGTTGAACAATTGAAACTTGACTCTTTCTGATTTCATATATTTAATGACAATTTAAGTTTGAAGTTTGAATTGGAAAGGTGAAACTTTGAAGTTGGCATTTATAAGTTCACTGTTTACAAGTCATTATGAATTATGAATATGATGCTTCATGAAAGTTAGTATATGATCAATGAATCAATGATGATAAATGATATATATCAATGATGATAAATGTTATATATTGAAATTTGAAATCAATGAATCAATGATGATAAATGTTATATATCAATGATGATAAATGCATATTGAATTTTGAAATCAATGAATCAATGATGATAAATGTTAGATATTGAAATTTGAAATCAATGATGATAAATGTTATATATCAATGATGATAAATGTTATATATTGAATTTTGAAAGCTTGAAACCTTCAGATTGATGATTTGCGAGACTCAAGAGTCAATATGTTGTCTGCTTCCAACTCGTTGGCGTGGTTGATGAAGATTATAACTTCTAGATGATTGATGTTATATGATTCAATCTATGTTTTTGTGTTTTTTTATGTCTAATTCATCATTCTACATGTTTTTGTTGACATATATGCATCAAAATATTAAAAATATTAAAAATATTAAAATATATATATAAACGCTCCGAACCCGGAAACTTTTAAAAATGGCGCTCCGCGCTTCGCTCCCACTCCCGCTCCCGCTTCCAAGTAACCTTGGTATTTTCCATAGGCCCCTCACCCTCCTTATAATCTTTCGTTTGACCCTTCAACGGCCAAGATTAAAACATAATCAAGGGCTAAGATTAACTGTGAGTTGATCCACGACTTTCTCTGGAAGATTCATACTTAGTTTAATTAATACCCTTTAATTAATTAGTTTCCCTAAGTTTAGACTTAGGAAAACATTAAAAAATGATTAATTAATTTAATTAAACCATCTTTAAGTGGAATTTTCCAAAATCCTTTCTAGGTACTATGGAATACATGTGTCTTAGCCTATATACAAAATTACAAGGCTAGAGCACATCAGATGCTACCATAAATCAACATTTCAGCCATCACTTCTTGTTCTGCATTCATGCTTTAGGGGGCATCTGTTACACAGTAATTTGTCACCATGTTCATTTTCCCGTCCCTGATCCTCAAATGCCCCGTAACGAATCCTATGCAATGTTTCCACCATCAAGAAATATGCTAACATATCCCCTTGAAGATCCAAAGAGGACTTCCTTGAAAGATTACTGAAGAAATTTGGTCAAATTCCTATTTTCCTGGGTTAGCGCCCTTCTTGGTGTCATGACAGCGCTGATGTCCTTATCCCAGTTCTGGCCCAGCGCTGTCAGCGCCCTAATTTATTGGAAAACCGCACTTATCCCCTTTCTGGCAATGCTTGTGTTAGTCATCCATAATTTTTACTATCTGAAGATGATTAAGTATCGGTTCTAGATTTCTAGAAACAAAGTTCATAAACATTGTGAGCTCTAGAAATCTCACTACCTTCATTATCCTTAAGATAATTTTTTCACTATTTCATCATCCCATCATGTCAATGCTCAGCTCACCCATCCCAGAAGACCCATCATGGGCTCATGTCACTCAGTTTGTCTTTGTTGTGTCACCTTTGGCCTCAGCCCTCTATTTTGTTTTGCCTAACTCCTCCATTGTCCATCTAGGGCTTTTAAGGGCATTTTTTCTTAGTTTCGTAATCATGGTTAAACATCAACAAGGCTTGTATCTTTATTTCACACCTCCTCCTATCCTTAATATACCTTCATAAACACTTCCATCACTCCTATCCCTCAAATTCATCATTTTTCTACAAGGAAAGAACAGTAGCCGTCACAATTTGACACTTTTTAAGACTAGGCCTGTGTTTTGCCCTTTTGGACCCCTTCCCCTCACTCAATCCTTGAAATTCCACTTTCCCCTACTCCCTAACATCCATCCCTATCCCCCAAAATTTCCCCAAGAATTTAGACAACCCTTAAGCCCTTCACTCCCCTCCCTCTACGAGGCCGTCCTAAATCCCCTACACCAAATCCTAATTTCCTCTTCCAACTAAGCTAGGGTTTGCTATGGAAAAGAGGCATAAGAGCAGAAGATCCATATGGTAGGTCATATCAGCAATCATGAAGCCATACCAACTCATAAACATCATGCCTCCATCATTTTCCAAGAATTCATTCCAAGGGCCTAGTCATTTGCCACACCTAGGGCTAGTTTTGCTTAAAAATATGTTTCTGACCAAACAGAGATGAATTTGGCAAAAGTGAGAGAGGTTTTTGTCCATCACAGGGCCAAAAAGAAAAACCTCCTTCATTTTTTACAGAGGTATCATGGTTTGGGATAAATATAAAAAACACAAGTGTCCCAGGAGAATTTTTGCACTACTGGAGTGACCTTAGGAAAATAAGGTTTTCTCACAGCTGGAGTGTCCAAATGACTTGCTTGATGGGTCAAAAGACAACTAGACTTAAAGAGCTTTCCAATGAGCTATCATGAGCTCAATTTGGAGTTAAAGCAGGCCTCCAAAAGTTGTCTACACCAGCACTCTGCATTTCTGCACCATCACTAAACACTTTTTACTAGTCTTGGGAAACTCAACTTTTAATAGGGCAAATCAACTCCAATCAAGCACAAAATGGTATATTTGGAAAGTAGACATGTTAAGCTTTCCAACGAGCTATCACGGGCCCAAATCCAACTTTGGGAAGGTCCTCAAAACTTGTCTGCAAGTTGACACTTTTGGGCACTGCGCACAGGAGAAGTTTGGCCAGAATTGCCAAAAATTGGTCCAAACCAGTCTTTTTTGGGAAGAATGACAAACAAGTCAAATAATGATGATAGGGCCTCATTCGTAATAGCAGATAGCATGTCAGGGGGTATTCAAGTTGTCCTCTAAATGTTTGACAAAGAGGGACTGATTCCACCTCACCAAAGGGACAAAAAGGCAAAGAGTATCAAGTATAAAGGCAAAGAGTATCAGTATAAAGGCATGAGTTTTCAAAAGGTAAAATCAGAGGTCTTAAAGGGATCAAAGGAGGCAGACATAAGCATTACTTCACTGCACAAAGGCCAAAAGTTTCAAA
This sequence comes from Pinus albicaulis, assembly GCA_034641835.2. Classification (NCBI taxonomy): domain Eukaryota; kingdom Viridiplantae; phylum Streptophyta; class Pinopsida; order Pinales; family Pinaceae; genus Pinus; species Pinus albicaulis. The sequence goes on along the minus strand of CM076583.1, from coordinate 111,317,119 downwards.
GTACAGTCAAAGACCTCTTAAAAAGGATCAAAGGAGGCAAGCATGAGGTAAAAATGCCTAAATAGGTAATTATGACAAGCATAGGTTCACTGTTGATAAAAAGAAGGTGTCCAACTCCAAAAGGACAGTGATCAAAAGAAAAAGTTGTGTAGGCACCTGCAAAAACAGAAGTGGCCAGGAGAGACACAAAATGGTTTAAAAACTGCTAATTTTTCCCACCAAAGATGTATCATTGGCAAACTGATCAAAGGAACAAAAATGTAATTACTCTGACAGCAATAAAGCCTCCAACAAAGGTTTTCCTTATCAAAAGCATATCCTACAAAAGATAGCTAAACATAAAGGACACTTCTGCAGGAATGTCAAAAATGCTCACCTACAAGAAGATTGATAAGGTCAAAGCAAACCTAAATGTTTCTAATGATAATGGCACACATGAAAACTAAAGGAGTTGTTGACACCACCTGCTAGGGTTTTCACACTAAGAGGTTTTCCACTGATTCACAGCGAGATACATGACAGAATGTCAGTCAAAGGTAAAAATGCCAAAAATGATCACATGTCTGCTATTTACAAGTGTTACAAATCATGAAAAGGTTTAGGTTTACAAATGATGGTAAAGAGCATAGTTTAAGCTTGTGGAAAGGTTTGTGAGTACAAGGAGAGCGTCAAGATGATCCAGCAAGACAAGAAACCATTTTTTGGGACCCTGCTACCTACAGGATAAAAGACTAAAAATATGGTGAAAAATGGGCAAGAGAAATAAACTTTAGGAAAGTGAGTTTTTGTCACAAAATTATTTTCAAAAAGGGTATAAAGGCTTTTCTCTTACCCTCCTCCCAACTCATCTTAGCTTTTGAAGGAGAAGAAGATCCGTTGAAGAATTTTTTTAGGGTTTTCTGTGCAAAGTTTGGTAAAAAATTCAGGCGCTACGCACCGGGCCGTCAGCGCTTCGCACAGAGGAGGCAGCAACAGTGTTAAAATACACTGCGCTATGCATCGGAGGGCAGGCGCTACACACCGATGAAGGTGTTGCGCACAAGCCCAGTCCGACACTTGACTGCCTGCAAACCAACCCGGCGCTACGCACAGGTAGGCCCGACAGGGACAACCTGTTGGGTGGCACTGCGCACAGACAAATTTTGGTCCCATTTGCTCAAAAACTTCCAAAAATCAAATTTTTTGCCTACAAAGCTCCTGTATCAGTTAAGCAAGGTTGGTAGTCTTTATTCCTTACCTTCCAAGTGGTCTTTTTCACAATCAAGGAGAGTATTAAGAACCTAATTTTCCCAAACCCTAATCTTTATGAAAATCAAATATTTGACCTTCTAGGGTAGGGTTTACAAATTGAAGAGTTGTCATTGGTATAAAGACACTCAGTACCAGCAAGCCTACTTCTAAAAAACTCTGAAGGTGTTCCTAGACTTACTCCATCTTTCCCTCCATTTGCTAAAAATTTGCCCTCACCATCACTCATTTTTTCATCCCTAGACGTAAAGCTCTCACCAAGCTGGAAACCCTTTTGTTCAAGGATACCCAAAACAGTGAGCACTTGGATGAAGACAGTGATGATGATGATACAAATGAATCACTCCCAAGTACAGAAAGAGGTATTGCTGATGAGCAAGATGAAAGCCAAGAAGATAGTGAAGATAATGATGAGGGTGACAGTCACCAAAAAAGATAAACATGAAAGTCGAGAGAAATGTGCATAAACATGAAAATAAACCTATTCATAGTGCAAACAGTGACAAAATGGATGAAAATATTGAACATGAAGAAAAATAAGGTGATAATGAAGAAATAGCAGATCAAGAAGAGGAAACTAGCAAGGCACAAATAGGATTTGATGAAGGAGACAATGATAAAGAGAATGCCACTGATAGGACAGTCAGTGAGGAAAAGGACAGTAAAAGAGATAATTCATGATAGTCATGACAGCTGTCATGACACAAATCAGCCTCTAAATGACAAAGAGAATCAAAGTGACAGTGCAGGGAATGATAAAGAAGAAGACCTTAATGAAAAACAGAGCCAAAGTGAGGCAAGTGAAGAAGGTAATGATCCATTTGAAGGCCAAAGTGATAGTGTAGAAAACAGTGAGGAAGACAATGATGATGATAAGGCTAAAGATCAAGAAATCAGTGACCCAATGGGGCATAAGGTGACTCATGGAAGCCATGGCAAAAATGAGAAAGTTGGTGGCAATAACAAGGATCAAGGCAGTGATGGAAACACTTCCAAAACCATCATCACCCCTCTCACATGCACATACCACAGAGGAAAAAGAGATGTGTTTGCTGCCTCAAAAATTCAAAGGGCCATCTCTCCTCCAGCTATCAAGCACAAGGACAAAGGCAAGGAAAAAATGGAAAAAGGTGAGTAGCAGGTAAAGGTAAGGAGAAGCAAAAGAATCAAGAAGACTTCTCAAGAGCCTCAATTCATTGATCTAGACAGTGACAATGAGGACAAAGAGATGACCACAAGATTGCTACTCTTAGACAAAGATGCACAGCTTAGGGAGTGGGAAAGAGAGTTTGAGATGGCACAACTTGTCATTCACTATTTCAAAGAGGAGCATAAGCATTTCAAGAAGGTAAAGAGGAGCCTCGCTCTCCAAAAGAAAATGACCAAGCACTATGCAAGGAAAAACATGTTTGCTTGTGCCACACTGAAGGAGGCCCTCATGGAGCTAGAAAACCTAAAAAGGGCAAAAGTGCATGACAGCCTTGGAGTTTTGGCTAGGGCTTCTCAACAAGTGTCCAAGACCTCTTGAGGGACCTCTCCACCAATTTTGGGGAAATTTGAACAAAAAAATTTGTTTTGAAATTTTAAGCCCTCGGTGCATCCTCAGCTCACAAACTTTGCATTTTTTGGATTCTTCACATCACTAGCAGTCTGCTCACCAAATTTCAAATCATTTGGAGCATTTTTTACCCCCCAAAAGGTCAAAAAACATCAAAATTTTGACCTTTCTGCATCATTTTTAGGCCAGGTGTTGCGCACAGAGCAGTGTTGGGAAAATTGGTTTTTGAATAGGTAAATGGCACCCGCTCAGCACAACTCAAGAATTTCCGAAAAGTAGACTCATCAGGCTTTCCAACAAGCCATCACAGAGACAAATCCGATATCGGGAAGGGGTCCAAAACTCAGCCACAAGAGACCCTATTTTCTGCTAAAGTGGTGCTGCGCACAGAGGCTGCCTAGTGTGTTTTGGACCAAAAGTCAGCAAAACACACTCATTTATTGCAAATAGATATTTTTGAGTTTTTTTAGGCAAATTACTCTAGAATTAGGTGCAAATAGTTATTTTGGCATTTATTGCTTAGGATATTATGTGCCTTGGGCCTTGCATGGTCTCTTGGCCATAAATGACATTTATGGTTATATTTGACATTTTCCTACCACATTTAGGGTTTTAGTCCTCCTTTGCTCCATAAATAGAGCATGAGGCCCCTATGTATTTTGTTGGCATTTGATGAGCTTGAAGAGCAATATACATGGTTTTATGAGCTTGGAGAAGAAATTGGTTTCGTGAAGTGGATGAATGACTTGTTTGGCTTGATGATGGAGAAGCTTTTTTGCAGAATTTCATAGCTTGGCGAATGGCGATGTCTTCTTAACTTGTTAATGTTTTCTTGTTCTCATTTTGTTTCATTCTTCTTGGTTGCTATAAATCAGAAAAGTATAGGTTGAGACATGTTCTTTGAGGCACCTCAGTCCTCCTGTTTGTTATAGCTTTGATGTTTTCCTCTTTTGGCCATCTTAAGGAACTCTTAATTGCTCCTTAGGTCCACCAAAACTTGTTTTTGTTTCATGTATGGTTAGTATGCTAGCTTACAAGTATGATTCATGGTATGCCCTACTTATTTGAAGTTTTCAAAACCCTATCTTAAAGCCTTTCTATGGAATATTGATTGTTAGGTTAAGTCAAAGAGGTCTCGTTCGATCTTGCCCTTTGTCCATGCTTACCAACTTGTTTCAGAGTTCCCAATAGCTTGAAATATGATGTTTAGGAGTTCCCTCTTCATAAATTGAGTTATTTGTTTTATCTTATATGTTTTTCCCAAAATCTGAAGGTGAATTTCTAAAGTTAGAAGCTCTTATGCTTTCTATGTTTTACTAGAATATTTATCTTGGATGTTTATCAGTTTAAGTATTGTTCATTGAGCTTAATGGTTTGCCCTACCTCATGAGTTGTAACTTTTAAACTATATATGTTTAAGACCTCTTAGTTTTTTCCAAATTTGATATTCACTACACCTCATACATCACCTTAAGGATCCATTAACCTTGTTAAATTAGCCCTGCAACACACTCTGTTTCATCATTTAGACACCCTTGACTTTCATTTGACTCTATAGCCCAATGGCTTTTACATACTCCCACTCCACCTATTCCAATTGACCATTTTACCCAACCAAAAAATCAACAAACCCTATACTTAACAACTAGCCTAAAATCAAAACCCTAAAAGAAAAAAGAACACATCCTTTGCACCCAATAGAGAGATCCCTCTCTGAGTCCAGGAAGGCTAGGTTCTAGGACTCCAAAGACTGGTTCCATGTTACCCTGTCATTTGGTCTACCAATCTGCCAAATCACGGACGCTAACATTTTGGCGATCACGGTGGGACGATCTGGGTTAGTGACAAACTAAGTATTCCTTAGATCTGAGAAAACCTACAAACATCCTTAGATTGGCATTCAGTTGTTGATGGTGGACAACAAGTACATATTCAAAACAGTAAACATCCTCCACCTAGTGACTCCACTGGTCTTCAGTAGCCCTATTGACCCCACTAGTCCTCACAAACTCCCCTAGGAATGAGTAAATCAAACCTAATATTGTTGATGGTGAATAGAAAAGATGAAATCATCCACCTGGCGACTCCACAATTATAGAAAGACCTAAAGACTCCACTGGAGGAAGAACCTAAAACATGACAAGTCATCCTAGAAAGAAAGAGCACTCGGGCCTAGGTTGGATTGAAGAAATTATTGTTTTTATAATAATTTCCTACTTTAAACCTGATCAATAACACGCTGATGAGATCCACATTGATTATTGGAAAGATCTCAAGCCTAAAGAAGCTGAACCTCAAATTGCAGACCATGAGCAGACTTATAAACCTGTGCCAATCCCAGATTCACCTGTGAAAGACCTAGTGAAACATGAGCCTCATGTTGTTTCTCTTACTCCTGCTGAAACCCCAAACAGTCATAAGTCTCTTGCTGTACTATCTATACCCACAAAGGTCCCAGAAAGATATAAGCCTCTAGTTTTGCCTCTTATCCTCCAGCCCCTCCCTGCAAAACTTGCAAATAAGCTGCCATATTTCGATGGAGAAAATACAAAGATCACTGTTGAACAACATATTCAAAATATTGAGGATTTACTTGACCTATTTGAAGTAGGAGAAGATGATGTGTGTATTAGAATGTTTGCCTTATCATTACATGGAAAAATTAAGAGTTGGTTTAAAGACCTTCCAACTGCAAGCATTATCAATTTTCATCAATTCACTCAAGTTTTCCTAGATAAGTGGGCAGTCATGGGAAATGTTTTTCTCATCATAAGGGAATACAATCATTTGAAAATATAGCCAGGGGAGACAGTACAACACTTTTCAGCCAGGTTCAATAAAGTATACAATTCAATACCTGCTAAGATAAAGCCACCCCAAGGGTGGGCCCTCTTGCAATACCCAAATGATTTTGACCCAAAAATGGCATTCCAGATAAGAGAAAGAGATCCTTCAAACCTGGAAGAAATGAAGAATATGGCAATTTCTGTGGAATACAACATACTGGAAAGAGAGGCAAAGTTAAAAGAAATAAAGAAGGACAAAGCAGCTCAAGAGAAAATGATTTCTTCAAAAATAAAGCTAAAAATGTTGACAAATGCAGCCAACAAAATGATGCATATAATGGACAGGAAAGAGAAAGAATACAAGGGTGAGGTTGGAGTTGGTCATTCAAAGCAGTCGGGACTATTTACTTGGGAAGAACAAACTCAGTCACTACAAGGCAAGAGCAACAATCAAAATATGCATGTTGAGCTAGATTGCAATGAAAAAGATGTAGAAAGTTGTCTAGTAAGTACTGGATACCTTCCTACATCTTGTGCTTCACTATTAAGAGAGCATTACAAACAAATTGCAAATAGAAACAGAGAGCATTGCTCTGAAGAATCAATCAAGGGCAAGATAGATGATACAAACCCTTTTGCAAATCCAGAGGTCTTTCCCTTAAGCCATCTTGAAACCACACAATCTGAAATAGAGAATGAGTCAACACCTTTAGGATCTCTACCTTTATGCTTTGATTCATTTCATATTATAAAAAGAAATTGGCACCCTGAGAATCTATCAGAGGAAATTCATGGATTTCATGCTCAAGTTAACTACCACACAAATCAAGAAGAGTTGGTTGAGGATGAAATAAATCAAGGAATGAAAGAGAACCCACAAGACCTCTCTAAAAGCCCAAGTGATGATTCATCATCTTTTCCAAGTGAGTCTCAAGAAGACATCCAGCCTCAGAATCAGCCTTCACAAGAGAACGAGGACTGTTGTAGTTCTATCCAAAAAAAGACAAAAATGCCTCCTTTTTTAACTAAAGGGGAGATAAATCAGCTTATAAGCATGCAATCAGCCTCTAAACCTTCATATGAACAGAACAGTTCTATTTATTTTCCTCCTAATCCCAACTATCACAGATCAGAAAATGGATTTATATTTCAACTCGAAAAGAAACAATCCGATAGTCCAATATGTATAGTTGGTGATGTTACTTATGTTGATAATTTTCCAAAGTTTGATCAATCTGATGATGATGTCCTCCAAACGAAAACTAACCTTGCAGAGCAATCAGCAGTTGATTTGTGGGATGAAGTTCACTATCATCAGCTTGAAAAAAGTAAGCAGCCAATACAGGCCACCTATGACACTGATGAGGAAAGCTTTGAAAGTTTAGAAGTAACTGAGGAGTCTCTGACTCTTTGCTCTACTCACTTCAGTCCATCGGAAATAACTTTTACATAATTGGAAATCAAAAGTCTTTCAGCTTTGATGTTGAGGATGAGGAGGATGAGGAACTTCTTGAGCAAGTTGTCAATGAGGAGCCTTCTCCTGAAATGGTTGAGGAAATCATTTGGAACATGGAATCCTCCTTAACTCCAGATTTGCAGCCACCAAGTTCCTTTGAATTACAAATTGTAGATGAAAGCATGAAAATTAATGATCACAAGAAAGTTGCTGCACTTCTTTCTCAAGAAGATTTGTTGCCAAAGAATGCTCCTACTCATCAACATGGTGGTTTTCACACAGAGCTCAACTCACTATATCAAAGCAATCAGGTTTGTTAGAGGATAACATTTCCATATATGATGAATCTACCAATTCAAAAGATGATGAGGAAGAGGTGGAGTTTATTTCCCAAAAGATTCCCAAGCATAGCCAAGTGGAAGAAGGAGTAGTCATGAATGAAGCTTATGTCTCAAATTCTCTAGATCAGGTATTATTCCAAGGTCCATTTGTTGTTTTCCTTGAGAAATCCAAAGGAGGAGTGTGTTCTGCCAAGAACAGTTTGTTGCAAAGTGTGAGAAAAATTTTAAGCATTACTGCCCGAAAACAAGTGACGTCGAAGTGGCCTTTAAATTTTGTCAGCACCCTCAAAGAGTTGAACCAAGATCCCTCATGCAATCATCTGCTTGATTGGTTGTATTGGAAAAGAGAGTTCACCAAATGAATGTATATATCATGTGTAAATTAGATTAGGATAGATAGGCATGCAAATAAGCTCAGCCTTTGAACATCTTTTAGTTATAGATTGTTTTTAAAATACAAAAACAGTGAAAAGATGAAAAAAGAGGGCAGATTTTTAAAAAAAAGTATAGCCCCATACTCAAAAAATAATACTATTGAAAGTGTACAAGCCTAAATGCCACTACTTGTTCCAAAAAAGTCATGTTCAGTCATCTAGCTTAATCATGGCTGAACATGTTTTCAATTTATTGCTGATAGGTTAGTGAAAGAGAACTTGTCAAAGCATCTAAACTTGACTTGTCAGTAGGAATAGATTAGGAAGAAAAGATATTGGTTCTCCATGCTCAAATCTGAATCAAAGAGAAAAGATAGGGATGCCTAACAAATTCTAAATCATAGCCCTCATGTTTTCTCTCTTTTCATTATACAAAAATAATGCGTGTGTGCAGCTTGTCCGAATGCCACAGCCCATGGCAAATCAGATTGCCTAATCCTAGTTTGATCATGTTTTGAATCTCATGTCAATAGAATAGAGAATAAAGTTTGTCAAACAGTTTAATCTTAACAAATGATTAGACTAGGTAGAGAATAAGAGAGTTCATTAACCTAATCTGAACTCTTGGAGAAAATAAGATAGAAGTAGATATTTTGTTTTTCTTTCAAAAGAAAAAATGTCGAGGGTTGGCTAGTCAAAATGCACCCAAGGAAGAAAAAAATGTTAAGCAAATAGATTGGGTAGGTAGAGATGAAGATGATTTGATCATGTTTTTCAAATCTATTAAGATCATAACTTCACAGCAAGCATCAGCAAGAGAAAAGAGGTAAAAATATGCCAAATGGATGAGGCACTAGTCTCCATCAAGCCAGAGATATGAAAGTTCTGGACACCTCCTGAAAAGGAGCTTCCCTCCCCAAGTGGATCCACTGTTAGTCATCCATAATTTTCACTATCTGAAGATGACTAAGTATTGGTTCTAGATTTCTAGAAACAAAGTTCATGAACATTGTGAGTTCTAGAAATCTCACTACCTTCATTATCCTTAAGATAATTTTTTCACTATTTCATAATCCCATCATGTCAAGCTCAGCTCACCCATCCCAGAAGACCCATCATGGGCTCATGTCACTCAGTTTGTCTTTGTTGTGTCACCTTTGGCCTCAGCCCTCTATTTTGTTTTGCCTAACTCCTCCATTGTCCATCTAGGGCTTTTAAGGGCATTTTTTCTTAGTTTCGTGACCTCCATGGTTAAACATCAACAAGGCTTGTATCTTGATGCTCTTACACCTCCTCCTATCCTTAATATACCTTCATAAACACTTTCCATCACTCCTATCCCTCAAATTCATCATTTTTCTACAAAACCTAGTCTATTGCCACAATTTGACACTTTTTAAGACTAGGCATGTCTTTTGCCCTTTTGGACCCCTTCCCCTCACTCAATCCTTGAAATTCCACTTTCCCCTACTCCCTAACATCCATCCCTATCCCCCAAATTTCCCCAAGAATTTAGACAACCCTTAACCCCTTCATTCCCCTCCCTCTACGAGGCAGTCCTAAATCCCCTACACCAAACCCTAATTTCCTCTTCCAACTAAGCTAGGGTTTGTTATGGAAAAGAGGCATAAGAGTAGAAGATCCATATGGTAAGTTATATCAGCAATCATGAAGCCATACCAACTCATAAACATCATGCCTCCAACATTTTCCAAGAATTCATTCCAAGGGCCTAGTCATTTGCCACACCTAGGGCCAGTTTTGCTTTAAAATATGTTTCTGACCAGACAGAGATGAATTTGGCAAAAGTGAGAGAGGTTTTTGTCCATCATAGGGCCACGAAGAAAAACCTCCTTCCGTTTTTACACAGGTATCATGGTTTGGGAGCAATATAAAAAACACAGGTGTCCCAAAAGAATTTCTGCACTGCTGGAGTGACCTTGGGAAAATAAGGTTTTCTCACAGCTGGAGTGTCCAAATGACTTGCTTGATGGGTCAAAAGACAACTAGACTTAAAGATATTTCCAATGAGCTATCATGAGCTCAATTTGGAGTTAAGGAAGCCTTCCAAAAGTTGTCGGCACTAGCACTCTGCATTTCTGCACCATCACTCAACACTTTTTGACCAGTCTTGGAAAACTCAACTTTTGACAGGGCAAATCAACTCCAATCAAGCAAAAAATGGTATATTTGGAAAGTAGACAAGTTAAGCTTTCCAACGATCTATCACGGGCCCAAATCTGACTTTGGGAAGGTCCTCAAAACTTGTCTGCAAGTTGACGCTTTTGGGCGCTGCACACAGGAGAAGTTTGGCCAGAATTGCCAAAAATTGGTCAAAATCAGTCTTTTTTGGGAAGAATGACAAACAAGTCAAATAATGATGATAGGGCCTCCTTCGTAATAGCAGATAGCATGTCAGGGCGTATTCAAGCTCTCCTCTAAAGGGACAAAAAGGCAAAGAGTATCAGTACAAAGGCATGAGTTTTCAAAAGGTAAAATCATAGGTCTTAAAGGGGATCAAAGGAGGCAGACATAAGCATTACTTCACTGCACAAAGGCCAAAAGTTTCAAAGTACAGTCAAAGGCCTCTTAAAAAGGATCAAAGGAGGGAAGCATGAGGTAAAAATGCCTAAATAGGTAATTATGACAAGCATAGGTTCACTGTTGATAAAAAGAAGGTGTCCAACTCCAAAAGGACAGTGATCAAAAGTAAAAGTTGTGTAGGCACTTGCAAAAACAGAAGTGACCAGGAGAGACACAAAATGGTTTAAAAACTGCTAGTTTTTCCCACCAAAGATATATCACTGGAAAATTGATCAAAGGAACAAAAATGTAATTACTCTGAGAGCAGTAAAGCCTCCAACAAAGGTTTTCCTTATCAAAAGCATATTCTGCAAAGGATAGCTAAACATAAAGGACACTTCTGCAGGACTTTCAAAAATGCTTACCTACAGGAAGATTGATAAGGTCAAAGCAAACCTAAATGTTTCTAATGATAATGACACACATGAAAACTAAAGGAGTTGTTGACACCACCAGTTAGGTTTTTCACACTAAGAGGTTTTCCACTGATTCACAGCGAGATACATGACAGAATGTCAGTCAAAGGTAAAAATGCCAAAAACGATCACATGTCTGCTATTTACAAGTGTCAAAAATCATGAAAAGGTTTAGGTTTACAAATGATGGTAAAGAGCATAGTTTAAGCTTGTGGAAAGGTTTGTGAGTACAAGGAGAGCATCAAGATGATCCAGCAAGACAAGAAACCATTTTTTGGGACCCTGCTACCTACAGGATAAAAAACTAAAAAGGCAGTGAAAAATGGGCAAGAGAAATAAACTTTAGGAAAGTGAGTTTTTGTCACAAAATTATTTTCAAAAAGGGTATAAAGGCTTTTCTCGTACCCTCCTCCCAACTCATCTTAGCTTTTGAAGGAGAAGAAGATCCGTTGAAGAAGTTTTTTAGGGTTTTCTGTGCAAAGTTTGGTAAAAAATTCAGGTGCTACGCACCAGGTCGTCGGCGCTGTGCACAGAGGAGGCAGCGACAGTGTTAAAATACACTGCGCTGCGGACCGGAGGGCAAGCGCTACGCACCGGTGAAGGCGTTGTGCACAAGCCCAGTCCGACACCTGACTGCCCGCAAACAGACCCAGCGCTACGCACAGGAAGTTCCGACAGGAACAGCCTGTCGGGTGGCACTGCGCACAGACAAATTTTGGTCCCATTTGCTCAAAAACTTCCAAAAATCAAAATTTTTGCCTCCAAAGCTCCTGTATCAGTTAAGAAAGGTTGGTAGTCTTTCTTCCTTACCTTCCAGATGGTCTTTTTCACAATCAAGGAGAGTTTTAAGAACCTAATTTTCCCAAACCCTAATCTTCATGAAAATCAAATATTTGACCTTCTAAGGTAGGGTTTACAAATTGAAGAGTTGTCATTGGTGTAAAGACACTCAGTACCAACAAGCCTACTTCTAAAAAGCTCTAAAGGTGTTCCTAGACTTACTTCATCTTGCCCTCACCATCACTCATTTTTTCATCCCTAGACCTAAAGCTCTCACCAAGCTGAAAACCCTTTTGTTCAAGGATACCCAAAACAGTGAGCACTTGGATGAAGACAGTGATGGTGATGATACAAATGAATCACTCCCAAGTACAGAAAGAGGTATTGCTGATGAGCAAGATGAAAGCCAATAAGATAGTGAAGACAATGATGAGGGTGACAGTCACCAAAGAAGATAAACATGACAGTCAAGAGAGAAATGTGCAGAAACATGAAAATAAACCTAGTCATAGTGCAAACAGTGACAAAATGGATGAAAATATTGAAAATGAAGAAAAAGAAGTTGATAATGAAGAAAGAGCAGATCAAGAAGAGGAAACTAGCAAGGCACAAATAGGATTTGATGAAGGAGACAGTGATAAAGAGAATGCCACTGATAGGACAGTCAGTGAGGAAAATGACAGTAAAAGAGATAAGTCATGATAGTCATGACACAAATCAGCCTCTAAATGACAAAGAGAATCAAAGTGACAGTGCAGGGAATGATAAAGAAGAAGCCCTTAATGAAAAACAGAGCCAAAGTGAGGCAAGTGAAGAAGATAATGATCCATTTGAAGGCCAAAGTGACAGTGTAGAAAATAGTGAGGAAGACAATGATGATGATGAGGCTAAAGATCAATAAATCAGTGACCCAATGGGGCATAAGGTGACTCGTGGAAGCCATTGCAAAAATGAGAAAGCTGGTGGCAATAACAAGGGTCAAGGCAGTGATGGAAACACTTCCAAAACCATCATCACGCCCTCACATGCACATACCATAGAGGAAAAAGAGATTTGTTTGCTGCCTCAAAAAGGCAAAGGGCCATCTCTCCTCTAGCTATCAAGCACAAGGACAACAGCAAGGAAAAAATGGAAAAATGTGAGTAGCAGGTAAAGGTAAGGAGAAGCAAAAGAATCAAGAAGACTTCTCAAGAGCCTCAATTCATTGATCTAGACAGTGACAATGAGGACAAAGAGATGACCACAAGATTGCTACTCTTAGACAAAGATGCACAGCTTAGGGAGTGGGAAAGAGAGTTTGAGATGGCACAACGTGTCATTCACTATTACAAAGAGGAGCATAAGCATTTCAAGAAGGTAAAGAGGGGCCTCGCTCTCCAAAAGAAAATGACCAAGCACTATGCAAGGAAAAACATGCTTGCTTGTGCCAAATTGAAGGAGGCCCTCATGGAGCTAGAAAACCTAAAAAAGGCAAAAGCGCATGACAGCGTTGGAGTTTTGGCTGAGGCTTCTCAACAGGTGTCCAAGACCTCTTGAGGGACCTCTCCACCAATTTTGGGGCAATTTGAACAAAATTTTTTTTTTTGTTCACAAAATTGGTGCATCCTCAGCTCACAAACTTTGCATTTTTGGATTCCTCACATCACCAGCATTCTGCTCACCAAATTTCAAATCATTTGGAGCATTTTTGACCCCCCAAAAGGTCAAAAAAAATCAAAATTTTGACCTTTCTGCCTCATTTTCAGGCTAGGCACTGCACACAGAGCAATGTTGGGAAAATTGGTTTTTGAACAGATAAATGGCACCCACTCAATACAACTCAAACATTTCTGGAAAGTAGACTCATCAGGCTTTCCAACGAGCCATCACGGAGCCAAATCCGGTATCGGGAAGGGGTCCAAAACTCAGCCACAAGAGACCCTATTTTCTGCTGAAGTGGCACTGCGCACAGAGGCTGCCTAGTGTGTTTTGGACCAAAAGTCAACAAAACACACTCATTTATTACAAATAGATATTTTTGAGTTTTTTGTGGCAAATTACTCTAGAATTAGGTGCAAATAGTTATTTTGGCATTTATTTCTTAGGATATTATGTGCCTTGGGCCTTGCATGGTCACTTGGCCATAAATGACATTTATGGTTATATTTGACATTTTCCTACCAAATTTAGGGTTTTAGTCCTCATTTGCTCCATAAATAAAGCATGAGGCCCCTATGTATTTTGTTGGCATTTGATAAGCTTGAAGAGCAATATACATGGTTTTATGAGCCTGGAGAAGAAATTGGTTTTGTGAAGTGAATGAATGGCTTGTTTGGCTTGATGATGGAGAAGCTTGTTTGCAGGATTCCATAGCTTGGTGAAGGGTGATGTCTTCTTAACTTGTTAATATTTTCTTGTTCTCATTTTGTTTCATTCTTCTTGGTTGCTATAAATCAGAAAAGTATAGGTTGAAACATGTTCTTTGAGGCACCTCGGTCCTCCTGTTTGTTATAGCTTTGATGTTTTCCTCTTTTGGCCATCTTAAGGAACTCTTAATTTCTCCTTAGGTCCACCACAACTTGTTTTTGTTTCATGTATGGTTAGTATGCTAGCTTACAAGTATGATTCATGGCATGCTCTGCTTATTTGAAGTTTTCAAAACCCTATCTTGAAGCCTTTCTGTGGAATATTGACTGCTAGGTTAAGTCAAAGAGGTCTCGTTCGATCTTGCCCTTTGTCCATGCTTACCAACTTGTTTCAGAGTTCCCAATAGCTTGAAATATGATGTTTAGGAGTTCCATCTTCATAAATTGAGTTATTTGTTTTGTCTTATATGTTTTTCCCAAAATCTGAAGGTGAATTTCTAAAGTTAGAAGCTCTTATGCTTTCTATGTTTTTCTGGAATGTTTATCTTGGATATTTATCAATTTAAGTATTGTTCATTGAGCTTAATGGTTTGCCCTACCTCATGAGTTGTAACTTTTAAACTATATATGTTTAAGACCTCTTAGTTTTTCCCAAATTTGATATTCACTACACCTCATACATCACCATAAGGATCCATTAACCTTGCTAAATTGGCCCTGCAACACACGCTGTTTCATCATTTAGACACCCTTGACTTTCATTTGACTCCATAGCCCAATGGTTTTTACATACTCCCATTCCACCTATTCCACTTGACCATCTTACCCAACCAAAAAATCAACAAACCCTACACTTAACAACTAGCCTAAAATCAAAACCCTAAAAGTAAAAAGAACACATCCTTTGCACCCAATAGAGAGATCCCTCTCTGAGTCCAGGAAGGCTAGGTCCTAGGACTCCAAAGACTGGTTCCATGTTACCCTGTCATTTGTTCTATCAATCTGCCAAATCACGGGACCCTAACAGCTTCCTCAAATGGAGGAGAAGCTTCGACCTCTAGAAGCTCAAGGGCAGCGAGTTGGTTGTTGAACAGAGATGATAAGGTCGAGCTCTCTCATTTTAGAGCCTTGATCTCATCCATGGGAGATCATCCCTTAGAAAGTGGGCCTTCCTCCTCTTTTCATGGGCTCCCAACCTCCTTCTCCTTGTTATAAATTCACATCCCTCATTCCCCCAACTTTAGAGCTTGGTTTATCATTGTCAGACTCATCTGAACTCTCATCCCTTTGCATGCTAGCATCGTGATTAAGCCTAAGTGCACGGAAGAAGGAATGCTTTTGAGCTGGGTGAAGGACTCAGATTTTCACCTACATCAAGGCCTAGTTGTAAGCTCTCATTTTGTAATTTATCAATAATAACATCTGATGTTTGCTTTCTATATTTGTCTACATGATTATGAAAATATTTTAGTACTCCTTGATCTGCTAGATAGCTAGTGTTTACGTTTATTATATATTGTATCACGTTTTTTGTTGTCTCCCGATCATCCATAGGTATTAGCGTGCCATCAGTAACAGGAAGCGGGCCTACAAGGATCGTGGATCGAGGTCACCATCAACGGATCAAAGGATAGCGATTGGGAAAAAGCATTTATGTTTCTTTCCTCATTGCATTGTAAGCATTAGTTAAAAAAGTTTATGTTAGAAAGAATCTCATGTTGCTAGACCCACTCTAAGGCTAGAGAAATCGCCTCTGTCTGCAGAGGGGATTTATCTTGACAACAAGGGGTAACAAGTGATATGATCAAATTTGGTCAAGTTCCTCAAGGTTACCAATCACTATTGTGGTTGATGATTGAGCTATTATCCATCTAGATATTTTGGGGAAGAAGTGGGAACCCTATATATATATATATTGGGTTTGGGTCAAGTGGTTGAGATGAAGAGATGCCATCCTCACCAGTTGAGTTTAAATCCCACTTCTTACATATTTACTCTTCATCAGTCGATTGTTGATTGGAATTCTTTGTTAACCAACTATTGATTGGGGCCATATATGTGACATTCATCGATTGGGTCGAGCTCAAGTGGTTGAGAGGAGAAGATGTTATCCTCCCCACCTCAGTTCAAATCCCATTTGTAACATGTTCATTCTTTGTGAGTGTTGTTGATTGTGGTTCTCTATGAACCAATTTTTGATTGAGGTTGGCAAGGTACTAGCAATCTCATTCTTGCCTACAAGCTGGAGGTGGCGCAATTTGTTGCATGTAACATATATATAAACACACACACACACACAACATCCAGAATTGGTAAGGAACAAAAATAAGCATGTATAAGCAACCTTTAAATTTGAGAAAGAGGAAAAATAAGCTTGGAAAAAAAAATTTGCCTCTTTCTTCCCACAGGTTTGTTGTGTGAACAGCTTACAGAGTGTAGAGTATTCATGCAAGTAAGGAGAGCGAAATTTCAGAGGTGTAGGGTGTTTTTTTGAAGGTGGAGAGTGTGTTTTGCTAGGTTTGCAAGTTGTGCTAATTCTTGGATAAGGGATTTTGCATACTCTTTGGTTTGAATTTTCCATATCCTCACTACCCTTATGGCCCTTGACGAACCTGCAGGATTGAGGTTCAATTCTCATTGACAATGCCAAATGTTGTCGCTGTAATGTTTCAAGGAAGAGAGGTACCCGACTGTTAAATTACAAAGTTAAACCCAAAGCTTATTGCAATCAAGGAGAAAGGAAAAATTCAATCATAAAAAACTAACCTCTCTATAGGTTCCAACTTGGGGCTCAAAAAAGGGTTAGTAATATAACTGCTAAGACCTTCTGACAAATCATGCAACTGAATAATAAACCAAATGCTAAAAATGAAATAACTGTGCTAGGTAAGTCATTCCACAACAACAAACAATTTTCACCATGAATGATCACAAGAAACATTGATTCTAACAACAAATCCTCAAAGTAATGAACATGTACGCCTAAAGATGTTACAATCATGAGCCATCCATAATGTCTTGACATCCAGCAAGCAATAACTGTTGTGGAAGAGTGCTACCCTGACCGTGCCAAATGCCAAAATCATGATTGCGTTGGAACGGAAGAGATGCAAAACACCAATATGCTGAGTGACTATGCAGTACAAAGTCAGGTTCATGAAGGAAATCTACCGATTAGTCTCGTAGTAGCAGAACTAGAGCACAAAAGTAATTTCAACCATGTGATAGGTGCAAGGCCTCTCTGCAAGCCTTCATATTTGCAGTAATTGAGCTAAAGAGAAAGATCCATGTGCAAACTTAAAAATAGTAGTATTCCTAATAGGACTTGGTCCTCAAATTCATGGTGAACTTAGTTAGACTATGTATGTGATTGTATCTTACACTATACACTTTCTACTTTCTACACTATATTTCTACTGTTTCATTGTCAATAGTTCATAGGTGACTTGGTCAAACTTGGTCACTCACGTTCTATTGTATTTATTGGAGACAGTCAAAGTTAATTGCTCTCTCGCAATTTTATACTCCTATATGTGGAAAATACAAATAAGTGTACAACATATATAGAGAAATATAATGCACAAAAGGTGGAAAGAGAAATTAATATTATTGCAAGGTTACATCTCTCACATACCTTTGATGACCATAGGCGAGTACACCTAGTTGGTTGGGTAGTTTAACCACCTTACCTCTAATGTCAGTATATTTTATTGGTATCAAGTTATAAGCACATTTTACGTGACAGACATTAATGATTCATGATGTAAATTTATTGAGTATTGCCACTCCAGTAGCCTCCCCAAAGCATGGAATTCGAATAATACCTTTTATTTTACCCCTCCAGAGTACAAAACTTTAAAATTGCATCACTTGAGAAATTTTCTGAATATTTCAAAAGTTATTAATGTGAAGATTGCATACGGATGAACTCCCATCCACCAGATCACCTGAGTAACCAGCCGTGGGCCCATTCTTTTTCTAGAAAAGTCACTTGGGTACATGACATATCTTCAATGCAACAACTGCATCTTCTCAGATGTTTCTCCTCCATAACCCATTATTGGTACTCTTTCAGATTGCGATCACTCTCACGTTGATGTTGAAGATAGAAATCACCTATACAACCATCCATATTTAGCATTGCATACCTAGAGATTTTAATTCAACGGTACATCCCTTTTCTTCTTCGTTTCAATGGGGTGAACATTTTATTTACTATTTTCAATTGTCTTTACGAGTAAACTTCTCTATAAAGTCACCTATTTTTTCTTTTCAAATTATTCAGGGCATCTATCCTGAATCCAAAAAATATGTCTTCTGGGTCTCAGAATCTCTCTGGATCAAATATTCAAATATTCAATAACCCAAACAAAGGGAATAACTACCGTTTATAAACACTATAAGAAGATGACTGGGAACATAAAAATCTATATTCGTATGAGCAATTGAAACTATACAGCTTGCAAAATGGTATTTGGCTAAACCTGTGAAAACAGCTGTTCTGCACCAACAATATTTCCAGATTCAAACTCTTTATTTCCTTGCTCCTTAAGTGAAAGTGCTATCAAATTATTTTCAGGATCTGAAGCTCCAAATTGAATAGCCAATAAATGGGCAGCATGTGATGCAGTACTGCAGTGGCTGACAAAAATCTCTGCCGGAAGCACCACTAAGTTTGGGCCAGAACCACAATGACCTGCATATGAAAAATTAAGGTTATTAAAAGTTTGCAAAGATCTCATTAGATTGAGAATTGCAAAACAAATTGCAGAATTTGACTAAAAATCGCACACTGCCTACAGCTAATGAAACAAACATGACAAGATTCTGGTGGAGGATTTTGTGGAATTAAACTTTGTTTAAGTTTGTATTTTTCCCATTGTCTCATGTGGACACTCAACCCATCATCAGGGGATCCAAGGCTTCGAATAATGATGGGTAGAGTATGCACTTGAAACATGGGGAAATTTACAAGCTTAGACAGTTTAATTTCAGAAAATCCACCACAATCATGAGTAACTGTGAACACCTTCATTCTCAAATATGATGAGATCCTATTCTCCATTGAATTCTACCAAATATGATGAATTCTACCAATATTCAAGTGTACATCCTGAATCTCCTATACTCCAATTTTGCATAATTTCAGCAAAACATAAGGTTGGATATACAAAAGTGGCAAAAGTTTAGTGAAATTCATCAAGAGGCTTGAGTTGGACAATAGTTAAACAAGAAAGGAGGCACTATATTGTGCGCCACTTAAATTTTAACAAAGTATAAGGACAGGGACAACAGGATGAGTTTTGGGTTTTGCGAACAACTAGAAAAGACCTCTTTAAATTTTAGGCGATGACAAAAATGGACAGTTCTCTAGCCAAGGATCCTTCTAAGGTTCAAAGCATGTTAAGTTTTCACTTTCAGTCTCCGAAAATTCCAAGATCTAGATCTGGAATCCCCACTGCAACAAGCTGAAGTACTTCTCCTACTTGCAAATCTGATTTAACAAGTTATTTAAAGATTACTTCTTAAAATATCGAAGCAGTTACTGAAGCAGCCTTCACCCATTAAAATATTTGTGAAAACAGAAATTTGAGCAAGAAAAATAACACACACAGAGGACACCATTGTTTTTGGACTAACATCCCCAGAAAAACATAATGCGGGAAAACCGGTGTAGCAGATCTGAGGGTTTTATTTATTAAGCAGCAGTTAAACTGGATACAACTCTGATTGTCTCACTAGACAAATCAGTTACAGAGAATACTGATAGAGAAAGAAATTAGTGAGTATACCTCACTCTACAAGTCCTGGCTGATCCGGTAGTTGAACTGACGAAACCCTAGCTCCCTCTGCGTTGCCTCTGCACAGTAGTTGCGTAGGCCTGCGTGGGGTCAGATCTGGAACTGCGTCACCCCTTCTGCATGATCTTTCATCCCTTCTGGAAAACTGATCCAACCCTCCCGACTCAGATCTGGATTTCCCCAGCTGAAATCAGACTTTCTGCTGAAGAACTGTGCTGCCTCTGCGTGGGACCTGCATGGCCCAACGTCACCCATTTTGGGTGCTACATCACTCACTTTGGGCTCTGCGCAGCCTCCTCTTCGTCTTCCTCTGCCTCTCTGTTGCTAATCCTTGGCCCGGAGAAGATCCTCCTGCCAAAACTATCTCTGCCCCTCAACTGCGATGAAGAATCACTTAGATCGAAGTTTTCGTCTGAGCACTGCTCCGTCAGAAAATTCGATCACTTGATCCTTTCGGTGTACATTACAAATGACCCTCAAGTCTTCCTTTATAGTCTTCTCGTTGAGACTTCAACGGTTGAGATTAGATCTCCAATCAACGGCTAAGATTACATTTAGACTTGATCTACTTTTTCTAGAAGTTTCACCCACAGTTTAAATTAATACCCATTAATTATTCTAATTTCCTAAGTACAACTTAGGGTCCTCATTAAAAATAATTAATTTATCAAATAAAATTGTTTCTAGGTGGAATTTCCCAAAACAATCTCTGGGTTATCTGAAATGCATGTGGCTAAGCCTCTCCACAAAATTTGAGACTTAGAGCACATCCAATGTTATCACAAATCAACACTCCCTCTTAGCGAGGAATGTGCTCTGACAGATATGCCCTACTGCACACTGCTTTGACTCTGAAGCATCTCCCTATGCGTTGATGATGTCTGACATGTTGCCCATCAATCACTGTGTTGCTGCTGCACTGTACTGTTGTTGACCCTACCATGATCAACACTGCATCCGTACTACAACTCCCTCTCAAATGTTGCATCTTCTGCTAGCACTAACTCTGCACTACAACTCAGCTGCTGAGAGAAGACACTGAAAAACATCCATGAATTTGAACAAGTGTTCAGGATGCATCTCGATGCTAAAACTCTGACTACTGCTAGACCCACGCTCTCCCTCTGAAGCACTACGTTGTTGCTGCTTTGCATTGCGTCCCTCTGCATTGTTGCAACTCTGCTCTGCGTTGCTAACTACTGCATTTGTAGTTTCTACACTCCTCTGCACCGATTGAAAACTCCTCCAGCCTGCTACTGCTGATCTTGGGCACCCGTAGCAAGGTATGATCCGGGAGGTGGACTCTTCAAGGATCCCGCCCAACTAAAGTTCTCGTGAACTTACAGCGCAATGTCACCCCATCTCCCTCCTGGAGATGCGTGAGCACTCATGGTGTACTCATACTCAACGATCTTCACAGTCGCAGCCTTCGGATCGTGCTTCTCGTCCTTGTCCTTTTGCTTCAAAGGACACTGGGAAGCGTAGTGACCAAGTTCACACACTTGAAGCACTTGATCTTCGAGACATCTTTCTTACGTCTCCACTGCTCCTGCTACCCTTTGGATGCAAGGGTTGCATTTTCTTCCTCTTGCTGCTTCACCTTCGATCCACTGCCACTACTGCCATCAAGTTTGCACTTGACCAAATCTCTCCTTCGCTCTTCTTGCTGAAGAGCAGCTCACATCTCTTCCCAGCCTAGCAAGGTTGCTCTGCCCTAGATGCCCTGGATAAATACCTGTTAATCATCAGTGACTACATTCAATGCTAGTCTCACCATCGTTGTAGGAGAAGGGGTAGACCCTACTGCTGCAAGTTGGTCATGAATCTCCTGAAGTCTCGACCGGAACGGAACAATACACTCCCCTTTTTGCATCTACACCATCTTCAGTTGTTGCTCCAAGTACATCTTTCGTTGTTCGGAAGATCCCTCATATAGCATGGCCAAGGCTTAACACATCTACCTACCAGTATCTTTGTCAGCTATATGGGACACTATGTGATATTTGACTCCATCCAGGAGCAACCTTTTTGCCTTCGCCATATTAGCCTTATACTGCTTCAACTAATCTGGATCTATAGGGACAACTACCGTGTTCATCACGAAGAGCTTGAGATCGTATTCATCTAGAAGACAAGTGATCCTTGTCTTCTAGATCATGTAGTTGGAGGCTCCCTCCAACCAATCCTAATCTCTAAGCCCGTGAGCTACCATGGACGTAAAAAATGTTGAATCTACTCCTCTTCTTCCCCCTCTGCGCAGCACTAGACAGGCTTACAGACTCCTTGTGGAGCTTGTAGATCTGTTGCCCGGATCTGCTACTCAAATCTTGGAAAAATTGAACTTCCTCAGCTAGGAACTTCCTGAGGAAAAGAATTCCCTCACTGTGTTGCTTCTTCTTCTTACAACTTTCCGCCCGACAAAATCAAAATCTGCGTGCAGAAACTGCGTCCCACCAGCTCTGCGCTGAGGCTCTGTGCTTCTCCCTCTGCCTTGGAAAAAGTCTGATCTGGAGATCTTACCTCTCTGTCGACTCACTTAGAGAGAGACCTTCCCGGAAATTTCAGCCTCTCTAGCCTAGACTGCACAATCCCTCTGGGATTCGAATTGTTGCTTTTTGCAGCTTTTCGGCCTTCGTCTCGCGTTGGATCTGCTCTTCTTGTTTCATAATACACGCTCTGATACCATGTGAAAATTTCAAGATCTAGATCTCGAATCCCCACTGCAACAAGCTGAACTACTTCTTCTACTTGCAAATCTGATTTAACAAGTTATTTAAAGATTACTCTTGAAGTTCAACAAGAAATTTCAGCACCTACACTAGTGTGGGACCACCATTCTTAGCAGCACCTACACTAGTGTGGGACCACCATTCTTAGCAGCACCTACACTGGTGTGGGCTAAATTTTGTGCATGTCTATTTTGATTATCGATTAATTAAGATGGACAATAAAATGTAATCTAATCTCAAAATAACTTGTAATAGTTAACTGTGTATAATAAACTCAGTTAACTCATGAATTTCGAGTTGAGGGTAGTTGGTGAGGCATGCAGAGTAATTCTAGTTGTAATAGAGTTCGAAGTGCAGTGGTGCATTAGTTAATGCAGGTTGTAATCAGTTTAACTCAGTTAAGTGAGTTAAACTCAGTTGTGCTAGTTGTAACTGTTTGATACACTAGTGAGAGATCAAGTGAATTAAATATTATTTAATTCACAATCAGTGATCTCACATGCAACTGAGGATTTACTATTATTAGCTGCATGCATGTCAGTTCCAGTGGAGACCCAGTTGAGATCTAGGTGAAAGGGAAGTTGACTATCAATTGTAGGATTATTGGATTGCACCCATGCAACCAAACACCCATTGGATTGCCCATGATCCTTGCACAGTCAAGGAAGGCCAAAATTCCTATGGAATAGGGATTGCATTCCACATGAATTGCGCAGGCAAGGCAGGCTATCAGGAGCTGGAAAATTGTAAGTATTGGTCAGTTTTATCCAGGACAGTGTGAGACAGTTAGCTGTGTACAGGAGGGCTCTTGTGAGAAGAGTTGTATGTAATGGATTCATGTATCCATGTTGAATATACAATAGAAGATAGTGGGGTTTTGAGCAACAAGCTTTCACCGGGAAATTATCTGTGTTGTGGTTTGATTGATTCTTCTTTGCTTCATGTGACTGGCGATTGTGTTTTTAATTCCACAATCGATTTGTAGAAGTGATTCAGTATCTAACTTTAGCACGTTTTTAGATCGGATTGAATCCATGATATACATGCTTGTTGTATAATTTCTACAATTAGTTCTTAAAATATCGAAGCACTTACTGAAGCGGCCTTCACCCATTAAAATATTTGTGAAAACAGAAATCTGAGCAAGAAAAATAACACACACACAAGACACCGTTGTTTTTGGACAAATGTCCCCAGAAAAACCTAATGCGTGAAAACCGGTGCAGCAGATCTGAGTGTTTTATTTATTAAGCAGCAGTTAAACTAGATACAACTCTGATTGTCTCACCAGACAAATAAGTTACAAAGAATACTGACAAAGAAAGAAATCAGTGAGTATACCTCACTCTGTAAGTCCCGGTTGATCCAGTAGCTGAACTGACGAAACCCCAGCTCCCTCTGCGTTGCCTCTGCATAGTAGCTGTGTAAGCCTGCGTGGGGTCAGATTTGGAACTGCGTCACCACTTTTGCATGATATTTCAGCCCTTCCGGAAAATCAATCCAGCCCTCGCGGCTCTGATCTAGATTTCCCCAGCTGAAATCGAACTTTCTACTAAAGAACTGTGTTGCCTCTGCGTGGGGCCTGCATGGCAAAGCGTCACCCCTTCTGGGTGCTACGTCGCTCACTCTGGGCTCTGCGCAGCCTCCTCTTCGTCTTCCTCTGCCTCTCTGTTGCTGATCATTGGTCTGGAGAAGATTCTCCTGCCAAAACTGTCTATGCCCCTCAACTACGCTGAAGAATCACTTAGATCAAAGTTTTCGTCCAAGCACTACTCCCTCAAGTCTTCTTTTATAGTCTTCTCGTTGAGACTTCAACGACCAAGATTAGATCTCCAATTAACGACTAAGATTACATTTAGACTTGATCTGTTTTTTCTAGAAGTTTCACCCATAGTTTAAATTAATACCCATTAATTATTTTAATTTCTTAAGTTAGCCTTAGGGTCCTCATTAAAAATAATTAATTTATCAAATAAAAATGTTTCTGGATGGAATTTCCCAAAACAATTGATGGGTTATCTGTAATGCATGTGTCTAAGCCTCTCCAAAAAAGTTGAGACTTGGAGCACATCCGATGCTATCACAAATCAACACAATCTATTTTTGCTCCCTATAATCTGATGGATGGGCTGCTTGCTGCTCGGGATGCTTATTGCAATGTTGTGCCTCAAAAAGTTTCTAGTGGTGAAATGGACAGGTTGGATTGGGACTTTTCAAGGACAAATATTTTCACAGCCTTGGCTTCTATGCAGAATGACAAGCCCCCCAGGCTAAGTGTTCGTGTGAACTCTACAAGTCCTATGGGACTCCATTGGTGATGACTTCGCTTCCAATCATCATATTAAGTTTCTTAATCTCGGTTTTTTTAATCTCATCCCCAAGAGTGTAGCAGGAAATTCCATTAGGGGATGGAAACCTATAACCTTGCTCATAGTTGGTTACAAAATCATGTCTAAGGCTTTAGCTATGATGATATGTTAGGTTACTAGATATGTGGTGGCTGGAGAAAACTACCTTTATCCAAGTAAGGGTCATTCTTGATACTCTAGTTTCTGTAAAGGTGACTATGGTGTAGGCTAGGGAGACTAGCTAGCACTGCCACATAGCTTCTTGAAGTTGAGTTCCATCGGAGTAGACACAGACTTGCATTCCACTATCCCACATCTCTTGAGCAGCTTCACAATGTATTTTTCTTGAGAAAGGAAAATCTCACCTGGCTTTTGCCAGACCTCCAAGCCTAGGAAGTAGTGCATTAACCCTAGGTCCTTCATCTCAAAATTGGAAGCCAACTCTGTCTTGCATTGATAAAAGAGAGGGTTTGCACCTATTAGAAAGAGATCATCAATATAAAGGACCAGAATGAAAGGCTTGTCCTTTTCAACCTTGAAGTATAGGTTCGGGTCAGCTTCACCCCTTGTAAATTCCAGCGTCATAAGATAGCTATCAATCCTCTCATACCAAGCCCTAGGGGTTTGCTTCAACCCATAGAGGGCTTTCTTTAACCAGCATACATGTGTCTTTCAATCTTCAACTTCGAACCCCTCGAGTTGCTTTACATAGACTTCCTCCTTAAGCAAGCCATGCAAGAAAGTAGATTTGACATCCATTTGGTGTAAGCTCCATCCTTGAGATGCAGCGAGAGAAATGATGGATCAGATAGTGGTGTGTCGGGCAACTGGTGAAAATATCTCATCATAGTCCACTCCTTCCTTTTGAGAGAAGCCTCAAGCAACGAACTTGGCTTTGAACTTTTCAGCACTCCAGTCAACTCCATGTTTGATTTTGTAAAGCCGTTTTGAAGTGACCATTGACTTGTACTTGGGTCTAAGAACCACATCCCAGACATTATTCTTCATGATCGATTCATATTCCTCATTTATCGTATCCTTCCATACTTGGTGCTTCACGGATTTTTCAAACGTACATGGCTCAGATTGAACAATGGTACTCATAGCAGCTAAGTACCCTTGGTACTTGTTCGGCTTCTTGCTTTCACGAAATGTCCTCCTTGATGCAACATGTCTTTCAGCATCTTCGAGAGTATCTTTAAGCCACAAAGGTCTTTTCCTTGAGGTAGAGGGTTCACCAGGAGGTGGATCAATGGGATCTATCGGATCTTCAACATCAGGCATTGGTTCATCAGTTAGAGATTCATCCTGCTTTCCTGCATCATCATCATTGCCATTCCTTGGGATAGGAAGATCTTTGACTTTCCCAAGGGCAGAATCTTCATCGAAGGTGGCATCATGACTTATTTCAACTTCTCTTTGACCAGGCACATAGATTCTATATGCCTTTGAAGTTTCACTGTAGCCCACAAATGTTCCTTTCTTCCCAGATGCATCTAGCTTGTTTCTTTTCACTTTCGGGCCTCGACACATGAAAACATCCAGGACAACCAAAAATTCTAAAATGAGAAACATCAGTCTTCATACCAGTGAAAACTTCTTTGAGTGCCTTGAAGCCCAATGCTTTATGTAGGCATCTAGTTTGAACATATACGGCAATGTTGGCAGCTTCTCCCCATAAGAACTTCGGTAGGCCTAGGTCATGAAGCATGGAACGAGTAGATTCTATGATTGTTTGATTCTTCCTTCAGCAACTCCATTTTGCTCAAGAGTATATGCAGTAGTGGTCTTCCTCTTAATGTCAGATTCTCTACAATATTCATTGAATTCATTTGATTCATATTCAGTTCCATTATCAGTCCTCAATATTTTGATCTTCTTCCCTATTTAATTTTCAACCAAGGCTTAAGCGGAACCATTTGAATACTTCGTCCTTCTTCTTCAAGAAATAGATCCATGTTTTGTGAGAGAAGTCATCCACAAAATTGCATAGTACAAGTATCCTCCCAATGATGTTATGCAAAACACACCAAATAGATCAGAATGGACCAATTGAAGAATGTTGGTAGTTTGACTCTCACATGAGGGAAATGGTCCCCTAGTATGTTTTCCAGTTGCACAACCCTAACAAACACCTTCATGATCTATGTTAAATTCGGGCATACTTGTGACCATCTTCCTTGCATCAGGTAAGGCTTTGTAATGAAGGTGAGCAAACCTTCGGTGCCATAAATTGGATTGAAGAGAAGTATCGCAAGTCATAGCTCCCAAAGGACTTCCTCCAACCTGATAGAGACCTTCAACCCTAAATCCAAGTGTAAATGAATCTTTCGGGTTCCTTTGTCAAACACGTACCTTCCCATCAACGAATGCAACCTTGAAGCCTTTGTCTTCCATCGCAGAAATAGATACCAGGTTCTTTTTCAAATCAAGTATATACAATACATCTTGTAGATGAATAATTTGACCTTGATTTAAATGAAGAGTAATAGTCCCTATCACTACAACAGGGTAGGTTGCATTGTCTCCAAGTATGATCTCCAAATTAGTCTTCTTTTCAATCAAATTAGAGAGGGCCTCCTTGTACCCTATTGTAACTCCTAGAGACATTCTTGAGTTGCAGGAGACCAGTGCCTAGGACATCTTGTGAGAGGGAGGTCATATAGGTTTTCTTTATACTCTTTGAGGGGGCCTCCCATATATAACTTCATGGAATTTATTTGATAAGCGGTTCTAGATAACAATGGGAGCAGAGCAATAACTGCCAACTCTGATTGTGAGAAGAGAATAACTCAGAATGGGCCTAGGGCTGAAATGAAGCTCAATTTGCTGCAATAGGGTTGGATATGGAACCAGTGAACAGATCTTTTAAGATAATGTGGGTGGACGCTAAGAAGAATCAAGGACGATAAGTCAGAGTGAGGCAGGCCTACTAAGATGTAGGAATCTGCCCTCCAGGGACTTAAAGAGGAGAACAGTCAGGATGATAATTATGAGATGGGAATCATGTGTTGAGCCTAATTAAGGTAGCCGAATGACCAGTATATGAGTACCATGTAAGATTAATTCATTAATTAACCATTAGCAATCAGCATTCCAAACAATTGATAACTTGAAAGAAAATATGGCGAAACTGAATAAGAAGATTAAACCAATACATAGAAGAGGCATAAACACTGCTCAAAAGCCCAGTAAGAATCCATTTTGCAACAAGTCGTCATTATATTATCTTCTCAAAACAGCTCTTCCAGATATGCACTAAGAGCTTATCCCAAACATTACAAAATGTGTTACACAAAATATGAACTCAAAACTTCCAGAGAAATCCAAACCTTTTCTTCATCTCTGAGTTGCATTTTTATAGTTTTTTACATTGGGCGCCTTGGCCAGATATTTTCTCGGACAAAATATTCCTTCTTGATTTTACAGTTTCATATCCAAATCAAAAATGATGCGACATAGTTACATCGTATCAAAGGCAGTATTCTTTCGACACTGACTACAACAGAAACATAACATATAAACAATACTTTGGGTGAAATCGAGATTTCACCTAATTTTACATCACAACTGAAACTAAAACAAAAATAAAAACAAAGGCCATATGGGCCTGATCATGATATCCTTAGCGGTTACGACGAGGCGTGGCAGAGCCCCCTGAGTTGCGTGATCTGACTGAAGACGTAGAGGAGCCAGGCTGGCGAGGTGGCTGAGGTGGCAGTTGCTGCGAGGTGGAAGGAGCTGGAGAATTTGCATATTCATAGCACCTTTGCCAGGTGACCGCTGCAGGTAGAGGTATTGTACTGAAGAACTCGAACATAGATTGAAGCTAAGTAAGCTCAGAATAATCAAGGCAGACCCCGAAGAATCTCTTGACCTGGGCAAGAAGAAATAATTCCTTGCGTAATGTTGCTACTAAGGTGTCTGCCTTCAGGCGAGAGGTCTTTTCTAATATTAAATCTTCCTTACACTTGATCTCGGACATTTTCTGGTCATAAGTGGTCAGGGGAAGCAATGTCCCTAACTGTTGATCCCAGCATGGGGGAAGACCATCCTCCACTAACTTACGCCATTCCTAATCGAATCTCTCCACTCCCTTTGTCACAATTGCTAAATATCCCAATGCTTTTACGTGTGCCTCCTCTTTCTGGATCATCTTAGTAACCTCCATGATGGTCCTGAAACGGTCGACCACTCCATGTGTGCTCAGCTCTTCAGATGGGAGTTCGTTGATATACTTGACATATCTCCTTGTTGTTGCTGCATTCTCGTCTCCTTCCCTACAGCTGCCCTCCAGCTGTACCTTATATTCTTGAATGGCATTCTTCTTGTGGAAACATGGTTTTTACTGGGTAATAGGGCGAGATGACAAATGTAGGGCTGACGTCATGAGGACGTTGAGAAAGAGGCACGTGGCACGCGGTGGTTGGCCGACAGCGGCCAGGTAGGTGAGGGACCACGTGCTAGACACAGGAGTACCAGCCTTCGTACCCCGAATGAACTTACCTTACCTTGTAACGTACTTGCGCCAGCTATGTGTTGGTGGGCCCCTCCAGTTTTCGTCGGGTCGAACGCTGGTCTCCCTCTCCTGTATTCCTTCCCTGGAACTGCTCTGATTGGCCGCAAGGGTAGCTGACATCATCTCCTCCAACGGGTCAGTCTCGGCCACCCCCGCACTCTCAAGTACCGTCGGAATTAGCTGTAGACAGCCACCCTTGGTGGGTGGCTCCACCGCTGCCGCAAACTGCGTCGCTGCTCTGGGGGAGGTGCGATCGTAGCGGTGCCTTTACATTACCAACCCCCGAAAAGGTTTCATCGTCTGCCTTTAGCCTCCAACTTTGCCCTTCCCTATCACTTCAACAGATAGCTCTTCGCGCTGTGGTTTTCATTATGGGAGTCACAAGCCAACATACCCAGTGAAGTGCCTTGGGGCACCACTATCAATCAACCAATTATCCCAAGTATCGGGAGGAGAGGTAGTAACTGTGAAAATTTCAATCTAGAAATATACAGTTGTAGTGATACACTTATTTCTCCTACTTATTACTCCGATAAGTTATTTACAGAATTCTATCAATAAATTTCGAAATAAATACTGCAACGTTCACAATTACATATGCAGAGAAAGGAACACTAAGGAACATAGACATAAGAAACAATCACATGTACACACTTATTTTTGGACAATTGTCCCCGGAAAAACCCAATGTGGGAAAATCGGTGCAGCTGATGAGGGTTTATATATTATTCTTTAGCAAATGAATCTTTACAAGGAATACACTAACAGATACATTTATAAAACACCTGAGACAAAAAATCCAAGACCCTCCTGAAGATTTTCTGACACCTGGAAGACCCTTTGACTCCCTTTGCGTCTCTCTGTGTGCTTTTTTGCGCAGTCCCTGTGCTGGACTACATCACTCTACATGGGCTTTGCGTGGGTTCACTGCGCTGCCTTCTGTGGCCCTCTGCGTCCATCTATCCTCGTACTCAATCACTGCTGACTCCCCCTTCTCCTTCTACCTCTACAACTCTCCCTTTAAAATCGAATTATATTCCTTCATAATCGATCTCCTTTGGGTACTGAGTGTATGCCCGGCTTACATTCCAAATGACCCCCAAGCCTTCTTTTATAATCTTCTCATGAATGAATCAACAGCCCAAATTAGAAGTCTAATCAATGGCTAAGATTAAAACTTGACTTGATCTTCGTTCTCTAGAAGATTCACACTTTGTCTTATTAATACCCATTAATTATTTTAATAAGACATGAACCGAGTGGAATTTCCACAAACGGTTTCTGGGTTCTTTGGAATACTTATGTCCAAGCCTCCTCACAAATTTTGAGACTTGGAACACTTTCCAATGCTACAAAAATCAACAATCCCTCTTAGCGAGGAAAGTGTTCTAGCAATATGCCTACTACATGCTGCTCTGCTTTGAAGCATCCTCTGCAATGTTGATCTCTAGCTGCTGCGCTGCTGCCTTCTATACTACTGCCCATGACACTGCCTCATCTGTACTGCAGCTCCCTCTGAATCTCGATCCTATACATTCTTACTACTGAAATGGATTCTTGATCATCCCCATCTTCTCTTTGAAATAGACAAACTTGGTCTTCCCCATAGCCTTCGTGAGGATATCTGCCACTTGTTCTCTTGTTGGAGTGTACTGCAACTATACAGCTCCTCGTTGGACACAGTCTCTGATGAAGTGACACCTGATGTCAATGCGCTTCGACCGATCATGAAACACAGGATTTTCAGAGAGCTTGATGCAACTCTTATTATCACATAAAATACTAGTCACTTCCATCTTCTCCTTCAGTAAGTTCACAAGTCGTTTCCAAAGCCATATGGCCTCACATGAAGCTATGCTAGCTGCCATATATTCTGCCTTTGTTGAGCTCAACGCCATGGATTTTTTTTTCCTGCTGCACGAGGAGGTCATCCTTGATCCAAGATTGAAACAGTACCCACTAGTACTCTTCAGATCTACTAGACTCCCTCCCCAATCTGCGTCGGTGAACCCACTCAACCTGATGTCATTGCCACAGGTGTACTTCAGTCCAAGCTCGACTGTTCCTTGACGATACCTGAGAACATGTCTGGCTACTACCCAATGAGCCCTTCTAGGTTCCACCATGAACTGATTGAGGGTATTGATAGCATAACAGATGTTTGGCCTAGTGTTCACCAGATACATCAGCGATCCTATGAGTTGCCTATACAATGTAGGATCAGCCTTGTCATCTTCGAACGTATCGATTTTCTTCCAATTGGTGATCATTGGAGTAATCATGGGTCTACAGTCCTCCATCTAAATTCTTTTCAAAATTTCTGTAGTATATCTTCCTTGACCAAGGAAGATCTCCCCCTTCTACTGCCAAACTTCCAGCCCCAAAAAATAGTGCATCAGCCCTAGATCCTTCATGTCGAATTTTGTAGCAAAATTCTCCTTGCAGTCATTGATGAGCCTCGATGACCCTGTCAGAAATAAATCATCTACATATAGAACCAGTATCAGGGGCTCACTCCCTACCCTTAGATAGTAGAGATTGGAATATGCGTCACTCTTGACAACTCCCATCTTCTACAAGTAGCTGTCAATTCGACCATACCAAGCTCTAAGGGCTTGCTTTAGTCCATACAAGGTTTTCTTAAGCCTGCACACATGAGTCTTCTGTTCATGCGTCTCGAAGCCCTCTGGTTGTTCAATGTACACTCCTCTTCTATCACCCCATTTAGGAACGCAGTCTTAACGTCCATCTGGTGAATCTCCCATCCCATTTGCGCAGCAAGGGATATCTCTTCTGCAAGTAGCTGTCAATTCGACCATACCAAGCTCTAAGGGCTTGCTTTAGTCCATACAAGGTTTTCTTAAGCCTGCACACATGAGTCTTTTGTTCATGCGTCTCGAAGCCCTCTGGTTGTTCAATGTACACTTCTCTTCTATCACCCCATTTAGGAACGCAGTCTTAACGTCCATCTAGTGAATCTCCCATCCCATTTGCGCAGCAAGGGATATCACAGATCTAATGGAAGTATATTGGGCTACTGGGGCAAAGGTCTCTTCATAATCTATCCCTTCCTTCTGAGCATACCCCTTAGCCACAAACCTGGCTTTAAATTTCTCGATATTGCCATCTATAGCATACTTGATCTTGTAGATCCACCTTGAACCTACAACTGATCTGTCCTCAGGTCTGGGAACCACCTCCCAGACATCATTCGTCATGATGGAACTGTATTCTTCCACCATCGCATCTACCCATACCTGGTGTTGAGCTACTTCACGAAAAATAGAAGGTTCCCCAACCTATGCAACCAAGGCTTAGTACCTCTCAGGCTGCCTGCGCTGTCTCTTCACATCTTGGGGGGCTCCGACAAAGTCCTCTACGTCCCTCAAAATTTGTCATAGTTCCCTACTCGTTCTCCCACTGGTAGTGGGTGGATCTACCTGCTCTCCTTCCTGCAAGTCCTTGGGAGAAGTGTCTCTTGGATCCCCTGCCTTGGAGAGGCAATCGTATTATCTTCCGCAGGTCATTGTGGTTGGACCAGCAGATCCTCCTCAGACTGCGTAGCAGAAGGCATCTCTTGGGATCTCCTGAAGGCCCTCTCCTCCATGAATTTCACATCCCTCTGCACTACAACTTTCCTGCTCTCCGAAATGTAAATGCAGTAAGACTTTGCATTCTCATTGTATCCTACCAGATATCCCTTTTCCGCAGTCATATCCAACTTCTTCCTCTTTTCATTAGGCACATGATAATATGTCGTACTACCAAAGATCCTAAAGTGGCTCACTTCAGGCTTGCTGCCAGTGAAGACACTTTCTAGCGTGATCTTTGTAAGGTCTCTCTTCTGTATTTACATTAAAACACTACCATGTGTAAGGTCTCTCTTCTGTATTTACATTAAAACACTTATCTGATCTTGATATTTAAGCAGAAAATAATTGCAAGAGGATTTAAACTTAAACTTTAATGACAGATTCACGGTTTCAAAATATTCCTAAGTTCACAAACCCTACTAACCAGCTGATGCTGAGACATGATAAGTAACTGATGCTCAGAGAAATACCTGGAAATGGTGAGCTGCAAACCAGAGTTTAATCGATGTACCTGGATGAACTGTTCAAGCTGAAAACTGCTGGAACCGTGATCCTCCTCTTCATCTTATTGGACAGATTACAGGACCAAAATGTTCCTCCCAGCGAATTTAGGATTTAATCCCAAATCCAGAGGACGCCTCCTCTGCCCCCGTGCCCAGAATCCCGAGAACAGCAGGTCTCCCTTCCACCATTGATAAATTTCCCCCAACAGCCTTCTCAATTTCCTCCAAAACACAAAAAGCCTTCTCCCTCTTCTTTCCCAACCAAAAGACGTCTCCCTCCTTCATGTCTTCGTGTTTAAATAATAATCTGCCCTACCGCCACAACACCATCTAGCTAACATCCCACCGCCACACTCCATCGAGATAAGACCTCCATAAATGTAGAAATGAATGTTTTTAAAGAGGTATCATTCGAGTGATATGGTTCGCATTAATGAGATGTCCTTTGAATGTAATAAGATAAGGTTGTATTAATGAGAGGTCATTTGAATAAGAGGATATGATTATTAATGAGAGGTAACTTGAATGTAAGATGATAAGGTTGTATTAAAGAGCTGTCATTCAAATGTAAGAGGATATGATTATATTAATGAGATGTAACTCGAATGTAAGATGATAAGGTTGTATTAAAGAGCTGTCATCCAAATGAAAAAGGATATGATTGTATTAATTTGAATGTATTTAATCGTGGTGTTTTGAATGTTTAATGAGTTAAACTAATTATTCTTTAAAGTTAGTTTTTCTTTATGTTTGTATATTATATTTAACTATTAGTTAAATATTAGGAAATAGGATCTTAGGGTGTGGGCTGTTACATACTTCCTCCCTTCGGAAAACTTCGTCCCGAAGTTAGGGTTTCATATGCTCATATCAATGATTGTATTTTAGAGATTAGGGTGATTGTAGAAGGCTGATTTTTAAGATTGACTTTCTGTTTGAATAAGTATGTATCTGCAATTGTTACTTCCCATCTCAACCAAATCTCCAAACTATTCCAAAATCATCCTATCCTTCCTAATCTCTTCCACTTCCATCCTATCCGTCCTCTACAGGAATATGCCATGGCATCAGTTTTACTGATCCATTCATAGACCTTAAGGATATCAGCGTCGAGAACGTCGACCTGATATGCTTGTAGGCATCCGGCAGTCATCATCACACGTCTAGGGGAGCGTGACTCGTACAGTCCTCCCATGACTCCAGGTATCGGAGGATAACCGGTGGGCAACACCTCCACCCCTCCCAATAGGACCAGGGTCAACACCCTATCGTGGAATCTCGGGAGTCTCAACTGTTCTGGGGATTCTGTCATCACGTATTTTGGTTCTGTAATCTATATTCTGCAAAGCAATTACTTGTACACATATGCAATGTAAACACTCGTACGCACATTACAGCATATGCATCTATATTGTTCATAACAAATTGTTACCCATATAACAATCTCTACACATTCCATATATACTGTTATCAATGTAAACATTCGTACACACATTACAGCATATGCATCTATATTGTTCATAACAAATTGTTACCCATATAACAATCTCTACACATTTCAAATATACTGTTATCAAGGATATTGATCCCAGAACTTATATATGTACTTGGTTAAAA
Organism: Pinus albicaulis; assembly: GCA_034641835.2. Classification (NCBI taxonomy): domain Eukaryota; kingdom Viridiplantae; phylum Streptophyta; class Pinopsida; order Pinales; family Pinaceae; genus Pinus; species Pinus albicaulis. The sequence continues at coordinate 111,282,122 of CM076583.1, read as the reverse complement.
CACTTGTCCACATATGTATCAATATGTCCAATACAATTTTCGTTTAGATACTGCCCTAGTTTAGTTCATTCATGTTCTATCTATGATGCATGTGTTTTAACTATGTTCAACCTGTATAACCATATGCTTCATTTTGATATTTAAAATTTAGTTACTCTGCTATTTCTTTTCCTTCAATCATATGGACATGTAAATAAAATGAATTGATACATGATGTCATTCATAATGTGAGCTATGACCTATATTTCATATTCCTGAAATGATAATTTAAATGACATAAGGCATGTTGGTATCCCTGCACTAGTAAAGTCAAGCAATAGCATATATTCGGTATCACTAGAGTTAAGTAACATCCGTTCAGCAAGTAAAATTCATTCTTACGTGATAATTCAAAATAAAGTTTCAAGTAAAAATAGAGTAATCATATCCATAAAAAGTTCCAGTTTCTCAAAATTAGCATAAGTTGGGTATTTTGACATATGATCTTTATATTTCCCCAGGTAGCCCGATCTAATTGATAATGGGTTATAGCAAGGGTGGGTCTTCGTGTTAAATTGATAGGGTAAAGATTGAAACTACATACGAATAGTTTACAAATGAGTTGTTTTCTAATAAATAGTTCCTTTAGCCTTCCGATGCAACTTAATCTATTGGTTAATGCCAAGACAATATTTACGCAAAAGATAGAACCGAAAATTATAAATATTAATCAAGGTTAAGACATAATTCAAAATTTACAACTTGCCCATCTTCCATATTTTAAAGATACAAACGGGAAGGAAAAGCAAAATGCAAACACTTCTTTTGTAAGGGATCTGGATCTTTGATTCCTTCCGCAATAGTCTAACTTAAGAATTAAGTCTATCAAAGTCTCAACATGAATGAGTTATATGAGAGTTTAAGTCTTAACTTTAACCTGATTATAAAGATCTAGATTTAGGAAGTTAGCATTGCACTAAGCTAAAACTAACTATAAGCAGAAGGTATAATTCAACTTAAGTCTGATTTATAAAGTAGGCACTGATACTATGGTTTGACCAGCGATACGCAAACAATATTATCCCAACAAAGGATTATGATACAGGACATTAAGTAATACTAGATGGATTCGAAAAGTTCTAGAAAATGACCATTCTGAAAATCCTATCTGCATGAGGAAAACCCTAAAAAACTCTGAAATTTGTATGTTCATGGATTTGTATTCCAGTAAAATAAAATAAAAAGTTAAGAAAATCAAGACAGAGACATTTCTGAGAGCCCAAATGATAGAAAATCTGTCAAAATTCACTCATGTTTATAGAAGGGTATAGATCAATACAAAAATATTCAAAGACCAAAATAGAGTCTAGTAAATTTTGATAGGAACAGGATGCTGTGAATATAGAAACTATTTTAACTATTATCTGGACAATAAAGAAGGATGTTCATTGCCCACATTTAAAGGATGTAATGGTTAGCTCAGATGCTGGGGCAGTTGGTACTGGCGACAGTGTTGGTGGTGATGACGACGATCGTAGTGGTATTAGTGTCACTACCAGCTGACCTTGTTGTCGATGTGTCTCTACCTTTGCAACTTTGTCTTAGTCATGAGATGTGGTCGTGAACATTTGAAGTGTGACTTAGATTAGAGAATATAACATCATAAATTCAAGCTCAAATGGGGTATAGATTTTCTGATATTAAGGTCAATGAGGGTGGTATTGTTACTTCCTTGTCCTAAACTGAAGGAAAATGTTCTATTGTGTAACAATACTTATCATACTACGTCAGTCCTTAATACTTATAGTTCATCAAGGGCTTTGTTTATGGGTGGTTTTAGCTAAATATTTTCAATTTTTAACCAATATTGTTCAACAACCTATCTTTAATAATGCAATCGTGTTACAAACTATCTATATTATGTTGGTGGTTAAGTATACTTTATTGATTTAGTTTATAATAGAATCATGTTAATCTATTAATTCTTTTAACCGGAACGACTACAGATTTCCTTGACCATATAATATAAGTTTTCTTTATTTATTTTAATAATGAGATGACTATATTAAGTTATTAGTCATCTTTTAACTAAGACCTTCTACCTTTCCTATTATACACATGTGGTAGAATGCTCACTCAAATAATAGATCTTTTTAATTATAAAATTTCAACGAACACTTTGTTATTTCTTTGATGTATATTTATTTATTTATTTTATTTGGAGATGTTTGTCAACGGACTAATAATTACTATAGTGCGACACTGATGTCTAATAAAGATATGGTAAATTTTTATAATAATCATGAAAATATTAATGATTTTTCCATCTTTATTTAAACCGTCGGATGAATAAATAATTACGTATAAAGGAGTAAAGTTAACATCACTTTTAAGAATTCCTAGGCCGAGCACAAAATAACATCTTTGTCATCTTAAATAGGATCCTAACGTGGCAATTGATGCATTGTATTTTCAAAAGGACCTGAATATTCAAGATAATATTTTCACAATGTAGCTAAAAGTATTCATCATATTTGTACAATATTTGACGTGAAGATTCAACAATCAACGACTTCTCATTGTTTTACCGATAGACCATACTCACAAGTCAATACTATGTCCTAGTTTGATTCATCATCTTCAGATTTAAGGGATTCTTCTGCTAATTTAAGGACCATGTAATTGTATCCTCCACCATTAAGAACCAAATACATTCTTTAAATTTGGTGTAAATGTAAACTAGCTTACTAATATGGAACAAAAATAAATAATTCCACTTTGGCATTGTTTTCTTTAATTAAAAGTGATAAGTCAGCCAACATTTGTTAATAACAGTGAATAATGACCATCTCTATTATTAGGTTTAATCACTGATTTATAATAAATTTTATTATGTATAAAAGAAATATATATACCCAAAATTTAACTTAACTTAAAAATATAATTATATATATACGTAAAAGTTAAGCATGAAGAAGCTTAATTTCCAGGAAACTTATGTAATGAAACCTTATATGAACTGTTTCCAAAATAGGAGTCGACAATTTACTAAATCTTTTGCTCAAAACCAAGGATTTTACCTAGGTAGTGACTTCTTACTTAATTAATTAATTATAATTTTTGGGATTAATGATATACCCTATGAGAACATGCTCAAAATAGAAATAGGTATGTAATAATAAGTAAATTTACTTATCCCTAGCTTAAATTTCCAAATAATAATTTAAAATTTAAATAACTCAAAATTTAAAATTATTTTAAAATAACCAAGTAAATGATACAAATATTAACTAAGTGTTCGAGCCACTATACTATAAAGAAGGGCATTTATAAGATAAGTAATAAATAATAATTTAAGTAATGTATAAGTGTGCATATTAGATAACCATGTACGTCAAATGGCTAACGTGTGTTCTCAACACATATTGGAATAAATAATGAATACATTGCATTTAATAGTAATAAATAAAAGATGCAATTCTTATCTTCAAATTAAAATTTTATTTATTTAAATTTCAAAACTTTTCTAAACCCACTACTTTAAATTAATATTACCCCAATAATTAAAATCTATAACCATAAAATTAATATATTCTTTTAATAATAATGATTTTAACTTTAAAATAATAATAATCTTTGTTTAATGATGCGTCATATCATAAAGTTTGTCACCCTAACTTAGATGTAAATGAAACATACGTTTCAACTCTAATATGCCATACCATATTCGAGCCTGGATTGGTTTAATATTTGTGGACTTTATAATATGTAGAATTAATATCATTAGTTAAAGTTTACATAATAATGAGATATAATATAAATATATATATAATGCGCAACTAGCTGTCTACTATGGTTCAAAACCTTAAGCCAATCATCCTTTAATATTATTAACTAAACTTTTAGAGTTTACATTTCTACCTATGACAGGTAAGTGCTAGTAACGAAGGTTAGTGTTGGAGTTAACATACTAAGACTACACTTTGCGGTGGCTAGTAAAAGTTTACAGTCCCCACCAGAATGCTTATAACATCTAAACCGTTTAAAGCACATATATTTTCTCCATAAAATATTTAGTCATTTCATGTTTTTGGGTAAGCATCATTATCCATAATGAAAATGATAAAATATGATTACTATAGTACATTTAAGAGACACTATGCGACATTATAAATATATATTTCGTCAAGCTTTAAAAATCATTCTTATAAGGTCATATATATACAGGTCAACACACATATATATATATATATTTTTTGAACTTACAGTCACATCATCTAATAATTATCATATTATCCAATAATGATCGTTTCTTCATTTACTTCTCTCAATTTCTGTCAGTTTTAATATGACTTATGCTTGTATTTATCAATGTTAAATGGTACATATAAATATACCATCAATTATTTTATTTATTTATTATTTATTATGCAATTCTTTTAGTTTGAACATTGTTAAAGCTACAATGATATCCCTTTTTATACAAAACACATAACTGCTACGTGGTTTTCTACGTGGCTTCATCCTAATACAATAGATCCAAGCTTTTGACAACACTCATTTATACTGTTATTGGTAAGTTCGTACCTTGAAAACTAATCCTTTATACTGATACCTGCGACAGATGGCTATTCCTGTTTCTTATTTATATCATCCTAAACTACACTAAATTTCTTACGCAACTGACATACTGAGCAAGTCGTTGGGCAGATGGCAATGATATCATTCACTGTATATTTTCATGTGGGCCTCGTGGTAAATCATCTCTATTATCAGCGTATTGCCTTTTCTTTAATACCCACTCGCCATTTTGTTCACCCATCTCTTCTGCACTGGTTCACAGTGATTTTTTTTTCTCTACCACTGCTGCCATATGGGACCTTCAAGCCAAAAATTTCAGTGAAACCGATGAAGTAGTCCAAGCTTTTGACGAAGGCAATGTAGTGGCCTGCTCGGTCGTGGATAAGGTCTGCAAGGCTATAACTACAACTGTGGTGCAGACCAGGACATGGAGTCTGCCCTGCAAGCGTGAGGTATGCAAATGAAAACTGAAATAGTCGAGCAAGTGCTGGACAGGTTCAGATTCCAGGAGAAAGTTGCCTTCAGGTTCTTCACATGGGCTGGCTATCAAGAAGGTTACAAGCACGAACCCCATTTATTCCCTGAGATGATTGACATTCTGACTTGTACCAGGTACAAATCCAAACAGTTCTCTATTATCGGTGATCTGTTGTTTTATATGAAGAGCAACAGGAGGGATGCGTTACCTATTGAGAAATTTGTCATGGTCTTGAGAATTTATGCAGAGAAGAATCTCATAGCTCTGAGAAAGTTCGCAAAGAAGAAAAGTTTAAGAATCAAGAGTAAGCCAGAGATCAATGCACTTAATATGCTTCCGGATTCTCTTTGCAAGTGCAGTCTGGTCGCGGAGGCCCAAGCCTTGTAAGTACTGTTTTCTGTAGAAACAGACTCATGTCAGATTGAGATCCCAGTGTGATTAAGCCTCATTTTCCCATATTGAGTATATGCTGTCACTGTTATCTCAGCAACTCTGAAAATGTGGCTTTCTGATTAATATATTAGCAGACATTATTTTATTTTTTTATTTTTAACCATCACCAAAATGATCATGTTTTCTGTGGACAGTTATTATGCGTCCATACTCTTCTTTAGCTCGTAACTTTGGTTTTTGTTTAGCAACTGTTTATTGTAGCTGTAAGTAATGGAAAATCCTTTTACCATGTTCATTTCTGAGTTATCATCATTTAATCTATTTATGCAATTCTGTTCTAGTCTTCATAGATTCTTACCTTTTCTGGATGTTCTATTTAGAGCAAATCTTCCATTTGCATTATCATGATTGGCATAGCACAGTCAAATGTTCATTAGAATTACTTGTATGGATTTTCTATATTATTAACAGGGTTTTTTTATTTTTATTTTTTTTTATAATTTATTTATTTATTCTGTTGCTACCCTTTATACAAGGATTAGGTAATGTTCCAAATATTGTATTTACTACAACTGTATAATCTATAATACCTACACGCCAAAATATAAAAGTAGTGCAAATCTATCATTTATAGAGCGATGTAAACTGTCCAAAATGTCTTTGTCTCATATATAAGTTGTTCATCGACTTTTAAACTAGTTTTATTGTGAGAGTTGATATAAAATAACTACTTCTCATGACCTGGGCTTAGGTTGACTATATTTGCATGTCCACGGTTTCTTTTTTCTTTTCTTTTTCTTTTTTTTGATTTCAATGCCTGTATATATATATATATATTCAACGTCTGGTATTTACTCTCCTGTTGAACCATCTCCTTTATAAATATATGGTATATTCATATTTTCTAGATGGTAATGACTTTTTGTCAATTAAAGGTGTGGATTAGCTCTAATTGCTTTTGGTAATACAGTTACCGCATTCTGTTTTGATAAAATATTTTACCTGTGCATCTCTGGTGATGAACCAGAAAGACCTACCTACAACAAAGCTCTCAGTTTTAGATAATTTCCAAAATGTCTGTCCCAATGGTTTTTGAATTATTGAGCAAGGGATGGGGTGACATGTTTCAGTTTATGATATTAATTTATCTGAACATTCAAAACTGATATTATATAATGCTTCTAGCAGAGATTTGTTTGATCCTTCAAAAGACAACCTACAGGTGAAAGAAAATAAAGGCACTAGAATCTTTGTTTTAAGAGCAATAGAGGTATGACCCCTTACAGAGCATAGTACTAGGCCATGATGAACTCCGAGAACCAGAACTCTAAAACTTGAATTTATAATCTGACTAGCTGCAAAGCAATCTTAATCGTCCTCATGAATTTTTTTATTTTTTTATTTTCTTTATGCATGCCTCAGCAATCATAGATTCTCGGATATCAAGCAAGGAAAATATGTCAAAACATTATCTATTTGCATTTTATTCTTTGAAAAGAACATCACGGGTTTTATATAACTGATTTCATTTAGGGATAGAAAGAACACAGGCTTGCTGATTCGTGAATATCCCAGTTTTTAAACAGGGAAGAATTGCGAGTGCCTCTTTTGCTAGGATTAGTTTTTTTTTTTTTTTAATTTCTGGAGGTTCCTTTTTCCTGAAAGGATTTAAATATCCACCTAGGAATCATTGAAGACTAATGATATTTGTTGTTTTGATAAAGGCTATTGCAAGCAGAGTATTTAAAACCGAGTAACCGAGAAACAGTGAGGATAGGAAAACAAATAAGAAAGTTCATCAGAGATAGCTTCGGTATTCAGGTTATTGGCCAAAATCAGTCTATCTTTCATAATTAAAACTGAAGAGAGCCAGGTTTTAACATCAATCTAACAGGTCCGAGAGTTTGAACAAGCCCTCTGATACCATGTGTAAGGTCTCTCTTCTGTATTTACATTAAAACACTACCATGTGTAAGGTCTCTCTTCTGTATTTACATTAAAACACTTATCTGATCTTGATATTTAAGCAGAAAATAATTGCAAGAGGATTTAAACTTAAACTTTAATGACAGATTCACGGTTTCAAAATATTCCTAAGTTCACAAACCCTACTAACCAGCTGATGCTGAGACATGATAAGTAACTGATGCTCAGAGAAATACCTGGAAATGGTGAGCTGCAAACCAGAGTTTAATCGATACTGGATGAGCTGTTCAAGCTAAAACACTGGAACGTTATCCTCTCTTCATCTGACCAGACAGTCTGAGACCAAATGTTCCTCCGACCGTTTGGTTGTCCAAATCAGAGGATGCCTCCCTCTGCCCCATGCATAGTCCAGAAACGGCCGAGTCTCCCTTCCACCATTGATAAATCCCCAGCCTTCTCAATTTCCTCCAAAACCTAAAACCTTCTCCTCTTCTTTCCCAACAAAAAGACCCTCCCTCCTTCATGTCTTGATGATTAAATAATGTCCCCTCCACGCACAACACCATCAAAGCTAACATCCCACCGCCTCACTCGAGATAAGGCCTCCTGTGCAGAAATGAATGTTTTTTAAAGTATCATTCGAGTGATATGGTTACGCATTAATGAGATGTCCTTTGAATGTAATAAGATAAGGTTGTATTAATGAGAGGTCATTTGAATAAGAGGATATGATTATTAATGAGAGGTAACTTGAATGTAAGATGATAAGGTTGTATTAAAGAGCTGTCATTCAAATGTAAGAGGATATGATTATATTAATGAGATGTAACTCGAATGTAAGATGATAAGGTTGTATTAAAGAGCTGTCATTCAAATGAAAAAGGATATGACTGTATTTAATCGTGGTGTTTTGAATGTTTAATGAGTTAAACTAATTATTCTTTAAAGTTAGTTTTTCTTTATGTTTGTATATTATATTTAACTATTAGTTAAATATTAGGAAATAGGATCTTAGGGTGTGGGCTGTTACAATCTTTCCCAATGCGTTGTGAGGAATCCTGTTCTGAACGTAGACAGTTGTATTACAAGCTTCAGCCCATGGAAATTTGGGTATGTCTTGATCATACAACATTGCTCTTGCAACCTCGACAATAGTTCTATTTTTTCTTTCTGCCACACCATTCTGCTCTGGATTATATAGAGCAGTCCACTCTCTTATGATACCTTCCCTTGCGCAGAACCCTGTGAATTCCTTATCAATGTACTCTCCACCATCGTCTGAACGCAACACCTTGATCCGTTTTCTTGTCAAATTTTCTACCAGAGCTTTAAACTCTTTGAAACAACTGAAGACTCCGTCCTTGGTCTTCAAAAAGTAGATCCAAGTCTTCCTGGAATGGTCATCAATAAAGGTGACGAAATATTCGGCACCACTAAGAGCTCTAGTGGTCATTGGTCCACAGATATCCGAGTGTATCAAGCCCAATACACTCTTAGCCCTATTGTTGCTTCTCTGATACACTGCCTTGGCATACTTTCCCAACACACACCCTCTGTCGACGTCATCTCGCTTGATGCTCAATTCTGGAACTCCTGTGACAGTTTTCTTAAGAATATTTAACGCCCCATGACTCAAATGTCCCATTCTTTTATGCCATAGTTCATTCAAGTCCTTCTCTTTTGTGTTGCCTATTAGTGCCATTGGAGATTTGAGCCGTAACTTATAAAGTTTATTGCTCCTGACTCAGATTTGTGCTTTCTTCTTCCAACTTGGGTGTTTGACGTATACTCTATTTCCAATGAAGTAAATGTCATAACCTTTGTTTTGAAGTTGAGACACTGAGAGTAAGCTCATCCCCAACCCAGGCACATGCAGCACATTAGTGGCCCGAAGCTTATTTCCAGCTTCTGTTTGAAATACTACGGTACCTCTTCCAGTAGGGGTACATTTTGCTTTATTACCCATGGTAATTTTAAAGTTCATCTGCTCTTCTCGATAGTTGGAGAAACATTCCCGCACTCTTGTCATATGAGCAAAAGCCCCACTATCAATGTACCAGACTTCAGGAGAAGCAGTGCTTGACACACAAGCAAACTCTTCTTCTAGCCTGGATGCTAGAACTGAAACATCGTGATCCATCTGTTCTTCCATGCTTCTCTTCCTTTCTAGAGAACTGCGTGAACACTTCCGAGCTGCCGCAGCAATGTCAGATCTACATTCACTTGCCGGTTCTCTGTTCCTGTTACTCATCTTTGGCTTTGATACCATGTGAAAATTTCAATCTAGAAATATACAGTTGCAATGATAGATTTATTTCTCCTACTTATTACTCCGATAAGTTATTTATAGAATTGTCAGTAAATTTTGAAATAAATACTACTGCAACATTCACAATTACATATGCAAAGAAAGGAACATAAACATAAGAAACAATCACATGTACACACTTATTTTTGGACAATGGTCCCCGGAAAACCCCAATGTGGGAAAACCGGTGCAGCAGATGAGGGTTTATATATTATTCTTTAGCAAATGAGTCTTTACAAGGAATACACTGGCAGATACATTTAGAAAACACCTGAGACAAAAATTCCCGAACCCTCCCAAAGATCTTCTGACACCCGGAAGACCCTCTAACTCCCTCTGCGTCTCTCTGCGTGCTTCTCTACGCAGTCCCTACACTAGACTACGTCACTCTACGTGGTCTCTACGTGGGTTCACTACGCTGCAGCTCTGCGTTGCCTTTTGTGCCCCTTTGCATCCCTCTGTCCTCGTACTCAATCACTGGTGACTCCCCCTTCTCCTTCTGCCTTTGCAACTCTGCCCTGCAACTATTCCTCTGAAATCGAATTCTATTCCTTTAAAATTGATCTCCTTTAGGTACTCAGTGTATGTCTGGCTTACTTTCCAAATGACCCTCGAGCCTTCTTTTATAATCCTCTCATTGATGAATCAACGGCCCAGATTAGAAGTCTAATCAATGGCTAAGATTAAAACTTGACTTGACTTCGTTCTCTAGAAGATTCACACTCTGTTTTATTAATACCCATTAATTATTTAAGTTCCCTAGGTTTAGACTTAGGGTCTCCATTAAAATAATTAATTATTTTAATAAGACATGAACTGAGTGGAATTTCCACAAACGGTTTTTGGGTTCTTTGGAATATTGATGTCCAAGCCTCCTCACAAATTTTGAGACTTGGAACACTTTCTGATGCTACAAAAATCAACAGTAATGAGGGCAAAAATGAGATAAAAATCCTTTTGCTTTTCTACAACATTAGTTTCCTCATACCTAGAGTTTCTCGACCTTTTGCGAGGTCAACCATTTCCATATCGAGTAGCGGGAGAATTCCTCTTTCCTTTGTTGTTGAAACTATTATTCCTTTGAGTGCCATTACCTTTGAAATTGTTGTGATTGTTGTTGTTGTCATCATCCCATGGTATATCCTTCTTATGAGGACACTCTCTAGCATAGTGGCCAAACCTGTTATAATTGAAGCATCTTCCCTTTCTTCCTTCTTTGAATCCCTACTTAAATCCTTGTCCTTGTCTCTTTGGACCAACATTGTTCTTCTTCTTAGCATAAGCGGAGAATGCAGTGGGTTCATTTCCATTTGAAGGCTTGTCTCTCTCCATCATCCTCATCTCTTCTTGAGTGCATCTAGTCAACAATTCATCGAAACCAGGAATCATGTCATTGTTAAGAATAGTGGTGTTAAATAAATCCCAAGCTCGTGGGAGAACTCCAATAGATAGAAGATCATTCTTGATTTCGGTAATCCTCGTGAAATAGGATTGGATACACTCCCCTCCATCCATCTTGATGTCCTTCAGCTTGTTCTTGAGAAAGAGGATTTGGTTTGCATTGTTTGCTTTGAACATCCCAACCAACTTGTCATACATCTCCTTAGATGTTCCCATATCAAAAATGTAAGCAACCAAATGTTTTTGAATGGAGTCTCTAATGATCTTCTTAGCTTTGACCTCACCTTTCTTATACTTTGTCTTAGTAGCAGTTGTTGCATTTGAAGTAGGTTCCACCACATTTCCCTGTACATAATCCATAACATCATTTCTTCCAAAGTCAAGTCCAAAGACATCTTCCAAGCATGATAGTCAAACTTATCATTGAGCTTATCCTAAGATTTGAAGCATGGTTACTTGGGAGCGGGAGCAAAAGCGGGGAGCGGGAGCGGGAGCACCATTTTCAAAAGCTCCCGATCCAGGAGCGTTTCGGGGAGCGTTTTTTTTAAATATATATATTGATGCATATATGTCAACAAAAGCATGTAGAATGATGAATTAGACATAAAAACATAGATTGAACCATATAACATCAATCATCTAGAAGTTATAATCTTCATCAACCACGCCCACAAGTTGGAAACATACAACATATTGACTCTTGAGTCTCATGATTCATCAATCTTAAAGTTTCAAGCTTTCAAAATGCAATATATAACATTTATCATCATTGATTCATTGATTTCAAATTTCAATATATAACATTTATCATCATTGATTCATTGATTTCAAAATTCAATATATAACATTTATCATCATTGATTCATTGATCACCATAGTTGTACTTGTAAGCTAAGTGTAACCAATAACCATTACAACAAAGAATATTTAACATGAAATGAAATGTTATAAAATGAAACGAAATGAAACAACTTTCAACTTTCATCAAGCATCATATTCATAATTCATAATGACTTATAAACTTATAAATGCCAACTTCAAAGTTTCACCTTTCAAATTCAAACTTCAAACTTAAATTGTCATATATTGTTTACAAAAATTATCATAATAAATATGAAAGAGTCAAGTTTCAATTGTTCAACAGTTATAAAAGTTAAAAACTACTAGAAAATAGAAAATACTAGTAAATTGTAAATCTATTTTATCTATTGGCTGGCCCCTTGCCATGCCCACGAAAAATGTCTAATTTGTGAGAACCATGAGGCAATGGTGATCTTCTAGTACTCCCAGGAATACCACGACCATAACTAGAAGGCGGAGGGCCACGTGAGGATGTAGGTGGAGGCTAAATCTGAAAAGGAACAATAGCTGGAAATCGAACACTGGCACTGGCACCTGCACTTTTACTGGATGGTGGGACTGGCCCTGGGTGTGGCAGTGGCATGGTTGTTGTTGCTTCATCATCATCCCTCAAAATTTTTGCTTCCAATTCTTCCATATGTACAGTGTCGTCCTCCAAATTATCGTCCTCTGAGTTGTTGTCCCAAACTTTATATGATTGATCCTCATAAGCCCGATTACAATAATGACTCAACAACCTCAAGTTGTAATGCACATAAACCAAGCTTTCTGCTCGGTTTTCATTCAGCCTGTTTATTCTCACATTATGTATGAAGTTGTAGGTGCTCCAACACCTCTCTGCAGAAGAAGTATTTACAACTTGTGAGAGAACTTTTTTTGCCAACTTTGGCAAAAGTCCCATGCCGCCATATGCTTCCCACCATGTGAGAGCATCAAATCTGTCTCTATCTTGCATTGCATGGAAAGAACCAAAGTTACTAGTGCAACTGAAGTGTCTGCCTAATTCAAGGCACAATCTAGCACACTCCTCCCTGTCGGGGACCAACTTGTCTAATGCTTTCATGTATCCCTCTTGTACCTCTGGATCTGTGTGAGGTTTGATCCTAACCCCACCTCCAGGTGCAGGTTGGCCCAACCAAGATGGAGAGTAGCATTTTGGCATAAGGAACATTAAGTTTATTCCACCGTGCACACACACAGTCGTGAATCATTGAATACAAGTTGGGATCATTTTCCTTAACAACATCTTTTATTTGCCCCAACATGCTATCTATCTACTCATACACCTCCCCAATCACTGGTTTATCTGTATCTGAAAAGCGAATCATGTGATAAATGGGCTTGGTGAAATTCAAAATTTCCCTCACACGTGCCCAAAACAAAGGATCAAGAGCGGTCTCCTCCACCTGTTCAAAACCTTGCCTGTCAACTATTGTTGCTACCCTGTCCTTTAATACCTGCCAATGTGGACTTGATAACATGGTTGCCAATGACTCTCTTACCTTCAAAAGGCGCCTAAAGGTGAGGTAATAGCTAGCAAATCTAGTCTTTGCTATCTTCAACAACTCCAATTTTGAGTGAGTACGAAAAAGCCCAGGGGTATTGCTATGATTTATAATAAATTTTATCATTTTTTTACCTCTCTTGTACAAATCACCAAGCCATTTGTATTGAGGTTGTTTGTTTTTAATTATATCATGCATCAAAAGGTTCATTGTGTGAACCAAACACCCAGATCAAAATATGTTGGGGTATTTACTCTCAATAATTGCTCCCGTTGCCTTACAATTAGCAGCATTATCAGTGATGACTTGAACGACATTGTATGGCCCAATACTTTCAATTGTTTCAAGTAATGGTTCTGCAATTGTAATGTCGTTCTTGAATTTGTCTGAATAATCATATGCCGAAAGGAATATTGCACCACTAATAGACACAGCCAGAACACTTATCAATGGCTTTCCTTTTACATTTGTCCATCCATCAGATACAATGGACACCCCATGCTCATTCCAAGAACTTGTCATTCTATTCAAAGAATGACTTATTTTATCTTTTTCATGATCAAGTCCCACGGTTCTGGCCTTGTCATACCCAGGGCTCCTGTATCCTTTGGGGGCATCATTAATGGCAGAAACAATTTCATGCCAATAAGGTGAGCGAAGAACATTGAAAGGTACCCCACATGCATAGAGAAACCGGAAAATTTTTGAATCCACATTGCTCCTAGACCCTTCGTCAAGGAAATCGGATATGGTTTTGCGCCTTAAGGAGATGTTTGGTCGAGGTGTGCCTCCATATCCAATGCCATGGGTGGAAGTTGATGGACTTCTTTGTCCATGATGTGATGGACCTGATGGTGCATAAGAATCAATGAAACCCCTAGATCTTTTAGATCTCTGTTGGGCAGCCTCCTCTTCCTTTCTGTATTTCTCTCTATCTGTTGTTGGAACACTTACACAAATTTTGATTCCTAGATTTTTATCTCCATCCCCTGGCATTATCCCACAAAGGTGCCTTCTGGCACGGGTGTATGAACCTGTGTATTCTTTATTGCAATGGGGGCAAAGAAATTTAGTGGTTCCACCACCTTTCCCTCCTTCCTGCCTCTAAACATATTTCCACAATGGTGTTTGACTTTGGTGATGTTTAGTTGGTGTCTCTATGGCCTCATGTTCTCCACTCTCCCCTTCCTCCTCAGCATACTCCTCTTCAGGATTTTCATCAAATCCACTATAACCCACTTCTTCATCCTCCTCTTCTCGAATGGGCCTCTTTCTTCTACTCTCCAACACCATTATTACAAAGAAAGGAACCAACATGAAGAAAACTCCAAGCCATATAGCCATGATGTTTCAAGTTTCAAGTTTCTAGCCTGCAAAAAAATGGAGGAATGCCAAATGGGAATAGGAAAAAATGCAACATAGACAAAAAACAATTCAATTTTTCACTTTTCAACACATTAAAATGCAACATTGAGAAAAAATTCAAGTTTTCATTTTTTAACAACTTAAAAATGCAACATAGAAAAAAAAACTAGATTAGAGAGTCCTACCTCTTTGTCCTGAGTCTTGACTCCTTCAATCCTCCTTGTTTCTCTCTCCAAGCTCCTTGCTCTCTTGCAGCTTACTCCTTGCTCTCTCCTCTTGCTCTCTTCTCTCCTTGCTCTCTCCTTGCTCTCTCTTGATTGACAAACCAACAATGGCAAAAATGAGGAGGGGAGGGCTTTTTATTACCCACCCCCCTCCCTCCCTTTTCCGCGTTGGGGAGCGTTTTTTTTGCCAGGGAGCGTTCGGGAGCGAATGCTCCCCGAGCGCTCCCGCCATTTAAAAAACGCTCCTGAATCGTTTTTTAAATGGCAGGAGCGCTCAGGGAGCATTCGCTCTCGAGCCTCCATGAAACACTCCCTAGAAACCAGGGAGTGTTTTTCAAGCTCGAAAGCGCGCTCCCGAACGGAGTGCGCGTTTTGGGAGCAGGATTGAGGGGGGGGGGATGCTTCCCAGCAACCTTGATTTGAAGTAAGATGAAGAAGAACCCATAGAGGCTTTGTCCTTGTCCAACAGATCTTGGTGATTGATTTTCTCTCTCTTGCTTGGGTTTTGCTGTCACTTGGGCTCTGATACCATGTTAATTTTACATAACAATGGCATGTTCTATACTTAGCACAATTTACTTCAATGTTCCTTTAGCAGCCCAATAACAATATCCAATTATTTCCAGTAGCAATCACATTAACCATTAATCACATTGACAGTAAATGCAGATAGAACATAAAATCAAATGCAGAAGATAAGAAAAGACAAAAGAACACCAGATTGGCGTATGCCAGGGAAAAACCCCAATGTGGGGAAAACCCTTTGATCAATTCTTCTTATTATTATTCATTATTTCAGCACAGAGAGAGTACAAAATCAAATTCACTTGCCCAATACACAGTGAAATCAGCCCTATCAAATTCTGCAGTCAAACTTCAGCGCTAACCAGAAAGTCAACGTTGATCAAATCAGTGACAAAACACCTCCTTTGAAGCTTGGTCAAAGGTAGTCCAATTCGGCCTCCAGTAAAGGTTTAAGTCAACCCAAAAATAGTCCCACAAACTTTGGTCAAACTCGGTCAAACAACAATCAGCCCTACAGTCAAACAGGCATGTAGTCAACGTAGGTCAAACAGCCCCAAAATTCTCGATTTTCATGCCAATCAATGCGGCCTCAAGAAAGCAATATTTTGCCCTTAAAACCGCAGTCAAAGTAGCCTCGGTCAACACTGGTCAACTATCTGAAATTTCGGTTATGTTTGAGCCCAAAAAATCTATCCTCCTAGTCACATGTGTGTGAGAGAGAGAGAAGATTTCCAACTTGTACGAACCAATTTGATGAAGAGAGAGAAGAATGTGTGAGTTAATGATGTCCAAATAAGGTGAGAAGTCACTCCTATTTATACACATTAAGCTTCTTGGGCCTACACTAAGCTAAGGCAGACCTGAACAATATGCACATGTGAAGGAATAAATTCAAAATCTCACTTCTGCTTGCCCGAGTAAGATGATCTTTAGATTAATCTTGGCCCTCTCAAAAAGAGGAATCCAATGCAATCATCATCTCCATCAAATGAGTTGTCCCAAGGTGTAATTAGGCCCTAGTTTCCAATTTTAATAAGTAGAGAATATTGTTGTAATAGTGTCTTCAAATATGCCAACAAATTGTGATCTTCAAGCTGCCTTCCTTTCACCTTACCTCTGAAAACATGTTGAGAAACCAAGTGTAATGAAGAAAACACTTGATTTCTCTTAACTTGTGTTAATTTTAGTTAACAATGGTATGTTCTATGCTTAGCACAATTACTTCAATGTTCCTTTAGCAGCCCCATGACAATTTCCAATTTAGTTTTATAATAGCAATCACATTAATCATAAATCACATCGACGGTAACTGTAGATAGAACATAAAATAAAATGCAAAAGACAAGCCAAGACGAGGACACCAAATTTGGCGGATGCTAGGCAAAAACCCCAATGTGGGGGAAACCCTTTGATCAAATCTTCTTATTATTATATCAAATGTTTAGCAGAGAGAGAGAAAGAGTACAAAAATTTAAAGATGACTTGCCAAATCAAAGTCAAAACAACCCTGACAAATCTGCAGTCAAATTCAGCCTTAACTAGAAAGTCAAAGATGGTCAACACGGCAGCAAATCTTCCTCTTTGGAGCTCGGTCATACTCAATCAAACTTAGTCTGATAAGGTGGTCAAATTCGGCCCAAAACAGTCCTAAAAATTGTGATCAAACTTGGTCAACTCTGCAGTCAAGTTTGCGGTCAACCCTACAGCTAGCCCTCTGGTCAAAGTGCCCAGAAATTCTCGGTTCCTATGCCAAATAGTACAGCCTGCAAAAAATGAAATTTTCCCACAAAAATCACAATCAAAGAAAGTGCTCGATCAATGTTGGTCAAACTCCTGCAATAGTCCTAAAATTCGGCCTTGCAATTTGCCTAGAAAATTCGTCCATTTGCCACATGTATAAGAGAGAGAATATTGTACAAACCAATGAGAGGAGACAGAAGAAAATGTGTGTGAGAGGGCACTTGTATTTATACATGTCGTTGAGGGTGAAGAGTCACATCCATTGGGCTTCATGCACCTACATGATGATGTGGCCGACCTAAACAATTTGCACATGTGTGGGTATAAATTAAAAAACACACTTCTGCTTGTCGAAATTGGATGATCTTTATATCAATTTTGGTCCTCTTGAAAAGAGGAATTTAATACAATCATCATCTCCATCAAATGAGTTGTCCAAAGGTGGAATTTGGCCCTAGTTTCAAATTTTAACACTCCCACTCAACTAGGGAGAATTCCACCTGCCAATCCATCCATCATCATCGATCATCATGCCATCCTGTCATCATGTACCATCTCTGAAACTCGTCTCAACTCTGCTGAACCATGATGTAATAATGAAGAAGAATTGATCGAGCGTGAGTCTCAAGACCTTGCCACTCTCCATTGACAAAAGTCAGTCCAAAGGTAGAACCCCAATCAAATTTGATCCTGAATGATCAAGTTGTTGAACACCATGCATCCTAGACATAGGTAGCATGGTAGTACATCATCGATCATCATGCTATCCTATCAACATGTACCATCTCTGAATCTCGTCTCAACTCTGCTAAACCATGATGTAATAATGAAGAAGAATTGATCGAGCATAAGTCTCAATACCTTGCCACTCTCCACTGACAAAAGTCAGTCCAAGGGTAGAACCCCAATCAAATTTGATCCTGAATGATCAAGTTGTTGAACACCATGCATCCTAGACATAGGTAGTATGGTAGTACACGATGCGTCCATATGTAGTGCTATGGTCCCTATCCACTTTTCCCAACTCATTGGCCAGATGAGAGGTACTTCCCATGAGTCTCGGGCTACATGGGTAGGATGTATGTCACAAGAATCAGCAAGAGAAGGTGAACCACTCATCCTGCTAATATGCCATAGGAGAAGGTGAACCACTCATCCTATGCATATGTCAATCATAGGGGAAGGTGAACCTCTCAACCTACACACGTGTCACCAATTGTAGGGGAAGGTGAACCACTCACCCTATACATAGGACACCAGTAGGGGAAGGTGAACCACTCAACCTATGGTCGCTCAAAGCTCCAAAAAGTACCCCAAGCCCCCAGGAGCTCCCAGAGCCCAATGTTCAACTCAAGAGGGACCCTCATGGGAGGGTCTTGTGAAACTTCCGTAAATCTCTGGAATCCTATTGCAGCAACTGGAAGATATTCACCTAATTGTTAATTTTAACTTAACAATCTATTTGCAGTTTACTACGACAAACACTGAATACATCACACTGCAACCTACACAAATAAACTGCGGAAGAAATACAAGTGCGGAAACAACATTGAACAAGAATAGATCACACACACATCTGACAAGGTTATTTTTGGACCAACGTCCCCGAAAAAACCCAATGCGGGAAAACCGATGCAGCAGTTGAGGGTTTATATATTATGTTGTAAATATTTCTGAGTACAAGACTATGATTGACACATCCGTCAAATCATGCAGAGAACCTAACAGAAAATATCTTGTGAGACAAACCTCACTCCTCCACAGGAACCCGGCGCTGATCAGCACCCAAACTGGACTGCCCTGCCCTGCCTCTGCACAATGACTGCATCAATCTACGCAGTCTCTGCGTCACAGCTTCAGTTGCCCTCTGCCTCTGCGTTGGTCTCTCTGTTGGCTGGAAACTGAGGCCTGCTGACCTCCGAAAAGTCTCTCCGGGATTTGGCACTGGCCCAACGTTGTCTCCTCAGCAAAACTACGACTTCCCTTCAAACTCTGCGTAGTGACTGCGTATGCACTGTCTCACTAGCTCTGCGCTGCCTCTGTGGCTCTCTTCGTCTCTGCTGCTATGCACTCTCTGGCTCAGGAATGCTTCCAATCGGAATTACTACCCCTCTCTGCAAAAGATCTCTTGATCGATATTTCCTTTGAGCACAGTTCACTTCAGAAATTCGATCTCTTGATCCTTATTCCGCCAAATGTATTTTCCAAATGACCCTTCAACCCATTCTTATAGTCTTCTCGTTGAGACTTCAACGGCCCAGATTAGATCTCTAATCAACAGCTAAGATTAACTTTTAACTTGATCTGCCTTTTCTAGAACATTCACACCCATATTCTATTAATTCCCTTTAATTATTTTATTTTCCTAAGTTTAGACTTAGGGTCTCTTTAAAAATAATTAATTATTTTAATAAAATACAATCTAGGTGGAATTTCCCCAAACGATTTATGGGTTATCTGGAAAACATGTGTCTAAGCCTCTCTGCAAATTTTGAGACTTAGAGCACATCCGATGCTACCCCAAAATCAACACTCCCTCTTAGCAAGGAATGTGCTCTAGCAATACACCCTTTGAGTACTGCTCTGACTCTGTAACATCTCCCTCTGCGCTGCTGATGTCTGACACTGCTGCCCATCAACTCTGCGCAAATGCTGCAACTGTACTGATGTTGATACTGCCACTAACAACACTGCATCTGTACTGCAACTCCCTCTCAATTATGCATCTGCGTTGTTGACTCTGCTACTGCCAATTGCTACTGCACTGCATCATAGTTACTTACTGCCACTGAAAAACATCCAAAATTGGACAAGTATAATGCATCTCGGTGATGAAGATATGACTGTTTCTAGCCTCTGCATTGTCCCTCTAAAGCTGTTGTGTTGCTATTGGCTCTGCACTGTGCCTTCCGGCACTACTGCCAACTCTGCTCTGCGCTGCTCAGACTCTGGCACTGCTAACTACTGCATTGTCACTTTTGCACTCCTCTTCACCAACTGGCACCCATCCATCCTGCTACATCTAATTTTGGGCTCTTGTAGCAAGGTGATGATCCAAGATGTGGACTCTTCAAGGATCCTGCCTAACTTGTAGATCTTTGGGTCTACAACTCCAAATCACTCCACCTCCCTCCTGGAGGTATATGGGCAATCATAGCAAATTCCTCCTCCTTTATCTTCGTTGCTCCGGCCTGAGGATCATGCTTCTCATCCTTGTCCTTCTCCCTGAGAGGACATTGTGTGGCGTAATGTCCCATATCACCACACCGGAAGCATTTGAGCTTTGAAAGATCCTTCTTCCTCTTGCGATGCTCTTGTTGCCTGATGCAGGGAAACCCTGCAATACCCACAATCTCCCCCAATGTTATGCACATAAAAATGCAATTCCAAATTCATGCCAAGTAATTCCATTCACTGGGCAATTTCATAAACTTTTGCGAAAGCTCAAAAATTAATCTTTGAATAGATTACTCTCACCTTGAAGAAATTCCATAAATACTAACTTCATTGTATGGAATTACCAATCCAGCCTTTAACTAACACCCATTGGTTTCATTTCTAAAACTCAGACTTTATAATCAAGCCCCAAGGCTTATCATAATATTGAGCCATGCTAGCATTCAATTTACATCTCATGTCCAAGGTTATCTGATTGCCACCACGAGGATTTCTTTTCATTTCATGTATGTTATAAAACTATAATTGAAATCCATATTAAATGTTCAACCTTCACCTTATTCAACGCAAGTCTCAGTCTATTGTAGATAATGTTTTACCAATATCCATACAAAACCTGATTTCAAATGGCGCCAGCGACCAAATCTGCCTTAAATTGAATCACGCTTATTCAATTCTTATTTAATCAAAACTCAACTGGCCACCATTCACTTTAACAAGCAATTGAACCATTCGACTCATGGTATTTATATTATTTCAAAAGACCACTTTTATTCCATTGAAATAAAACATACCTGTGACATCATCCGTGTAACTTTCCTGCACGAGACCTTGGATCTTTCATATTCCAGATCCAAGTTTTGTTTTTGTTCAATGCCGCAATCAAACTTACTCTTACTCTGCCACGGTCTCGTTATGAATTGAACAATCATCAACCCATCTTCTCTACTTGATGCTGCAAATCAACCTTACTGATACCGGTTCAAACAACTTATGGATCGAACTCGACCTTTTCTTGTTGTTAATAACCCAGCGATTATGGATTAATCGTCGATTTCAACAAAACTTTAGTTCGATTCAACTCAGAGTCAAATCGTTCCTCCCAGCACATCTTTTTTTGCATAAACGCTTGGATCGACCTCAATACCATCAATCAGCCAATGCTATGGTTTGGACCTGTATAAACAGACTTTGATTTCTGCTAAACGAATCCAATGCTCCTTTCAAAACATGTCTTACTACGTCCAGATTTGGACCAATCTCTACACATCGACTTAGTCAGCGCTAAGAGAATTAATTCCAGAAAACCAGATTAAATTGCCTTCCTTCAAACGTGTCTTAACCTAATAGCAAATTATCAATTTGAATTGACATTTATTCAAAGGTAATTGCTGAAACCGATATCGATTATCAGAATTGGTATCGATTCCTGTGAATCGAAACCAATTAATTCAAACAAACTCATACCAGCCATCTGATGTAAAAATCGTTCATTTTGTCCATATAAAGACTGAAACGCCATTGAATTATGAAGTCTTTCTCATAAAAATCCGCAGCAATTTATTACTGCATTGGAAGTGCGTCCATCTTAATCCTTTTCTTTATAAACCAGCAATCATATACCATCTAAATCGATATTAAATCCCATTACACTTACACAAGAAATAACTCATGAAGGAACATAGGCTTCAGAAAATCAAATTCTGTATTAATACAATACTTACATAACAATCTCCTTCCTTGGCCTGATTTCCAATCTTTGGCCCTTTACAATTGCCCGCAAGCTTACAAGCAAAAGCCTTGCTTCTACTCTAATCAACCTCCACTCTCACTCTCTCTGATTTTCAATGCTTTTGAGGCTTAATAATTTATACAATTTAAAATGATCTAATTTAAGTTCAATCCCTTCAACTTCTCAACAAAATCCTAAAATCACTCTTGAATCCCTAAGGATCCTCTCTCACCCATAATTAATGAAATTAATTTCTAAATTAATATTTAGAAAAATCTTTCAATCCCTTTACATCCTCAACTGATCAAATTCTCTCATATTCTCAAACATTTGAGAATTATTTACAATATTTAATTAAAAATACATAAAACCCACTCAAATCATTCATAAAAATCTAGCTCTTCTAAAAACTTAAAAACCCCTAAGTTTTAATAAAATACAAAGTATTTATCTTTGCCTAATGCTCCTGCATCATTGCCCCTTTGATGCAAGGGTTGCATTCTCCTCCTCTTCCTTCTTGACCTTCAAACCACTGTTGTTTCTTCCCTCAAGTTGACACTTGAGTAAGTCCCTTCTCGGCTCTTCTTGTTGAAGAGCTGCCCACATCGACTCCCAGTCCGGCAAATTCTCTTTGCCCAGGATTCTCTAGACAAAGACTTGATAGTCATCGGAGACTAAGTTGAGGGCCAATATGACCAACTTGTGGCCTTAGGAGTTGATCCTACAGCTGCCAATTGATCTCGGTTTTCCTGAAGTCTACATAGGAATGGATCAATGCGCTCTCCCTTTTGCATCCTGGTTGTTCGCATTTTCTCCTCCAGAAACATCTTCCGCTGCTCGGAAGATCCCTCATACAATGTAGCCAACGCTTCCCACATCTCCCTGGTTGTCCCTTTGTTTGAAATGTGACACACAATGTGATCCTTCACTCCGTCGAGGATCAGTCTTTTGGCATTTGCCATATTCTTCTTGAAGGTCCTTAATGGTGCTGCATCCACCAATTCAGCCTGAGCACTGTAGATAAAGTGCTTGAGGTCATGCTCATATATAAGGAAGGATATCCTTGCCTTCATGATTATGTAGTTGGAGGCTCCCTCCAACCGGTCTTAGTCACGCAATCCACTGGTGGCCATCTCACCCAACTACTGTTGATCCGCTGCCTCTAACCCTCTGCGCACCTGGCTTTACGCACTCCCTCTTGGAGCAAGCTACAAAATCTACTGCTTCTACACGGGAAATTTGAGTTTCTTGGGCAAGAAATTCTCTGAGGTCAGAAAACCCCAAAATGTGTTTCAGCAACTCTTCCTGGCGCTTCTGCAACAGCAATCACTGTTGCAAAACAAACTGCGTCCCTCCAGCTACTGATATGCGTAGATTTGTTGCATTGCTCTGTCTGCCTAGGACAAACAGCAATCTGGAACAATCCTACCTCTCCGTCTGCTCACTCAGAGAGATATTTTCCTAGTCGATCTAGCCCTCCTGGCTTGGACTACGCAATCAATTGGGAGATCGATCTGTTGCTTACGCAGCTCTTTGATCCCAAATTCACCAACACTGAATCTGTTGAATCTGTTCTTTTCTCCTCTTGCACTCAGCTTAAACAAGCTTTGATACCATGTGAAACTTCTGTAAATATTTGGAATCCTATTGTAGCAACTGGAAGATATTCACCTCATTGTTAATTTTAACCAATGATGAAAAAATTGCGATCGGGATATTATCGCCGAGGGGAAAAAATCGGAAAAAATCGTAAAAATCGGGAAAAAATCGGCACATACAAAAATATTCATTTTTTTTCAATTTTTTTAATATCTAAAGCATCTACAGCATAAAATAAATGCATTGACACATAAATATGAAAAAAAAAACTAATATATAAGATGTGTAATATCATGTCTAGTGCTACATCACACATAAAACTGAATCCTGTCCTGAATACTAAGTCCTGAGTCTCAAGAGTCAACTCAGCCTCAAAATATTAACAAAAAATATAATAATGTGTCTCCTATCATGAGTCATAATGTCATATACAAAGGAATGTCAATGCACCATATAACCTATGGTCCTATACTATTGATTTCCTCTGCCCCTCTTGTGAGAAAATACAACAGCTTTGCCTTTCTCTCTAGATGAAGAAGCTGGCGGGACTGGCAATGGGCTCTGTCGTGCTCTAGAAGTAGAAACTGAAGCACCAGAACGGGAACCTGAAGCACTAGGAGCTAAAGGAGGCAGACCACGTCCTCTACCGGTAGTAGTGGTAGGTGGTGTCACCTCCTCCTCCTGCTCCTCCTCCTCCTCCTCCTGTTGCTCCTCCTCGTCTTCCTCCTCGTCCTCCCCCTCCACTACCTCCTCCTCTATCCAATCAAGGGCTGACTCCATGACAGGCCTCTCGGCCTCAACCCTCCATTCAGCAGTGGTGTCAATCGCATCTAAAGAGATGGCCTCCATATCAGGGGTCCTCTCAAGTTGTCTCACCCACAATCTAAGATTGTAGTAGACGTAAACCATGTCATTGAGCCGCTGACCCTCCAACCTGTACAAGGGTCATAAATTAATAAATTAAATATTTAAAAAAATATATTTAATGAATTCAAAAAATCAGTTGGAAAAACTTGGAATATGTTAAGTTTTTTACCTGTTGCGCTTTTTGGTGTGTATTTTTTCAAATACACTCCAGTTGCGCTCGCATCCTAAAGCGCTACATGTTTGGCTGAGTATTCTAATGGCAAGTTTTTGGAGTTTTGGTAATCTGCCACCGTAGCTCCTCCACCATGCATCTACAAGTTACAAGTTACCACAAATAAGATAAACTTATAAAGTTACAAACATAAGAAAATTTTTAAAATAATGAAAATCTTACCTGGTATTTTAGCAGTCCTATCCTGGACAGCCATGTCGAAGCTCAAGGTGCCACCTGCCATTCTGTATACCTCCATCTCTTTGGATATCTCTGCACGTTCTGATGGATTTGGCACCATCTTCTGAACACAAGTGAAAAAGCCATCCATGACCTCGGCATCAAATAGAAAACCACATGAATAAGCAAATGCGGGGTTCAGGAAGAGCCCTGCAGCATGAATGGGACGATGGAGTGTGTTGTTCCATCGATCATCAATCACTTCCCATAAAAGAAGTTGTCTCTGAAACCCCTCATCACCCTTATCATCATAATAGCTGCGAACAGCTTCTTTGGCCCTATCCATGGCCTCATACAAGTAACCCATTGCGGGCTTCTCTCCATCCACCAATCTAAGAACCTTTACCAAAGGTTCACTAATGCTGCACACCTCTTCCACTCCAGCCCAGAAATCTTCCTGATATGACACCAACTTGCAGATGGCCTGTCCCTCTGATTTGCGGCTGATAGTCAAAGCACGCCACTCATCTGAAAGAAACATTCTCTTCAAATCCCACTTAGAATTCAAGAGAGATTGAAGAGAGATGAAAGTAGTGGCAAATCGTGTAATAGCAGGTCGCACCAACTCCTTCTTGTTGGTGAATGTCCTCATCAAATGAAGCACAGATCCATGGTTATATATAAATTTTGTGATTCTCTTTGATGATTCTACAATATCTTTGACAAAATCAATCTTTCCGATGTCTTCCAACATCAAATCAAGGCAATGTGCAGCACAAAGTGTCCAAAATATGCTCGAATACCTCTCCATAAGTATCTTGCCAACAGAAACATAGTTTGCAGCGTTGTCCGTTATGATTTAGACAACATTTTGGGGCCCAACCTCCATAATGAAGACATCTAATAAATCACATAATAATCTTGCATCTTTGACATGTGCAGATGCATCAACAGATTTCATAAACATTGTCCCCTTGGGACAACTGACCAAGAAGTTAATAAGGGTCTTACCCCTTTGATCAGTCCAACCATCTGACATCACAGTGCATCCTGTGACTTCCCATGATGCCCTCAACTCTTCCAATCTCTTGGTGCAGTCAGCTTTCTCATTTTGAAGAATGCACCCTTTAAGGTCATGATATGTAGGGGCTTTGTATCCTGGGCCAACAACAACGATAGCATCAATCGTAGCCTGATAAAATGGATTGTTCCTGGCAACATTGAAAGGAATATCACTCAAAAGAAACAGTTTGCCCAACAACTTATCAGCTTCTTCCTTCTCCTTTCTTTTAATAAGGGAGGAGATAGATGGTTGTGCCCCGGGAGTGGTTCTAGGAACAAAAAATGAGGAGGCAACTGTGGGGCTGCCTGTAGAAGAGGCTGACGCTGAAGAGCCACTACCACTCTCACGGTCAACTCCAAACCCTGATATTTGACTCTTCAGAGCTGCTTTGCTGAGTTTAGTGGTTTCTATTTCTCCCAATGAGTTCATGGCTCTTCTGATTATTTCTGGATTGCTGGTTTTGCAAGGGCCTACTTCATGCC
The DNA here is from genome assembly GCA_034641835.2 of Pinus albicaulis. Lineage (NCBI taxonomy): Eukaryota > Viridiplantae > Streptophyta > Pinopsida > Pinales > Pinaceae > Pinus > Pinus albicaulis. The sequence goes on along the minus strand of CM076583.1, from coordinate 111,255,525 downwards.
CAGGAATTTGTGCCAGGTGGTATTTCAACCTGTATACGCCCCCTGACATGTGTTGACCACATAATTTGCAAGTCAAGTTTAATCGGTCAAACCCCCCATCAGGTTCACCAAATTCCCATAAAGAATCTAATTTCCTTGGCATGTTGGAAACTTTGAACTTTGAATGTTGAAATTTGAACCTAGGGCACAAGAAAAATTGCCAATTAAAAAATAAAATAAAAAAATTACAATTTTACATGCAACATTTTGATTTTTTTCACAAAAAAAAACCCTCAACTCAATGCAAAAATAATAGGAAAAAATACATGTTGAAACACAAGCAAAAATAATGGGAAGAAACTAAGAGCACAAGAAGAAATATAAAAAACAAAATTTAACAAACAATTTTTTGCATTTTTGACCAAAATAAACCCTCTCCTCTCAATAAAACAAAAACAAAAAAAAAAACACAACCAAATGCAATAACAAATGATGAAAAATACATGGGTAATAGAAACCCATGGAAGAACAAAAAAAAAAACAAAAAAAAATGGGTCAAATTTGATGCCCATACCTGGAAAAACGTTTTGCCGGAGACACTTAGTCCAAATTCGATTTTTGTTCGCTTGGCTTGCAAGAAATTCTTCACTTTTGTCCAATCTTGCGCTTGTAAATCACGTATCTCCCTCCTTGGCTCTCCTCCTTCCCTCCTTGGCTCTCATAAGCAAGTCTGTCCAACTAAAAATGAAATTGAAAAAACCAAAAACCGCATTATAAAGTCGCTGTTGGAGGCAGCAACGATTATTTCCCTTCGAATCGCGATTTTTTCGTAATAATCGCGATAATATCGCGCTAACGATAATTTCAAAAAATCGTCGAAATTATCGCCGATAAAATCGTCCGCTCGAAAAACTCGCGATTTTTTCAAAATATTGCGATAAAATCGCGATTTTTTCATCACTGATTTTAACTTAACAATCTATTTGCAGTTTACTACAACAAACACTGAATATATCACATTGCAACCTACACAAATAAACTGCGGAAGAAATACAAGTGCGGAAACAAAACTAAACAAGAATAGATCACACACATCTGACACAGTTATTTTTGGACCAATGTCCCCGGAAAAACCCAATGCGGGAAAACCAGTGCAGCAGTAGAGGGTTTATATATTATGCAGTAAATATTTCTGAGTACAATGCTATGATTGACACATCCGTCAAATCATGCAAATAATCTGACAGAAAAGATCTCGTGAGACAAACCTCACTCCATGAGAACCCAGCACTGATCAGCACCCAAACTGGACTGCCCTACACTACCTCTGCGCAGTCTTTACGTCACAGGTTCAGCTCCCCTCTGCCTCTGCGTTGGTCTCTCTGTTGGCTGGAAACTGAGGCCTGCTTGCCTCCGAAAAATCTCTCCAGGATCTGGCACTGGCCCAACGTTGTCACAGCAAAATTACGACTTCCCTTCGGGCTCTGCGCAGTGACTGTGTAAGCACTGTGTCACTGGCTTTGCGCTGCCTCGTGGTTCTCTCTGTCTCTGCTGCTATGCACTCAATGGCTCAGGACTGCGTCCAACCGGAATTATTGCCCCTCTCTACAAAAGATCTCTTGATCGATATTTCCTTTGAGCACTGCTCACTTCAGAAATTCGATCTCTTGATCCTTACTCCGCCAAATGTATTTTCCAAATGACCCTTCAAGCCATTCTTATAGTCTTCTCGTTGAGACTTCAACAACCCAAATTAGATCTCTAATCAATGGCTAAAATTAACTTTTGACTTGATCCGCCTTTTCTAGAACATTCACACCCATATTCTATTAACTCCCTTTAATTATTTAATTTTCCTAAGTTTAGACTTAGGGTCTCTTTAAAAATAATTAATTATTTTAATAAAATAAAATCCAGGTGGAATTTCCCCAAACAATTTCTGGGTTATCTGGAATACATGTGTCTAAGCCTCTTTGCAAATTTAAGACTTAGAGCACATCTGATGCTACCCCAAAATCAACAGGTCTTTCCACGACTCCAAGTCTCTCTCGAAAGGCTAATATTTGACCTTCCCTAAGAGCTTCGTGAGGATGTCTGCGACCTACTTATCAGTCCCGATGTGTTCAAGCCTTATTTCTCCCCATTGTACCATATCCCAGATAAAGTGGTGCCTGATATCAATGTGCTTGGAGTGGTCATGGAACACGGGATTCTCTAAAAGGCGAATCCCAATCTGGTTGTTGCAAAATATCACGGTGGTATCCAATACATGCTCAAATAACCCACTGAAGATCTTCCTCAACCAACCAACTTCACAATAGGCCATACTAGCTGCAATGTATTCAGCCTCGGCGATGCTTAGAGCAATCGATTTATGATTCTTGCTCATCCAAGAACTAAGCAAGAAAAAAAATAGACACATATGACACTGTTATTTTTGGACAAATGTCCCCGGAAAAACCCAATGCGGGAAAACCAGTGCAGTAGCTGAGGGTTTGTATTATTAAGCAGTAGTTCTTAATACAATCTGAGATGCCTTGCTGGCAATCCTCACAGAGAATCTGACTGACAAGGAGCTAGTGAGATTACCTCACACTGCCACTGGAAGCTCAAACTGGCCAAACCCCGAACCGACAAGCCCTCCATTGCCTCTGCACGGTATCTGCATCACTCTGCATGGGGACTGCGTCATTGTTGTTGGTTGGATCTAACCCTCTGGCATCTCCCAGTCTCACACCCCGGCTCTCTAGCACTGGATCTGACTGATCCTCAACTGAATCACAAACTTCCTCAAGGCTATTGCATTGTCTCTGCTGAAACTACATTGCCTTTCTGTGTATTGCTCTCTATCTTCTCTGCAGTGTATTCCTGTCTTAGGAAAATCTCCAACCGTCAATTATCTCTACCCCTCTCTGTAAAAATCTTCTCGATCGATTTTCTCCCTAAGCACTGCTCACTAAAGAATTTCGATCTCTAGATTTTCTCTCATGATGTATCTTCCAAATGATCCATCAAGTCCTTATAATCTTCTCATTGAGACTTCAACGACCAAGATTAAATCCTTAATCAACAGCGAAGATTAACTTGACTTGATCTCTGAATTTTCTAGAAGATTCACACTCTATTTTAATTAATATCCATTAATTATTTTAATTTCCTAAGTTAGACTTAGGGTCCCATTAAAAATAATTAATTATTTCCATAAAACATAATCTGAGTGGAATTTTCCAAAATCCTTTCTGGGTTCTTTGGAATACACGTGCCTAAGCCTCCCTGCAAATTTTGAGACTTAGAGTACATCCGATGCTACCACAAATCAACACTCCCTCTTAGCGAGGAATGTGCTAACAATACAATCGTCTGAAGTACTGCTCTGATTCTGCCACATCTCCCTCTGCATTATTGATGTCTGACACTGTTGCCCACCAACACTGCGTTGCTGCATCCGTGTTGCTACTGACCCTGCATTCTGCTACTAACTGCTACTGCACTGCAACAAAAAAATATCCAAACTAAACTAAGTGTTCAGTAGGATACATCTCGTGCTGAAGATCTGACTGTTGCTAGTCTCTGCATTGTCTCTCTGAAGCCTCTGCGTTGTTGTTGACTCTGCACTTTGCTTTTCTACACTGCTGCCAACCTTGCTTTGCGCTGCTCAGACTCTGGCGCTCTCTAGCCACTGCACCGTCACTTCTGCACTCCTTTTCCGCAACTATAACTTGTCCATCCTGCTACCTCTGATTTGGGCTCCCGTAGCAATGTGATGATCCGAGAGGTGGACTCCTCAAGGATCTTGCCCAGTCTGGAGTTCTGCTGAACTACAGTTCCAAATCACCCCAATGTTCCCCTGGCGATATATGGGCAATCATGGTGAATTCCTCCTTTATCTTCACAGTTGCAACCTGCGAATAATGCTTCTCATCTTTGTCCTTCTTCTTGAGAGGACACTGTGTGGCATAATGTCCCATCTTGCCACACAGGAAGCACTTGATCTTAGAGATGTCCTTCTTTCGTATCCATTGCTCCTGCTTCTCCTTTGATGCAAAGGCTACATTTTCCTCCTCCTCCTTGGGCTTCGACCCAATACTGCTGCTGCCATCAAGTTTGCACTTGAGTAGATCTCTCCTCATCTCTTCTTGCTAAAGAACTGCCCACATCTCTTCTTGCTGAAGAACTGCCAACATTGCTTCCCAGTACGGTAACTTCTCTCTGCCCAAGATGCTTTCGATAAAGACCTGATAGTCTTCGGACATTGAATTGAGGACCAGTCTGACCATCTTTGTGGCCTGAGGAGCTGATCTCGGTTCTCCTGAAATCTAGACAGGAACGGATCAATGCGCTCTCCCTTTTGCATCCTGATAGTCCGCATCTTCTCCAAAAACATCTTCCACTGCTCAAGAGACCCCTGATATAGCATAGAAAACACATCCCACATTTCCTTGGTTGTCCCTTTGCCAGAAATGTGTGAAACAATATGATCCTTCACTCCATCGAGGATCAATTGTTTGGCTTTAACCATGTTTTTCTTGAAGGCTCTCAATGGTGCGACATCTATTAGTTCAACCTATGCACTGTCGATAAAGGTACTGAGGTCATGTTCATCTAGAAGGAAGGAGATCCTTGCCTTCCAAATTACGTAGTTGGAGGAACCCTAACCCTCTGCGCAGCTGCTAGGCTAGCCTACACACTCCCTGTTGGAGTTAGTAGATATGCTCCTTGCTACAACTGTTCTGCAACTGAGAAATAGAATTCCTTGGCTCAAAATTCACTGAGGAATAAATTCCCTCAAAACAATGTCTCCTTCTTCCTTCTTCTGACGATTTTGTCCCAGAAAATGTTGTAGAAAAACTGTGTCCCAACAAAAAAATGCTCTGCGTTGAATCTGTTGCTGCGTTGCTCCCTCTGCCACTGACAAATCATGAGCTGGAAGGTCCTACCTTTCTGTCGACTCACTCAGAGAGAGACTTTCTTTCTGGCCTGGACTGCGCAAACCCTTGGGGATTCGATCTGTTGCTTACACAACTACTCGATCCCCTCTTTCTCTTCAACACTGAGCTCTTTCAGTCTGCTCGCTTGCTTCACCTGCATTGCTCTGATACCATGTGAAAATTCCTAATTCTGGAATCCTATTGCAGCAACTGGAAAATATTCACCTAATTGTTATTCATCACTTAGCAATTTATCTGTTCTTTTCTACAGCAAACACTGAATACATCACATTGCAACCTTCACTACATAAAAATTATATGCGGAAAAAAGAATTGAGCAAGAAGCAAAATAGACACATGACACTATTATTTTTGGACAAATGTCCCCAGAAAAACCCAATGCGGGAAAACCAATGCAGTAGTTGAGGGTTTGTATTATTAAGCAGTAGTTCTAAATACAATCTAGGATGCCTTGTTGGCAATCCTCACAAAGAATCTGACTGATAAAGAGCTGGTGAGATTACCTCGCACTAACACTAGAAGCTCAAACTGACCAAAACTCGAACTAACAAGCCTTCCACTGCCTCTGCGCAACTACTGCGCAGTATCTACGTCACTCTACGTGGGGAATACGTCACTATTGCTGGTTGGCTCTTCTGCTCGCTGGATCTAACCCTCTGGCCTCTCCCAGTCTCACACCCTGGCTCTCCGACACTAGATCTAACTGATCCTCAGCTGAATCACAAACTTCCTCAAGGCTACTACACTGCCTCTGCTGGATCTTCGCAGGCTCTACGTAGCTGCTGCGTTGCCTCTCTGCGCATTGCTCTCTGTCTTCTCTGTAGTGTATTCCCGGCTCAAGAAAATCTCCAACCGGCAATTATCTCTGCCCCTCTTTGCAAAAATCTTCTCAATCGATTTTCTCCCTGAGCACTGCTCACTAAAGAATTTCAATCTCTAGATTTTCTCTCCCAATGTATCTTCCAAATGATCCATCAAGTCCTTATAATCTTCTCGTTGAGACTTCAACGGTCAAGATTAACTCATTAATCAACGGCTAATATTAACTTGACTTGATCTCTGACTTTTCTAGAAGATTCACACTCTGTTTTAATTAATATCCATTAATTATTTTAATTTCCTAAGTTTAGACTTAGGGTCCCATTAAAAATAATTAATTATTTCCATAAAACATAATCTGGGTGGAATTTTCCAAAATCCTTTTTGAGTTTTTTGGAATACATGTGCCTAAGCCTCCTTGCAAATTTTGAGACTTAGAGCACATCTGATGCTACCACAAATCAACAATAGATTCTGGAAGTTAAGTTCCATCGAAGTAGATACAGAGTTGCAACCCACCATCCCACGTGTCTCGAGCAGCTTCACAATGTATTTTCCTTGAGAAAGGAAAATATCATCTGCCTTTTGCCAGACCTCCAGGCCTAGGAAGTAGTGCATCAGACCTAAGTCCTTCATCTCGAACTCGGAAGCCAACTCCCTCTTGCATTGATAAATGAGAGGGTCTGCACCTATCAGAAAGAGATCATCTACATAAAGAACCAAGATGAGAGGCATGTATTTTTCAACCTTGAAGTATAGGTTAGGATCAACATCGCTCCTTGTCAATCCCAGCTTCATAAGATAGCTATCAATCCTCTCATACCAAGCCCTAGGGGCTTGCTTCAACCCATAGAGGGCTTTCTTCAACCTGCACATGTGTGTCCTTCAATCTTGTACTTCGAACACCTGGGGTTGTTCCAAGAATACTTCCCCCCTGAATGAGCCATGCAAGAAAGCAGTCTTAACATCCATTTGATGTAGGCTCCATCCTTTAGTGGCAAGCTAGAGCAATAATAGGTCGGATAGTGGTATATCAAGAAACTGGTGCAAATATCTTATCATAGTCCACTCCTTCCTTTTGAGAGAAACCTCGAGCAACAAACCTGGCCTTCAGCAGTCCCATCAACTCCATGTTTGATTTTGTATAACCATTTTGAGGTTACTACGGATTTGTCTTGCGGGTCTAGGGACCACTTCCTAGACATTATTCTTCATGATAGATTCATTTTCCTCATTCATTGCATTCTTCCAAACTTGGTGCTTTACGGCTTCTTCAAACGTACATGGTTCATTTTGAACAATAGTACTCATAACATCTAAGTACCCTTGATACCTGTTCGGCTTCTTACTTTCACGGAATGCCTCTCTTGGAGCAATATCTCTTTCAACTCTTCGAGAGTATCTTTGAGCCACAAAGGTCTTTTCCTTGAGGTAGAGGAATCACCAAGAGGTGGATCAATGGAATCCATCAGGCCTTCAACATCAGGCATCAGGTCATCTACCGGAGGCTCATCCTGTTTTAACTTTTCCTGCAACATCATCATTGTCCTTCCTTGGGATAGGGATATCTCTAGCTTTCCCAAGGGCAGTATATTCATCAAAAGTGACATCATGGCTTATTTCCACTTCTCTTTGACTAGGCACATAGATTCTATATGCCTTTGAATTTTCATTGTAGCCTACAAATGTACCTTTCTTCCAAAATGCTTCCAACTTGTTTCTTTTTTCTTTAGGCACATAAAAATACACGGGACAACCAAATATTCTAAAATGAGAAACATCAGGATTCTTACCAGTGAAAACTTCTTCTGGGGTCTTGAAATCCAATGCTTGATGTGGGCTCCTAATTTGAACATACATGGCAGTGTTGGTAGCTTCTCCCCATAGGAACTTCGGTAGGCCTTGATCATGGAGCATGGCATGGGTGGCTTACATGATTATTCGATTCTTCCTTTTAGCGACTCCATTTTGCTCGGGAGTGTATGGAACAGTTGTCTCCCACTTAATGCCAGCCTCTCTGCAAAAGTCATTGAATTCATTTGATTCATATTCGTTTCCATTTTCGTTCCTTAATCTTTTGATCTTCTTCCCTATTTGATTTTCCACCAAGGCTTTGAAAGAATGAAACCATTTGAACGCTTCATCTTTCTTCTTTAAGAAATAGATCCATGTTTTGCATGAGAAGTCATCTACAAAGATTGCATGATATAAGTATGCTCCCAACAATGTTACAGGTAACATACCAAATAGGTCAAAATGGACCAATTGAAGAATATCAGTAGTTTGGCTTTCACGAGAAGGGAATGGTCCCCTTGTAAGTTTCCCAGTTGCACAACCCTGACAAACTCCTTCATGATTCATGTTGAAATCGAGCATACCTAATGAAGGCTTTGTAATGAAGGTGGGCAAATATTTGGTGCCATAATTCAGATTGAAGAGAAGTATCGCAAGTCAAGGCTCCTAAAGGACTTCCTCCAACTTGATAAAGACCATCAACCCCAAATCCAAGTATGAATGCATCTTTAGGGTTTCTTTGTCAAATACATACCTTTCCATCAATGAATGCTACCTTGAAGCCTTTATCTTCCATTGCAGAAATAGACACCAGGTTCTTCTTCAAATTGGGTACATACAACACTTCTTGTAGATTAACGGTTTGACCTTGATTAAGGTGAGGAGTGACAGTACCTATCCCTTTCACGAGGTAGGTGGCATTATCTCCAAGTATAATCTCTAAATTTGTCTTCTTTTCAATCAAATTTGAGAGAGCTTCCTTGTACCCAATGAAGCGCCTTAAGGCTCCACTAACAATCAACCAATGATCCAAAGTATCTGGGGGAGAGGCAGTAGATAGAGCGGAAATAAGAGAAAACTCCTTTTGTTTTTCTACAACATTACTTTCTTCATACCTGGAATTTTTCGTCCTTTTGGGAGGTCGACCATTTCCATTTCAAGCAGCGGGAGTATTCCTCTTTCCTTTATTGTTGAACCTATTGTTTCTTTGATTGCCATTTCCTTTGTAATTGTTGTTGTTGTTGTCATCATCACTTGTAGAATCCTTCTTATGAGGACACTCTCTAGCATAGTGGTCGAACCTGTTACAATTGGAGCACCTTCCTTTCCTTCCTTCTTTGAATTCCTGCTTGAACCCTTGACCTTGTTTTCTTGGACCAACATTATTTTTCTTCTTTGCATGACTGGGGAAAGCATTAGGTTCATTTCCATTTGAGGGTTTGTCTCTCTCCATCATCCTTGTCTCCTCTTCAGTGCATCTAGCCAATAATTCATCGAAACTAGGAATCCTATCATTGTTGAGAATGGTGGTGTTAAATACATCCCATGCTCTTGAAAGGCCTCCAAGAGCAATGACGGTGAGCTCCCTGTCAGCAATAACTTATCCAACAGATAGTAGATCATTCTTGATTTCTGTTATTCTCGTGAAGTAGGATTGGATGGACTCCCCTTTTTCTATCTTGATGTCCTTCAACTTGTTTTTGAGAAAGAGGATTTGATTTGAATTGTTTACTTTGAACATCCCAATCAGCCTATCATACATCTCCTTAGATGTTCTGAAATCAGAAATATAGGCAATGAAGTGCTTTTGAATGGAATCGATGATAATTCTCTTAGATTTGACCTCACCTTTCTTATACTTCATCTTTGCTGCAGCGGGTGCATTTGAAGGAGGCTCCACCACTTTTCCCTGCACATAGTCCATTGCATCATGCTCTTCCAAAGTCAAGTCCAAAGTCATCTTCCATGCATGATAGTCAGATTTTTCCTTGAGCTTATCCTCAGATTTGAAGTAAGATGTAGTAGCCATTGAGGCTAGTCCAATCTTGACTGACAGATCTCCCTTAGTGATTACTTTTCTCTCTCTTGCTTGGGCTTTTTCTTCACTTGGGCTGTGATACCATATTAATTTTAGTTAACAATGGTATGTTCTATGTTTAGCACAATCATTTCAATGTTCCTTTAGCATCCCAATGACAATTTCCAATTTAGTTTTCCAATGGCAATCACATTAGCAGTAACTATAGATAGAACATAAAATAAAATGCAAAAGACAAGCCAAGACAAGAGGACACCAAGTTTGGCGAATGTCGGGGAAAAACCCCATTATGGGGAAAACCCTTTGATCAAATATTCTTATTATTATATCAAATTTTTAGCTAAGAGAGAGTGAAAAAGTTAAAGATGACTTGCCAAATCAAAGTCAAAACAGCCCTGACAAATCTACAGTCAAATTCAGCCTTAACCAGAAAGTCAAAGATGGTCAAAGCAACAGCGAATCTTCCTCTTTGGAGCTCAGCCATACTCAGTCAAACTCGACTTGATAAGGTGGTCAAAGTCAGCCCAAAACTATCCTGAAAACTGTGGTCAAACTTGGTCAACTCTGCGGTCAGGTCTTCGGTCAACCCTACAATCAAAGTGCCCAAAAATTCTCGGTTCCTGTGGCAAACAGTACGGCCTGCCAAAACAAAATTTTCCCACAAAAATCGTAGTCAAAGGATGAGTCAAAGTGCTCGGTCAACAGCCCTGAAATTCGGCCCTGCAATTTGCCCAGAAAATTCGTCCTTCTGCCACATGTGTGACAGAGAGAAGATCTGCCCAACAGTTGTACGAACCAATGAGAGAAGGAGAGAGAAGAAAATGTGTGTGTGATGAAGCTGCCAAATGAGGTGAGAGGGAACATGTATTTAGACAAGTCGTTGAGGGTGAAGAGTCACGTCCATTTGGCTTCATGAGCCTACATGATGATGTAGTCGACCTGAACAATTTGCACATGCGTGGGTATAAATTCAAAAACACACCTCTGCTTGTCGAAATTGGATGATCCTTATATCAATTTTGGTCTTCTCGAAAAGAGGAATTTAATGCAATCATCATCTCCATCAAATACGTTGTCCCAAGGTGGAATTTGGCCCTATTTTCAAATTTTAACAACTTGATAATTACTTGTGAATATTAGTTGGCTTCTTATTAATTATATTATCTTCTTCATCAAGCAATTATACAAATGCAAAAATAAATATCACAAGAGAACAAGAGACACCAAGACTTAGGCTCCATGCTAGGGGAAAACTCCATAAGGGGAAGACCCAATAATCCTTCTCTTATAGAATTAGACCAAAATGAGAAAACCAAGACCCAAGACCAAGACCAAAACTTCCACAAAGATCTAAAGTCAACCCTCCTCCAGGTCTCCTCCAATCAAGTCAAAGTCAACAAAAGTCAACACTGGTCAACGCCTCTAAAATCTAGTCAAATCACATAAAATTTTGGCCCTGCAGTAGAGGCTAAATTTCGACCCTGTAGTGACCTCAGAAAACTCGCACATGTGAGCAAAACTAGGGCAAAAAACTCGTCTTCTCTCTCTCCTTTGACTTCCTATGTTCCACTGGCTGTCAAGACGAGGGGTATGGGGGGACAAGTTTTCGGGACAGCTAGAGCAGCCCCCCAAATTTTCAGGGGACAGCAGGTCGGGAACAGAAAGTGTGGCAACTAATTTTTATATTTATTAAAAAATAAAATGTAGTAATTCAGCATAAACAATGAACATGAATGATAAATTAAAATACAAAAATTAGAACTATTACTAATTTTGAAATTCAAATTACAAAGTAAAATACTAATAGTCTAATAATAATACTATCTAATCATCATTGTGCATCGTAAAAACAAATCTTGTTATCATTTCCCATTGTCAATAACTTAAGAAGTACTATTAGTCTGCTACAACACAATCTACTATTATCTACATAATCATTCTATGATGTTGCAATGCATGATGAATCATTTCAAAATTTAAATAGCAGTTAAACTTTAAAGCCTTCGTCGTCTCAGAGTTTTGTGTTCAATGTTATTTCATCAACCATCTTAGACCCACAAGCTCAAGTTCTCTGTTCTCACTACCGTGAATGTTCTCTGTTAACTCGCCAATATATTTTGTTCAACTCGTCGTCGTCTTGCGATAGGTTTAGTGTGAAATAGGTTTCGTATGAGGGGTGCGATAGGTAGGTTTAGGTTTAGGTATGCGTAGTGTTTAGGTTTTTAAATTTCAAAATTGTTTTTTTTTTATTTTACGATTTAGACTTTATAACTGAGGTTTCATTTTTTTAATTTAAATTTTTTTAACGTTTAAGGAGCACGATATTGGGGGACGTCCTAAAGTCCCTAATTTATCGAGGGACGTTTGGGAAGTCCCCTAAAAGTCCCTGTTTTTTCAAGGGACAGCTTGGGGACGGCCTGGAAGTCCCCAAGTCCCCGATGGAGTTCCCAACCAATTGAGGACGTTTTCGACGGGTTACAAAGTACTCGGATTGTTGAGACGAAGGAAACACCATGAATTTTAGTGGGGACGGGTTCCTATGCAACATAGCCACCTTTTGTCTCCTTTGACTTTGGTAGTCTTATCTTATTGTTTTGGCATAAAAATCGATGTGTGTGTGATGATGAATGAATGATCTCCCAAGAGGCAAGTTGACTTGTATATATAGTTGTCCAAGAGGGTCGAATAGGTGCCACATAGGCTGACTTGTCAAAGGAAAGTCGACTTGGTCTTTGTTTGACTCTTTGACTCAAAATAAAAATTCTTTTTCTTTTCTTACAAAAAGTATAAATGGGACTTGACTCAAATACATTTCTTTTTGACACATAATAAATTCTTTTTTACTCTTTTGACTTTATAAGCATGAATAACATGCTTTGACCAAAATTAAATGAATATAATAAATATGTCAGTGATAAAAATTACATTCTAGTACATTATGAAGATCGACGCTAATTACATTTTCAACAAAACTTGAGTAAACATTAGTTTACTACAACTTGTAAAAGCTAACTGTGATGCAAGGCTCTCATTTTGATGAATCTAACTATTGTAACAGAAAGATAGGAAATGTGATTGAGAGTTTAATGATGATATCTCATGGTAATTATGTTTATGATAAAAGTGAGATAATTGATATATCTAGTGAGGATAAAGTGTCAGTCTAAGGAGTAACTTCCAACTTGACCTATCTTACATTAACGTGAATTGGTATTTAATACAATGGAATCAGCCTTCAGTTTCATCTTCCAAGTTTTGAGTGGCTCTTTCTGTCCACCTATGACTCTTCATATTTCATTTATACAATTTATTTACAAACAAAGAATCCTGAAGTATTATATGTCTAACATTTTCCCCTTTAAGTTGGAGGGGTGTTTGTGAGACCAAGTATCATTTTTAACTTTTCAAAATTTTCTCTTTTGAGCACTTTGGTGAAGATGTTTGCAATTTTCTCATTTGTGGACAATGTCACAAATGAATAGTCTTGGCCTCTACATGATATTCAATCACATGATAATTTTTGTTGATGTGCTTGGTTTGATCATGGAATCTAGGATTCTTGGCCAACTTGATTGCAAAAATATTGTCAACTAGAAAAGGAGTTGACTGCAATATTCAAGTATTTTCCTTAGCCACACAATTTGTTTTATTGCTTCTATGGTTGCCACATATTTTGCCTCTGTTGTGGAACTTCTAGAACTGACTATTTGTGGGACTTCGAAGAGACAACTATTGATCCAAGACTCATGAGATAACCTAAAGTTGAAACTCCATTTTCTTCATCAAAATCAAAGTCTTAATTAGAATATCCAATTAGACTGAATTATCCACCTTAGAATACTTAACTCCAAAATAGAAAGTTCATTTTAAATATCTTAGAACCCCTTTTGCATTAGACCAATGTCCTTCACAAGGTTTTTGCATGAATATGGAAAGGATGCCAACAACAAATGAGATGTTTGGTCTAGTGGTGATAAGGTAGATGAGACTTCCCACAAGTTGATTGTATCCTCAAATTCATTCCCTTATTTTGATGTGAGCTTTAGTTCTATTCCATTGGAGTAGAGAGAGGATTGCATTCAGCCATGCCAAATTTGTTCAACAAGCTCCCCATGTACTTATTCTGGGAGACGAATATGTACTTTGAATTTTGAATCACTTCAACACCCAAGTAGTAGTGAAGATGTCCCCAAATCTGTCATTTCAAAGCCTTTCTTCAATTCTTTCTTTATCAATGCAATATAACCTCCATTGTTCCCTGTTATCAACAGATCATCCACACCCACTACAAGATATACAACAATTTTGCCAGATTTCTTGACAAACAATGTTGCATCATCAAGGTTAAAGTGTTTGAAATTTAACTTTAAAATATGCTCAATTAATTTTGCATACTAGGCTCGCAATGCTTGTTTCAAGCCATATAAGGATTGATGAGTTTGCATACTTTTTGTTCTTGTCCCTGTTGACAATTTTGAGGGCTAGTGATTAATTCAAATTCTCTTCTTGATAATTACTTGTGAGCTTACTTGATTTACTTATGTCTTCTCTTCTTAGCTTATTTAGTCTTTCATCAAGTCAATTACCAAAATACAAGAGACACAAAATTAGGCTCTTCGAGCCAAGGCAAAACCTCTCCCTCTTGGAGAGGAAAACCCATAAGGAATTCTTCTTATTGATCTTCAAATGACAAGTACTGTTGTCAATCCTAGAGACAGCCTTGAGTTGTGAAAGACCAGTGCCTAAGGCATCTTATATAGCAAGGAGCAATAGGATATAACAAGGATAATTAGCAGAACAAGGCTCTTTTGCTATTTCAGTTTTAACAGGAAAGTTCGATATAAGTGGAACCAGAATACTCACAGACTCAACATAATGAAAGGAACACTACAAAGGCAAGATGTGAATCCTCAATATAGATGTATCAGACAACTCAAAGACAGCTTTCCATAAGGAGGGCTGGATTCTAAAAATGCTTTACAGATATTTGAAATCAGGCGGCAATTGCTGTGTAAGAAATATAGAAGAAATACTAACCACTAATGAGATGAAATTCCATAAACATATCTAAACATGAGATGGGCTTATGGTAATAAGAATCCATACACGTCCATAGCTTTCAAAAATAACATCCCATAGCACTTATTATAGAAGAAACGTGGATGAAGTGGAAAATGCAACAGCATATCATGACTGAGCCATATTTAAAGCGCTAGACAGGTTGGACATAAGTATCAATGGTGATAAATTCATACCAGAACCAGTGAGCCACTCGCATTCCAGAGCATGATATAAGAGAAATGGAAATAGTGAAATGAACAACTAAGCTATATCACATAAGGCAGAGTTACAGACTATAAAGCACTAAGACCAGAATCCTCATTAAAGATAAAACTCCTTATCGCTGAGACCCAACGGGCTCTTCACATTTGTATTAAAGCTTCAACAAATTACATACAAAAAACTCT
Source organism: Pinus albicaulis (assembly GCA_034641835.2). Classification (NCBI taxonomy): domain Eukaryota; kingdom Viridiplantae; phylum Streptophyta; class Pinopsida; order Pinales; family Pinaceae; genus Pinus; species Pinus albicaulis. The sequence continues at coordinate 111,240,478 of CM076583.1, read as the reverse complement.
TTCATAGCAAATTCTTCAGAAAATATGGAACCATTTTTTCTCTTTAGTTGCTGCTTATATAGAAGCCTTAGAAACATGAGCGAGAAGATATTTTTAGGAAAAATATCTTCCTCACGTGCTTGTAATCAGTTTGAGGTCTCCATCAAAAATTACCAAAATTCATGATGAGGAATAGGGGCATCTCATCCTTTACAGTTAGGCTCACAGCCGTTTTAAACAAAATATTAAACAACAGTTTTGACAGAAAGTAAAATGCATGAGTGGAATGTGAATTCCACTCAAAATTTAAAGGTAACGAACTAGAGTGAAAATAAAAGGCCACTAGGGCCGAATCATGAATTGACAATATTCACTGACGAGATGGAGTCGAGGCTGTCGTTGACACAGGTGGTGGAACGTTGGCTGATGAGCTGGCAACCAGACTGGCATATCGGATGCATCTTTGCTGACTATCTGATGCGGGTTCAGGCATTGATGCGAATCCTTCCACCTTGATATAAGCCTCGGTGAGGTCATCGACGTTTGCATCGGTGGGGATTTTGTGCTTTATCAGATGGAGGAGAGCAAATTCTTGGCGGAGTGACGAAACAATGGTCTCAGCCTTTAACCAGGTGGTTTTATCTGAAAGTACATCTGTTCGGTCCATCTCTTCCTTGAGACGTGCTTCGTACCCTGATAGTGGTTGTAACATGGTAGGATTAATAGGATCCCAGATTTCGGCTTGCAAGTCTATGAAGGGCTCGAACCCGGGAGGGTTTCTGGTTTCACGAACCTGAGGGGTCTCTGGTTCTGTTTTCTTGGGGGTGACCTTTCCCATGACTGACATGAAAAACTTTTAAAACAAAAGGAAACCAGAGGGGTATGAGGGACGAAATACCTGTGCAGTGGGAAATCTGCTCGGGAAAGCGACGCGGGGGTATTGATAGTGACTAGGTAGACCTGGCACTGGGCTCCCACTTTAGTTTATACCGTAGCCGAATACTTGTAAGTTTACTTCAGTAAAATACAGGGGACCTTTACATAGGACTGAGGATTCTTTGGCAAAAGGCAGAATGGTGAAGTAAGTGGGGTGAGCATCGTAAGGACACTGACAATGGAGCACGCGGCGCATAAGGATTGGGAATTTAATTGCAGGTTGGTGAACACCGCGTGTCGGGTTTACTACTGGTAAGGGCCTCGGTACCAATTCACCTATGGACTTACCTTACCTTTCAGCCGCGTAAGCAACTTGGTTCTCGGAACGTATTCCTCGTGGAATTATAAAATACATAACATGAAGACTTTAGGGCCTGTACTTCATTTTGCCATATACTCTTTACCTTGTGTCCACCCCCGTGACACGTCACCACAGTTCCGCGAGGGTATGGGTCTCTCACCCCCCTCCGCTCCTTGACCCCCCCGGAATAGCACATGTGGAGACTCCTTTCAACGTGCATAATATAAAGGCGGGCTGTATTATAATATTTTTCGTTTTAGACCCTTTTAAACCATACCTCCACTTGTTTGCTTCATGTTTGAAGCTTTTACGTCTTTCCATCCCCTTTATAGATATGCGTTTAATTATTCAGCCACGTGACTTAGGTTAGCATTGATTCTCTCCGGCCATTATTTAAATTTTCCACCACGAGTCATAACATTCGATACTTTGCTATTCAAGGTTATTTTTAAAAATGATTAATGTTAACCATATGATCAACATTGGCTCCACCTGGGGACGGCACGTTCATCCTTGGGCATGTCGAGAACTTCGCGGACCACCTGTTAATCTTCTGTGTGGACACCACCCTTCAGCACTTTTTATTTTTCTCTTCATGATTCATCACGACACACATCATTCAAACAAAGATGAAAACAGAAAACTAATTTATAGTATAGTACATCAAGCTCTCTCGGCCTGAATCAGAACTGGAAGTAAGGTTTGAGGAACTGACCGTTTACAGGGACAACGAGCAAGTCACCCTATAAATTTTCCAACCCTGAAAGTGTTGTTGCCCCCTTGTTACACAATTTTAAAAGGGCCGAACCAGAGTGGGTCAAACTTACCATGTTTCCCCTTATCGGCTCTTAGAATATCCCATCTGAGCACTAAATCCCCAACCTGCAACTTCCTGTTTTTGGCATGTTGATCAAAAAGGTCCTTCATCTTCTCTTGATATTCAGTTAGCCTCTGGCTTACCTGGTTCCGTGTTTCTTCTAACTCCACCAGCTGATTTATTCTCATGGTCACATCATCGGGTTCTTCTTGACTTTCTTGCATGAATCGGGCTACTGGTAAGGCTAACTGTACAGGGAATACTGTTGCCCTCCCATATACTAATTCGTATGGGGACTTCCCGGTTGCCCTCTTACTAGTAATCCTGTTGGCCCACAGCGCGAATTTCAACTGGTTATCCCAATTTTCTAATTTTCGTTGATAGCCTTCTTCAGTGCCCTCACCAAGGTTTTATTTGAAGACTCTGCCAGGCCATTTCCTTGTGGGTAATAGACCGTAGAGTGACCTAGCGCAGTGTTATACTGCTGGCAGAAACTGACAAACTTTGCAGACTTAAAGGCCTGTGCATTGTCGGTCACTATCTTGGCAGGGCATCCAAATCTGGATATGATATTTTCTTCCATAAATTTCATTACCACAGCATCTGTTGCATTCCTTGCAAGTATAGCTTCCACCCACTTCGTGAAATAATCTGTGGCAGTTAATATCCACTTATGTTGACCACTTGATGGAGGATGTATTTCACCAATAAAGTCAATTCCCCATTGCTAGAATGGTTCATCCACATGAACAGGGATCATGGGCAGAGGTGCCAATTTCTGTCTTTCAGCAAATTTTTGGCATTTCTCACAAGCTCTGACCCGGGCAAACACATCTCCAAAGAGTTTAGGCCAGTAGAAACCATCCTTCAGGATTTTGTGAGCAGTGGCCCTCCAGCTGTAATGACCCCCACAGATTCCTTCATGAAATTCAGCCATTATATTCTCTACCTCATCCTCTGTGAGACAAAGGAGCAGAATACCTGAAGGATCTCGCCAGTACAGCCGACCATTGGCAACAACGAATTTCTGTGATCTCAACCTTAATGTTCTGTATTTAGCTTTGTCACAGCTGGGAGGACAACTGAGGGTCAGAAGATACTCCACGATCTCCTTATACCATGGGCTGATGAGATACTTCATGTGTGTTTTCTGAGTAGCTATCTCTACTCCCTGCTATTCTTCCTTCTTCTCAGGCTCCTCATTAGCTATCATGGACAGATTTATACCCAGGGCCTGACAGTTTGATTCAGACAGGATTTTGGCTAACCCTTGTCCCTTGATCAGTTTGGTAGGGCAGATATCCAGCTCATATTCTTGTATTTTGGCAATCCACTTCACCCTTTTTCCTTCACTATCCCCTTGGATAAGGATGTCTTTTACTGCAGCTGTGGGTACAAATGCTGTGATGTGTGACTGCAGGACATACATACGAAATGCCTTGAGAGACTTCACCAAAGCATAAGCCTGCTTTTCTAATATGTTATATTTTAATTCTGCATCACGGAGCACCTGGCTGAAGAAAGCGATGGACTGCTCATACCCCTCTTCATTTTTCTGCAATAAGACTCTTGCCACTATATGAGGTGATGCAAATGAAAAAATCATAAAGGGTTTGGTATAGTCTGGCCCAGCCAACACCGGGGCTTCAACAAAGGCGTTTTTGATTCTGGAAAAGGCCTCTCGTGATTCCTGGGACCATTTAACCTCATTATTCTTCTTAAGCATGTCTGTTATATGTCTAACTATCTCTGCATAGTTAGGGATAAACCTCCTTAGAAAATTAATACGCCCAAGGAACACCTGCACCTCCTTTTTATTTCTAGGGAGAGAAATACCATTAATGACTTCAACTCTCTTAGGATCAATTTTTACCCCATCTTTGGTTACAATATGTCCCAAAAGCTTTCCCTCTTCCAATGCAAATAATGACTTTTGTGGATTGAGAGAGAACCCATACTTTCTGCATTTCTCAAAAGTTCTACGCAAATGTTCAATGTGCTCTGTATCATCCTTTGAAAACACAGTGATATCATCTAGATAGACCACCGCAAACTTATCTTGCTCTCCAACAAAGGCAATGTCCATGGCCCTTTGGAAAGTGGCACCTGCATTAATCAACCCAAACGGCATCCTGGCACACATAAATGTACCCCATGGCGTGGTGAAAGCAGTCTTTTTCTGATCTTTTGGAAGTACAGCCACCTGATTGTAACCAGAGAAACCATCCATCATCGACATCCGAGAAGCTCCCGCCACTTTCTGCAGGATATGATCCATCTTGGGCAGTGGGTAATTATCTTTCAAGGATGCTCGATTTAGATTACTGAAATCAACACACAGCCTTATTTCTCCATTCTTTTTCCGGACAGGGACTAAGTTTGCCACCCACTCAGAGTACCTCAATGGCACAATTATTTTGGCCTTCAATAACTTCTTAATTTCTTTCTCTATGGAGGGGAGCAGCAGAGGGCTAATCTGTCTAAGCTTCTGCTTGTGCGGCTTCGCATCTCCTTTCAGAGGAATTTTGTGTTGCATAATGCTGATATCAAAAGTTTTCAAGTCCTGATAAGACCATGCAAACACATCTTTGTAAGATTTAAACAATTTCTGGTAGAGCTCTTTATATTCTCCTGGGACTTTCTTGGACAGTCTCACAATTTTGGGGTCGGCATCAGTACCAAGATTTAGGTCTTCTACCTGATTATCTTCTACCACTTTGTTTGGCTGCAGTGGGACGTCGTTCTTGTCAAACAATCTTTCTAGAGGCACCAGCCCTCTAGGTATAACGTTTCCCTTCAATTGCAACACTTTATGACTTGCCACCTTTTCCTCCCATTTGTTTTCTGAAAGGTCTTCAGCTTCTTCTTCTTCACAAACATCTATCTCCATGTTTGAATATTCTCCGATTGTTTCCATAAACCTTTTCACTTGCTCTTCATCCTCAAACACCTGCTAGTGCTTGATGTTGTCTGGGATTGATGGCCGATAACGCACCTCAATTTCATATCTTAAGAGAGGTTTCTGAGGTGGACGGAATGTGCTAGCAACTACTGCTCTCTAGGCATAAATTGAATGTTAAATGCCAAGAAAAAATTTTCTACCAGGTCCCACACTTCGTTCCTATAAGCCCTCAGCCTAGGATGTTTGGTTTGACACTGATTCTTCACTTGTCTAACTACCAGTTCCGAATCTCCCAGAACCTTTAAACTCTGTATATTCATGCTTCTGGTTATCTGTAACCCTAACAGAAGTGCTTCATATTCGGCCACATTATTAGTGGCTTCATATTCTAGCTCGAAAGACAATGGGACCCATTGGCCTATGGGAGAAATAAATAATACTCCAGCCCCATTACCTTCTCTGGAATTTGCTCCGTCAAAATGAAGTGTCCAGATTCCTGCTTCATGGCTCTCTAAGGACTGCTCGATCTTGATCTGGCAGAATGATGGTTCATGAGCATAATCTTGATCTTCTTCCAGCATCAAGCATGAGAAATCTCCCTCTTTACTATAGACTGGAGAATTGACTGAGTTGTTAGCTTTGGTAACTGTCTTGAAAAATCTAGTTTCCCTGTACAATCTCCTCTCCTGGCCACCAAAAACTGGGATAGTAGCATATGTTAAGTCCAACTTGATTGACCCACCGATTTTTGTCCCCCAGGACCTTGACAGCAACATGCCGAAGCGAGCTGGGATGTCAACCACCACAATGTCCATCACCACACTTTTGGCTGGGATCTGGGCCAAATTGACCACCAAATCCTTGATCATACCTAGGCATTTAACTCTTTTGGAATCAAATGAATAGAGATCCTTGTAGGGACGGGTGATTTGCAGTCCTAATTGTTCCATGACTGATAGAGGCAATAGATTATGGGACGCTCCCGAATCTAACATACAGTTATGTAATAACAGGTCATGAATCACTAGAGACACATAAAAAGGGGGAGTAGAGGCATCTAATTCCTCAACGTGGGGGCCAAACACAACCATGGGTCTTTCTTCTTGAAGGTTCAGGCTATCTGGGATATGCGTTGCTTCTGGAGGAAGCATGAAGGAGGTGACCTGAGACTGATATACAGGTTGCTTCAACAATTCAGTCAAGGGAACTGGGATTTTGACCTTCTCAAGCTCCTTTTGTAAACTAAAGGCAAAAGAGGACTTTTCTGTTGCAACTTCCTTTGACTCTTTATTTTCGGCCACAGGTTTGGCTTCTTTTGACACAGACTTGGTATTAGGGGGAGTGACTACTTCTGAAGAGGAAGGAATTTGATCATTAGATTGAAAAGATTCGTTTAGAGGCCTCTTACCTTTGTCTGTGACCTTTTGCACTGTTGTCTCCTTCTGAGCAGAAGATTCCTTCTGAGGTGGCTCTTCTTCTTGATCTTGAGTACGAGTCCTCTTCCTAGAAGATCTGAGATCATATCTTCTATTGAACTGCGCTTGCATGAAATCAACAAACTGCTTACAATAGTCATCAATCTCTGGGTCTTTTGCGCCTTTAGCCTTCTCTTCTTCTTCTAATGGAATCTTCGTTCCATCACTTCCTTGCAAGGGACAATCTACTTCATCACTATTTGAAAAAGCAAGATATGCATCTTCTTGCTCGTAGGCATTATCTTCAGTAGGACCATCTACCTGACCTTCCAAATAGAGCAGGTGTGGCACTTGATCTTGTTGCTCTTTCCGTTCCCTTTGCATTATTTGCAGGGGTGGTTTCCTATACTGAGGATTTTAACCCCAATTTGGAGCATTCTGGAAATTCTTGGAGGATGAGTTCTTGGTCTCCAGTTCAAGTTTGACCAGCTTACTTGAAAGGTTCTTAATCATTTTTTTCATTTCTTCAATTCTGTTATAAGTTGAGTCTCTATCTTGGCTAGAAGTAGACACCTCCTCTTTGCCCTTCCTTCTAGCATCTTGGTCTGGTTTTCCCTTTGATTTACCAGTGGAAGCGAAATTTGCCTCCAACTCTAGTGCATCTGTTTGAGCATCATCCAGGGTAGCAGGCTTTCTTTCTCTCAGAGAGAAAACAAATTATGAATCAAAAGCTGCTACGAAAACAACTTTTGCAGCAGTTTGATGAGGCTTCATATCAGCGCGGAGGCTCATATACAATTTATTAAACCTCTTGATGAACTCTGACACTCCTTCGTTATGTCTTTTCTTGAGTGTGTTAAACTCAGTAAGACAATGTCCATGATCTTTCTTCTCCCCCCATTTTCTAAGAAAAGTATCCTCCATTCCCTCCCAAGTGGTGATAGAACGGTCTCACAATGTCTTAAACCATTTTCGAGCTTCACCATCAAGAGATTGAACAAATAGTCTTAAGACTACGTCTAGATGTTCCACATTAAAGTTCTTTGCAAAAGAGTAGAAAACATCAAGATGCTTTTGAGCTTCAATCTCATTTTCCCCATTGAAACGGGGTAAGATCTTCAAATAGTCATGTGGCATATCATTCAATACTTGAGGTAACGCCAGGGGGGCATACTTATTCAACAGGAAACCAGGAACGTTGGCCATTGGGGGAGGTGGAGGTAATAGAAGAGTTTGATGTGTAAGAGGAGGAGGAGGTGGAAGTGCGGTGTGAATGACAATAGGAATGTATCGAACAGCAGCTTGAGATGATGATGGGGAAGACGGAATATTAATAGCAGATACTTGAGTGACTTCTTTGACCTCTTCGGCCTCTGGAGTGGGATGGAATATGTAATGAGTAGTATCTATCAATTCAGCCTCGTCTTTGATTTGGATGTTTCCTAGGGGTAGACTGTCTGAGTAATAACCGGTTTCTCCCACAGTGGAGTCGGAACCTTGCACTTGGGCCACTTGAGAAGAAGAGGATGGAAAGTCCTCTACAGAAAATTCAGGGATCTCAGTGTGGATGAATTGTCTTTCCCTCCAACTTCTCCTATGTAGGATCTTGTCTGGGTCAGACACACAGGGTGTCGTTGGCTGAGACGTATCTGACCTCAAGTGTCCCTTACGAGGAGCCAGGACTGCAAGTAAGTTTATCTGATAAATGACCGTGGAGTCGCCAAGGTGAGGGATCTACAACTCTCAACTCTTCATGCTCACCTTTCTGAAGAGTGAATAAAGGTTTTGTCGAGGCCCAAGGATTCAAATTTTCTTAACTTCGTTCCCCGGCAACGGCGCCAAAAAGATGTTGTCAATCCTAGAGATAGCCTTGAGTTGTGAAAGACCAGTGCCTAGGGCATCTTATATAGCAAGAAGCAAGGATATAACAAGGATAATTAGCAGAACAAGGCTCTTTTGCTATTTCAGTTTTAACAGGAAAGTTTGATATAAGTGGAACCAGAATACTCACAGACTCAACATAATGAAAGGAACACTGCAGACGCAAGATGTGAATCCTCAATATAAATGTATCAGACAACTCAAAGACAGCTTTCCATAAGGAGGGCTGAATTCTAAAAATGCTTTACAGAGATTTGAAATCAGGCGGCAATTGCTGTGTAAGAAATATAGAAGGAATACTAACCACTAATGAGATGAAATTCCATAAACATATCTAAACATGAGATGGGCTTATGGTAATAAGAATCCATACACGTCCATAGCTTTCAAAAATGACATCCCATAGCACTTAATATAGAAGAAACGTGGATGAAGTGGAAAATGCAACATCATATCATTACTGAGCCATATTTAAAGCGCTAGACAGGTTGGACATAAGTATCAATGGTGATAAATTCATACCCGAACCAGTGAGCCACTCGCATTCCAGAGCATGATATAAGAGAAATGGAAATAGTGAAATGAACAACTAAGCTATATCACATAGGCAAAGTTACAGACTATAAAGCACTAAGACCAGAATCCTCATTAAAGATAAAACTCCTTATCGTTGAGACCCAACGGGCTCTTCACATTTGTATTAAAGCTTCAACAAAATACATACAAAAAACTCTTTCACAGCAAATTCTTCAGAAAATCTGGAACCATTTGTTCTCTTTAGTTGCTGCTTATATAGAAGCCTCAGAAACATGAGCGAGAAGATATTTTATATCTTCCCCGCGTGCTTGTAATCAATTTGAGTTCTCCATCAAAAATAACCAAAATTCATGATGAGGAATAGGGGCATCTCATCCTTTACAGTTAGGCTCACGGCCGTTTTAAACAAAATATTAAACAACAGTTTTGATAGAAAGTAAAATGTAGGAGTGGAATGTGAATTCCACTCAAAATTTAAAGGTAACGAACTAGAGTGAAAATAAAAGGCCACTAGGGCCGAATCATGAATTGACAATATTCATTGACGAGATGGAGTCGAGGCTGTCGCTGACACAAGTGGTGGAACGTTGGCTGATGAGTTGGCGACCAGACTGGCATATCAGGTGCATCTTTGCTGACTATCTGATGCGGGTTCAGGCATTGATGCGAATCCTTCCACCTTGATATAAGCCTCAGTGAGGTCGTCGAAGTTTGCATCGGTGGGGATTTTGTGCTTTATCAGATGGAGGAGAGAAAATTCTTGGTGGAGTGACGAAACAATGGTCTCAGCCTTTAACTGGGTGGTTTTATCTTAAAGTACATCTGTCCGGTCCATCTCTTCCTTGAGACGTGCTTCGTACCCTGATAGTGGCTGTAACATCGTAGGAGTAATAGGATCCCAGATTTCGGCTTGCAGGTCTATGAAGGGCTCGAACTCGGGAGGGTTTCTGGTTTCACGGACCTGAGGGGTCTCTGGTTCTGTTTTCTTGGGGGTGACCTTTCCCATGACTGACATGAAAAACTTTTAAAACAAAAGGAAACCAGAGGGGTATGAGGGACGGAATACCTGTGCAGTGGGAAATCTGCTCGGGAAAGCGACGCGGGGGTACTAATAGTGACTGGGTAGACCTGGCACTAGGCTCCCACTTTAGTTTATACCGTAGCTGAATACCTGTAAGTTTACTTCAGTAAAATATGGGGGACCGTTACATAGAATTGAGGATTCTTTGGCAAAAGGCAGAATGGTGAAGTAAGTGGGGTGAGCATCATAAGGACACTGACAATGGAGCACGGGGCGCATAGGGATTGGGCATTTAATTGCAGGTTGGTGAACACCGCGTACCGGGTTTACTACTGGTACGGGCCTCGGTACCAGTTCACCTAGACTTACCTTACCTTTCAGCCGCATAAGTAACTTGGTTCTCGGAAGTTCGGAACGTATTCCTCATGGAATTATAAAATACATAACATGAAGACTTAAGGGCCCGTACTTCATTTTGCCATATACTCTTTACCTTGTGTCCACCCCCATGACACGTCACCACAGTTCCGCGGGGGTATGGGTCTCTCACCCCCCTCCGCTCCTTGACCCCCCCGGAATAGCACATGCGGAGACTCCTTTCAACGTGCATAATATAAAGGCGAGCTGTATTATAATATTTTTCGTTTTAGACCCTTTTAAACCATACCTCCACTTGTTTGCTTCATGTTTGAAGCTTTTACGTCTTTCCATCCCCTTTATAGACATGCGTTTAATTATTCAGCCACGTGACTTAGGTTAGCATTGTTTCTCTCTGGCCATTATTTAAATTTTCCACCACGAGTCATAACATTCGATACTTTGCTATTCAAGGTTATTTTTAAAAATGATTAATGTTAACCATATGATCAACAAGTACCATGACCAAGACTCGGACCCTTAACCTATGAATGGCTCCAAGACCTTGTTGCTGCTTCTTTGTCTGCTTCCAACGCTGATCCTTCTTTTTTGCACCAACTTGCACTGACTTGCACCAACACTAGAGAACTCGGTCTCTCAGTTTGTCTTCAAACACTTCTTCTCACTGATTCATATATTAGATACAAGATCATTCGAGATCTCATCTTTCACTTGGAATATCCTTGAATCTTCTTCACTTGAGCAGTAATACATTCTTTTTATGCATTGTACAGTAGGAAGGTACATCACAGATTTACCTTCCTTACTTTCTCACACTTCAATTCAGATTTTATCATAACCCTTGCATCATAGACTACACATTTATCTCATACCTGTTAACTTCGCATTATATCACAGAATGTTGCCTAGTCATAGTCCTTGTTGTGTATATATTACAGACTTCGTTCCACTTTAGTGCAGGTGTATTACTTCAGGTTTGACCGCAAATTACTCCTTACTAATCCGCTTTCATTGTGTTATCATAGTTCCCAAAACAGATCCGCACTTACTGCCCTTAACTCGCATATATTCCAGACCCTTTGTTATGCTTTGGTGGCACACAACAATCCGCAATGTCTCTATATTATACCCGCACTTCTTCCTGATCTCAAGTCCGCATGTAAACGTTGTAATACCTCAGAGAAATCCGCAACTTGATGATGAATGAGACGCATGTCCTTGATATACATAGGGCACAGTTTATGTTTTTAGGCCAACCTTACACCTTGTATGAGAGCCGACTTCATCACTATGTATAAATGTCGACATGAAGTGCATTTATTCCAGCACTTAATGAGGGTGGACATGACAAGGTCTTGGAGCATTTTTTATGACTAGACTCTTCATATTTATGACCCTTAATTACATTTATAACTAGAATACAAATCCTAATAGACATCAAGAAGAAGTCTATTGACCTATAATAAAACCTTGCTCATGAAACCCATGAAGCAAGCATAACGAAAATACATTTTATTATCTTTGTCTTCTACTTTACATAAATACATAATTACATAGTCAATATGAAGACCGATCCTAGTTACACTTTTCAACAGTCCCTTCATAACAAAACCTTCATCCTAAACTATGAAGACATTCTCTTTCATTCAAGAAAGCAATCTTCACATCCATTTGATGAACTTTCCATCCATTCTATGTTGCTAAGTAAAATTGTGCAGATGGTGGGCCCATTTTGTTGGGGGGGGAGGGGGTGCGGCGGTGGAGGGGGAGTCTCCTCATAGTCAATGCCTTCTCTTTGTGCAAATCCTTTTGCCACGAGCCTTGTTATGCTTGTCAAGTGAGGCCTCTGATTTGTACTTGTTCTTATAGACCCACCTACATCCAATTATTTTGGTTCCGAGGGTCCACCAACATCCATGTCCCAATCTTGATGAGAGCATCAAACTTCTACATTACTTCTATCCACTCATCATGAGAAGTAAATTCTTCAAAGAAAGTTGGTTCAAAGTTAATGGATAAATTCAATTCAAAATCATATGAAACACCATATCATCTACATCACCTATATCAAAATTATCTACATCACCTCCATCTTGTTTGGTGGAACCTCTAGTTCATATCTTTCTGACCTCGTCAGGATAAACACATTCAAGCATTTTGATGAGCTACTTTGGTGGGCCTTTCTGAGATGGTCTAGGTTGCTCCACTGATTGAGATGGTGCTATATTTCAATCAAGGATCATCCTTTCAATCCTCTCAATCACATCTTGCAATGGATCTTCCTAATCTGGTGAAATGGTTGGAAATTCATGAGAGGGGAGACAACGCTTCCAAAGGAGATTTTAAAAAATCATAATACAATACAACTTCAATACATCAAATACACACAGGGTATAAAAATTTCAGAATACCATTCATGGATTTCAAATTTGGAAATAAATCCAAAAATAAGGTTAAGTCATTATGAGAGCCCCAGTCCTTCTGTTTATAACTTAACATGTAACAAAATCATGTTAGTATTTTTTTAAATTATTTTAGCATTTGAAATGTCACTGCTGATATGACCAATACGTCAGCCATAACAGTCGAAGCTCTGGTTGAAATGGTCAATACAGCATTTCGAAAATATGAAAAACCACTGAATCATTTCAATTGTCTTTCAAAGGAGTTTTATATAAGGAATCATTTTCATAACATGGAAACATGTTTTTGGTATCTTGACGTGGAGTTTCCGATAACATAGCATTCGACAAGTAAGCATTCCACTCTATTCCCATTCTTCACCATGCATGTCCATGTTACAAAATATGGTTCCAATCACTGTGAGGAGAAGGGACCATGGTTTTGAGATGAAGAACCATGGCTATATTGTCCATGAATATTGGAGCAATCTGCGACCCTGCAGTAGTGCCAAGAATTGCCATGATTGAACCAAAGGTTCACCTTATAGGTTCTCAAAGAACAATCATCAAGTCAAATTCTTCCTTGCCCACAATAAGGCAAAAAATCCTAAGGGACAGTTTAGGGGAGAGGGGAAAGTCCTTCCCTTGTGTTGTGTTTAACCAAAGGGAAGAAAATTCTGGTTGACTGGAGGATATATGAGAGGCCTGGAGGAGAGTAGTGATGGTAAGTGTCTCATTCTGTCTGAGTTCTTGAACAATTTGGGTGGGGTTAAGTGAAATTAGAGCCCATAAGTATATTCTTCATTATGGTGATCACATGAAAGGGCGTGGGGCAGAGTCCAGAGCTGATTCCCATAGTTGGTGAATCACTCCATTTCAACCTGTTTGGTAAACAAATTCATGAGAAAGATGAGTATTGTTCTCTATCTATATACGGTTTATCGCTGAGTTTTTTACTCTTATCATCGGTTTCTTGAATTCTGTTGGTTATAGGAAGTGTGTAAAAAGGCATTGTTTAAAATGATGAGGAATCTATGTATAATCATACTTGAAATTTTACTTGGATTTCTACTCATGATTTGAGCCACGCAATGGTAATTCTGCACTTGTTTATTGCTTGGAGGTCTGTTATGTGGTTGTTGGAGACCAACGTGCTCACAGCGGGGCAATATGACATGTAGATGAAGAAGAAAACTTGTTTGGAGTTCCCTGATGGTCAAGGGAGGTAGTCTAGGTATGCCACATTCACTAATTACTAGACAGTTGTTGGGATGAGACCCACAGTTGGAGGGGGGTCATCTTTGTCATGGGGAATGGGCCCCCAACCATCATTTACCAGCTCTAGATCTGGAAAAGTTAGCTCCCACCCAGTAAAATCTCTTATCTCTAATGAATAAAAATAATAGAAAAATACTCCCTCGACAATTCTGAGATAATGCTTAAGCCTTATTCTCTAGACTTCAACTTGTTCACATTTAATTCTGTTTATCTTGCGCTAGTCATAAGCTGCAACTCCCGGTCATTCAAAATGACCTTGTACTTTTTGATCCTTAAACATTAAACAGCATTTCATTCCTTCAACATAATAGAGCATTTCATGTTGAATATTAATGTACATTAAAAAAAAGACTCTGAGCACCTTTCTCTACAATTCCTAAACTTTGCTACTAATCAAGGCTTTGGGGCACTGAACCAATCCTCAAAGTGCTTTGGACAAAACTTTGTGATGTATGCTCTTACCCACACTCTTAGCACTGTGATCCGTGGACCGTGCCTCTGCCATATCAGCCCACACTGGATGGTTTGATCTATGATTCTATAGTGCTAATCCAGACTATCATACGGTCATTGGCAATGTTTCATGATGTGCATTCATAGTTCAACCTGTGCTCTCTTCACCTCATATTGCGCTGTTTTTTTCTGAAAGTGCTTCCCTTTAAATCTAAGAGAAGTATTACAACCAGCTCAAAGGTCAACTCACCCAAAGAAGTTAGGCACCATAGGCAGCCCACTTTCTAAATGTGCTTCCTGTTACTGCCTAAATTTTATGTGTGTGATAAAACCAATACACAATGCACAATCTGACAGGAACCTTTTAGGATGGTCACCCACTATCACCTCAACAACTTGTCCTTGCACTTTAAGCCAGCTCTCCTGTAACTGACAGGGGACTTCCCTACTAGGATCACTAAGGTTTAGTCAAATGAGCAGAAGGTGATGTGTATAGTAGCCATAGTAAAATGACTTTTTGGAGTTTTTTGAAAAAAGGAAAGGAAAAGGTGATGGAGGGATTTGAAGATCAGTGCCAATATCCTTCTAGGGCTATGGAGTCAAGAGGACTCGAGTGGAAAGATGACATCAAGAAGAAAACCCTCTTTGGTCGGTTATCCAGTGCGTGTGGATTAGGGTAAAAGATTAGAACCCAATAGCTAAATTAACCCCTCAGCTAATCAAGGAAAATCATGAAATCATGGCCCCACTAGAAGGGATCCCTCCAAGAGGAAAGCCTTCAACCACTAGATCAACTATGTCATGAAATAGAAGCAAAACCCTTACTAAGAAACTTTAGACTATGGCCTAGCAAGGAGTATTAAAACTTACCCCAAACCAACAAATGAGAGCATGTGAGAAGAGCCTCTAGACTTCCTCCTTCCAAGTGACAAATTTTCCCTTCAAATGGATCGATCTTAATAGTCTCATGGTGGTCTTGAATAATCGCAATATTGCATTTAATGATGTAGAAAAAATAACCAAGAAAGAACAACTTCTAAGTCAAAAACATTCACCACATAGATAAGCCCTTAACACCAAAAATGCTTTAATAAACATATTTCCATTAAGCTCCAAGGAGAGAAGTGCTCTCACAATCCAACCAAGAGTACACATGAGTAAGCTTTCCCCTATTTATAGAGTGCGATCTAATTTCCTTTACAGTAAAATATCATTATTTGATTTAATTCCTTAAATCTAGCTAAAGCAAACTAAATCTAACTCACTTCTAAAATCAAGTAAACTAACACATCATTAAAATAAAGTGGTCATGCCACTTGTACAATGATTCTGTTATCACACATAAAATTTCAAATTTTGGTTGATAGGGTCATTAGCCTAGATCTCGTTTTGTATCATAAAAATTGGTTCATGAAACTGATGAAAACTCATGAAATAGTCATTATCCTAAGTCTAGAATAGTCCATGGGTCATGTCATTAGAGTCAAATCCATCAAAATCTCCCAAAGGTTTACATGCATTGGTTTAGATTGAGGTAGTGGCCACCTGTTTGTTTTTTCACGATTCTGCAACGAATATAACTGCAAACAGGAAGATTTCGCTACGGAATCACCTGACCAGTCCGTAGCGAATCTGCCAGGTTTATAACTGAAAACACTGCGGAATCATGTTTTTTTTTGCACTAGTAAAAGGATGATGAGTTGTCAAGTTTTTAGAGGTTTAGGGTGAATGTGAAGTCATGTGATCGGTTATTACAGTCATCCAAGCATGCATAATCATAAGTGTCATTCATCATTACCTTTCACTCCTCCCATTTGTCATTATTCCTCATATATTCAAATTTCACTTTTTAAACTCACCTTCAAAGATTCTCTCTATCATCCTCCTTTCGATCTTTGCATGCAGCAGTTGATTATTATCATTGAAGACTCCAGCTCCAATGCAAGCAACTTCTTGTTCAAATTGGTTTCTTTGCAGGTGTCAGTTTTTCCAGAAAGACGGCGTAGCATAAAGGAAGATGGCCATGAAAAAAAAAACAAACAAAGGAGGCTCTCGTGTAAGATATGAACCTATGGACCTAAAATTGGTCATGGAAGACCCTAGTGTTGCAGAGGACTTCATCAAAGCTGGTTGCATGAGATTTTACAAGAAGATACAAAGGGATTTCTCTGGTTTTTTACTGTTTGAGCGGGCAACTCCAAGAGTATTTTTTGGGCAAACGGAGAATAATTCTAAAAAACTGAGAGGTTGTTGTCAAACACAGATCAAAGAACATTAACCTCTTTCACTTTTCTCACAGGTGTTACAGATTGGGAGATTCGAAGACATCTTTGGGCTCAATTTTCAGAGTTCGATATATTCTTGTTTTAGACAAGTTTTTCAAATGCAGATTACGGACAGCTGGAGATGTGTTCAAAAAACCAAGAGAGGTTTTTCTTCAGCACTAATGGATTTACAAAAACCTCCTCCTGTTTTGCAACAGCTATCAAGGATCCGGAGATAGGAGCTCATTTTTTAGCCTTATTTTTCAGAAAATAAAAAATTAAAAAAAATTAAAAAAAAACAGCTCCATTTTTATTGGTAGATGAACTTGCGGAAGGGGAAAATGTTGTTTCTTGCGGAGGGTAAGAGGTATTTTGAAACAAGTTTTCCTTATCATGTTTCATCGTATCATCTTGCAGAACCATAGGCAAAATTTTGAAGAAAAAAGGACATTTTTTGAGTTTTCTGCCAATTAGGCAATTTCCTAGCGAATCCCAGGCTTGAAGCCCAAAGTTCACTACGAAATCGTTGTAGGTGACTTTTTGCTTAAAGTCATGGATACAGTCGAAATCAAGGTGGGAAAAAATTTGTATTTAGCTCATTTGACTCAACAAACACTTCCAAATCAGCAAAGAGGGCTAACAGGTGGCATAGATTAGTGAAATGAATTTGCTATGGAAATTACGCTACAAACTTGCCTAGAACTCTGTTTTTCCAGCAGTCAAGTTCTTTGGTATTTTTGGAGAAATTAAATGCATTTAAAACAGGAAATGAGCATGCTGAGATGTCATTAGAACATTGGTGATTAAGACACTTATCCTACACTTCATCAAATGGACAACTCATCAACTATTGCCACTCGTAAAGAGACAACACTTCAATTTTTCCAGTTCATAAGTTGACAGCACATCAGCAAATCCGATACATCAAGGCCTAAAGTTCAAGTTGACATTTGCCACATCAACATTGTTGTTGGGTTCGATAGACATTATTTGTATGGGCCATTTAAAGTTATTGTTAATGTAACTATTAAGTGATAGACTCCTTTTTTATTACAAACTCCTCCAAAACAAAATATCGTTATTCATGCTCAATGTAATACAGTTCCTTTAGGATTATATCTCTGGATTAGGATTCCAGAGTCTAGCCCAGGTGGAAGACCCAATGTAAAGAGATCTCACTCTATAAATGAGAAGCTTTGATAGTTTGAAAAACGTTGGAAGATGTTATTCTACACTACTACTATTGTAAACTTTTCTGATCAGTAATATACAGTGGCTGGGAGCTTTCTACTTCACTTGAGATTCATCTGATGTTTTTATGAGCTTTGTCCTATGTATCTTGCTATTTTTCTTTCAATATCTTAATGTTTGATTACTCAGGATTCATGTAAATCATGCTCTGACTTCCTTTAAGCATTAAGCTATTGTATATCTGTGTGTGTTGTCCTATGATTAAAACATCCACATGCCTCAACTTCCACAAGGAGAACCATGACACTGAGTTTCCTAGCACTGACTCCATAAGCCCAATGGTAGTAAACCCTATACATCTTTCACCAGCATACAAACACATTCAAGACACTATTACAGAGTTAGCCATCTGATTTAATTATATTTGAACAAATCATATTTACCTTTGAGAGAGCCCTCTCAAACTGAAAAGGCTAATTTTTAGTCATAAGTTGGTTTGCAAGAATTACTCTAGGTTGTCTGGTGGAGCAGCCCATCTGTATCAACTTAGTGATAACAAATTCAATGAGTAAATTCCCCATAAAAAGGAAGGTGGATCCTCCCAAGAAAGAGAAGAAATGGTCCAAGCCACCACATCTACCCTTTGAATTGTCCAAGGTGGTTGTAGATAGTCAAGGGTCCTCCATGGTTTAAGCCCCAACATATGATGAAGCAATGCCCAAGTCAAAATCTGCCCAACGTCTATCCTTGATTGATGCTTGATCTAACTTTAAAGATGCTTACAAGGTGGACAAGTCCCGAACATTCGTCTCCAAGGCTCCAATGTTCCCCTTCTCTGATGCAACATCTATTGAGAATTTGGTGGGGCGTAGTTTAATTCAATTCTATACTTGATAATTACTTGTGAGCTTACTTCTCATACTTAGGTCTTCTCTTTATTAGCTTATTATGTCTTTCATCACGCCAATTATCAAAACACGAGACACAAGTTTTAGGATCTTCAAGCCAGGGCCAAAAACCTCTCCCTCTTGGAGAGGAAAACCTACAAGTAATTCTTCTTATAGACTTTCAATTGACAAGTACCATGACCATGACAAAGACCTTGTCACTGCTCTTTTCTTGGCTCCTTATGTTGATCTCCTTCTCTGCACCGGGACTAGGAAAGCTTAGTTCCTATATAGACTATCCCCGGCCTCCTTTAGAGACTTCTTTCTTGTTGTAGCATATACTTCAAAGATATACCAATTCTTCCTTTGATGAGATAGCCCTTTGTCTACCTATGCTTCAATCCCTTCCTCACTCCTTCTTACAGTCCTTGAGATAGATCCAAAACTGAATCTAACAGCTCCTTTTTTTCATTGTATCAATATTCGCATTACATTCCAAAACTTTGCACCGTATTATATACTGTGTTTAA
Source organism: Pinus albicaulis (assembly GCA_034641835.2). Classification (NCBI taxonomy): domain Eukaryota; kingdom Viridiplantae; phylum Streptophyta; class Pinopsida; order Pinales; family Pinaceae; genus Pinus; species Pinus albicaulis. The sequence goes on along the minus strand of CM076583.1, from coordinate 111,221,306 downwards.
CCCTTAACTTGTTGTTGCAATTTCGAACTGTGATATACCACCTGTTAAACCCGAGATAGTGACATAATGCTTCTCCTTTTTTGCGTTGTGTATATATACTCTAACTGTGGTTGTCTTCCTGGAATCTGCAAAGTCTTTATGACAGAGACATCAACATTAATCACAGTGTCATTTGTTGTAGCTTCTAGTCTCCTCACACTGCATCATAGGTCCTTCAAATCTCAGTGTCCTATCTCGCACTAAATTACAAGCTTATCCGAAATCTTCAGACTAATCCGAACTGTCTTTTGTCTCTGTTATGCGCAGTTTACTAGGGTATATATAGTTGTTGCCATCTGTAATAAGCCAACATGTTTATGAATAGTTGTGACTGATCTTTGAGCCGACTTGTTCGTCTATTATGAGGTTGACTTCTTCAAGGAGTATTCCATACTTTGAGTTGTCTTGTTGGAGCGTATTTGACATGGTCTTGGAGGCATATAATTACATCAATGAGTGACCTTTATAAGTGTAACAACACTTCATATACATGGCTCTAAATTATACATTTATGACAAGATGACAAATCCCTAAAAGACATCAAGAAGAAGTCTTTGACCTATAATAAAAATTCTTTGCTCGTGAAACCTATGAGGCAAGCTTTACAAAAATACATTTTATTATCTTTTTCTTCATAAATTCATAATTACATAGTCATTATGAAGACTGGACCTAGTTACACTTTTCAACACTCCCTCTTAACTAGGGAGGTATTCATAATGGTACATGGTTACTTTCAAACTGAAGAATCTCATAAGAAGAATCGGATTGGTAATCGCATTTGTATAGCATCATATCAACCAACATTGTCATAGTGTAAGGCCTTGACTAACAGCCCCATCTCTCAATGAGACAATGGGCTACAATGTTGGTGAGACAAATGACTTATAAACACCATCATCATTGTCTCTCCAAGGTACATACTCCACCCGGGTGTTCACAAAGTATGACCTTACTGGACTATTCTTATCTTGGGTAGCTAATCCTCAAAGAACATCGGTCCACGACTACTCTTATCTTGAATGCCCTATCACATTCTCAAAGAGTATCGGATGCCAATGATTACCCAATCCTCCATTCTGTCTTCCCAGGCGAAGACCAAAATGATGTGTCCATCCATTCTCTCCTTCATGGCCTTCACTAAGACTTACGGCAGTTAGTCTTGGTCTAGTGCATGACACATGAATTAGAGAATCAAATCTATCACTTCCTTTTAGTTTAGGAAGGACATACTCATTCCTATACAAGAAATGTACCTAAGCTCATTCTTAGGAATTAGCAAGTTTCTTCCTGTTGAGAATTTGGAGGGGTTACGGTTAATACAAATTCTCTTCTTGATAATTACTTGTGAGCTTGCTTGAGTGGCTTATGTATTCTCTTAGTTAATCTTTCATCAAGTCAATTATCAAAATGCATAGGACACAAATATTTACGCAGAAGTAACACTTTTATTGTATTATTGTAGGAAGGTAAATCACAGATTTACCTTCCTTACATTACACTTTAGAATTCATCATAACCCTTACGATATCTGCACTGCATCCTTGTAAATATCTGCATTGTATTCTTCTGCACCTGTCAGCGAACTAGCTTCATCAATTCGCAAATCTGTCCCTTGCTTTTACCTATCCGCAATCTGTCCCTTTAGTGACTTCTGCAATCTGCTGTGGTGTACGCATTTAGTCTAACGCAATCTCTATGGTGTCCACAATTTGCTGTGGTGTACTCATTAGACTAACATAGCGTCTGTGGTGTCTACAATCTGTTGTGGTGATGTAAGTCTTTAATCCGCATTCGATTGTGTGTTATCTGTGTTGCATGTCCACATTTCCTTCCAGTGATGTTTGCATTCCTTACTCATAGATATCTGCATTCTTATTAGACCTGTCCGTCCTACTGTTTTGGTATCCGCAATCTTACTTTGAGCCTGTTCGCTATTCTATTAGCATCTGCAATCCGCATTTATTGTGTCCTTATATCCGTATTTAAATGCCCTTTGAACTACACAGTTTTGTTGTTGGAACAGTCCGCAATTGCTTGTTTACAAATGAGTTGTACGTCAGGATATATATACGGCATGCTTCCTTCCTTTTAAGCTGACCATACAGCAAGATTGTAGGCCGACATTCCCAATGTATATAGGTTGACTTCATCACTAATATTCAGCGTTGAATATGGGCTGGCTTGAGAGAGGTGTTCTTCACGGTTTATATATCTTGACTTCCATCGATGTTTGAGAGTTGTTTGCTTGACTTCCATTTTTCTACAAGGTCTTGGAGCATGTATTTCTAGACCCTGCATATACGATACTTATTACATAGTCAATATGAAGACCAACCTAGGTACACTTTTCAACACTCCCTCTTAACTAGGGAGGTATTCATACAGGTACATGGTCACTTTCAAACTAAAGAATCTCATAAGAAGAATCGGATTGGTAATCGCATTTGTATAGCATCATATCAAACAGCATTGTCCTAGTGCAAGGCCTTGACTAACAGCGCCATCTCTTAACGAGACAATGGGCTACAATGCTGGCGAGACACATGACTTATAGACACCTTCGTCATTGTCTCTCCAAGGTACATACTCCACCCGGGTGTTCCCAAAGTATGACCTTCTCGGACTATTCTTCTCTTGGGTAGCTAGCCCTCAAAGAATATTAGTCCCTGACTACTCTTATCTTGAATGCCCTAACACATTCTCAAAGAGTATCGAATGCCAGATGATTACCCAATCCTCCATTTTGTCTTCCCAAGACCAGAATGATGTGTCTATCTCTCCCTCTCAACCAAGGAGGACCTATTCCACAAGGGAATGTACTCATTCCTATAAGAGGAATGTACCTAAGCTCATTCTTAGGAATTACCAAGTTTCTTCCAAGTAAGAAACTTATCATCAGGCTCCCTCTTAACCAGGGACCTCCAGCAACAATGGTGAGATACCCAGTTGCTCATGAATAATTCCTGTCCTCGATGTCATGGATTTCGATATTGAGGAATCTCCAACTTTTAGCTTTATAGGGCACAAATCATCCGTCACTTTCATCCTGAGTCATGTCAGCTATCAGAAGGTGATTCATCAGACTTCCTTATCTGGTCCACTATTATGCCATGACGCTTTCCTTTGAATCATCTCCAAGGATCATGCATCCTTTCTTATGATTAGCAGCCCTGCACAAGTTCATTCAGATAAACATATACATATGAACTTTTAGCACAAAAGTTACCTTAGTGATGATCTTTCACCATGACATCTTCCTGTGGGTATCGACATCCTTCATACAGATTGAAACATCTCCTAATGATATGTTTTATCAAGGGTCCTTTTACCAGACTTTTGTCAGAGTCTACATATCCTCCCAGGAGATCTCTTAGTCACATCTTCTTGGCTTCCGGATGATAACTGCCTCTTGACATGGTTGCATTTCATGATCTTCTTCCTCTCTGCATATTCTCGGAGACTTACACCCTTTCTAGTTTCTCGTTCATATACAACCACCTCATATTCCATGAGGACATATTATGTTGATTTCATCTGTCCGTGCACTGAGAGATACTCCTCCACAGATCATGCTTCAAAATACAGAAATTCATTACCTGCAACCATATGACATGACTTCACAACATCATATAAATATATACATACCTCATACCCTTTTTCCCTCGAGTCATCATGTAGCAATTTCTCAGAAACGAAGAGCTTCATTCTCTTGGCCTGCTTCATCTATATCACATCCCAGAATTATGTTTCCATGATGACCCTTGCTCTTGATGACTGCTTTCCATTAGTAATGTTATTTAGAGGTTTTCCCCCGGAGCTAATTTACCAGGAGTTCCTGCCATGATTTGATCAAGATGCTACATTGCTTCCTATCATATAACCAACAGAAATCAATACATTATTCATAAGTTTGCATGATTTTCCTTGAACTTCTTTTCTTCAGCTTCCTCCATTCTTTTTGATGATATGAGCTTCCTTTATTTCTCCTATTGAGATAGTCCCTTTAGGACAATCTTTCTTGTAATGTCCATAAGTCTTCCACATTTCCTCAACAAATGTTTGAGTCTTTTATCCTTCAACATTTTTTGCCCCTTGATCTAGCATAGAGATCATAAGTTGAATGAGGTAATTTTCTTGTCTATTTGTTACGTTGTCCATCTTATCATCTTTTCCCGGTCTCACAGTTGGGATCTTATGAAGATATCCCTTCTACCTCAGTTTTGTGTAAATCGGGTCTAAGTGACATAACCTTATTTATTGCATAGAATAGTTCTTTCAACTTATCTTATATTCTCTTGATGCCTCCAATCCTTCATAGGCTTTTCATGACTTTACTTTCTTCGAGGACTGTGACTATCCTTCTCATGCAAGGATTCTTGGTAACCCAACCAGCTTATAGATCTCCCTACAAAAACAAAGTAATTTAACCAAATTTGATTATAGAATGAAAGATACTTACTTGATAAGTGAAGATAAAGTTTTCAGCTTCATTTCTTCGATGGTGGTTGAGAAAGATGTGTTAGTGCTTTCTCTTTGAATGATCTTCTTCAAGGGTAAGGATTAGATCTTTGTTGTAATGATGATAAAGCCTTCTTCTGGTTGTTTATGTCTTTTGCTATTTTTTTCATGAAACCGAGGTCTTATTTTTGGTACTGAAATCGTTCTTTTAAGATAGCACTATATTGTTGTGATTGCACTGTGAGTCCTCCAAGATTGCGGTGTCAATATATACGTATCTTTGCTCCTTTAGTCATGAGGTGGAAGTATAGATATGACTTGATCCTTTGACGGAAATATAGAAAAGGTTTTACACTACGATTTTGTGACAACTTGAATATCTCAATTTGTAGTTATATAATACTTCTATCTGAAAAAGTATTATGAACTCCCTCTCTAAGATATCAAACTTGATCTCTAAGATATATCGAACTCTTTTCTATTCTGCAATTGCATCGAACTTGTTTTATGAAGTTGCACTGAACTTGTATTACTGAAATTGCATCGAACATGTATCTCTGCAATTGCACCGACCTTGTATCAATACCACCGAGCTTGTATCTCTGCAATAGCACCCAACTTCTTCTTTGTAATAGCACCAAACTTCTTTTCTCTGAATTTGATCTCAGACAGTAACTTTTATCTAATTCCAAAATCTTCCTGCCAATAAGGTGATCCTTTTTTACCATAACTCTGATACCATGTTGAGAATTTGGAGGGGTTAATACAAATTCTCTTCTTGATAATTACTTGTGAGCTTGCTTGAGTGGCTTATGTATTATCTTAGTTAATATTTCATCAAGTCAATTATCAAAATGCATAGGACACAAATATTTACGCAAAAGTAACACTTTTATTGTAGAAAGGTAAATCACAGATTTACCTTCCTTACATTACACTTCATAATTCATCATAACCCTTACGATATCTGCACTGCATCCTTGTAAATATCTGCACTGTGTTCTTCTGCACCTGTCAGCAAACTAGCTTCATCAATCCGCAAATCTGTCCCTTGCTTTTACCTATCCATAGTCTGTCCCTTCAGTGACTTCCGCATGTTGCTGTGGTGGACATTTAGTCTAACGTAATCTCTGTGGTGTCCGCAATTTGCTGTGGTGTACTCATTAGACTAACACAGCGCCTCTGTGGTGTCCGCAATCTGCTGTGGTGATGTAAGCCTTTAATCCGCATTCGATTGTGTGTTATCTACGTTGCATATCCACATTTCCTTTCGGTGATGTCTACATTCCTTACTCATAGATATCCGCATTCTTATTAGACCTGTCCGTCCTACTATTTTGATATCCGCAATCTTACTTTGAACTTGTTCTCTATTCTATTAGCATCTGCAATCCGCATTTATTGTGTCCTAATATCCGTATTTGAATACCCTCTGAACTACGCAGTTTTGTTGTCGGAACAGTCCGCAATCGCTTGTTTACAAATGAGCTGTACGTCAAGATATATATATGGCATGCTTCCTTCCTTTTAAGCCGACCATACAGCAAGATTGTAGGCCGACATTCCCAATGTATATAGGCTGACTTCATCACTAATATTCAGCGTTGAATATGGGCTGGCTTGAGAGAGGTGTTCTTCACGGTTTATATATCTTGACTTCCATCGATGTTTGAGAGTAGTTTGCTTGACTTCCATTTTTCTACAAGGTCTTGGAGCATGTATTTCTAGGCCCTGCATATACGATACTTATTACATAGTCAATATGAAGATCGACGTAGTTACACTTTTCAACACTTCCAAGTAAGAAACTTATCACCAAGCTCCCTCTTAACCAAGGACCTACAGCAGCAATGGTGAGACACCCAGCTACTCATGAAGAAATCTTCCCTTCGATGTCATGAATTACTTTGATATTGAGGAGTCTTCAACTTTGGGATAGCTTCATAGGGCACAGATCATCCATCACTTTCATCCATGAGTCATGTCATCTATCAGAAAGTGATTCATCAGTCTTTCTCATTTGGTCCATCTACATGCCATGTTGCTTTCCTTTGAACCATCTTCCAAGGATCATTCATCCTTCCATATGGTTGGTATCCCTGCATAAACTTATCCAGATATATATATATATGAACTTTTAAATCAAAAGTTACCTCGATGATGATCTTTCTCCATGACACCTTCTTGTAGGCATCGACATCCTTTATTCAGATTGACACATCTCCTAAAGATATGTATTTTCAAGGGTCTTCATCTTTACCGGACTTCTATCAGAGTCTACATATCTTTCCAGGAAATATCCTAGTCAAATCTTCTTGGCTTCCGAATGATAACTGCCTCTTATCATGGTTGCACTTCATGATCTCTTCTTTTCTTTACACAATTTTATTTCATTCCCAGGAACTTCCAGTATATAGTTGCCTGTTTGTATACAACCACCTCATATTCCATATGAGGACATATTATGTTGATTTCATCTGTTATTGATAACCTGTGTATCGGAAGAGATTCTCCTTTCTTTGATCATACTTCTAAAGATAGAAGTTCATTACCTACAACCATATGACATGACTTCATAGCATCCAGTGTCAGCATATAAATATATGTACCTCATCCTTTTCCTTTTGAGTCATCCTGCAACAATTTTTCCTAGAATGAAGAATTTCATTCCCTTGACCTGCTTCATCAATATGTCATCATATCCTAATCCCAGAATTCTGCAAGATAGAGTTCTTGATGAAACCTTTTGCTCTCTTTCTAACCAGTGAATCCAAAGAGGACTCCATTAGAAAATGTCAGCACCTGTTTCCATATGGATCATTGAATGATGACCCTTGATCTAGATGATTGCCTTCCATCAATGTTTTTATCAGTGAGGTTCCCAGGAGCCACTTCTTTCATAGCATAGTTGTATTGTGGACATCCTCCTATGACAAGTGCTCCTTCCATGCTTCTATCATGATGTCATTTCTAGAGTGATGCATTAATGTACAATGCTTCCTAACATATTATTTTACAACCTACAGAAACCTCTTAAAGAAGAAGATGATCTCAATCATAGTAGAGATCTTTCACTTCTTTCTTAGATTTCTTTGCATCAGGTTCTCCCCTTTCTTCTGTGACATGGGCTTCTTCCTTTTTCCTCTTGTCCTTTCTAGATTTAGGACAATCCCTTTTATAATGCCCAACTTCATTACATCCATAGCATCGTACCTTGTCCGTGTTTCTTTTTCTATTTTGAGGACCGAATTTACCAAATCTTCCTTTCTTCCTGGACATGGCTGCAAAGGCTTGATTTTCTTCACTTGGTCTTGTATCAACTTTTGCTTTTAACCTAGTCTCCTCTATTTTACATATAGACCATGGGTCCTGGAATGGTGTTGCTTCTTTCTTCGCATAAATACTCTAAGTGAAGTTTCCCCATTTTTCTGGTATAGCATTCAGCACCACTGTAGTCATTTCACTATTAGACATTACTTCTCCCAATTCTTGCAGTTGGTCTCGTATTTCATAAATCCTCATAAAGTATGAAAAGTATATTTCTTGTCTCAAAGATATTACTTCTCCTACAGTACTTACATAGAACAACTCCACCAATTTTTTCATATATTTCTTTAGCAGTTTCTAGTTTTGATACATAGGGAATGAGTGAGTCCTTAATAGATTCTATGAGGATTCTTTGGGCTCTTATTTCTCCCTTCATGTACTTGGCATGAGCTGGAGCATCTTCTTTTGAAGGTTGAGTTGCAATTCCCTTGATGTAGATCATGAATTCATTTTCAATTAGATTCAAATCTATCATTTTCTTCCATGCACGAAAGTTTGATGACCCAGCCAATTTGTTGCTTTCTTTGCAGAAAGTCATTTTAACAGATTCAAATGAGGTCATAGAAATACTTGTGTACATTGATTTCTTCCTTCTATCAGCTTCCTTGACGATGAAAATGATGGCAGGAACTCCCTCTTAGATTGATTTCTTCAAAGGAGGTAGGTGATCTTGGATCCTTGATGATCAAGGATGACTTGACGATTACTCCAAAATGATGATGTCTTCAATTGTGTTGGAAAGTGTTGGATGGTGCTTGATGAGGTGTCTTCCAACAATGTCAATTAGGCTTCAATATCAAGAATCTTTGATAGCAAAGATTACCTATGTTAATCAAGGTTGTCATTGATGTCAATATGACTTTGACTGAGATGTAAATATGACTTTGACTGAGATGTCTGAATCCAGATGATGATGTCATAACCCTTGGCTGATAACGATGCCATCAATGAAGATGTCAAACCACTAATGAAGAAGTCTTGCCTGAACAAGTCCTTGAACTAAGTATAATCTTGCCGAGTGTCAATCATGTGCCTTGATTGGTGATCTAGACCATAGGTGCCGATATACAAGCCTTTGAAGTGGAGAACTATAATTGATGAAGTCATACACGTGATGATGTCATACTCTTGAAGAATGACCACACTTTCACATAATTGGAAGACTACTTTGGAGCTTTTGACAAATTAATAAAGGCTACACTATGACATATCACTGTACTAGTATATGATGACATTATTGATACATGATGCTACATGAATGCTGCACTCCTACATAATGACTCTATGATCCTATGATGACATTGATAACAATGAAGAAACCAAAGAATGAAGAAGCCACACAGTCCCAAACATTCCTCATGCTCTTCCAAACTTTTTATGCATAAAATTGAAGGACAGTCACAAAGAAAAATATGTTTCACCATATTAGAGGCAGAATTTCTTTGTGAGACCTTCACCATCCTTTAGAGCATAATTTTATCTTTCCAATGAGCCCTTATTTGTCCCGAAACTCCTAGTATTTTTTGAGAAATTGAATTTTTAAGTTGAAAAATATATATTTTTTGCCTAGCCGGCTTGAGCCGACTTGTGTATGCTCATACTCCTTCACCCAACCGACGTGTCTATTCATATAACTCCAAAACCAGTATATATAGACGTCTAAAACACTTCATTTGATCAACAATTTCGGTGAAGATTATTTCAAGAATACAAAACAGCAAGATAAGAGGCTGAGGAGAAAAAAAAGGAGATCACAGTGTGGACATTTTGGGTTAATTCTGTGGTGGAAATTGGATATAAACTACAGTACAGCAACCTGTGATACCTTGGAACTCAGGACAGTCATCATTACAGCCCATAACTTTGACTGTAAGAGCTCGAATCCTTGTTGAAGTGGCTAAGTTATACCACAGACCTGTCATAGCTAGGAATTGTACTCCATACAAGTTCAGACTGCACCACAAAATTAAAGTCTACAGGAGCTTGAATTTATGCCTGAAAATTCAAATCTGATTTAAATCAAGTTGAAGTTGCTGATCAAGTTTAAAAGGAGTTTTCTGAGCATACAGGTCCGAGTCTCTTGTTGAAGGACTGGACGTAGGGTTTTAACTGTAATAAGGGCTTATATGGAAAGAATCAAGTGAGTATTATGACAGTCCTGTTGCTGCTTCAGGAACCATATAACCCTGTTGAGGACAATTAGATGCAGGCTTAAGCAGCTTCATTGAAGAATTCTTGAGTGAAGTCATAAAGCACTTAAAGGATTCCTGGAGTTTTGTTTGGACCTTTACTAAAGAAATTTGTGGTAGCCTCATAAGAAAAATTATGCTGACTTAAAGTCTTGGAGCATCTTTTGAGTGCATGGGTTTGAAGTTGATTGTGTTAACTTGAGCTTTGTTGAAGTGAAGACTTCTGAAGGAGTATAGGAGAACATCCTTTGCATTCCAACATCAAGAAGCTTGTTGAGGATATGGTGAAGACATCTTGTTGAGAAACCTTAGCTGATTGAAGACACCATGATACACTGTTGAAGGCCTTCGTGATGTAACCTTGAAGAAACAAGTGTTTGGGTACCATGAAGAGTTGTGGTGACACCTTCAAGTGAAGAACAATGTTGTCATTGATGAAGTGATGTGGAGACTAAGTGAAGGCATTGCTGAAGATTGTCAGGGCCCGTTAAAGAAGACTTTCTGAGCCGCGAAGGATAACCAAAGATATTTTGACGAAGTGAAGTTGTGGGTTGGAGCCCAAGAGGTTGTAGCCTCATAGAGACAAGGTCGGTGCCTTGGAAGATAGGGTTGGAGCCCTAGAGGATTGGAGTCCTCAAGAAACCAGGCCGGAGCCTGTACCAAAGATAGGGTTGGAGCCTTAGAGGTTGGTGCCTCAAATTTACAAGGTTGGAGCCCTAGAGGTTGGTGCCTCAAATTTACAGGGTTGGAGCCCTAGAGGTTGGAGCCTTGGAAAGACCAAGTCGGTGCTTGGCACAATACAGGTTGGAGCCTGGAAGATTGGAGTCTTCATCTAGGGTTGGAGCCCTATATCATCATTGTACTTTACTTTTTGTAAAGAAGAAATTAATAAAGTATCTATTCCATCATTGTTCATTTTGTGTTCTACATATAAGTGATCTAATTGGTAAAATTAACAATTGAAAAGAAATATTGATTCACCCCCCTCTTAGTATTTCCAACAACCTACTCGATGTGTGGATCCTTTGAATAAGGTTGAAGATCTCCTTGAGATGGCTTGAAGGTTTCCTTGCAAACTGATTTGACTTTTCAATGTAGACTTAGACATTTGCTTTGATGCTTTCTAGAAATTGATTCTTGCTCTTTGATCCTTGAGTGTCTCCTTGTCAAGTAGCCCTATGTCTTCGGCACCTTAGCTCTGATACCATGTTGAGAATTTGGTAGGGCATACTTTAATTCAATTCTCTACCTGATAATTACTTGCGAACCTACTTCTCTTACTTAGGTCTTCTCTTTATTAGCTTATTATGTCTTTCATCAAGTCAATTATGAAAACACAAGAGATGCAAGTTTTAGGCTCTTCAAGCCAGGGCCAAAAACCTCTCCCTCTTGGAGAGGAAAACCTGCTAGTAATTCTTCTTATAGACTTTCAATCGACAAGTACCATGACCATGACACAGACCCTTCACCCTTGTATGCCTCCAAGACCTTGTCACTGCTCTTTTCTTGGCTCCTTATGTTGATCTCCTTCTTTGCATCGTTCTGCTCCAGGACTCGAAAAGCTCGGTTCCTAGATAGACTATCCTTGGCCTCCTTTAGAGACTTCTTCCTTGTGTAGCATATACTTCAAAGATAGCCCTATGTCTACCTATGCTTCAATGATGAGATAGACCTATGTCTACCTATGCTTCAATCCCTTCCTCGCTCCTTCTTGTAGTCCTTGAGATAGGTCCAAAACTGAATGTAACAACTCCTTCTCTTCACTGTATCCTTCTTCGCATGACATTCCAAAACTTCACACTATATTATATACTGTGTTTAACCCTTAACTTGTTGCTGCAATTTCGAACTGTGATATGCCACCTGTTAAACCTGAGATAGTGACATAATGCTTCTACTTTCTTGCGCTGTGTAATATTCCTAATTAGCGACAGCTAATTGGAATATTCGATTTTGTTTAGTTTTGTCGTCTATAATTTGTAAATAAATAAAAAGTGAGTGGAGAGGGTCTAACTCACTTAAGTGAAATAAAACACCCTCCTAGTAGCACAACGTTGTGACTTAAGGGGGAGCCAAGGGGGCCAAGCACCACATAGAGAGGGGGCCTACGTTAGCTCTAGAAGCTTCTACGCAGGAGAGATTGGACACGTGGCAAGAGATGGAGGCTACGTTGAGAAGATGGCCTTGGGATTGGAGGAAGGCCAACGTTATAAAAGAAGGGGAAGCCATCTCATTTGATTCATTCTGTTATTGATTATATTGAGCTAGACGTTTTGTCTTCTTGAGCACGCTGGTTGTTTAGCCTGTCTGCAGCACTGTTTAGTGCATTGAGTGTCTCCGGTCAGAGATCTCGCCCTTAGCCCCAGGGGACTTCGAGTGCCTGCGCGGGCAAGGTTATTTCTTCAGTATTTTTTGAGAGGTTTGTTGTTTGGGTTTGCTGCGGAGTTGGGTTTTAGTAGAGACTACGCAGTCACTGGGAGAGAGGACGCAGTTCATTTTGGAGGTGCTCCGGATCGAGATTTCTTCAGGAGATTTAGCCGAGGATCGACCTTTGCTTGTAGGAGGATTTTGGTGGAGTTTGAGGCAGTGTTTCGGCTATTCTCATTTAGCCTCTGCGCAAAGCCTTGGAGGCCAGCGTAATTCCCTGAGGAGGTATTTTCTAGTGATTTTCGGGGGTCGGCCATTTTTTATATGGTTTCTGGGTTTTGTCGGGATTGGTGAGTAGAGGAGGATTGCAGATTTTCAGCTCATTCCGGCAAGGGGATCAACCCCGAGTCTCCAGTCCATTCCATCAGTAGCAGCTACAGGGCAGTTTTCCAGCAGCTGGGACGCAGTTCAGAGAGCAGCCATTTCCTATATATTCTGAGAGCATTTCTTCACTTGCCTTGAGCAAGATTAGGTGCCATCATTCTGATCACCTATTGTACTTCATTATATTTCTCAGATTAATAAAATGGCTTAGCATTTCCTCTCTATGTTTCTGGATGAGTTGCCATATTTCCTTTCTATGCTATTATATGTCTGCTGCACTGTTATTTTTATATATGCTTGAGCATTCTAGTTCTATACCACTTGGTGTGTTTATCTATCACTCTTAGACAAAGTCTGGAAAGGGCCAGGTAGCCTCCGAATCTCGTCCTCTTTCAGAGGAGGAATATCTGGTAAATGCCCTCCCAGTCCATCTCTGGTTGCAGTTTGCCGTGTTTTAGAGATATCCCCGAAACGGGATATTACACGCTGTGTATATATACTCTAACTGTGGTTGTCTTCCTGGAATCTGCGAAGTCTTTATGATAGAGACATCAACGTTAATCACAGTGTCATTTGTTGTAGCTTCAAGTCTCCTCGCACTGCATCATAGGTCCTTCAAATCTCAGTGTCCTATCTCGCACTAAATTACAGAGCTTATCCGAAATCTTCAGACTAATCCGAACTGTCTTTTGTCTCTCTTATGCACGGTTTACTAGGGTATATATAGTTGTTGCCATCTGTAATAAGCCTGTTGATATTTTGTGTAGTTGGGGTAGCATCGGATGTGCTCTAGCCCTGAAACTTTGTGGAGGGGCTAAGAAACACATCACCTCCAAAACTCAGAAAGCGTTTGGAGAAATTTCATCTAATGTTGAAGCTATTCAAATAATTAATTATTTTAAGTAATCCCTAAGTCTAAACTTAAGGAAATTAAATAATTAAAGTGAATTAATTAACACGTGTTGAAATGTTCTAAGTGACGCGAATCAAGCAGTCTTTTAATCTTAGTCGTTGATGAGTGATTTAATCTCGGCCGTTGATCTATTCAACGAAAAAGTATAAGAGAAAGGCTTGAGGATCAGTTGGAGACACACACACGGAGGCAGAGATGAGAAACTAAGCTGGAATTCTAAGGCAGGGTTTGCTAAGAATTTCTGGAGGAGTTTTCTGCAGCGAGGGGTAGTATAGGCTAAGGGGATGATCTGATCCCGGAGCCAAGAGTCAGCAAGAGGAAGAGGAGCAGCTTTCAGGGTCAGCGCAGAGGAGCAAGGGCAGCAGCAGTAGCAGTTACGCAGTACAGCTTCAGCCGCTACGCAGGCCCAGGAGGGGCAGCACTGCAGCTTCAAAGGGCTTCCACAGTTACGCAGAGGCCTCCAAAGGCAGTGTAAGGACTGCGTCACCCACTCTAGGGTTACGCAGTCCCCTTCTGAGCAGCGCAGAGGCACGCAGAGCCTAGCAGGGCTGACGCTGGGGCTTTAGGGGCAGCGCTGGGGTTTCAAGGGCAAGAATCGGGCTGAGTCTTGTAAATCTCGTTTGAGGGTCAGTCAGAATCTTGGTCTCAGAATAGCAGGTTAGCTGCAGATATACTTTCTCTCTGTCGGGTTAACCAGATTTGGTGCCCAGATTTGTTGTACTCATATTCTACTTAATAATAATAAACCCTCACATCTGTTGCACCAGTTTTCCCGCATTGGGTTTTTCCGAGGACTTATGTCCAAAAAATCTATGTCACTTTGTTGAATGAGCGAAATATTCAGTAAATGATTTGCATGTGTGTAGGCTGTTAGTTGTGTTTACTTCGGTATTTTCTGAATATTTTTCTGAAAATAACTTGTATAACTTAATCACAAGTAGGAGAAGTAAACCATGATACTACAGTAGGATTTCTGCATAACTGTATTCAGGAATTTTCACATGGTATCAGATCGATAGCAGATCAAGCTGAATCTCCAGCAAATCGGCTGAAGAATATTTTGTCTGCAGGACAACAGTAGAAGCAGCAGAGATCCGGAAAGGGCAGCTTGGCAGCAGAAGGACGTAGACCCAGAAAAGGGCATCGCTGCAGCTACAGAAGGCCATCAGGCTTACGCAGAGCCTCCCCAGGCCAGCGTAAGGACTGTGTCACCTAGTCTGGGGTTACGCAATCCACTTCTAAGCAACGTTGAGGCTACGTTGGGCCAGTCAGTGGGACGCAGTCCAGTCATTCTTCCTGTTGTAGAGAAGTTTTGCCAAGGTCCAGAAGCAGTGCTTCAGATCTTTCGCAGTACTGGTGTGGTGGAGATTCTGCCGGTGCAGAAATGTGCCTAGCTAAGTCAACAAAGAGCGGGAGGAAAACAACCACTCAGCAGATCTGAGCCAAACAGATCTGAGATTCAATCAGGAGGGTGATCAGAGAGAACTGTCCGATTGGTTTTGCTGAAGATTTCCGGGAGGGAAATCAGTTGTCAGAGGAAGCAGCTACTATAGAGGGCTTGCATTCGCCAAGAAACCCAGATCCAGCATTTCTGTTGAGTATTGCAACAGAAAGAGGGAGAAGAGTATCTGTTCTGACAGATCTGAACAAATGGCGCCATATGGACTGAGAGATCAGGATAGGTTGGAAGGTATGTCCAACTTTGTTATCTGGAGGGCAAGGATCATGTCAGTCCTGGACGAGTATGGCCTCAAGGACCATGCAAAGAGAGTCCTAGTTGTGCCAACCGATGCATATCCTCTAAAGAAGTACGAAGAAAATCAAGCGCGAGCTAAGCGTTTAATCATGGACGGAGTCAAAGACCACGTCGTGCCTCATATTGCCGGAAAGAATACGGCAAATGAGATGTGGGTAGCATTGGACACGACGTATCAAGGAGGCTATGTCCAAAGAAGGATGCTTCTGGAGAATCAGATGCGGTTGTTCCAGATGCAGAAGGGTGAGGAGATAAATCCATTCCTCTTCAAACTTCAGACTGTCCGGGATCAACGGATTGCCATGGGTACAAATCCGGATGAGGGGCTCCTAGTGAAGATTGCCCTGAATGCAGTCACTGAAGAATGGGAAATGTTTATCCAAAGCATTTTTGGGCAGGGAAGCGTTACCATCATGGGCAGACATGTGGGCAAACCTCCGTCAGGAGGAAATCAGGAGATTCACCAAGAGGCAAAGCAACAGAAGTGGATCAGCGAGAGTGAAGAAAGAAGAGGAGGATGATGCAGCCCTTGCATCAAAGGAACGAAAGCAGTAAAGGAAGAAGAAGAGGGATCTTTCCAAGGTCCGGTGCTTTAACTGTGGCAAACTTGGACACTTCGCCAGCACTTGTCCTAAGAAGGACAAAGGATCTTCTGAATCCAAGGCTGCAGCAGCAAAGGATGATGGCTCTAATGATGATACAGTCATGAGTGCTCATGTACCTCGAGAGAAGAGGTGGGGTGACATGGATCTGTAGAGCAGCTACAAATCAAGGTGGCAGGATCCTTGAGTCAACCCTACCCTTGGATCACATACGAGCTACGGGAGCCTTAAGACGATAGCGAGATAAGTCGAGAGATGGTTGCAGAAGGTCGCAGTGAAGCAGAGGGCAGTGTTGAAGAGCTGAGGAAGGAGCAGTGTAATGGAGAGGCAGCAATGCAAAGGCTGATGGGACTTCAGTAACGCAGAGAGGCAATGCTCACGCAGTGCAGAGCTGTAGCAGCGCAGTGGCTTCAGGAGGATAACATAAATCAGCAGCCAAGGGAGCTTCAATGATGGTATGTAGTCTGACTTGTCTGTCAACGATTGGGCAGGAGTCTTTCAGTTGCTTACTTCTCGGCAACTGAGTTGCAGTGTAGCAGTTAGCAGTGGCACTGCTATGGGCAGCATGATGCAGCTAGTTGAGAGGGAGCTGCAGTACAAATGTGGCAGTGACATGGGCAGTAGTACAGAGAGCAACAGTGCAGTGGATGGAGGGCAGAAGGCCAAGCATCAGCAGCACATAAACCAATACCAAGATCTTGTGTTACATGGTGTGGATGTATTGCTAGGGCACACTCCGTGCTAAGAGGGAGTGTTGAGATTTTGTGTGGTTGGGGTAGCATCGGATGTGCTCTAGCCCTGAAATTTTGTGGAGGGGCTAAGAAACACATCACCTCCAAAACCCAAAAAGCGTTTGGAGAAATTTCATCTGGTGTTGAAGTTATTCAAATAATTAATTATTTTAATGTAATCCCTTAGTCTAAACTTAGGAAATTAAATAATTAAAGTGAATTAATTAACACATGTGCTGAAATGTTCTATGTGACGCGGATCAAGCAGTCTTTTAATCTCAGCCGTTGATGAGTGATTTAATCTCGGTCGTTGATGTGTTCAATGAAAAAGTATAAGAGAAAGGCTTGAGGGTTAGTTGGAGACACACACACGGAGGCAGAGCTGAGAAACTAAGCTGGAATTCTAGGGCAGGGTTTGCTAAGAATTTCCGAAGGAGTTTTCTGCAACGAGGGGTAGTATTGGCTGAGGGGATGATCTGATCCCAAGCCAAGAGTCAGCAAGAGGCAGAGGAGCAGTTTTCAGGGTCAGCGCAGACGAGCAAGGGCAACAGCAGCAGCAGCTGCGCAGCACAACTTCAGCCGCTACACAGGCCCAGGAGGGGCAGCGCTGCAACTTCAGAGTGCTTCCAGAGTTACGCAGAGGCCTCCAGAGGCAGCGTAAGGACCACGTCACCCACTCTGGGGTTACGCAGTCCCCTTCTAAGCAGCGCAGAGGCACCCAGAGCCTAGCAGGGCTGATACTGGGGCTTTAGGGGCAGCGTTGGGGTTTCTAGTGCAAGAATCAAACTGAGTCTTGTAAATCTCGTTTGAGGGTGTGGATCAGTCAGAATCTTGGTCTCAGAATAGCAGTTTAGCTGCAAATTTACTTTCTCTCTATCAGGTTAACCAGATTTGGAGCCCAGATTTGTTGTACTCATATTCTACTTAATAATAATAAACCCTCATATCCGCTACACCGCTCTTCCCGCATTGGGTTTTTCCGGGGACTTATGTCCAAAAAATCTGTCACTTTGTTGAATGAGCGTAAAATTCAGTAAATGATCTGCATGTGTGTAGTCTGTTAGTTGTGTTTACTTCAATATTTTCTGAATATTTTTTCTGAAAATAACTTGTATAACTTAATCACAATTAGGAGAAGTAAACCATGATACTACCGTAGGTTATTTGCATAACTGTATTCAGGAATTTTCACAAAGCCGACCTATTTATGAATAGTTGTGACTGATCTTTGAGCCGACTTGTTTATCTTCTATGAGGCCGACTTCTTCAAGGAGTATTCCATAGTTTGAGTTGTCTTGGACGAGCGTATTTGACATGGTCTTGGAGGCATATAATTACATCAATGAGTGACCTTTATAAGTGTAACAACACTTCATATACATGACTCTAAATTATACATTTATGACAATATGAAAAATCCCTAAAAGACATCAAGAGGAAGTCTTTGACCTATAATAAAAACTCTTTGTTCATGAAACCCATGTGGCAAGCTTAAAAAAATACATTTTATTATCTTTGTCTTCTTCATAAATTCATTATTACATAGTCATTATGAAGACTGAACCTAGTTACACTTTTCAACAACATCCTCATTTGAATTTGATTTGATGCTCATTGGATAGACGTCACCTTTGAAACAGCTCCATAGAACACTGAAATTGTGGTCTAATGCCTCTAAATGATGGCTCAAAACAAGTTCCGTGTCCATACCTTAGACCAAGGGATCTCCATAAAGTGGGTGGATGACATTTTAAGTTTTAAAGTGGGTCATAGAACCACCATTCAGCCAACTACTGTCAAATTATAATGAAATTGATCCTCATTTCCAGCTCATAATCCTTCAAGATACTTCATCCAAACTATGTTCACATCATAAGGCACACCAACTCCAAGAGAGTGACGTGTCATCCACATCACCCTTCCAACTCACCAAACAGCCCCAAGAGCTGCCACAAGTGCTGTAGGTGTAAATCGACCCTCAAATGTTGTTATAATCAGCACATAAAGTGACAAATAAGGATAGTGTTCCATATCCTTCCATGTGGCATGCTAGGGAGAGATCCACGTGTCCATAAATAGCCCCAAAATTGCCTTGGGAGGTGTGATCAATACCCCAGAATACGTGAAGTGCCTCAAATAATGCAAGCTGCCTTGTAAAACGTATAAGTATCCGAAAATCAGAATGCAACCAGATCATAAAGGAGAGCTATGCCATGCCCTAAACTGCTCTATTCATCACAAGGTTTACTAGGAGTATCCTGAGAAGCATTAAAACCAACCCAAGGGTAATGCAACTGACCCAAAGAGGTCGGGTCACACAAGCGGCCCATTTCTTTTGGTTAAGCTGCTGCAGAAGGGATTACTGTTCTGTAAAATTCACCCAGGACTTGCACCTGACCCCAAATTCGTTTTTATCTGGGGAATTGAACCTTGGTGACCGATGCCATGATGCCACCAACTTCACCACTGAACCATGACCGCAAGGTAACTGGCACCATCCATTTATTTTCTGGCATTGTTCACTTTTCATTTAATTCGCTACTGGTTTTAGCTGCCTATCAATTTAGCTGTCACCCAAAGTAGCTGGATTAAACGTAACCATCAACCCAAACCCCACATATATTATAGGATGTATATTTCTCTTGGTTGATATTATCCAACAAGTTCTCCAGTTTTCCAAGAAAAGATAATACTGATAGAAAACATTAGAGAACCGACAGCATTGCATATTGATAATGGACTCCCATGGTAGGTATCTTAAAACTCTAAACGATACGTAGGTGATATATAATTCTCTGAAAAGACATAAAGAGTTAGGAGAATACCAAGACAGCCACAGGATTTGACCTTAACACTGGGAGGAGCAAGACCTGTAATGAAATTGAGAGTCTCCGTCGAACCACTTCTGGCGCAGGCTCTGTTTACACACACCCTTATCTCCCTGCAGAGGGAAGCTCTCTGTTCTGCCTTCTTATCCTCTTCACTTGACGACGCCTTCACTATTCTCCATTTCCATTCCCTCCGCCATGGATTATATTTTTGAGAAGGAATTGGTGTTCTAATTCTGTCATTAATTATAGCGTGCGGGAAGGATAGTTTGTTGCATCGGTAGGATTGAGCTGTTGCAGCCACGCTGCATCCCATGCCTCCACTTCTCATTTCCCTCAATTAACACAACCCATCGTTAGTCTTTTTAGCCGTTGGTTATCTAGACGAAGGAATTTAAGCGGGGTGATTAATTAAGTGGCATTTACAATTTTGATAATTGTTCCAGAACGTTGAATCACATCAAATGCCATAAACATTAAACATTAAAATAATCCGAGACAAGATCAACATCAAGTCCCACAGTATTGAAATTCGTTTTTATGTTAATAACTAGATAATTTTACTGAGAGAATTGTTAGAAGGTTGGTTCAGCTCATCATTAATTTGAGTAAGAAAAAGATTGAATTACAGAAGGCAAAAAAACAAGGAAGTTGGTAGTCCCATAGACTATTTTTAGTCTCGTGGACGTTAAAATATCATTCATTCATTCAAACCCCTTCATAATTAAAAGGATGTTATTCATTTGCAAGGTTTCTGACTTTGACTTTTTTATTGTAGTGAGATCACATTCTCTTTAAGAAAGATAAGGCTATAAGGCAAATGGTCAATGCACTAGAAATTGCATAATATTTAATTTTTGTATTTTCATATTTAAAGCAAACGACACGTTAATTGTTTAACTTATTTGTAAAAAATATTTAAAATAACTTATTTTTATATGGTGTAGTCTAATTTATAAACGAAATAGTTTTTTTTACGATATGTTTTATGATTAATTTTAATCAAAATCTGGTATAGATTTTTAAAAACTTGAGTTTAAGTTGTTTAATTTTCAAAAGTTGAGTGTCCTAAGGGTTTTTTACTTGTTAATCCATTTATGCATTCTAAACAACAAAAAATCACATTATTTTTTGAAATTGTTTGTGATTCTTGTGAGAATGTCTATTTCTTTTATAAGTTAGATTACCTCTTTTTATATTGTTGATATAATATATTTATATAAATTCATGAGGTTTTGATTAATTGGTTTATGGGGAGTTTAGTTTTCCTTAGGTTATTGATTTCAATTTCATGGGGAGGTGTTCAAGGTAGAAGCTACTTGGAATCAAAATTTGTCCTATGGTTGTCTAAGCTCAACCAAGCCTTGCACAACCTTGGTGATAGCATCCCAAAGCATTCTTCTATCCAACATTGGGGTTAGCCCGATTGGAAAAAGAAATAAAAATACCATACGTGTATAAGAGTATTTTATCCAAATATTGACATATTTAATAAGCAAGCACATCTAAAGAATTTGGATGGCATCTTTTAACTTCTTACAAAAGTTACAACTATTAGATTTTTGTGATAGCTTGGACATGTACTACCGCATTGCGAGTGCCTAACATGTGGAAGTGTATGAGCAACACTATCTAGATGGTGACTTTATAAATTGATTTTATAAAATGTTTTTATATTAATGACTTTATAATTGATTTTATAAAGTTACTTTATAGAGTGATTTTTTATACTAATGACTAAAACGTGATTTTTATAAAGTTGAGTGACTTAAGGGATGTAATTCATTTTAACAAGAGATTAAATCACAATAATTGATCTTGGGAGAGTAATATCTAATCTTGACCATTAAAGATCTAAGGGTTACTTACAATTGTTTTAATGAGACATAAAGAGAAATTTTGGAGAGTGAAGAGGCAATTTTTTAAGAGAAAGAGATTATGGAGAGCTAAAGGAGAAAAGGGACAGTAGGAGGGATGGCACATTTCCCAAGGGAAGAAAGGGGCACGCATTCCAAGAGAGGACAGTATTAATGGCAAACTATGCAATGAGTTTTCCACAAGCCGTGCAACAATTTTGAAGGTCATACAATATCGTACAACAATTCTAGGCATGTTTTTCGAGGTGTTGGAACAACAAGATATAGGTTTCTACAGGTCATACATAGTGTTGGGCACAAAAAACAAGGAAGATAAAGCTCATTAATTGTTGGTTTTCTTGTTGTTGTAAACTTAGAATTTTTCCTGTGAGCTCATTAATAAAATCTCTCCTTTTACTACTTTTCCCTTCAAGGCTTTTCCATGGACTTTGCCCAAAAATCCAAAGTGTCAAATATGTATGATAAATGTGTGCCTACTGTGCATTTTCGCTATGCATTTTTAGATTTTTTAGCTCAATGTATTTTTTTCTCATAATTTCATATTTGAATGTTAGTTAGTTTACTTGCATTATCTATGTTAAGTAATTTATTGAAGGTTGAAATCAAGATTTGGGTTAACTATAAATTTTACCAAGGTATCAAAGTTAGGACTTTGAGGTTTAATAGACAAATTTTGGCACAATGATATTGTAGGGATTGCAAGATATCTGTTTGGAAAAGAGAAGGGAAGTAATTGTTGGTTAGTGAGACTGGGATGGTGATTAGTTTGATGTTTGCAGATAGGTTGGTTAGGGCAGCTAATTTTAGTCCTTGGAAAGAGAAGATAGTTTTGTTGTAGGGGGGAATAAGAGTCGTAGGACATTGTTGAGAAGTCTATAGTTGTTCGTACGGACCCAGTACTTTTAAAAAAATATAAGAAGAAGAATGTTAAATCTAAGAGGATTCTTATTGATTCCATTAAATACCCTGGCATTCCTCATGTTCAGGTAAGGCTAATTCTTTTGATATGTCGATAGCCTTGACTAAGTTATACCAAAATTCTAATAATAAAAAAAGAAGATGTTATTACAAGAAAAACTAAGAAGTGTCAAGTTGTCTGAAACAAACATAATTGCATCATACCTCACAAAGATCATACATATTAGAGATGAGTAGGCGATAGTGGGTAAAACTATTTAGACTTCAGAGTTGGTGCGATCAACCTTGAGTGGTTTTCCTCATAAATGATATGTCTTTTGTTGATGATATTGTTGCATAAGGAAATCTTCCTACTTGGAAAACACTTTGTGATGATTTCATACAAGAAGAGACAACAAGAAGTTCCAAAAATGTAGGCCAACATGATGGAGATGATGAGGAGAATGTTGCTCTTATTGTAAAGAGAAAAGGTAAGGTTAAGGGAAGTAGGGGATCTACTCCTGAGAAAGACATGAGCAAAGTGAAATGTGTTTCATGTCACAAGACTAGTTATTATGCAATCCAGTGTCCATATAAGAAGAAGAAAGAGACTTAGGCAGTAGTAGCAACATCAACTAAGATTGATGACTTTTTTGAGAGATTTGAGAAAGAGTTTTCTCTTTTCACTTGTATTTCGAGCAGTGGTATTGTTGTGTATTAGGACAATGATTTATGCCTAGTGGACAATGGAGCATCTAGCCACATGACATGGACGAGGTCGGTGTTCCACAATGCTTCAAAGACAAACTCAGATTGCAATGTGACTTGTGGGACTAGTACCAAGCATGCAATAAAGAGGTTGGATGTGTGAGATTCCAACTAGAGTCGGGAGGATTTCTGGAGGTGGCAGGGATATTGTTTGTTCTATGGTTGATGGTAAACTTTCTCTTAGTATAAGATTTGGGAGATGGTGGATATGGAGTTTTGTTCTAAGACAAACAAGTGCTCCTATGTTTAGAGGGGGCAACCTTCGATGAAATAGTATTATTTGGCATTGGACATGTAATCTTACAGGTTCTTGGGACAACTTGTGGATGGATCCAAGGAGATCTTGGATTTAGTATGAGTATCAAGGATAGGTGGTAGTAAGGCTTCTTCTAGTACTATCTAAGTACCTAGTTGGTATGAGATGGCATTGATGGATGTTTGGGAGTGTGAGAGACTCCTTGGAGCATGGGTTTACGAAATAGGACTTCAACGCAGATCCGAGGGAAAGTAGCAGGGGTGTTTTCTGATTCTAGGGAAGAAGCTACAACAACAATTGATAGTGTATTGGGTTTCGAGACAGATCTAGGTGAAGGTTTCGAAGTACAATCCTCGCTAAGAGCGAGTGTTATATTTTGGAGTAGCTCAGACAGGTACTTCTGCATAGAAGTGCCTAGCATGTGGAAGTGTTGAGCAACACTCTCTAGATGGTGACTTTATAAAGTGATTTTACATAGTGTTTTTTATTTTAATGAATTTATAAAGTGGTTTTTGTATTAATGACTTTATAAAGTTTTTTTTATATTAATGACTTTATAAAGTGGTTTTTGTATTAATGACTTTATAAAGTGTTTTTATATCGATTAATTTGTAAAGTGTTTTCTTATTAATTACTAGAAAGTGATTTTTATAAATTTGAATGACTTACGTGATTTAAGTAATCTCAACGAGAGATTAAATCACAACAATTGATCTTAGGAGGGAAAGGTATAATCTTGACCATTGAAGATCTTAGGGTTAGTTACAACTTTTTTAATGAGACATAAAAAGAGATTTTGGAGAGTGAAGAGGCACATTTTTTTAGAGAAAGAGATTTTGGAGAGTTGAAGGAGAAGAGGGGCAGTAAGAAGTAGGGCACATTTCGCAAGAAATAAAGGGGAACACATTCCAAGGAGAGGACAATATTAATGGTAGATTGTACAATGAGTTTTCCACGAGTCGTCTAGTAGTTTTGAAATTCGTATAGTACCATACAACAATTTTGGGCATGTTTTTTGAGGTTCTAAAATAGGAAGGTACAAGGTTGTACATATCATGTAGACAGAGTTGGGCATGAAGATTAATGTTGGGCATAAAAAAGAAGGAAAGTATAGTAAATTTATTGTTGGTTTTTATTTCTATTACAAGCTTAGAATGTTGTGATCACATTATCGTTGGACCAAAACCTGCAGGTATTAGTCAATGATCGCATCACCAGAGATAAGGATCCATGAGAGGTGAGTGTTCCATGTCGTGAAACACACGAGGAGCATTGGTTTATCCAATGTCCAACAATATCCCCTCCAATGTGAGTCAGTGTGTATCAATCTAGTGACCTATGCTTTGATACCACTTGTTAGGATGATGATTATCATTAGACCATAACCTGGAGGTGTTAGTCAATGATCTCATCGCCAGAGTTAAGGATCCAAAGATGTGATTAGTCCATGTTGAGAAACACATGGGGAGTGTTGGTTTATCCAATGTCCAACATATAATTTTCCCTATGAGCTCATTAATAAAATTTCTCTCTCTTAGCCCCAAGGGTTGTCTCAATTGGTCAAGTCCTCATCATTAAATCACCTTTGCTATTGATAGGTCACGGGTTCAATTCTCTCGACACTCTCGATGTTAGGCCATGTGTTGACAGGAAGTGATCCTTTTGAGTAGATTTTCCCCGTACAGTTATTTCATGGACGTAGCGGCCACCAATCTTTGGGGACCATGAACCACATAGAAAATAAAATAAAATATCTCTCTCATGGCCGGTTTTCCCTTCAGGGTATTTCCAGGGGCTTTGCCCAAAAATCTCATGTGTCAAATATTTATGATAAATGTGTGTCTACTATTCATTTCCACTATGCATTTTCAGATATCTTAGCTCAATGTATTTTTTCTCATAAATATCATATTTGAATGCTAGCTAGTTTACTTGCATTAATATGTGTTCAGTAATTTATTGAAGGTTGAAATCAAGATTTGGGTTAGGTGGAAATTTCAATAACAAATTCCTTTGTTAAACTTGCTATACAAAGTTTTCCTATAGTCAAGAAGCAACCAAAATAATGAACTAAATAAGGAACTTTATAAGAGTATTTATTTTATATAAAGAGAACATATATTTGAGTTTAAAAAATATGAAGTGTACCTTTTATAGCAAAAATAAGGCCCAAAATTGTAGGTGGAATTCCTTGTATGACAGGTAGTTATCCCAAAAATGTAGGTGGGCTTGCACATCTATTGGTGTCGAGTTTCCAAACTTGAGGAATATATCTTTTGATACACTTAAGGAGCACATGCAACACAAATTTTGATCAACATGTGGCCAATTGAATCTAGACATGGAGATTAGAACATTGTAACAACCTAAAGACTCAGTAATAATATTGAGTATTTAATGTATTGAGAGGAGTTGTTATAAATATCAATACCATTAACTATGTTGTTATTTTTGAGGAATTTAAAAATCATCTTATATGCATGTTAAACCATTCATTGTTTCACACATACACACAAATTTTACTTGGAATATATCTTCCTTGAGTTTAGAAACTTGACATTAATAAACATGAAAGCCCACTTGCAATGTTGGGGAAAACATCCAACTCCCAAGCAAATCCACTTGCAACATTTAGATGAACCCATAATACCTATGCAAGTCCACCTACAATGTTAGTTAAGACATCTTAAATCAATGCAATGCTATTGAAAACATGTTCCAAGTTTATTAAAGGAATATCCAAATATTTCCTTGTTTCATGTGCTTTCATGTATAAAACAATGCAACTTATCTTGAATAACACATATATGTAGTACTTACAACAAACATGCGCCCATGTGAAAATTATGAGAACCAAGAATGTCTCCATCTCTATGCTCTACTTTTTTAACATTTGATGTCGCTTTGATCTCATTAGCAAAATGGAGCATAGAGATGAATAATGCATAGTTGCATAATTTGTGAATGGGTACATGTTAATTATAAGTTCTACCTAGGAATGAGTGATCAATGATGAGTTTTCGGGTGTGGCGTTCTTCATTATTACTGGTATGATGTTATTTATTAGAATATTGAAAGATATAAAGCGCAAATAACATATTTACCTATATTTACTACAAAAAATGCATATTGCAACCATAATAACCAAATAAAAAACCAAAATAGCACCAAAATGTTACACCTTTATTGGAAGTAATGTTCACTTGTCTCTTCAAGAGGAAAACATCCAATTGAGAAAATCTTTGATTACAAATAACTTTACAAGACACCTCATTGCATTTTTGCTACATATTTATGTAGTACTTTCTACTTCGTAGGAATATTCTAGAGAGAATTTTGTAGTGGGTGAAACTTTCTAGTAATCTTCCTCACATATATTGCTTTCACACTACTACTGGGACTTAGTCACTAGAGACAGTCTCCATACATAGTAATACATAGAAAAATATTTATCTACCTAGGAAGTTGGGGAGGTTATGACCCTAACATGCCCTCCCATTTATAAAACAAGATTGTCCTCAAGGCTAGAAATGAAGGAATTGTTGAAGGATCGATATTAGGTCATTTTGCCCACCAAAAGTGGGTAACCCTTGGAGAGATGTTATCATATTAATATTTTTCTAGCCAACAACCTCTGAGAGCCACCCATAAACGATTCTATGTGCCACTTTATCACTTCTCCCTGCTTCAATTGTATGTTTCCTCTCCCATCTGTCGAGAGCATATGTTAGAAGGTGGGAAATCCGACCCAAAAGGCATGTTTTCATTGTGCAATCAAGTGTTTATGCTTGTTTTTCATTGTGAAATCAGGTGTTTATGCTTGTTTTTCATTAGGAATTTTGGGTATGGATTATTCAGTAACTTGGAAGAAAGAAGGGCTTTGATTGTAGTTTTTTTCCCTCACCTTAAATGGGGGGTGAATCCTCTATCCTAGTCACCTGGGCCTTCCTCTACTAGCCAGTGGATTTAAGAATGGAACTACTTGGCAAACCTTGATTTTGGTAGCATGTTCTTGTTTTCTCGTTCCAAATTTTTCACTTCCCTCCACATATTACAAGCCCTATTTCATCATTTTCCTTCTTTGGGTCCACATGACCACTAGGTCCACAAGGCATTGGCACTCCCCTCCCCCTTGTCCACATATATACGTTGGGCCTAGAAACGTTCCTCCGAAGGCTAATGTAACTAAAATAAAGTTAAAAGAATATCATGGCCACAAGCAAAAAAAAAAAAAAAAAATATATATATATATATATATATATATATATATATATATATATATATATATATATATCTTAAAATGCAAAAGATAGTTGGGACATTCGATATAACGCGTGGGAAAAATCCAAATATAAGCTCTACCCATTTCCATTATGGCCATCACCTTGGTTCCTAGGGCCCGTGTGTAGCTCTCACACCATTACAGGAGCCCATGCATGTCCCAATCCCTAGTGGGTGATGAACTACCCCACCTTAATGGGGTAAATTTGTTATACATCATTCACAACATGCTCTCATTTCCTGGAACCCTGAGCAGTAATACAAATAAAAATCAAGAAAATGAAAAGGCAAATAAAGAGGGGTGGAAAAACAAAGGTTAGGGTAACTCATGTAACCACGAATTCTCCCTCCTCACATCAATATGCCTAATATGTGTACATCCCTTATCATTGCTATCTTTGTACCCATGGCATTTGGCCTTGAGACCCATGTGAACCCATCCATTTCATCATCAGTCACATGCCACATATTTATTGAAGGATGTACCAAGTACATGTCTTTCCCCTTAGGGTTTGGGAACAAAAATAGGATCTTATATTAGCCACTCTGACCTAGGGAGGTAACAGTGTTACGAGATCAAGACCTAAAATTTTGAAAAGGGGCCCCATATGAAGTCTCAACTTACCCTTGATTAAAAATCTCAATTCACTTAGATTCACTAATGAATTATTGTACCTAATGGTGAGGATGCAACACTAGACATTATGTGTGATTGGTAGGTGGTTTCACTGGGGGCTAGGTAACTTAATTGGGGCCTAAGTCCACTAGAGGAGCGAATGACACCCTCCAAGTGAAGCGTTGAGAGCCATGGGACTCATGTTACTTGCAAGGCATCATCATTCCCCTCCATGAGCACCTACAATACCACAATAATTTGTGCTTTTCTACACATTGTTCTTGAAATGATGCACTTGGACTAGTATGTGAAAATTCCTTAAATTGCAGCAACTAAGTATTATTCTCCTAACTTTACAGTTTATTCATATTCTGTTAAATTATTAACGACAATAGTTAATAAACCACACTACAATTCCTCACCAAATAAAATACGTTGTGGAAACAAAATAGGAACTAAGAAATAGATGCACACACACACACAATAAAATTGACACCGTTATTTTGGACTAAACATCCCTAAGAAAACCCCGAAGGGAAAATTGGTTCAACAGATGATGGTTTATTTTTATTATGCAACAAATATAGAGAATTACAACTACTGGCCTTCCTGGCTTAGCTCCGGAAATTTTTCTCAACTGGAAAATATACTGGGAAAATATTTTCCCTCACAAAAACTCTATTGGCCCATCTCCAACAAACTAGCACTTCCCAACTAATTCACACAGTTGGATGGAAACACACACTGCCTTGTCATATGAGTTCAATCTGCCTCTAGAACTCCTCCAGATGAGTCTTCCTTCATGTCTCTACCATTAGAAACAATTCTCTAGGCCTCTCGGGAATTAATCTAGGAACTAGAAACTAAATCAATTCCTTTCTCAGAAACTCACAATGGAAAACTGGGCAACTCGCATTGCAAAATTTGACCTCCTTGCTTGATAATTCGGTCTTCCTTTTCATCCTTCAAAAAATGGAAAACATCTTGAGAATTTCTTTGGAAATTCTCCCTGTTGGAAACCCCTGCTACACTTCTTCCCTGGCTCGACTGTGCCCTCATTGAAAATTGTGAACTGGATATCTCGATTTATCTTGGTCACTCGATCACACCGATGATATCCCCGAGCTCTTTGACTACTCTTATAATCTCTTGTTGGAGTCTAAATGACCATGATTTAATCTCCATCAACAACTAATATCAATTATACTTCATCAATAGAAGTATCTAGAGAAATCTCGAACATCCTTAATTAGTTAACTTTAAGTTACCAATTTTCGTAAGTTAGACTTAGGACATATTTTAATTATGGAAAATTAATTTAATTAAGGTGTTTCCCAAGCTTATTTCGTGAAAGCTTTTCTAGTTTTTCGAGATCTAGTGTTCCTTAGCCTCTTAGCATCATCTGAGACTAGAACACCTATCTGATGCTACCATATCCATTAAAAACTAACACTCCCTCTTAGCTTTTATTAATCTTTCCCAAGATAATCATGCAACAAATAAAATTAATTTGCAGGAGGACAAACCCGTGGTAATGTTTGGCCCTCATGTGGAAGAAGTGGATTCTTCTACTCCTCCTTTCTATATTTCTCTATCGGTGCATACTTTTATTCTTCATAACTCTATGTTGGATTCTGAAGCCTCTCACAAATTAATGCCTCTTTCAGTTATGAAACAATTGAACTTGCATATTACAAAGCCTTACAAGGATATTTATTCTTTCAATTTTAAGAAGGTTAAGTGTGTGGGATTGATCAAAGACTTGGTGGTTTCTCTGGCTCAAATTCCAGCCAGAAGCATTGTGATGGATGTAGTTGTTGCATACATTCCAACATGTTTTGGGATGCTCTTGTCTAGATCCTCAGGAGCCAAATTAGGAGGAGTGTTGAAGTTGGATTTTACATATGCCATAATCCATGTTTTTGGTGGTGAAGAAAGGAGACTATACAGAGAGACCAGGTTTGTTAAAACCATTACAAAGGAGGCTTATAGTAATTTTCCTATTTACAGTCGGGAAAAGGATGACTTTTCCTGTTCCATGTTACACGAGAAAAAAGAAATTTATGAAGACATTAAAGTGCAACTCCCTTCAACAATTTAAAACAAGGAGCTAGCAGTTAGTGGAGTCTAGAAGCTTTATTTTGATGGTACTTACTCAAAGGATGGAATTGGAGCAGGAGTGCTTTTGATTTCTCCAAAAGGTCATTTCACGCGCTTCTCTTATAGGTTTATAATTTGACTCCACAGACAATATTACTGAATACGAAGCCTTGATTCTTGGTTTACAAGCTGCTAAACATTTAGGAATACAATGTATTTCAATTTTCGTGGATTCATAATTAATAGTCAAATAGATTAAGAATCACTGTCAAGAAAGACATCCAAGATTGAATACTTACATAAATGAAGTATGTGATTTGATAGATAATTTATTTGTTGTTTTCAATATACAGTTTATACCTAGAGAAGGAAATAAACTTGTTGATTCTTTAGCAGTTGCAGCCGGTATTTTTAAACCTCCTTTGAATCCCAGGCTAACATATGAAGTTGAGATTAGACACAGGCCATCTATTCCAGATAATATAAAGCATTGGAAAGTGTTTGAAGATGAAGATCAAATCAAATATTTTCTGGAAATGATTGGTCAGTTTGCTAATTTGTAGATTGATCAGGAAGAAGAAACTGAAGAAAATCAGAAAGATGGATTGTCTTTCAAGGATTCTATAGGAAATAAAAAAATATTGCAGCTCAAGGATAATGTGATACCAAAGGGCTTAGTACCTTTGGAATGGTTGTTTAATTCAAATGATGTTGTTATCAGCCCAAAAAATACATACTTGGAGGAAGATATGGAATATTGCAATCTTGGAACACAACAACAACCAAAGATGGTGAGGTTGGATAAGGATGTTCTAGAAAAATTGAAACAAAGTTAATGTGAATATTTTTAAGGAAATTGTTGATGTATTTGCCTGGTCATATAAAGATTTGAAAACAAAAGACACTAGTACCATTCAGCCTAAGATTCCTTTAAAACCAGGGGTGAAAGCTTATAGTAAAAAATTAAGACAGATGAAGCCCTTATTGCTACCATCGATAGAGAAGGAAATCAATAAGTTATTATAGGCAAAAATAATTGTTACTCTGAGATATTCTGAATGGGTGTGCAATCTAGTTCCTGTAAGGAAGAAAAATGGGGAAATTAGATTGTTGATTTCCGAAATTTAATTAAAGCATCCTTGAAAGATAAATATCCTCTCCCAAAAATGGATCACATCTTACATAAAGTAACAATATATTACATGATATCAATGATTAATGGTTTTTCTAGTTATAACCAAATTTCAGTTGAGAAAGAGGATCAAAAGATGACAACTTTTACAACTCCTTGGTGCACTTTTATGTATGCTAAGGTGCCCTTTGGACTAATGAATGTTGGTGCCAATTTTCAAAGGACTATGGATATAGCCTTTGTAGGAGAAAAAGACAGATTTGTAGTAATTTACTTGGATGACATTATAGTTTTCTCCAAATGAGATGAGGAGCATCTAGAGCATTTACAACAAACTTTTGAAAAATGCAAAAGGTATGGCCTATCTCTAAACCCCCAAAAAAATCAATTTTCTTTAAAAGAAGGAAAGTTGTTAGGCCACATCGTGTCAAAGGAAAGAGTTAAAATAGATCTGAAAAGAGTAGAAGCAATTAAAAACATACCTTTTCCAAGGAGCAAAAAAAAGATTTAGAGTTTTCTAGGAAAAATAAATTTCCTTAGAAGATTTGTCCCAAATTATGCAGAGATTGTTAAAGAAATAGCTGATATGTTGAGAGAAGGTGTGGAGGTTAGATGGACAACAATTGCCAATGAGTGTTTCTCAAGGACCAAGGAGGCCCTTCAAGAATCTTCTATGATGGTAAGTCATGATTATTAAAAACCTTTTCAGATTTTCTCATTTGCTTCTTCTTCTATTATTGCAACAGTGCTTTTGCAGAGAAATGAAGAGAAAAAGGAACAGTCTGTGGCATTATTTAGCAAAGTGTTAAGGGGTGCAAAGTTAAAATATAATATCTTGGAAAAGTAAGCCTATGCCCTGGTCAAAGAACTGAAATCCTTCAGGGTCTATATTATTCAATCTCAAATTATTGCTTATGTTCCAAACACTGTTGTAAAAGATGTATTGACTCGGAGTGATGTTGAAGGAAGGAGAGGAAAATGGATAGCAAGGATTCAAGAAAATGACATGGAAATAAAACCAACGAAGCTGGTGGAAGGACAAGGTTTGGCAAAGATCTTAACTAAAACAAATTTTCAGGCTATGGGAATTAATTTGTTGCTTGAAGTTGATCAGAATAAAGCCACAATAGAAAAATGTAAGGATACGAAACCTGATAACAAAGTTCAATATAAATACCTATCTTTTGAATGGTACAAGGACATTGTGCATTATTTATGTTTCCTTTGTTGTCCCCCTTCTTTAAATAGATCAAAGTATAAGGCTCTGAGAGTCAAAACTCAAAAATATGTGATAGTAAATGGGAATCTATATTGGAAAGATCTGGTTGGCGTCCTTTTACTTTGTTTGACAGAGGGAGAAACTATTGAAATAGTAAATGAATATCATGACTGTCTTTGTGGTGGTCACTATGGATGGAAGGTAACAACTCATAAGATTTTAAAAGTTGGGTTTTTCTGGCCTTTTATGTTTTCAAATGTTTATAGATTGTTAAGGGGTTCTCAAAAATGTCAGATTTTTGTTGAGAAGAAACGGCTGGCACCATTGCCTTTAATTCACGTGTTTGTGGAGGAACCTTTAGGCAATGGGGATTGGATTTCATAGGGGAAATCAATCCACAATCAAGTGGGAAGTATAAGTGGATTTTGAAAGGTATTGATTATTTTACCAAATGGGTCCAGAAGCTTTCCCAACAAGAAGAGAAAATGATTCAGTGGTGATCAAATTCTTGAAAGAAAATATCTTCAGCAAGTTTGCCTGTCCCAAAAGGTTAGTAGCAAACAATGATCAATTTTTTAAATATGCAAATTTGATTGATTTCTGTCAAAACTATAATGTAATTTTGTCCCACTCTACTACCTATCACCCTTAGGGGAATGGTTTAGCGGAGTATTCTAACAAAAATCTGGTGAAAATACTCAAGAAAACTATTGCAGAAAATCAAAAGAGCTAGGATACTAAGCTAAATTTTGCCTTATGGGCAAGTAGAGTAACTCCAAGAACATCAACTGGGAGGTTACCTTTTGAACTAGTGTATGGAACAAATGCTTTATTCCCCAGCCAGTTGGTGAAACTTGTTGTATCATTTGTCCAAGATGGTAGAGAAGAACCAAGTCTTATAATTAGAAGAATGAACCAGTTGATAGAGCTTAATGAAAACAGAGAAAAATTTATGGAAAATTTGATTGGTTATAAGGAGAAAATGAAGCCGGAAGGTAACACCGTGAAGACTGTCGAGCTCGTCGGATGACCTAGGCCGCCGCTCGGCTCCTCTGCATCTGTGGCCTTTGGCTCGCCCTGGCTTCGCCCTTGGCTGGCCTCCCTCTGTGGGCTGTGGTTGACCTCCCGGTGTGTCCCGGAGTTCCTTGGTGTGATTGCCTCAGCGCTTTGGTGGTCGGGTTTGCGGAGCTTCGCCCTCTGAGCGGCGCTCAGTTCCTCTGCTCCTGTCCGTGGCTTGGTGGGGGCGTTAGCTCCTTTCAGCAATGGCTTGATCGGTGTGGGTCTGCTTGCGGGCCTCTATGGCCTCTGCTTCTATGGAGCCACCTCTCCTCCCTCCGATGCAGCTGCTTTTCTCAAACTCTTGGAGTCCATGCCGAAGAAGAAAGCCTCGGAGACGGCAAAGTTCGTGAAACGTGTGAAGGATATCCCTGAGATATCTCTCCCCCCTGAAGGCCCGATCAAGGTCGCCCTTTCTTTGGCGGAGCGGACCTTGGTTGGTCAGTTCACTGGCCTCTGGCCCTCCCCCAAGACGACGAAAATTTGGGTTGCTCTTAATTGGGCACCTCTGATCAAAGATAGATTCACCTCGTACTTCCTTGGAAAGGGCTTCTTTATGTTCGAATTCTCTGACAAAGAGGATAAGGATCTAATATTCCGGAACGGCCCCTACTTCATGGGCCCTCAGGGGTTGTATCTGAACAAGTGGACACCCGACTTCGACCCTGCAGTTGATGTGCCCACGACGGTTCCCATGTGGGTTAGGCTTCCCAACTTGCCTGTGCATTGCTGGAATGGGGAATCTCTAAAGCATATGGGAAACACCTTAGGCAAGTACATTGATCGAGCAAGTAACAAAGATCAATACGACTGCGCGAGAATTTGTGTTGAAGTCGACTTGGAGATTGGATTGCCCGAGGCTGTTAAGATCAGGGTTGGAAGCTGGACTCATTTGCAAAAGCTGGATTATGAGCAGCTACCATTCAAGTGTCGAAAATGCCATGTTTATGGCCACTTTGCCCGAAGCTGTCCTAAAAATTGTGAAGCTGAGAAAGGTAGGGATGAAGGATGCACCCAGGTCAAAAGATCTAAAAACGCTCATAGAGCCCCTCGTACTGGAAATACCAATGGCAACGGGTCTCAGGCCGCCCCTAAAATCCAGACTCCAAACACGGAAGAGCAAGGTAACAAATTTGCGCAGTTAAGCTCTGTCATAGAAGGCTCTCAAGAACCGGAGAAGCAGAAGGAAGGCTCGATCCCCATAGAGCCCCCCTCGGGTCCAAAGCATGTGGATAGCAATGAAGACGGATCAAAAGAGGTCCACATAGAAGGGACAGAGGAAGGGCAAGATTCTGATGACTCAGAAGAAGAAGGCGAAATAGGGATCTCTCAAACTTCAGCAAGGAGATCGTTAAGAGGCCGAAAAACTGCTCGGGAAAGAAGAGAGCAAGAGACTTACAAGGAAAAACTTCAGGGAAGTCAGCCTACCCTCGAGAAACTCTTGGAAAATACTCCGAAGAAGAATAGAAATCAGTCCCAGAGCTCTAGAGGAGCTCATCACTCCAAAAGCAAGTGATGAAGATCGTCTCCTGGAACTGTAGGGGGCTGGGGAGCAGAATAAAAGAAGAAGCCTTAAGAAGTCTAAAACAAATTGAATCCCCAGATCTACTCCTCATCCAGGAGACTAAAATGGAGGATTCTTCGTTTCTCCAGATCGGCAAAAAACTGTGGAAGAATAGCGAAGTTCAAGCTGTCTCAGCTCGTGGTGCTTGAGGTGGTCTGGGCACTATCTGGGATGCCTCTAAATTCAGAAAGATCAAAGAAGCTAGCAATATACACTGGACGTTCACAAAGCTCCTTCACATAGAATCAGACCTGTCTCTCTCTCTCCTTAATGTGTATTCTCCTGTCAGCGTAGGGGAGAAAAAAATTTGCTGGGATTCTATTAGAAGTCTGCCTGAGTCCGAAGTCTTGGAGAATATAATTATAGCAGGTGATCTCAATCTTACCTTAGCCTCGTCGGAAAACGTGGTGGAAGCATTGTTAGAGACCCTGCGCGAGAATGGGTTGAAGAGATGATTTATGATTGGGACCTGATCGATGTTAAGCCTCTGTCCGGGAAGTACACTTGGACAAACAAAAGAATCGGCTCGGGCCACATCGCTGCAAGGTTAGACAGATTCCTTGTTCATAGTTCTTTTCTTCTTCATGGTTTTGAGACTAGAATGCATATCATTCCTTGTAGTACTTCTGATCATCGCCCTATCAAACTTGAGCTGGTGGCGCATTCGAATCTAGGACCCATCCCCTTTAAATTCAACTCTCACTGGGTCAAAGAGC
Organism: Pinus albicaulis; assembly: GCA_034641835.2. NCBI lineage: Eukaryota > Viridiplantae > Streptophyta > Pinopsida > Pinales > Pinaceae > Pinus > Pinus albicaulis. The sequence continues at coordinate 111,185,227 of CM076583.1, read as the reverse complement.
AGACATTCTTGCCTCTGATAAAAGAGAGCTGGAAGTCCCCAGTCAAAGGCTCTCCCTTCTTCGTTTGGGAGGAGAAATTAAGAAGAGTCAAAACTATTTTAAAAGCCTGGGTTAGATCCTTGCCAAATCCGGCTGTGGAAAGGAAAGAGATACAGGTTCGGTTGGAGAAGAACCAACTGGAATCAGAAAATGTTGAGATCACCAAAGTCATTCTAGATGAGGAGGCCACGCTTTAGAAATCGTTCCTCAAGGCTAGCTTGGCAGAGGAAGCTCACTGGAGATTGAAATCCCGCAGCCTCTGGCTCAAGGCGGGAGATAGGAACACTTCATTCTTTCATAAGCAAGCTCAGGCCCGAAACAGCCGCAACTCCATCTCTGAAATTTCAGTTGAGACCACCACGCATAGAGATATACATAGTATCAAAACTGCTGCCTTCACTCATTTCAAAAACCTCTTTAAAGAAGAGGAGGACTTGGATCTGGATTCTTGTCTTGTGAATGAGGTTCCCTCCCTGATTTCCGACAGTCAAAACCATTTCCTGGAAGCTGAGATTACCAATAGTGAAATAAAAAGCGCTCTCTTTGCTATGGAACCGGATAAGGCCCCGGGACCTGATGGGTTTACCACCAGTTTCTTGCAATTATGCTGGTCAGTTGTGGAGAAGGACTTATGTAGAATGATTCAGAAATCCCAAGGGTGCCAGAAAATTGGGGGCAGCACTAATTCAGCCTTTTTGGCTCTCATACCCAAGGAGAAAGGCGCAAACTCCTTCAGCAGATTTTGCCCTATTTATTTATGCAATATAGGCTATAAGCTGATCACGAAAGTTATTGCCAACAGACTAAAAACCATCCTTCCTGGTATCATCCCTAAGAATCAAGGAGGCTTTATTCAGGGAAGACAGCTCGTGGACAACTTCATCTTGGTCCAAGAGGCGATTCACTCCAGTGTGGTCCGCAAAGAGAGAGGTATGGCTGTCAAGTTAGACCTGGAAAGTGCCTTCGACAGAGTGAGACACAGATTTCTACTGAAGGTTCTGCATAAATTTGGGTTTGGTCCCAAATTCATTAATTGGATCAAGGCCTGTATCAGCGAGCCTTGGATTGCCCCTCTGGTGAACGGCAGGGCCACTGATTTTTTCAAAGCTTCTCGAGGTTTGAGACAAGGGTGTCCTTTATCCCCTCTTCTCTTTGTCCTCCAAGCCTCAGTCCTCAGCTTCCTTTTGAACAAAAAATTACAGGATCAAGACCTAATGGGCCTGAGCATTGCTAGAGGAGTTAAGAATATAAATCACGCTTTGTTCGCGGATGATTCCCTTTTGCTGGGTGCTACCTCAGTGCTCACTGCTAAAAGATTTAAAGATGTGATTGATGATTATTGCCATGAATCTGGAAGCAGTCTTAACAAAGGTAAATGTCAAATCTATTCTTGGAACGTTCCTGCCTCCACGCTTCAAGCCATTTCCAGCTGCTTTGGCTTCGTTGCCTCCTCTGCCTGGACGTCCTTCAAGTATTTGGGCCTCCCAGTTTTCCAAAAATATGCTGCTAGCAGAGATTGGTTACCTCTGCTGGATAAGTTTGAATCTAAGATTCATTCATGGGGTTTCAATTGGCTAAACCTGGCTGGGAAGTCGGTGCTCATAAAAGCCGTCTTAAATAGCCTCCCCATCTTTCAGTTTGCAGTGTTGCTGGCCCCTGCAGGAATAATAAAGAAAATGGAGGATCTTACTAGAAAATTCTTTTGGAAAGGTGGGAAAGAAAACTCTAAGAAAATTCCCTTAATAAGCTGGGCCAAAATCTCCTTGCCCAGATTGGAAGGAGGCCTGAATTTCAAGAACATCAGCCTTCAAAATTTAGCACTGGGAGCAAAGCTGATCTGGAGGATTATTGCTTCGAACCCGGGGTGGGCGCAGCGTGCCTTGTGAAAGAAATATTTTAGCGGAAAGAGGAAAAGATGCTTGGAACAGCCCATAGTCAAGCCCAGCTCGCTAATTCAAAAGCTCTGTGTGAAATCCTCCTCCCTAATCTGCCAATATGCTCATTGGATCCCGGGTAATGGCAAGAAAATCCGAATTTGGGAGGATAGGATAATGGGAAGTGATCCTCTGGATGATGATCGATCCCTGCATTTGTTGAAAGAATGGATGCATAGAGCCGGTTACTTCACCCTGTGGGACATTTCAATCTGGGACAAAGGAGATTGGCACAGTTGGATCAGTTTCGAGGTGCCTCTGAACCTGTCTAGTGAGCTTGCCACTTTCTTAGACTTCTTAAATGGTAAGGCCCCCTTGCGCTGCAGGAAATTGGATGTTCGTGGTTGGGGTCCGACTCCAGGACATTACACAGTCTCTCAGGGATACAGGCAGCTCATTTCAATTCCCCATGTCCCTCCAGATCCGACACCATGGAAAGGCATTTGGTTTCATCCCACGCTGCCTAAAATAGATTCTTTCTGTTGGCTCCTATGCCACCAGAGGATTTTAACTGAGGACAGATTACTGAAAAGAGGATTCTATGGCCCCTCCCGGTGCTCGATGTGTGGTGGATCCGCAGAGTCTGCTGCGCATTTGATGATCCAATGTAAATTTGCAACAGATTTATGGGCGGAGGCCTTAGGCCCTTGGGGTCTGGACTTCGTCCTCCCTCATAACATCCCGGATTTGTTTTCAAATTGGTTGCGCTCTTTCCCCGGAGGCGCTCCACAGAATTCTCATCTTAAATATGCCTGGTGCATCCTTCCTAAACTAATTAGCTGGCACATCTGGTTAGAGAGAAATCGGAGGATATTCTGTGATAAGCGGTGTGATCCCAAGATCATTTGGATCAAAATCAAAGCTCAGTTAAAGGAATGCGTTGGGGATCACCTCGATGGGGCCGGTTTGAGGGTGCACGATGCTGTCTGGAGCGATCATCTGGAGTTCCGCTTCGCTGTTATTGACAGTCCTCTCATTCCCCTTTCTGACTGGCAAATCAGACTTAATGCATCCGAATTCCTGGCTTTCTGTTCACAGAAGGCACACATCATCCTCTCCTTTGACGGGGCAGCGAAGAGAAACCCGGGCAGATCCGGAGCCGGAGGTGTAGTTAAAAATGCTGATGGGGTCACTGTGCTTAGATACGCCTGGGGTGTGGGCATCAACACTAGCATCCAGGCTGAAGCCCTGGCGCTTCTTCAAGGCCTGAAGCAGCTCAAAACGCTCGGTATTCAAGTGGCTTCGGTGTTGGGAGATTCCCAGTCCATCATTAAAATCATGGTAGACAGTGCTTCCCCCTCTGATCTAAGACTGTCCAGATTGATTAGAAGAATAAGAACTCTGTCGAACTCCTTTCAGTGCCTGAATTTCTATCATGTTAAGAGAGACAATAATAAAGATGCTGACGCTGAAGCTAATAAAGCAGTCTCCCTCCCACTCAGAGTCATAGCCAGAGATGGAGTCGAAAGTTGGGATCCTGTTCCTTAATTGACTGATTATGTATTACTGTTTGTTACTGAAGCAGTTTATCTGCATATTTAAAGTGGGGAAGATAGAGGCAGTTTGTCTGAAAAATAGAATGTCTGCATATTGGTCCTGGCCATAGACAGCTGGTCCCTGCTTTACACTTTGTATCCAGTTTTGAGGCCTTTCGGCTAGAATTAATATATCTCTCTAACCGTTTCTGTTAAAAAAAAAAAAAAAAAGGAGAAAATGAAGCCAATTTTTGACAGAAAAGCCAAGGACATATTTTTTCAGCCTAGAGATCTAGTCCTTAGATGGGATTCAAGGAGAGAAGACAAGGGTAAACATGACAAGTTTGAACCTTTGTGGTTTGGTCCCTTCAAGATAACAAAAGAAAGAGTAAACAACACTTTTATCCTTAAAAATATGGATGGAGAGAATTTACAGATGCTAGTGAATGGGAAGTATCTCAAACATTACTTCCAACATTGACTGGCATTTCTTTTCATCATTGTATATTTCGGTGTGGCCATTGTAGATATGTATGTGAGCTATCCACTGTAATGTTTTAAGTTACAGTTTGACTCTATGCCCAAGGTGAAGACACTAATCTGCGATTCTTAGTGTTTTTATTTTTTGAAAAACATTATCCCTAGGTGGAGCCAGATGTTGTAACTCCTTTTAAATTTCCTATGAATAGATCATGTCTTTGTAAAAAAAAATAAAAAAATCAAATATCAAAGCAAAAGAAAAGAAAAAGAGAAAAGGAAAAAGCGCTTGAAATTTTGATTTACTTGACTAAATATGTTTAGTTCTTTAATTATGAATTAAATACTTACAGTCATTTTTAGTGCGCTTATTATAAAATTAGTGAAAAAATAAATGTCTGATGGTGGGTCCATGTATCAAGAAAATCGGGAGAATTAAACATCAGTTATGTTCGACATCGGGAATGAGTTTGTGCGACAGAGCCCATAATATGGGGCAAACCCGATAGCACAAAATGCCCAAAGGTTGATTGCAGTTGTACCTTTGCAAAAAAAATTGGGTGGGCCTATTGACTTTAGATCTACGACCCATATTAACTATCGAGGCGCTCCTCCGAAGATGTCTCGTACCATAGGTTACCCCCGCAGTGTCGTCAGCAAGCGAGCATGATGTTGTCAGCAAGTGAGCCTGCCCCCACCATTCATACTACCACGTCATCTTCCCCTCCACCACCAATTGCCTATTTGTCACATCTCTCATTAAATTCACCCTTCCAAATGAATTTAAATCACTACGAAAGCATTTAATATCATTTCTCCCTCCCATTCCTTCATTTAACCTATAAAACCCGTGTTTAGCTCATTATTATGTACATTTTCCTCTTTCCCTCGCTGTCGTGGTATGAAAATTCGCCAGATCGCATCCCAGTCAACATCGTCTGCCACCACTGGGTATTTATACAGTCATTTAGCACTTCAATTATCTGAAAATGTCAAAGAAATTTGTCTTAGCGGTGTCATCCTCCCACATTACACTCATGGATACCAAAAAATATATTTTTGACACTGTTTGCACTCTAAATAATTTAGAAACCTTTCAACATATCATTCTAAATTAGGACAATTTTCCATTTTACGTTGTTGCAGCTAGGTCAGGTGTTCTTGCAGTTAGGTTAGGTGTTCTTCCAGCTTTCATTTATGAAACTCACCTTCTCTCGGAATTTGTCCACTGTTTAGTGTCAACCATGTATCCGCAGAAGTATTTTGTAATGAATAAATTAGGAGAAAACATCTTCTAGGTATCCTCTCTTCTAATTCAAAAAGCATTGTGCTCCCCCTATGCAAGTTCATATAACTCTTTTTTTGAGGAAGCCATGTTAGTTGATTTTGAAAATTTTTAAGGTCAAGAGTATGCTCAAATTATGTTTTGTTTGAAGCCAAGTGGGAAACAATTTTCTTTGGATTCATATCAGTTCCCTTTAAATAATTTTGTTGAAGATATTAGACATGTTCTTAAAATTCTAGCTAGGATCTTGGGAAGAGAGAATGCTTCAATTATTGATAAAGTCACTTTAGGTATTTTTAGTTTGATGATGAAGCCTGAGGTTGTCTTGGATATACCAGCTTTTTGGGAAGGGGTAGTCAATGCTCAATTCATGAACCTCTCATTTACTTGTTTCAGATTCCCTTCTTTAATTACATATTTGTTCGTATACACTCATGTTGAAAATTTCATGCACTTGGGGTTAAACATCATGGATCCCAATAAGAATAAGCAGTCAGTGGTTTTTTGGACTAATGTGGTGAAAATTAACCCAAAGAATGAAGGATTGATGGATTTTTCTGCCTCATTCCTCTCAGTGGCATAGACAATTATCAATAATTCACCTGCACCCTCTATATTTCCAAAAGCTCAATCTTTTCTTCAGTTGAGCAGGGATATGAAAGTAGGAGACTAGTATTATTTTGAAGACTACTATGAAATTAGGTTATATGGAGCTGATATTGAGCCTTACATATTACCAACCTTTGTTCCCATGAGGTTGTTTGCTTTGGATTTATAGGACAGAGTTTAAATGTGGACCTAGTCCATTTTGTTCCAGCCAAGAAAAGGAATATGTTTAGATTGCCAAGAACTATTGGACCTTTCATTGTGAAAATCGGGAAAGTAGCAGAGGAAGTCCAAAAAATTCTTGAAGGAATGGATTTATTATTGGGAGAAAAATGGACCTATGATCCTTTTCATGTCATTTTTAACAAAAGAGTAGAAAATGGATATACTCCTTTCTTACATTAAGCTCGACCAGAAATTGAGAAGATGGCTAATGGAGGGAAATTTGTGTCAACAGGGGGATTAGAGGTTGAAACCCCTTCACAAAGTGAAAAGAATTTGAAGAGAGGTAGGAATGAGATTATTGATTTGGATGAAGATGCAGATGGAGCAACCAAGAGATTAAAACTACCTGATGAAGGTAGTACAACATTAATTTTTTGTTTCCAATTGTAGTTGGGGGAGAAAATTTGCACACCATCTTCCTCGAGTCCAGATGAAGCTAATTAGAGCTCTGTTCCAATGATCAGACAAATGTTTTCACAAATTGAGGATGGAAACAATAATATTAGAGAAAATATGGAAGCCCAACTCGAGGCTCAATAATCTTTAGATTATCAAACAAGGTTGTTATATGCCATGGATTTAGAAAGGAATCAATTAAAGATTTCATTTTCTCATCCTTCTACATTATCTGTTTTCTCTTCAACATGTTTCAAAACTGTTAATTTAATAGTAGACACCAAGAAGATTCCTTTGCTTGAAAAAATTAATCTCCACAAGCAAACTGGAGAATTAATTTATAATGATTTGAATAAAACCTTTTTAGTTTGCAGCAAAGCTAAAGTTATGTTGGAGAAAGTTGTTAAACATGTGAAATTCAAAAAATAAAACTAAAGGGAATTAAAAACTCAAAATGAAGAGTTGAAGAAGTTAGTTGTTAAAATTTGAGTCAGCCCTAAAGATAGGAGTGTAGTTAAAAAATTGGTGTACCGTGCTGAAGCATAAATTCAAGTGCTTAGGAAGAAATTGAAATTACCTTATGTAGAACATCCAATGGCTACAGAGGTAGCACAGGTTTAGAAAGACAAAAAAGTGTAGACTCATGAATTATTACAGAGGAATGAAGAAGTGGTTAAATTAAAAGAAATGAATGTTGCTTTGCAATAGAAAATTGACTCACATGTTTGTACAATTCTGGTGCAAGTAGATTTTGAAGATCCAACCAAAAAACTAACTCAGGTCATGATTGAATTGAAACTTGTTGAGAATGAAATGAAGAAGAATCAAAGTGACTTTGAAAATGCTATGAAGGTCATTAAGGAAATGGATCACGAGTTGTTGAAGTCAAAAGAGACAGCTAAGAAATACAACAAAGACTGTCATAATGCCTATCAAGAGATTAAAGAGTTGAAAGAAAAGGTAAAAGGGAGATTTTGTGGAAGGATATCATTAATACAGTGAGGAATATTTGGAAATTTTTTATTATTGAGGAAGAAAATATTATTGTCATGGATCTAGAGGGTGTAATCATGGATACCAAGCAGAAATTACAGCAAAGGGACCAATTTGCTAATAAAATGATTGATTTTCTAAATTCCAAGTCTACACAGGAGTTAAATGAAGCTGGAATTGAAGATAGGAATGAGTATGTAATCGAAATCAATAAAATTCCAGTGAAGAATTTATATAGGGAAATGAGTGAGAAGAAGTTGAAAGAATTAAAGGAGGTTGTAATGAAGTTTAATTTTGCTTTTGACAAAATAACTAGGGCAGGTTTACCAACATGTTAGGACCGGTAGGGGAATTTTCTGCCTTGGGAGACTTATGAAACACTGCTAGTAGAAGCTAAAAGTAAAATTGACTCCACACATGAAAAGACCGAAATACTCAAAGGAGCCACCATTGTCAATTATTTGCATAAAGACTTTCAACTTCTTTGGATGATGAGGACACTTTTTATTGAAAATCCAACATACAATAGGATCATTGAATTCATAATGGCTCATGTCAATTTCATTAAGATCTCAAATGCAAACACAAATATCTGGAAGAAGTGCAAAGAATGGATGTCACCCCAAGCAGCCAATATAGGAGTAGAACCTTCTACTGCTCTTGAGTCACAAATCATCCAATGAGAAAGAGTTTTCCAACAACAAAGTTTTATTTTATAATGTTTAGTAAAAAAAATTATTTTAATGTAATTATAGTTTCCAAATGTAATATTCAAATATGAGGATAGTTGGTCCCAAAGTAGTTTAGGAGGTTGAAAACTTTATAACTGTCATTTTGAAATATTTTATAAAAATACTTTCAAATTAGAATTGAGGGTTCGAGATTTTTATACCTCATTGGAAAATACAATATTGTACTTTCACTTTTCATGTGCATATGAATAAAGTTTTCACAGTGATTCCATTATTTGTTGGGTATGATAAGTTTTTCCTGTTACATTTTGTGTTAATGTTTTCTTCTTAGAAAAGAGTAATGAAGTTTTTGGGCTTCGATTTTACAGTGTTGTGAGTTTTATTTCTGTAAATTAAAGTTAAAAGTAATTATGCAATCCTCTTTTCTAAATTCCATTGCATGCTAATCATATTTCCTCTAAAGTTAAAGATACAAGATTACGTGCAAGGAAACTTGTTATCTAAGACTTTCCACCATCACTTATTTCTACTTTTCTTTCATTTATATTCAACATTAAAAGGCCACTTTGGAAGCATTGTCCATATATGAAAGGTTAAAGGGTTTTACTCAAATTTATGGGGTTTTATAAAATGACGAGACAACAAATTAATTCATTCACTGTTTTAAATAAATGTCTTGGGCACTGATCTTTATTTAGACGAAGATTGTCTCCCAAGGTACAACACAAGATAAGAGTAGTCGTGGAAGGACCGATATTATTTGAGGACTGGGAATCCAAGATAAGAATAGTCATGGACATACTCTGAGTGAACCTAGGTGGGGTATGTTCCAAGAGAGACAATGATGAAGGTGTTTATTAATCATTGGTCTCGCGAGCATTGGGGCTCAAGATCTCATGTAGAGATGGAGTTGTTAGTCAAGGCCTTGTTATGTGACAATGTTGGATGATATGATGTTATACAGATGGGATTAGCAATTTGATTCTTTTGATGAGATTCTTCAGATTGAGAATGACCAAGTACCATTATGAATACCTCCCTAGTTAAGAGGGAGTGTTGAAAAGTGTAACTAGGTTCGGTCTTCATAATTACATGTAATTATGATTTTATGTAATGAAGAGACAAAGAAATAAAATGTATTTATTATGTTGCTTGCATCATGGGTTTCATGAGCAAGAAGATTTTATTATAGGTCAAAGACTTCTTCTTGATGTCTTTAGGTATTTTTCATCTTGTCATAAAGATAATTAGAGTCATGTAAATGAATTCATGTTGCACTTGTAAAAGACACATTGTCTATGTAAAAGTATTCTCCAAGACCTTGTCACTAGGCCTATCTCAAGTCGGCTTAAAGACGATGAATATTATCCTTGTCGAAGTCGGGTTACCCACAAACCTCATGTCGACCTACAAGCTAGAATTCAGTTACTATGTAAAGATGATGCAGCCTCATTATGGAGCAAGAAATTCAGACAAGGTCTGCAACAGAAGTGTGAGATAAGGACTGCAATTGTTGCGAAGAAAGAAGGGCAAACAATGAAGAAGAGAGGGACTAATCTTGCTCTATTTTGGGTCTATCCTACCTCGCATATTTTAGGCAGACCGAGGGCTATCTCAGAAAAGGACAAGTCTACAATTTATTCTATGAAAAAGCAGGAAATATAGTGAGGAAAAGTAATGTGATTGGGTCGAGAAAGGAGGTGTTCTATTGAAGGAGCGAAGTCTTCTCATATCTCTGTTTTGGGTCTGCAATTACACCTCACATATTTCAGAGAGGCCGAGGGTTATCACAGTAAGAAGGAGGACTACTAGATCATGAAGAAAGGTTCGATCTTGAGCTTTAAAGATATCTAAAGGGTGCTGGAAGTAGGCCGAGAAGAATACTCTAGGAAGCTGAGGATAAGATCAAAATAAGCCAAGAAGAAACACATAGTTTAGGGCTGCTAGACTAGGGACCAAGCTTCCCTATTAAAGGTGCAGTGTAGTGTAGAAAAGGAGGATCGACATAAGGAGTCGAAAAGAGAAGTAAGGGATAGTGACAAGGGTCTTGGAGGAATACTTGTGTCAAGGGTCTTTGTCATGGTCTTGGCACTCGTCAATTGAATTTCTATAAGAATAATTTTGATCAGGTTTTCCTCTCAAAGCAATGAGAATTTTTGGCCCTGGCTTGCTAGACTAATTATTGTGTCTCTTGTGTATCTTTTAATTGACCTGATGAAGAACATAATAATCTAACAAAGCCAAGATCTAAGAGAAATAAGAATAAAGTAAATCACAAGTAATTATCAAGAAGAGAAATTGTAATAAAAGCCCTAATTTCTCAACATTGGATTGGTTGATTTGGGAAAGTCAAAGTTTGACTTTGACTAGTTATTGGATGTGGACTATGTATCTCATGTTGAACATTGATTATAGTAATAGAAGAAGACAAAGAATCGATTAAGATTTTTCCCCCTTGTTTCCCTAGTCTTTGACCAAAACTTTGTGTCTCATTGTGCTTGGCTATCTTCTATTGTGCATTTACTTTTTACTGTTCTATCTATAATTTCTTAACAGTTACTGGGGTGATTGGAATTGGAAGAAATTGTTTAAGCGATTATAACGGCATAGAATACTATGTAAAACTAATAAAAGAGATGTTGGAAAATGGCTACATAAGGCCAAGCGTGTCTCCATGGGAGCATTGGTTCTACTCGTGAAGAAAAAGGATGGCACACTTAGGCTATGCATTGACTATAGACAATTGAATAAGGTGACCAACAAGAACATATATCCCTTGCCACGGATGGATGATCTGTTCGATCAGTTAAAGGGAGAAACAATATTCTTCAAGATTGATATGAGATCATGTTATCATTAGGTGTGCATTAAGGATGAGGATATCCATAAAACAACCTTCAGAACAAGGTATGGGCATTACAAGTTCATGGTAGTTCCCTTTAGACTTACTAATGCATCTGGAAACTTTATGCGCCTTATGAATAATGTGTTTCATGCTTACTTGGATAAGTTTGTGGTAGTTTTAGTTGATGACATTTTTTTCTATTCAAAGATCAAGGAGGAACATGATGAGCATTTGGATGCAATGCTATAGTTGATAAGAGAACGAAAGCTTTATGCAAAGCTTAATAAATGTGATTTTTTCAATCACAGATCCATTATTTTGGGCACATTGCCTCAAAGGAGGGAGTAGTAGTTGATCCAGAGAAGGTTAAGGCCATCATGGAATGGCCAACACCTAAGAATGTAGTTGAAATTAGATCCTTGTTAAAATTGGACAACTAGGTCCAAACTCGATGTTGTGATGCTCAGATGAATATACAATATTTTTATTGGGTTCCTCTTTCGGAGAGGTGCAAGATCGATCTAAAGATTATCTTGATCCGATGAGAAGAACATTTATTTTGAATTTATTTTCTAATATATTCAAATATGTGCAGGTCAACTTTAAGTTTTTGTACCCTAGCAAATGTGTCACACACCCTCAGTGATGGATATAAATAAAGTCAACGTTGGAGGACATTTCACTCATCTCCTCATCACACATATTTCTCTCTCTACTTCTGATTGGTTCGAGCTACTTGGAGGCAATCTGCGGTTCACACGTGGGAGAAGGACGAAGACATTTTCTGCTGTAGCTAGGGTTTCCATCGCAGGTTTGACCAGTGTTGACTTTGGTAAATGCATGGTCAAAAGGAACTGAATTTTGGCATAGAATTCAATTTCTGCAGTTTGTACATTTTGGCACAAGAACTGAGGTCAAAGGTTGACCATAGACCGTGCTGCGTTGACTTTTACTTGCTGTTGTTCTGCGTTGACTTTTCTGGGCATCGTTGAATTTTCTAGGTTGACTTTTGAGTTGAATGTTTGGTTGATCTGAGGGTTGTGTGACATTGATGGTTAGCTGACCAATTGAGACTTTGCTGGTTGAAGCATCCTGTTGACCGCTGTAATGCACCAACACACTTATCTGTTTCTGGCTTGTCTTTTGTTGATCTACTGGTATGTTTTATCAACATTTTACTTAATGATTTATGTGATTATTATCTAGTATTGAAGAGAGAGTAAATTTGCATCAAGCATAGAACATCTACATAAATTTACATGGCATCATAGCTAAGGTGAAGAAAAAGCCCAAATTTGTAGCAATCACCGAAGAAGAAAATGGGTTCCACAAACTATGGCTTCAAGGATGATGACAAATTGACTGGGAAGGATGACTTCCATGCTTGGAAGATGAAATTGGATCTTAAATTGGAAGACCAATATGTCATGGACTATGTGTAGGGTAAAATCCAAGAACCTCCATCCACTGCTACTGTTGTTGCCAAAAAAAAATATAAGAAGGGGGAGATCAAAGAAAAGCTAATGATCAAGGACTCAATTCACAAAATTCTGGTTGCCTACATCTCTGAGCTGGGCACATCCAAAGAGATGTATGATAATTTGGTCCACATGTTCAAGGCCAACAATGCGAATCAATTCCTATTCTACAAGAATCAATTGAAGAATCTGAAGAAAGGCAGGGATGAGTCTATTCAATCACATTTTATGAACCTAACCGAGATCAGGAACAATCTGCTGGCTATTGGGGAGACAATAACTGATCGAGAGATGGTACTTACTGCACTTGGAGGGCTCTCATTCGAATGGCATGTGTTCAACACTACCATTCTCAATAATAATGTGATACCTGACTTTGATGAAGTACTATCGAGATGCATTCAAAAAGAGAAAAGAATGAAGGAGTATGAAAATGAAGGAAATGATGAAGCATATAACATCTACATAAATTTACATTCCTCTATGGGGGTGGCTAGTTATAACAGGAGATTCATCAAGAACTTCTCTAAGATCGGCTATATGATTACTATATTTCAAAATAAGGGAAAGAAGTTTGAGTGGACAACTAATTGCGCTACAAGCTTTGGTTAATTAAAACAATCATTAATTAGTTCACTGGTGCTAAGATTAGCAGATCCTAGAAAGGATTTTTAGTATCTATACAAATTCTTAAAAGGAGGGACTTGGTAGAGTATTGATGCAGGAAGGTCAAGTGGTCCATTATGAGTCTCAAAAATTAAATGAACATGAGAAAAATTATGCAACTCGTGACCTTAAATTGGCTGTCATCATCCATGCATTCAAGATGTGGAGGAACTACCTTCTTGGCAGAATATTCACTCTAATGATTAATAACAGAGAAATAAAATATTTGTTCGATCAACATAAATTAAATGCAAGGCAAGATAGATGGCTAGTCACGCTCATTGAATTTGATTTCGAGATCAAATACATTAAAGGCAAGAAGAGCAAAGTGGTTGATGCACTCAATAAGAGAATGCAAATAAACCATATAACAACTATAAGTTCCTATCGAACTAATATTGAATAAAGGATTAGAGATGTTGGGCAGCAAGATGAAAGATATTAGTAGTTGAAGGAGAAATTGCAGCAAGAGTCTAAAGGTGATCAGGACAAGGAATATGTCTCTCCGAAAATGGGTTGATTAGATTCAAGAATAGAATCTATGTACCAAGTGAGGGTAAATTAAAGAAGATGATACTGAAAGAATTTCATGCTAAAATATACTTCATTCATCCTAGTTACCGAAAGACCCCAACAAGCATCAATAAATTCTATTACCGGTCCGACTTAAAAAGGGAGGTGGTTGATTTCATTCCAAGTGCATAGAATTCTAACAAGTAAATGTTGAGTGCAAGCACCCAGTTGGCCTATTACAACCTATTCCCATTTTGGAATGGAAGTTGAAAGTGATTTATATGGACCTAATTACAGGGTTTCTAAAGACTTATAAACAACTTGATGCAATCATGGTAGTGGTTGAAAAATTGAGCAAAGTGGCTCACTTTGTAATTGTTAAGTGTATGAATTCAACGAGTGATGTGGCTGAAATTTTTATAAAGGAAATTGTGAGACTGCACGGAGTTCCCAAGAAAATCATCTTGGATAGAGATGCCAAATTTACTTCAAAATTTTGGAAAGAACTATTCGTAGGCTTGGGAACAGAGTTGGCCTTTAGTATAGCTTACCATCCACAGATGGATGGAAAAACAGAAAAGACAAAAAATATTTGAAAACATGTTAAGAATGTATGCCATGCACCAACCAAGGAAGTGGGAAGAATATCTTCCACTTTTATAATTTTGATATAACAATTGGTATCAATAATTGCTGAGAATGAGCCCATTTGAAGCACTTTATGGGAGGATTTGTAATACCCCTATTAGCTAGAACAATCCAGTGAATAGGGTCCTTATTGGGCTTGATATCTTAAAGGAAATGGAACAAGAGATGAAAATCATCAGAGGGAATTTAAATATGGCACAAGACAGACAAAAGAGGTATGTGGACCAACATAGAGTGCATAAAGAGTTCCAAGATGGGGAACATGTTTACTTGCGAGTTAACCCAAGAAGAGCTTCTTGAAATTTCTGTCACATGCCAAGTTGGCACCATGGTTTTGTGGGCCATTCGAAGTGCTTGAAAGAATAGGGCTAGCAGCATATAGGCTGGCCTTGCCACCATCAGTGAAAATTCATAATGTCTTTCATGTTTCCTTGCTTGAAAAATAAGTACATGATGCTAATCATGTGATTGATTGGTTTGTGTTATAGGTAGAACCAGAGAGATAGTTCCAACTCAAACCTCTATGCATTCTAGATCAGAGGCATCTCACACTCTGGAAATGAGAAATAGAGCAAGTCAAAGTACAATGGAAGCAATTTGGGCCCAAGGAAGCCACGGGGGAAATGGATAACCAAATTCGAGCATCATATCCTTTTTGTTTGTCAATTGAGGCAAATGTAAATAAATCTATAAATTTTGTATAGGCCATGTATATAAGGCTCCAAATCTATTGTGCTTGGTTTACAACACGTTTCTATTTTGTGTTCGGTTATAGAACACCGAGCATGGTGTTCCTCCAAGGGGGAGAGGTTTGTGACAGCCCCAGGCTAATTTCCCCTTCATTCTAAATATTTCATATATTGTGATAAAAAATAAAAAGCTTGAGAATTGGGACACAGATTCTAGAGTTTGTGGAAGGAATTTGAAGGAAGCTTGACTTGTTTCATGACAACCATTCACGGCTAGCAGGTGTTCCTTAACTGGATTGGTTTTTCCAATTTAATTGATTTGGAAAGAAGGACAACATAACCATCCCTGCCTTGGATAAACCCACAAGGCATAAAGGAAAAAATTAAATAAATAATGGGTTGCATTTGCAGTTGGGGGATAGAGAAGTCAACCAACAGGAAGTTGGGTGGAAGGAAGTGCTGACACACAACATTCTCACCACCAGTCAGATGCAACAAAACCACCGTAGTTGAGAAGGAAGAGGGGCGAAAACAATACATACCCATGCAACAAAAAAATGGTTGCAATGGTGTAATGGAGGACAAGCGCACTCGGGGAGGAGGACTTCCCACACACTATAAGGAAGAGAGCAGGCGCGTAGAGAGCACTCTCATGCATTGAGGAAGAGGGATTCTGATATAGAGAAAATAGAGAATGCAGGAGAGCACAACAAAAAAACAAGAGCAAGAGAAGAAAACTTTGTGTTGCTATTAGAACATAGGGAGTAGAGTCATCCTTTGGTTGAGCATTAGGAGGTGGAAGGATAGCTCTCAAGTGAGGATAGTAGTCTCTAGACCCTATAAAATGGAGGGTGGAGATGGTTTTCTTTAGATTCCCTTGACAGCTTAGGTGGAGGCCTACTCCTTGGATTTTGGGTAGGAGAGTTCTTTAGCCCCCCTCTGCTTGTTTTCTTGGTTTTACAGTGAGCTATCAACTCCCTTATTGATTTGAGGGTGGAGGTGTAGCCTCTAGATTCCCTTGTTGATTTGAGGGTGGAGGCACAACCTCTAGATTCCCTTACTGATTTGAGGGTGGAGGCACTACCTCTAGATTCCCTTGTTGATTTGAGGGTGGAGGCACAACCTCTGGATTCCCTTGTTGTTTTGAGGGTGAAGGTGTAGCCTCTAGATTCCCTTACTGATTTGAGGTTGGAGGTATAGCCTTTGGATTACCTTATATATTTGAGGGTGGAGGCACAACCAATGGATTCCCTTATTGTTTTGAGGGTGGAGGTGTAGCCTCTAGATTCCCTTGTTAATTTGAAGGTGGAGGTATAGCATTTGGATTTCCTTGATGATTTGAGGGTGGAGGCATAACCTATGAATTCCCTTGTTGATTTGAGGGTGAAGGTATAGCCTTTGGATTCCCTTGTTGATTTGAATGGTGGAGGCGGTGGACCTTTGGATTCCCTGTGAGATATTAACTACATGAAGTAGTTGGTTGGTGAAGGTGGATGGTCCTCTAGAGTCCCTGTTTCAACTGACAGATTTGGTTAAAGGCTTGGATATGGAATGTGTTATCACAAAATCTGACCTTGATAGGCTGCTCATCAAGTAGACTCTGAGTAACTCTTTCAAACCAATCTTTTGGCTGAGGCTTACCCTCCTCAACCTGAGAGGGCTCTCTCAATAGGTTTAAGATTTTTTGATTAATGATTAGATGGATAACTATAGGAATAAAAGGATAAAAAAGTATGATTGGTTGAATCAAATATTAGAAAATATATATTGGGCTATGGAGTCAAATTAGTCTTCAACAAAACATCATGATCTGTCAAACATGGAAGTCAAGGCACTTGGAGTTTAGGTTTATAAGTAAAAACAGTAACACAGTGAAAAAACACAGTCTACAAGCATGTGAAGGAAGTTAGAGCATTTTTAAATGAATTCTAAGTAACACATGTTCATACCACTGCAAATAGATAATTGAAAAAGGCCATAATAATCTCAAACACATAAACTCCTTGTGAATTTTGAGTAGTAAACTGATCTCTGTATTAAGTTGAAAAATATCCAGTCATATACAATAACACAAGTGATTTGCTAATTAAAATGCCAACCTTGAGGAATTCGACCTCTTGTCTCTTATAGAGTCATTTACAATCTTGGATTCCCCCATCCATCTTGAGGAGAATTCGAATTTCTAAGTTTGACACCTATCTACTCTAAAACAAACTCTTAATTACAATTGACAGTTAACTGTCTCTTTAGGAGTCCTAATACAAATAGGATTGAAACTCCTTATTATGTCTAAAACAACCTTATCTAAGACATAAATATTCTCTTTGACAGCTGCTTCTCCATATCTTCGACCTTGATGGTGCCTTTAACCTTGTTATGAGATCTTGCTGACTCATGTCTTATCTGCCCTGAAAACCAGGGAACATGTTTTCTGCAATTAAGCCTTTATCTTCATTGATGATCTTCGAACATTTTTGCTCGAAATATTGACTATTTCAGATAGGTAACATGTGCTATCATTTCCTTGTAACCTTACCCTTCCACCTGTACAGAAGTAAACCTTTGAAAAAGTATAAAAATATGTGATGTGGCTGCGCTACGAAA
This sequence comes from Pinus albicaulis, assembly GCA_034641835.2. Taxonomy (NCBI): domain Eukaryota; kingdom Viridiplantae; phylum Streptophyta; class Pinopsida; order Pinales; family Pinaceae; genus Pinus; species Pinus albicaulis. The sequence continues at coordinate 111,167,662 of CM076583.1, read as the reverse complement.
ATAGTAGCTGTTTTCATAGCACATAATTTGGATCATTGAAAAACATTTCTTTAACACCCTCTTTCTTCTGCTTTAAAACCTGAGCTTTCATCTGTGACTCTTTTCCATCCACCAGCAGCAAAAAATTTGAAAACCAACTATTTTTACTCCCAAAATATATATGAAAAACGCCCAAAAACTCACCTACAGCAGTTTCGTAGCGCGCTACGAAACTGCTGTGTATGCCCTTTTTACACAATTTTTTCAAAATTCTGAGTCTTAAGGATATTTTGACTTCTTCAATGATGTCCATAGACTTTAACAAGTAAAACAAGTTGGCTTTAAAATGTCTTCAAAAATTAATTCCCTTCTTAATAACAAAACTGCTTTAAGGATTTGTTACTTGTTGCTCTGTTTTATCTATGCTGTAACTTACCTTCAGACTTTGTCAATTGAATTTCCAGGTCTTCAATCTGCCTCTTCAACCTCCTGTTAGTAGCCCTTAATTTAACATTTATCATTCTCACAAATATAGCCTCTTTGATTGCAAGAACAGTCCAGGTAAAATACTGAGCTTCACTGCTGACTGTTTCAGGTTTTGAAACTCTTTCAACCTCCCATATAGCCTTTATTCTGTTGAAATTTGTCTTCTCATCAGCATGTCTTCTTGATTTCCTCTTGATCTTAGCAATTTCAAAATTAGTTAATATCAACTTCTCTTCAATTTCTTCATCACTGCTCTTTTCTGTTTGAGTATGAAAAACTCTGTTTTTGTCAGCTTCAGGCATTGGTGATGATAGGTCTATATTTTCTTCATAAACATTGGAAAATTTCCCTATTATCTCTAACTCCATATCCAGCTCTTGCAAGTTTTTTGTTTGCCTGGTTAAAGGCTTTCTGGGCTTGAATACAAACTCTGAAATCTCATCATCAAAATCCAACTTTTTAGAAGATTTCATCTTCTTAGATTTCCCTTCATCCAATTTTATGAAGTTAGCCTGAACCAAAGGAGATTCTTCAATATCAATAGCCTGTAAAATATCATTCAAATCACCCTTTAAATCTATACTTTCTCCTGAAACCACTGTTTTACCCTTTTCCTTTGCTATTTGACTTCTAGTCAATATTTTCTGGACTGATTTGCTAGTTGATTGTTCCTATATTGTTTCCTTAACTTTAGTTGTCTTCTTTTGTGTAGGTTGAGGAGTCTCTCGAATAATCACTGATGTTTTAATTTCTGGCTCTTTCACTTGCTTTCTGGGTTTCAACTTGAAAAATATTTTTGATCTTGTCTCTGCAGTATCACTAGTTTCTGATGGTGATTTTCCTTTGGCCTTAGGGCTAATACCGTTTCTTGTGTTTCCACCCCAAATCCACACAAAAACAAAAATGTAGAACATTATCTGTTTATCCTCTGAAGTTCATTTAAAACTATCAATTTAACTAGACCATGATGGAAAAGTGAAGTTTCACATCCTTGAGTTTTCATTTTCACTTTATCTGCCATCTTAGCTAAACTTCGAAACAAGAAGAAAGGCAAATCCAAAGAAATTATTCCAGTAAAATGCAACAAGAGTTTGAAATGATATGAATACACTTTATGGTATCTTCCCTCACAGGTGAAATACCCTTGAATGTTGAAGAGCAGGTTGGCATAGGTGTTCCTGATGTAACCTCTTAGCACTGCTTTAGTTAAGTCTGTCTCTGCAAACTCTGGCTTCATAAATGTTTTACAAGGTTCCATCTCAAACCTGAAATTTTTGAACCATCTTTCTTCTCCCCTTGGAATATCTGTCACTAAAGATATGATCTCAGGGGAAATTGGCAAGTTTAAAACTCCAACTTTTGTATTTGAACCAATGAAATTAAGAGAAAACTCTTTTGTCACTTGATTATGACCTCCCTGCAATTTTTTACAGAATTTCCAACATCCTGTCTTCTTGAAGGACTCCTCAAATGATTTGTCCTTGGTTAGAGCCTCTATGCTTTCAGGCTCCGTCCTTAAACAGTGGCCTGACCTGTGGTTCTTTCTTTCTTCTGTCATCTTTCTCTTGAAATTCCTGTGTGTTTCTTGAAAACCTATAATATCAGCCTCGCTTAATTTCAGAATAAGCTGCCTCGCTTGATTTAGGAATTTAGCCTCGCTTGCTTAGGGATTCATCCTCGCTTGATAAATGAGAGAAGCTTTGGTTTTTGCTTACCATGAGCTTACCATTCGAAAAAAGAAGAAGGCATGCATGAGGTGTTTCTTGCATAAGAAAATAAAACCAAGAACCAGCCCTTTTCAAATTTGAAAATGACTAACATAAATGACCTCTAACGAATGTCATGATGGTTATGAATGATGGCATGTATGAGAAAAGACTCCTAGCTGACATGAATCCCCGATTTCGTAGTGCACCTAATGTAATTTAAGGGTTTTGCGCTACAAAAAGAGCAGCGTTTTCGTAGCGCAAAAGTAATTTTTAACACTGTTTGCGCTACGAAAACGTGGTTTCGTGGCTTAATCAACTTTCTTTTTAAATGGTTAAAAACTGGACTTTCTAAACATGATATGAGACACTCAAGGTATGAGATAAGGTTTTTGGACTTTATTTTGTAGTGAAAATGAGACTCTAACCCTATCACTTAGCCCCTAAAAACTTTAAATGACTTAACACCTATCTAAGGCCATGACTAAAACAAGGTAAACTGTCATAGTTTATTGATCATGGAGTGGACCTATGATCTTTAAAACTTATAAAACTATGACCTACCCTTTACCAAGACTTGAAATGACTTTTAGACCTCTTTGAAATCATGAACAAAAGCAGAATTGAGACAATGATGTTTTGAGAAGTTTTTGGGTGATAACAAAATGGTTTAGATTCTTGTGTTAAATTATGCATAATCCTAGTCTAAATGGCTTGTGTATAAGGAATTTTTGAATCTTGTAAGTTCTTGAATCAGAACTATATTCTTGGTGCCTAAATGTCAAAGAGATGGATGGATATTTGTAATGTCTATACTCTAATAAAAGAATGGCCAGTGGGCTTTGTTTATAATATGTAAGATCAAGAAGGCTTAAGATTTTGCATAGGGTAATGTGTTGGTTTAATGTCCAGGTTACTGATGAGGAATGTTAAATTCCTATGTGAATGAAAAATGCAAAATATTGTGTGAATCTTGAGGGATGGTTAATCCCCAAAGGCTAATATATCAGTGCTTGTTCATGTTCTCTATGTTGTTATTATTTGTGGGCAACATAGTTGATAATTTATTAAGCTAATATTTAGGAGTGGGTTACTCATGTGTTCATCTTGAGTATTTAAATTAGTATATAGGGTTGTGTATAGAAAATATAGGCATATATTTGTTAATTTAATGGATGTCTGCACTACAACGACTTGGCTACAAGGCCAATATTTACCCATAAGCTCAGGAAGGATAATTTTTTTGATACATATGTACAAGTTTAAATATCTATATATTTGTAGGCTAGACCGAGAACTTGGTAAACTCAGAAGGGATAACAAGAAGCCAGTGAAGGCGAAATCACTGCAGGTATTCCATCTATATGTCGCAGGTCATTTGGGTCTAAAAGGATACCAAGCTCATGAGCGATAGCTCTAAAGAGTTGTGTAAAGTAAAATGGGTGTAAGCCCATGTATTTGTGTGGGGTAGTAATCCCATAGCCCTTTGGAGGAAAGGTGTTGAGCCTTGAGACAACCATGTAAATTGAAGCCAGACCATGGGCAGAGGTGAGAGAAAATCACAACTGTCAATTATCACAACATATTTTAACTATCCACGTGTCTCAGAGGTTTGGTACCCCAAATAAATTGATGGAAGGTGGGGCAAGTCCCGCCATGCTTGAAATACTAGGCGCATGGAAGGGTAGGGTTGATTGTTATGCATTTGGTGCATCGACACGAAGGAACCCACAAACACTTATAACCTGAAATTTGATTTTACCGTGTGGAGGATGACTAGGTGGGATCCATGCCAGTGGGGAAGGTGATGTGGCTTAGAGCCATGTGGCATTCTTAGAGACGAGACACTTGTCAACTGAATTCGAGATGGTTGTGAGGCCAAGTGGCCTGGATTTGAGTGACAGGTGGCATACCTATAGTGGGGCCACGTCGAGGGTGATGTCACCCTAGTGGAAATGGTTGTTGACGTCACCTTGATGCCCTGTCCCTGACGATTTCTAATGGAGATGCAACCCCGTCGGGAATTAATTTCCAGTGTTATGTGGTGTAGCGGAGCCCACTTGCACATGCATAAGGGAGACACGTTTGGGTTGAATTGTGTTGAGGTGGCGGTAGATGTCGCAGAAGGACATGATAGGCTCCATATATCCCGGAAGGCAGTCCCCAACAATTTCAATAAGGAATTGTATTGGAACTTGAAGGTATTCTATTCGTGGGGTGACGTGGTCACCATGGCCCATTGCACGCATACATTGATTACATATATTATGTATTATGTTTGGGCCTTGAGAGTTGTAGAGAGGACTCAATACGTGGCTCGACCTGAACGGGTCGGTAGCTAAGGTAACGCTGGCATATGGCAGTGAGGTGGATGACTCAGATAGCCACATGAGCGCAATGTGGGGATCATGTGGGCACCACATGGCAGGTTAAGATGACATGGAACTATCTAATAGGCCAATCTCTGAATGGACATATCTTTTGATCTGAGAGTCAGGTTGGGACAGTTTTGACTTCGTTGGAAAGGTATCGATGAGATGAACACATCGATGTTATCCGTTTTAAGTTTTAAGAAAGTCGAAAAGGGTCAAAAAATTTAAACTTCATTTCCATAACTGAACTCTAGAGGTTGGGTTAGCTTAGTAATTGTCTTCTTCTATCCTTAGTCGGGGCTAGAGATAGTAGGGAGTATATTACTGTTAGCTCCCTATATTACTAGTGTAGTCCCTTATTGTTGTTAGTGTAGCCCCCTTATTTTTATTTTTGTACCCTTGTAGCCCCCATATTTCTATTATTGTGCCCCATAAAATCCACTATTGTTATTGTTGTGCCTTTACATTATTATTGTTAGGTCGGCTAGGATTATATTGTGACCCCATGGACTCCTATATATAGAAAGGAGGTTTTTTCATTTGTATCATCCAAGAATTGTTCATTTATGTAATTTAAAGGAGGTTTCCCCCTCGAAGTGGCTGATTTCTAAGGCGTTGATCACTCTTTTCTTCTATTTTTGGAGCTGGTTTCATAACATTTGGTTTCAGAGCTTTGGATTCTAATGTTTTGCTGCTTCAAACAAGTCATCGTGGTATTTTCGCTATAAATTTTTCTCTACCAAGTTTCAGAAGCTAAAAAAAACCCCATTTGTGAAGAATTCTTGAGGAACGTCATGTAAATATTTCAGATCTTGGTTCGCAATATTTTTGGAGATATGATCTGTGGAAGTTAGGGTTTTTGCAGGTTCCCGAATTTCATCTCAAAGAGGTGACCTTGGGAAAATGGTCATAACTCTCTCTAAGCATCATATTGGAATTCTATAAAAAGTGGCCGAAATTACAAAGAATGTAGTTTCCTGTGTATCAATTTCAGAGCCGAAGGAGGAAACAGTGACATGTGGCTATCCACACAAGTTCGCTCTACTGAACCAGTCCATAATTAGGTCATTGTGGGAGATTGGGCATAACTTTGTCTTGAAGAATCAAAATCAGGTCAGACTTATGGCATTGGAAATAAGATTTAGAGGGATACTAAAGGACTGGAGATAAAATCTCGAGGAACTGAAATTACATAGATACATCAATTTCAATATCGAGCTCCTCAAAAGCAAGAAAAAGGTGTGTAATTTTTTTTCAAATTGCATAAGTCTTGTTTGAAAAATTAGTTTGAAGTGATTCCAAGGGCATATTGAAGCATATATATCAGTATTGGGTTCTAAAATGCCCCCCTAAAATGAATTAAACACCCATTAAGCCCTCATAAGACTCTAGTATGACTCATGAAGAGGAATAAGTGCAACATGAAATATCAAAATTACAAGAACAAGTGCAACAAATTTCGCTCTCGCAAAAGGTAACAAAAAATGAAATGGAAACTAAGACGGATGGTTTGAATAAAGGCGTGGAATTTAAGATGGATGGTTTTAAGAAAGTCATGGAAGCTAAGATGGATGGTTTGAAGAATGACATGGAAGCTAATATGGATGGCGTGGAAGTTAAGATGGATGTCGTGGAGGCTAAGAAGGATGGTATAGAAGGCAACATGGATGGTTTGAAGAAAGACATGGAAGCTTAGATGGATGGTTTGAAGGAAGGCATGGAAGCTAAGATGGATGATGTGGAAGCTAATATGTAAGGCAACATGGAAGATTTGAAGAAATACATAGAAGGTCTGAAGGAAGGTTTGGAAAAGTTGCTACAAGAAAAACTTCCTAATGGCGAAAAGGTAGTAGAGGAAACTCATGATGAGAACAAAAGAAATTTTAATCATGATTTCATAGACTCTAATGTTAGATCTAAGACCCACCATATTCCAAATATATATATGAGGAAATTGATGGTAAGGATCCCGTAACATGGATACTACAGATGGAGCAATATTTTGATCTCAATAATGTGCAAAACACACAAAAGGTATGCATTGCAACTTTACATTTAGAACAAAATATATTTGTAGGGTATAGATGGCTTTTGTTAGGTCCCTATATGACTATTATAGTCCCTTATTGTTGTTAGTGTAACCCCATTATTGTTATTATTGTACCCTTGTAACCCCCATTTTGTTATTATTGTGCCCTTAAATTATTATTGTTAGGTCGGCTAGGATTACATTGTGGCCCACTAGGATTACATTCTGGCCCCATGGCTCCTATATATAGAAAGGAGGTTTTGTAAATTGTATCATCGAAGAATTGTTCATTTATGTAATGTATTGGAGGTTTCCCCCTCGAAGTGGCTCATTTATAAGGCGTTGATATCTCTTTTCTTCTATTTTTGGAGCTGGTTACACAACATTTGGTATCAAAGGTTTGGATTCTAGGGTTTCGCTGCTCCAAACAGGTCATCGTGGAATTTTCGCTATAACGTTTTTTCTACGAAGTTTCAGAAGCTGAAATTTTTAGGGTACGAAGCCGAAATCCTGAGGAAGATTGTCTAAAAATTTCAGAGCTTGGTTCACAATATTTTCAAAGATATGATCTGTGGAAGTTAGGTCTTTTTTCAGGCTCCTAAACAGGTCATTGTGGCATTTGAGCTATAAATTTTTTTCTACGAAGGTTCAAAATCCGAAATTATTATGGTGAGAAGTTGAAAGCCTGAAGAAATTCGTCAAAAAATTTAAGAGCTTGGTTCGCAACATTTTTGGAGATATGATCTGTGGAAGGTAGTGCTTTTTCAAGCTCCTGAATTTCATCTCAAAGAGGTGATCGTGGGAAAAGTTCAATAACTCTCTCTCTGGGCATCGGATCGGAGTGCCGTAAAAAGTGGTTGCAAGTATACGGACTGTAGTTTCTTGGCTATCAATTTCAGAGACGAAGGATGAAACAGTGACACGTGGAAATTCATACAAGTTCTCTCTACTGAACCAGTCCATAATTAGGTCATTGTGGGAGATTGGACACAACTTTGTCTTGGAGAATCCAAATTAGGTCAGACCTGTGGCATTAGAAAGATAATTCAGAGGGATACGTTGGTACTAAAAATCAAATTTTAAAGTGCTGCAATCACAAATATAATCCAATTTCAATATCGAGCTCCTCAAAAGCAAGAAAAATGTGTGTATTTTATTTTATTTTATTTTTATTTTTATTTTTATTTTTATTTTTTTATTTTTTTTAATTTTTAATTTTTTTATTTTTTTTTAATTTTCCGAATTGCATAAGTCTTGTTTGAAGAATCAATTTGAATTGATTCCAAGGGCATATTGTAGAATATATATCAGTATTGGGTTCTAAAAGATGTCCCGCAAAAATAATTCAACACCCATTAATCCTTCAGAAGGCTCTACTATGACTCATGAAGATGAAGAATTGCAACATGATCTATCAAAATTACAAGAGAAAGTGCAACAAATTTCACTCTCGCAAAGAGCAACAAAAAATGAAATGGAAGTTTTGAAGAAAGGCGTGGAAGCTAAGATGGATGGCGTGCAAGCTAAGATGGATGGCGTAGAAGCTAATATGGATGGCATGGAAGCTGGCATGGAAGATGGCATGGATGACATGAAATACAACATGGAAAACATGAAGAATGATCTAAAAACAAACATCGAAGGTTTGACAAAGTTGATACAAGAAATGTTTCCTAATGGTGAAAAGATAGTAGAAGAACCTCATGATGAGAAAAAAATCAATGTTAATCGCGATTTCATAAACTCCAATGTTGGCGGGAAGAACCGCCATATTCCAAAAATGGATATGAGGAAGTTTGATGGAAAGGATCCTGTAACATGGATACTACAGATGGAGCAATATTTTGATCTCCATAACGTGCAAAACACAAAAAAGGTACGCATTGCAACTTTACATTTAGAACAAAATACATTTGTATGGTATCGATGGCTTTGCTCCCGTAAAAAAATTGTCACTTGGTCAATTTTTATAGAAGAAATGATAGCACATTATGAGGATACAAAGAGCAACACCTTCTTTAGCCAATTGATAAATCTCAAACAAAAGGGTTTAGTGGGGCAACACATTTAGGACTTCCAAAAATTGAATATAAGGGTAACTGATATTCCAGAGGAACACATGATCGATCTCTTCATAGGAACTTTAAAGGATAACATCCAACATGAACTTCACGTTTTGGAACCAGATTCATTGGAGAAGGCATTCAGGTTGGTAAGAAAAGTTGAATGTAAAATTATGGCGACAAGGAAGCCTACCACTCAATTCTATAAAGAAGGAAGTGTTGCTACGCCTAGATTTCCACAACCTACAAGGTTGACACCACAACAATTGGAAGAAAAAAGAGCAAAAGGGATTTGCTACAGTTGTGATAGCAAATACACTAAAGGTCATAAATGTGCCGAGAAGAAATTATTTTACATAGATTGTGAAGAGGAAGAAGAAAATGAACAAGAAGAGGATATACACCAGGAACCAGCCCTAGAAGAGGAAGAAATGGATCCGAACATATCGTGTAATGCACTGGCAGGAATTACCACTCCTCAAACTCTCAAGATAGAAGGACGAATCAAGAAGAAAAAGGTAATAGTGTTGATTGATTCAGGTAGCACCCATAATTTTATTCATTGTAAGGTAGCCAAAGAATTAAATTGTTTCCTATACCCAGCACCAGAATGTCAAGTGATGGTTGCAAATGGAGGAACTATAAATTGCTCTGGAAAATGCCATAATATCAAGCTAACCATGAGGGAATATGTATTGACTAGTCCAATGCTTTCCATTCCTATGGGAGGTGCTGATGTTGTACTAGGAGTACAATGGTTACAATCTTTGGGGACGGTAGCTTTTAATTTTCAAGAACTTTCTTGAAATTTTTTTCAGAAGGAAAGGAAGTCGAATTACGGGGTATTGAAGGGAAGCCAGGAAGGATAATAAGCTCTAATGTCATGACAAAGCTTCTAAAGAAAGAACAACGAGGCGCAATTGCACAATTATGCTCACTAGAAGTTCCAACATCAAAATCATCTATTTCTGCAGATCTCCAACAAGTCTTGGACAATCATTCCAAGGTGTTTGAAACTCCCAAAGGACTCCCACCTATTCGTGATCATGATCATGCTATTCATTTCATTCCAGGAAGTGTTCCTCCAAACATCAGGCCTTATAGATATCCTTACTTCCAAAAGAGCGAAATTGAACGTATGATTGCAGAAATGTTAGAGGCGTGTATAATTCAACCTAGTCAAAGTTCTTTCTCTGCTCCTGTAGTATTGGTACACAAGAAGGATGGATCATGGCGAATGTGTCCAGATTATAGGGAGCTCAATAAGCTCACCATTATAGATAAATTTCCCATTCCTGTGATTGATGAATTATTGGATGAATTACATGGAGCAATTTATTTTACCAAGTTGGATCTTCGTTCAGGATATCATCAAATTAGAATGAAGAGTGAAGATATTCCAAAAACAACATTTCGAACTCATGAGGGTCATTATGAATTTTTGGTCATGCCTTTTGGTTTTACCAATGCCAATGCACCTTCTACATTTCAAGGGTTGATGAATTCCATTTTCAAACCCTTCCTTAGAAAATTTGTGCTAGTATTTTTTGATGATATACTAATCTACAGCAGGTCTTGGAAGAATCATGTTGAACATGTTGACAGGGTGCTCAAACTATTGCAGGAGAAACAATTATATGCAAAAACATCCAAATGTTTCTTTGGAGTACAAGAGGTGGAATATCTGGGTCATATTGTATCTCACGAGGGTGTTAAGGTAGACCCTAACAAAATTAAAGCTATTAAGGAATGGAAAGTCCCCACAACCATAAAGAAGTTGCAAGGATTTCTCGGGTTAACAGGGTATTATCACAAGTTTGTTAAGAATTATGGGAGAATAGAAGCACCTCTAAAAACATTATTGAAGAAAGATGCATTTTCATGGACTCCTGAAGCAACTAAGGCCTTTGAACGTCTTAAAGAGGCAATGTGCCTATCACCGGTCTTAGCTACACCAGACTTCACAAAAACCTTTATTGTGGAATGTGATGCCTCAGGAAATGGAATTGGTGCAGTTTTAATGCAGGAAGGAAGACCCATTGCTTTTGAAAGTCGTCCAATCAAAAGAAAGTATTTACAGAAACCTATTTATGAGAAGGAAATGTTAGCAATACTGCATGCACTAAAGAAATGGCGAACTTACCTAATGGGAAGACACTTTAAGGTAAAAACTGATCATGATAGTCTTAAACACTTTTTGGAACAACGAATATCTTCAGAAGAGCAGCAAAAATGGGTCACAAAGATGTTGGGTCATGACTTTGAAATAATCTACAAAAAAGGAAAGCTCAATGTTGTTGCAGATGCACTCTCAAGAAAGAATGAAGAGGTGGAAGCATTGCTTTGTGCCATTTCTATTATCCAACCAGATTGGATAACTGAAGCAAGAGATGAATGGAAGAAGGACAAAGATGTATGGACACTCATTCAAAAGTTGCAGCAAGATCCTAGTACATCTGATACATTTAATTGGAAAAATGATTCCTTATGGTACAAAGATCGCTTATATATTTGTAATATTTCCCAACTCTTCTGGAATTGCACACTTCTCCTTTAGGAGGACACTCAGGATTTTTAAAAACTTACCACAGGGTGAAGAAAGAATTTTTTTGGGATGGCCTTAAATCTGATATTCAAAAGTTTGTGGCGGAATGTTTGGTTTGCCAGCAGAATAAAGTGGAGACAATTAAGACTCCGGGACTTCTACAACCTTTATCCATTCCAAGTCAACGTTGGGAGGAGATTTCAATGGATTTTATCACAGGTTTACCGAAGTCCGAAGGCAAGAATGTCATCATGGTGGTAGTTGATAGACTTACCAAATATGCACACTTTTGTGCATTATCTCATCCATTTAAAGCAAGTACAGTTGCTACTACATTTGTGGACAGAATTCAAAAGCTACATGGAAGCCCAAGGGTTATTGTGAGCGACAGAGATCCCATTTTTACCAGAAATTTTTGGACGGAGTTATTTTCTTGTTTGGGTACTCAATTAGCTCATAGCTCATCTTATCATCCTCAATCTGATGGTCAAACTGAGATAGTAAATAAATGTTTGGAAGGATATATTCGTTGTTTTGTATCTGATAAACAAAAACAATGGGTCAAGTGGTTACCTCTCGCTGAATGGTGGTATAACACTTCCTTCCATACTGCAGCAAAAATGACCCCATTTATGGCACTTTATGGATATCATCCACCATCTATCACATCATCTTTAAGGGAAAATTCGAAGGTTCAAGCAGTGGAAGATCACATCGAGCATCAGCAAGAAGTTCTCCAACTCTTAAAGGATAACCTGAATTTGGCACAAAATCGAATGAAACAACAGGCAGATCAACATCGTAGCGAGAGAAGTTTCGATGTAGGAGATTGGGTATTTTTACGGCTACAACCATACAAACAAATGTCCCTCAAGCAAGCAAAGAAGGATAATAAATTATCGCCAAAGTACTATGGTCCTTACAAGGTGTTGCAAAAGATTGGTACTATGGCATACAAATTGGAGCTTCCTGCTTCTTCGCGAGTACATCCACTTTTCCATGTTTCATGCTTAAAGAAGGTTATAGGTGAAAATCTTCCAGTTCAAACAATATTTCCAGAACTTGATGAGGAAGGAAAAATCATATTGGAACCTGAAGCAGTCACGGAAACAAGAACTCGACAACTACGGAATCGATAAATTTCAGAGTATCTCAGCAAGTGGAAAAACTTACCCACTGAAGATTCTACATGGGAGGATGAGAATTTTATACAGAATCACCCAGAGCTACTCAAGCGTTGAGGACAACACTTTTTTGAAGGAGAGGGGCATGTTAGGTCCCTATATGACTAGTATAGTCCCTTATTCTTGTTAGTGTAACCCTATTATTGTTATTATTGTACCCTTGTAACCCCCATTTTGTTATTATTGTGCCCTTAAGTTATTATTGTTAGGTTGGCTAGGATTACATTGTGACCCACTAGGATTACATTATGGCCCCATGGACTCCTATATATAGAAAGGAGGTTTTGTAAATTGTATCATTTAAGAATTGCTTATTTATGTAATGTATTGGAGGTTGCCCCCTCGAAGTGGCTCATTTCTAAGGCGTTGATATCTCTTTTCTTCTATTTTTGGAGTTGGTTACACAATAGCTTTGCTCCCGTAAAAAAATTGTCACTTGGTCAATTTTTACGGAGGAAATGATAGCACATTATGAGGATACAAAGAGCAACACCTTCTTTATCCAATTGATAAATCTCAAACAAAAGGGTTCAGTGGTGGAGCACATTGAGGACTTCCAAAAATTGAATATAACGGTAATTGATATTCGAGAGGAACACAATATTGATGTCTTCATAGGGACTTGTTATAACACCCTCCAAAATTTTTCTCCCCTTAAACTTTTGAGCCCCTAATGCTTGTGAAAAGATAAATCAAACCTAAATTCACCTTTTCTTAAACCTCAGGTCTCTAAGTCGCTAATATGGTTAAATTTCCTTAGTTGCGACCCCGCGACCTTGCGACCCCCAGGTCACTAAGTTGCTGGGTCGCACATCAATCCAAAATCAAACATCCGCGACCTCGCGACCCCACGACCCCTTAGGTCGCGAGGTCGCACATATTACTAACGCAGCTCATCTGCGACCTTGCGACCCTCATTAATTTCCCACATGTGCGACCCCTTTATATATAGAAGGGTTGCATAGGTCACATTTGACCTGTGCGACAGTGAGAAAAAAAGGCCCCTGACAAGCTAGCTAGAGCGTGATTTTCCCGGGTAAATGCTTGATCCTCCTGCTGTTTCATTTCTAGGATAGTTGTTACTATTGTTTCCTAAACCTAGCCTATTTTAACTCTGTATTCCTTGACCAAACCTTTCAACATCCTTATGCAAGCCTCCCCTCCCTCGGTTTCTCTTCGAATCTTATGTTAAGCTTGCTTGCCCCTCCCCCCTTCCTGAGACCTTGCCTAACTCACTTGTGAAAGCTCTTACAACCCTGTACGGAGATTTTATTTGGTCACCATGCGTGTTTTCCAAGCCTTTTTCCACTGCATGTTCGCAAAGCCTTAGAGCGACCTTGCTACCTTGCGACCTCGTCGCTAAGTCGCAAAAACGTTAGGTCACGTATCATGAAAATATAGAGTGGTGCGACCCAGTGATTCAGCGACCTGGCGACCCAGTCGCGAGTCGCTAAGTCACTAGGTCACACTTTCGCAAAGTGTCTAGCCAACATGACCATGCGACCCTACGACCTCACAACCTGGTCGCAGGTCGCCAGGTCGCTAAGTCGCCCTTCTGTCAAGTTTTAAGCCAATGCAACCTAGTGACCCCGCGACCTAGTCACAAGGTCGCCAAGTCGTAGGTTAACCCACCTCCTTGGAAATAACTAAGCAGATGTAGAAACCAGCCCACATATTTAAAATGATGGCATCTATCTTATCATGGGATTGTTTTATGAACATGCCAGGGGATATTGAAGCCGAGCTAAAGTGTGTATCGATTTTTTCAACATCAAGTGACATGGGGTCGCCAGCAGTTCGCCAGAGTAACATAGGTCCCGATATAAAAATCTCGGAGGAGGAAAGACCTGTCCTTCTTCCCCCCATCTATGGAGATACAGCTTGCATCTTCGGTAAGGGGGACAGTATGAGCTGGTACCAGATCTACAAAGTTTACTCAGGCTGAATTTCCGGAGGACCTCCCTGACTGACAGATATATGTTCAAGTTAAACGATCCAAATTTCACTACGTAGGGGCCCACCCGGCAGTATTCCCATGTGCTGAGCTGATTGAATTGATCCTATAGAGAGTCGACCCCAAGTTCTGGGTCATTCGGGACCATGCCGGGAAGACTTTCGCCAACCTGAAGGGACAAGATGCAGAATTCTACTATGCGCTTCCCGCCCGTGAGCAGACCTTCAATGATGAATGGGCCATTACTCATGTAGTTCCCGTATCTAAAACGTTGAAAGGATGGTGGGAATGCCCAGAAATTTTCCGGCTCAAGAAGGATCAAGAATATCCGACAGCAGGTCTCAGAAAAGTTTACAAACTCGTAGTCACGATTTTATGCAGGATGTATGGCCACCCAGTCGCCACCTTTTTCAACGACACATGGGTCTCTCTAATGTACACAATTACCGTGTACGGTACTCATTTCAACTGGGCCAACATAATAATAGCAGCTCTCAAGTCAAACATATCTGCGGCTCTGGCACTCGATGAAGGGTACCCATCGGAATTTTACATGGCATCTTATCTCCTAGATGCAGTATGTGCTAGGTGCCAGTTTGAGGGATGGTCACATAACTGGGACTCAGAGAATGGTGGTCCAATTCACAAAGACCTAATGGTGTTTTGGGATTCAAGATATAATCAATACATGGAGTCAATAGCAGGTAGCTTCATCCTCTCCCTCTATGTGAAGTTATTCAGACAATATCCCTCATGTATGTCTGAGCGAGCCATGGATACAATAAATCAGGTGGCCCACTGGTTTCCGGACACTGATAGCACCTTCCTCCGAGTTTTGGGTCACTCAAGGCCCCCCATGCATTGCCTCGCTTCATTACAGACAAGCTTCTCCTCCAAGAAACTTGTTATCAGATGTCAGGCGGGTTCTCCAAAGTCCTCACTAAAGGAAAAAAGAAACCATGGCCAACCTTTCCACTCACCATCGACGCCTACATGATAAAAGAATTTAGAGAAGTAGAAGCAGAAGCCGAATAGACAAAGGGATTCCATCTACCTCCCTTGGCACACCGCACATATGATCCCGAGAGAATCATGCCTACACACTACAAGCAGGCCAAATTCAAATGGAGTTATCAGCATACTGACTGCCTGGCCGAAGACAAAATAAAGAACTGGTACAACAAGGATAGAAAGACAGCTCCAGTAGAATCAAGCGATCAGGAGGAACAAGACAACCAGACTCTCAAGGAAAGAGCTAATACAATGGGAGGAGCCTCCTCCTCCAGATCTAAGAAACAAAAAACTGGTACAGGCCTCAACCCTTCCGCCCAACAAAGAGAGATGGAAGCCAAAGCTAGACAAGAGGCCGAAAAGAGGGCGAGAGAAGAGGAGGCCAAAGCTAAACAGGAGGCCGAGGATAGGGCAAGAGAAGAAGAGGAAAAACGAAAGAAGCATATGAAGGGAGAGCAAAAGAAGAAGCAGGCAGAGGAAAACTGCAAGAAACAGGAAGAGGAACAGAAGAAAAAGGAGGAGGAAGAAAAATCAGAGGCAGAGCGCCGGCTGAAAGAAGAACAGGACAAGGCAGAAGCAAAGCGTCGTTTGAAAGAAGAGTAGGACAAAGCAGAAACAGAGTGCCAGTTGAAAGAAGAGCAAGATAGAGTAGGAGCCGAAGGGAGTAAGACACCGCGCTCAGAGATAGAGGGACAAACATAATTGCCACCCATTGAGGTACCTCAGACAACTCCTACCCGTTTCACCCTCTCAGAACTGGGTACCTCCGAGGATTTAGATGAGGGAGTGCTTGATCTCACTAAACTCACCTATGATCAATTCACACATAAGATCAGGCAGGAGAAGAGAAGATGATTGGCACGGGACCCCGCAACGCCCCTCACAGTCACTCAAGGAAAGGACATAGTTCTGGACACTAGGACTAACCCGTTCATGATCGCCTCGGCCGGTACCGCTTTTGCAGCAGCTACTGAAGAGAACGTTAGCAGGATGAGCAGAGAGATCCTATCCTTACAGAACAGACTGTAGGCATCTGAACTCAAGACGACCCAAGCAGAGCAAGAAAAGAAGGCACTACAAGAGGAGGTCATACAATTTCAAGCTAGGGACACACCTGCTAATGAAATATCAATCACTATACATGGAGAGCTAGTCACTTTAGAGGCCTCCATGACGTAGGTGTATGAAATTTTTTTTACCATAAAGCAAACTATAGCACCTCTGCTAAAGGCACAGGCCGAGACTAAAAGGAGGAACATTGTTTGGTCTAAAATGCAGATGCAAATTAGAGTTTCATTTACTATCAATCCGGGTAAGTAAACTTCGAGGATCATCCAATATATATGGACTTAGAGACAAACTAAACTAAGCTAGGTGAAGAAATTCCAAAGTTCCCTTAGAGGAGGTCTTTCATTAGGATCTCCAACACCTATTTAGTTATTTAATCAAAATGAAATCTAAAGAAATTGTGATAAGTGTAAGAAATATTAAGGCTCCCTTAAAGGAGACTGTTCATTAATATTTCTAATCATCTTAATCAACAAACTATTTAAACTAATGAAATTAAAGCACTTAAACCTAATTCTGATTGATTGCATGAAATGTTAAAGCTGTCTTAGAAGAGACTATTCATTTATATCTCAAGCATATAAATCATAAAATTAAACTAATGAAATCAAACATTAAATAACAAATCAGATTCATTGAAGGAAACATTAATAATTTCTTACGAAAGGTCATTCATTAATATTCCAAACATATGAACCTAATAATTTAATCTAATGAAATTCACAAACAACATAAAATAAAATCCTACTAAAATAAAAGTGTACTTGCTAGGCAATGGGGATCCTTCCAAGGATTCACAAGCACACCAAAAGAAAAGTCAAATGTAGAGGATCAAAGAAGCTCCATCTTATTTATCATCAATTGCAAATTGCAATTACAAGCATTACATTGATTCTCCAATCTAACTTCTCACTACCAACCTAAGATTACAAAATGAAGAAGAAGATTACAAATAGAGATTAAGATTAAGATTACAAATGAAGGAGATAACACTCCTATTTATACAAAAGCTATGATAACAAACTCATAAATGTAAATCCACTATTCCCTCCTTTGACCCACATATTTCTCAACCAATGGTGACACACAACCCTATCCTCCATGATCTCCTCCATGAGGTCCATGATCTCCTCAAATTCGAATTTGAACATAGAGTGCCACATAAGGGTGCCTAAGAAGCTTCTTTTGTACCTACACATGTCAACAAACTCATTCTAATTGTTAGGTATAAGTATAAGCATATTATTTTCTAAAGTTTAACCAAAAATTCACTTAAAAATGTTAAGAATTAATAAACATTGGAAAATCATAGTTATAACCCAATGATGAGGTAAATGTAATGATGTGGAGGCGGAATGAAGGTGACATGAAGGTAATATGGAAGTAATTTGAAGGTATTGGTGAATAATGGAGTGAAAATAGGGACTATTTTGAGGCCCAACAAACACGCAGCTGAAAGAAGCCTCTACCACATTGGACAGAATATTGGAGTGGTCCAACAGGTATCCAGAAGCCCCGGCTACATGGCCGAGAAGAGATTGGATTGCTACCCAGAATGACAAAGTTCAGTTTCGGATGAAGTTACAATCCAAGGAAAAGCTCATCAAGGATCTAGAGAAGGTAATGTCGGCATATGAACATTTGATTAGTGGCATTGAATCAATGGTTTAGGTACACCACATCCCTTCTCTGGGTGCACTTGGAGAAGAGAAAACATGGGAAGAAGTCTCCAATGATATTCAAACATTTTTACAGCCCATAAGGCAAGCAGCCGCCTCACAAGACCTGCCGGCGTCAAGAGAAAACATGGTTCAATTCATTATAACACCGGTCTGGATATATACTAAAATGGCTTCCTTATCAAATAAAATCACAGTAAAAAGGGAAACTCTAATTCCGAACACCCTCGAATGTCTTCATAGATTAAGAGAAGATACACCTCAGGTCTCCCCAGTTGCTGCGGATTATCGGGCTTGGAAAACCTACCTCAAAGAGCAGCATCAGATAGATGTCCCGAGCCTCGCTATCACCCAAATACTTCCATGATCAATTCACAGATAGCAGCAGGTAAAGCAGGTCACAGGTTGCATCAACTAAAGGTTCGCAGGTCGCAACCATAGCCGAGGTCGCAGGTCGCACTTCCCTCAAGTCGCAAAGTAAACCAACGGTCGGGAAGGCGAAAAGTCAGGGATACCCAAGGGTCAATTTTGTTTTATAAATACTCCCTTCCAAGAATTGTAAATGACATTTTTCTTGGAGCGATTGCATAGCATTGAATGCACCCTTTATTGAATGAATACAAGCACTTGTTGTGATTCCACTCTTAGATCTTAAGGGAGTTAATGTGTTAATATTGTGAATATTTTGCCTTATGCATATGTTATATTTCTAATTAAATCACATGTGTTTCCCACTTATATCATTTCTATATTCAACTTACTAAATGTTGTTAATGATTTCAAGTTGTTCATATAGAAAATGTTAAGCAACTATGTTATTAACATTTATCTCATCGCTGGAAAACGCTTAAGGAAGCGAAGGGCGCTCTAACCATAAAGAACTGTTTCTTCCATGGTTCGAACGACTTTCCCTTACAAACACGACCTTGATAATGTGCTGCTAACATCTTTTCCTTGGCCGCATGTTTGTTTAATTCATCTTGACATTCATAATGTTTTATGTTCATTAAGGGCTCATCAACCATTTGTATTGTACCATCCGGATAATCGTGCGTTCACAAGTTTGCAGGGCTCATTCGTGTCTGAGAAAAGGAGTATTCAGAGGTAGCTAGACCCACACCCCAGATGGGATCCCTATCACAAATGGTTTAGAGTCTAGTTGGGACTTTACACCGGGGAGATCCCTTACTATTGGTCGGACATATTTTCGAGTCAACAGATTTTGCGCTAGAAGGAGGGCTTGAATGGCAGGCTCTCAGCACACAAGTAACATCCCATTACAAACTCCCCAAGGGGAGGTCATGTATGAAAATAACGGTCCTCCGCCCTTAGAAAATTCCCAAGAGGAAGAAGCCCCTTACTATGAGGTTACTTTGGATCAGCTAAGGGCCCTGCGCCCTATCGCCCGCAACCTTGTCAGGGGTTTACAGCGAGCCTCGGTCACTAGTTCCTTGGCTAATCCTAGAACTCCCGCAACTAACCATACTCGCCAAGGAACCCTTGTCAACTCCCTACCTTAGATTGTTGGTCTTATGATCGAAGATTATGTAGACGCAGTCAAGCGGAATTTTGAAGAACCCCCGGATGGCCCTAGGGAGGCGGAAGAGGGCAGCCCTGAAATCACATAACCTCAACCCAAAACTAGCCCCCAGCTAGACTAGACTTTGAATGATAACACTCAAACCAACAACCCACCTGGGGGAGGAGCCGGGAGGGGCTGGGGTAACAGAGGCAAGGGAGACAGAGGCCGTGGACAAGGCCGAAATGTTGACCACCAGCAGCAGCACCGAAACCAGAACAGATTCCCTTTTCTCTACAACTGGAGAAACATAAGAAATGTAGGAAACCTTGGAGAAAACCAAGACATGCAGTCCCATCATGAGGGTGAGGCCTCTGGGTTTGGCATGGGTAGCGAATCCGAAACTGATAGGGGACATATATAAATACCACGCCACCAACGGGCCAGGCATGTACAACCTTTGGCTTGGATGGCCCATTCCCCCTTAGGTATCCAAGGCCCCCTCCATGACATGCCCCGACACCCTGAAAAACAACTCCCTAAGTTCAACCCCGAGAAAGGTACTTTGGCCAAAGATCACATTAGCAACTTCTACTTGGCTTTACAGATGATGAGAGTACAGTATGACGACATAGCATGCCGAATTTTTCCTCATACTCTAGAAAATAAATCAGCGACGTGGTATCGGTCTCTCCCCACTACTTCCATCCCTTCGTGGGAACACTTCCATCGTACCTTCCTACAAAATTTCTCGGAAGATAAAACCCCCTCGATGCTCCTCACATAGCTCAGTACCCTGAAATGTCAGAAGAAGGAGAAGGTCAAAGATTTTAATCAATGTTTCGCCACTATATTGAACAAATTCCCTCCAAACATGGCTTTAGATGATTCCATTACCATTGATTACTACACAAGAGCTCTCCCATGGGACATTGCTGTGTTTGTGAAGCGCGAGGCTAGAGATACCCTGGCAGCAAATTACACCACTGCCCTTTCTGTCGAAAAGGACATGCTGTCCATAGGTGCCATTGACCATGAAGGACGAGATGATCAAAAAACAACCATGAAGAGAACCCAACCCTCAAATCATAAATCTGGAGACAAAGATAAGGACCCCTTTGATTTCGAAAGTATCACAAAATCCCTCAAGTTGCTGACCAACGAAGTCTTCGATCTGAAGAAGAAGAACAATGATTCTGTCCCAGCTTCTAAAACATAGAAACCTTTCTTTAGAAATAATAATCCCACCGTGAACCAGGCCTCGTCAAACTCGAGTGCCAGTCTCAATGTTGAAGAAATCGACAAGGAAAATTTTTGTTCTTTTCATCAAGCCTCTCACTCAGAGAAAACTTTCCCCCAGTGGATTAATAGCATGACCACCGTGGTGAATCAACTTTTGGAAGACCAAACCCCCGGAGATCTGGAAGAGGAGGCTATTTCAGACAACGAAGAGGCCTCCCCCCCAAATGAGGATATGGTTTCCACTGTCCTCGCTTTTGAGGTCATCCGCGGAGAATCTCTCCCTTCCACATCTGGGATAAACTTAGCCGATGACCCTAAATCTAAACCCCCTCGAAACTATGGTTTTAGGAGCAAAGGCTCGGTCCCTGAACAGTGATTTGAAGAAAGAAGAAAAGCTTTCTTAAGGAAGATCGTGCCACCAAATGCAAAACACCAAAGCAAAACTCCTGAAGAATTTATTCCAACTAACCCCAGCGAAGGCCCCAAGGCTAAAGCTTCATCGGTTTCCCCTAAAACCACCACCAAACTTGCCTCGCACACAGACTCTAGTTATAACATTATCGAGGATATGAAGAAGACCCGGGCCAATATTTCTCTCTATGAGCTCGCTCGCATTGCTAACCAACGAGATCTTATCCTCAAGGCCTTTTCCAATCCACCAGCAACCAAACCCGTGAGCATCACATCTGCCGAAACTACTTCTAGTCCCCAATCCATCGTAAATGCCATAAACTCAAACTCGAGGGGATCCACACCACCTTTCCTCCTCTCTTTCGAGATCTTTAACTTCAATGTCCATAATTACCTCTTCGATTATGGTGCATCCACGACTATTATGCCCTTATCTATGTGTAAGAAGTTAAACACCCACCGTGAGAAAACTGATGCTAGGATCATCCAACTCGACAGATCTCAAATCCTGGCAGAAGGCGAATTAAACAATGTCATTATCCACCTATCCTCCGATTCTAGAGTGCATCAGTGCATTGACATAGTAATCATGGATATCCCCGAGGCCTATGGCCTTCTGTTGAGAAAAGATTGGTCCAGCAAGCTGCAGGGATACTTTGCCACTGATTGGTCCCACCTTTGGCTCCTATACAAGGGCAAGAATAATCAAATCCAGGTCGAAAGTGAGCCGTATATGAATTATATTGTGACCGACCTGGACGCAACTAATGAACCAGTCAGTTTCGCACAAGAAGAGCTCGGTATGTGTTTATTATAGTCCATCTTTGGGTGTTGTCAAACTCCCCAATCCTCGGTCACTCAAGACGTCCAGTCTGAGCTACTTCTGGTTACTGAAAACTCCTCAGCCTCAACAAAAGACCCATTAGAAACTGCTGCCCTGAGTACAGCCCCAATGTGCTCGGACGGCCTTGTCAAACTAGACGATGAAACATGGACCTTGTACTATGACTGTTCCAAAACCTAAGGCGGGGCTGGCACAGGCTGCATCTTGCTGGACCCTCAAAAGAACAAGTTTCTAATTTCTTGCTGGTTAGAGTTCCAGTACACGAATAATACAGCCGAGTATGAGGCATTGCTACTCGGACTCAAAAAGGCCATAGATCTAAAAGTTTATTGTTTAAAGGTAATTGGTGATTCCGAGATTATCACTCGTCAGGTACGTAACACCTTCCATTGCTTGTCTCCACATATGAAAGGTTACCAGCAAGAGGTATGGCATTTAATTTCTGCTTTTGATGCCTTATGTATTAAATCTGTACTTATAATGCATAATGCAGCAACCGATACACTCGCCAACGCTGCCGCTAGGTTCACCCCACTTAGAGATGGATTTTCTATTGAAGTTATTTACAAGCCATCCGTACCAGATAATGTTACTAATTTGCGCATTTTCAATGATGACCAACAGGTACTGGATTTCATGCTCAATATAGACGTATTCAAAGACACAGTTATAGAAGAAGAGGATCACGATCGAGCTTTGCAGGAGGAACTACGAGATCGGAAAGAAAATCCCATACCTAAAGGGGTTGTGTCACGCGAAAATTTGTTCGACCTACAGAACCGTTTCCGAGGGCCCCCAAACACGAAGGTGCAAAGTTCCACGTTAGCGCACCGACAAATTAACCTCGGGATAGACAAGGATCCCAAGCTTGTCAATCTGGGTAATGAGTGCACCCCTCAGGAGAAGCAAGCATTCACCGGATTATTTAAGAAATACCGAGATGTGTTTGCCTGGACATATGATGACCTTCGAACTTATGATACACAGATCATCCAGCACATCATACCCATGAAGGAAGGGGTGAAGTTGTTCCAACAGAAACTAAGAAAAGTACACCCAACTTTAGAACCAATGATCCAAAAAGAACTAAAGAAGCTCTTGGATGCGCAGATAATTCTCAATTTTAGACATTCGACCTGGGTTTCAAACTTGGTCCCTGTTTGCAAGAAATCCGGTGAAATCTATTTGTGCGTAGACTTCTGGAATTTAAACAGAGCCTCTGACAAGGAAAAATATCTGGTCCCTCCTATGGAGCAAATCCTTCAAGCTGTATCAGGGTCGGAAATGTTCTCTCTATTGGATGGGTTTTCAGGGTATAATAAAGTACTAGTGGTTGAGCCCGATCAACTCAAAACCACATTCAGAACTAAATGGGGAACATTCGCATTCAGACGCATGCCCTTTGGCCTGATTAATGCTGGCGCCACCTTCCAAAGAGCTATGGAAATCGCCTTCAGAGGAATCATTTGGAAAAGCGTGGTAGTATACCTTGATGACGTCACCGTGTTTTCAAAGCGCAGATCTGACCACCTACACCACCTCAAGCAGATTTCTGAAAGGTATTGGGAATACGGGATCTCACTAAACCTGAAGAAAAGAATTTTCACCGTCACAGAAGGAAACTTGTTGGGGCACATAATAACTCAAGACAGAATAGTAGTGGATCCAGAATGTGCGAAATTCATCGCTCAGATACCGCCCCCAAATGGTAAGAAATCTATACAGTCTTTCCTTGGAAAAATCAACTTCGTCCGAAAATTTATATTAGATTTCGCCCAAATCATGAAACCATTGCAAGGCATGATTAAGAAAAATGCCAACTTTAAATGGAATCCTCCTGAGCAAGAAGCATTCGATAACATCAAACGAGCCATCGTGGAAGCACCCGCTCTTCATATTTCGGATTTCAACAAAGGCTTTATCTTGTATACCTTTGCCTCAGATTCATCTTTGGTCGTCGTCCTCACTCAGAAATATGACAACAACGATGAGTGAGCTATATAATTTATGAGCACTGGGTTACAAGGCGCTGAGCTGAATTATCCAGATATCAACAAACAAGCTTATGCGGTATACAAGGCGGTTAAACGCTTTAGGCCATATATTTTTAAGAATCATGTCATGGTTTTTATGCCTCACCCAGCTGTTCGCTCACTGTTTGTATAGCAGGAGCTAGGCGAGAGACGAGGCAACTGGATGACGTGCCTCCAAGAATATGACCTGGAATTCAAGCTAGCACACAATATAAAGGGCCAAGGATTATGTCGGATGGCCGCAGAGGTAGTAGACTCACGGAGCAGGGAAGAAGAGAATTGGTAACACGAGATCGACATGTATCAGGCTGATAGCACAGCCTGGCAGGATACCTCCTCGTGGTACGTAGATCTCCAACAATATCTGAAACATGATACCATGTGCCCCACTTTAACCACTCAGCGGAAAAGTGCATTGAGATTGAAAGCTATATCCTACTAGCTGGTGCAGGGTAAGTTGTTTCGCAAGCACCACAACGGTGTCCTGTTGTGTTGTTTGGAGAATGATGAGGCACAGAAAGTATTAGAGGAACTCCATGATGGTCCAGTAGGTGGACACTATGTAGGGGATACCACTGCTCACAAGATTATGGTGTTGGTTTATATTGGCCTACTCTGTTCAAAGATGCGCATGCCTATGTTCGGAAGTGCAAACAATGCCAAAAGTTCACAAATAGAGATATACGGCCTTCGGCCCCGTTGCAGTCTGTCGCAGTGGAAGAGCCATTTCAGCAGTGGGGGCTAGATGTGATTGGGGAAATCTTGCCGCACTCTTCCAAGCAACATAGATACATCCTCACTGCCACATACTACTTCACAAGGTGGGTTGAAGCGATACCATTGTGTCAGGTCAATGATCAAGAGGTAATAGCCTTCACCACCCAATGCATCATGATCAGGTTTGGCGTTCCAACCTCCCTTGTTTTTTATAATGCAACATATTTCTCATCATTGAAATTATATGATTTTGCTCTAGAAAATGTTATAGTGCTGAAACATTCTGCCAATTATTACCCCCAAGGAAATGGGTTAGCCGAGTCAACCAACAAGAACCTCATCTGCATCATCGAAAAGACTTTGTTGTCCCAACAACGAAATTGGCATAACACTCTCCTTAATGCCCTGTGGGCTGATCGAGTCACGCCCAAGCCATCCTTGGGAACCTCCGTGTTTTTTTTTGTGTACGACAAAGAAGCTATTCTTCCTCCCAACGTGTCTCTCCTAGCCCTTCCGTTATCCCAAGAGACTCATGGCACCCCTTTCCCTGCCTTGCAAGCTCGAATAGATATGTTATTGAAGCTAGAGGAGGAAACACTGAAAACCCGGAAAAAATTCTCCATTCACCAAAGTCGAACAAAACGATGGTTTGACAAGAAGTCTGCCGGAAACAAATCTTTCGAAGTAGGTGACTTGGTCCTAAAGTGGGACAAAGATCATGAGGATAAAGGAAAGAACTCCAAATTCCAGGCCCTATGGATAGGTTCCTTCCAGATTAAATAAAAAATCGGCTCCCACACCTCTAGGCTGCAGACCCTTGAGGGGAGAATTGAGGTCCTCTCAGTAAACGAGCATGACCTTAAACACTACTTCACCTGATAGCCCTGAGGGGTCGTCATCACACCCTGTACCATATGTCTTTTGTTATTTTGTTTCGTTTTCTTTTGTGTTATTTCTTGCCTTTGTTCTCATTTTCTTCTTTGTTTTCAATAAATTGCTTGTTCCTAACAGACCCCCATTTACCCTGTCCCCTGTAGCATCCCAATGTGAAGGAGGGATGTAGAGGTTATTTAATTGGAAATGTTGTGCTGGAATCTGCGCTGGTGAAGAAACGCCCTGAAACTCAAAAGGGACACGAGCTTGCCTGTGGTATGCATTCAGTGGGGAAAACAAAACTAAGTCTCAGGAACCAAGCACAGGTAGCTTGCCTAGCATGCTGGCCAGGGGAATTGCGATACAAAATAAAGTCTCGGTATGTTCGGTCACTAGATGGAAAGGTACAGAGCTAACCAAAGAGACAAAAGGATATCCAAGAAAAACTAAAGGGTCCTCATATAGACCAAGATCAAACTCTCTTGCAAACAAAACAAGTCTGGATCCCTCATCCGCCTTGGGTAAAATTCCCACTTTTAAATAAGTGCCTTGAGCACAGTTAAATAAGTGCCCCGAGCACATTTTAAATAAGTGAAAACTAGCACATGAATAAGGGTAAAGGATCGAGAAAGGCTTCCTGCGCAGAGAGGCAATGCGACGACTCCGCCGGGGTACTGACCAGGCTCGCTGGCAGCGGAGCAACACAATGAGGACAAAATAATTGTATTGAATCCTAGAAATCTCCGAGGAGGCTCCAACCTTTCCCGTCCAGTTTCCTGGAATGAATTGTGATACGCCCGCTCCCTGGGAAATGAGGATAGGTGGAGCATACACGCAAGGTCCAAGGACAAAAGTAGTGGGACCCACGAAATAGAAGGATTAGTAGGCTCAGTCCCACCCTTCACCCGATGAAGCACCAGCAAAGATCCTAGGTTCTACCAACGAATCGCCATTCTTTGTAGCTGCTACAACACCCTCCAAAATTTTTCCCCCCTTAAATTTTTGAGCCCCTAATGCTTGTGAAAAGAGAAATCAGACCTAAATTCACCTTTTCTTAAACCTCAGGTCGCTAAGTCACTCATATGGTTAACTTTCCTGAGTTGCGACCCCCAGGTCGCTAAGTCGCTAGGTCGCGCATCAATCCAAAATCAAACATCCGCGACCTCACGGCCCTGTGACCCCACGACCCCTTAGGTCGCAAGGTCACACATATTACTAACACAGCTCATCCATGACCTTGCGACCCTCATTAATTTCCCACACGTGCGACCCCTTTATATATAGAAGGGTCGCATAGGTCACATTTGACCTGCGCGACAGTGAGAAAAAAACGCCTGTGACAAGCCAGCTGGAGCGCGATTTTCCCGGGTAAGTGCCTGATCCTCCTGTTGTTTCTTTTCTAGGATAGCTGTTACTATTGTTTCCTAAACCTAGCCTATTTTAACTCTGTAGTCCTTGACCAAAATTTTCAACATCCTTCTACAAGCCTCCCCTCCCTCAGTTTCTTTTCGAATCTTATGTTAAGCTTGCCTGCCCCTCCCCCCTTCCTGAGACCTTGCCTAACTCACCTGTGAAATCTCTTACAACCCTGTACGATGATTTTTTTTTGGTCACCATGTGTGTTTTCCAAGCCTTTTTCCGATGCACATTCGCAAAGCCCTAGAGCGACCCTGCGACCTCGTCGCTAAGTTGCAGAAATGCTAGGTCGCGTATCATGAAAATATAGAGTGGTTCAACCCGGCGATTTAGCGACCTAGCGACCCAGTCGCTAGTTCGCACTTTCACAAAGTGTCTAGCCAACACGACCCTGCGACCCTGCGACCTCACGACCTAGTCGCAGGTCGCTAGGTCGCTAAGTCGCCCTTTTATCGAGTTCTAAGCCAACGCAACCTAGCAACCCTGCGACCCAGTCACAAGGTCGCCAGGTCGCAGGTTAACCCACCTCCTTGGAAATAACTAAGCAGATGTAGAAACCAACCCACATATTTAAAATGATGGCATCTATCTTATCATGGGATTGTTTTATGAACATGCCAGGGGATATTGAAGCCGAGCTACAGTGCATATCGATTTCGTCAGCATCAAGTGACATGGGGCCGCCGACAATTCGCAAGAGGAACAAAAGTCCCGAGATAGAAATCTCGGAGGAGGAAAGACCTGTCCTTCTTCCCCCCATCTATGGAGACACAGCTTGCATCTTCGGTAAGGGGGATAGTATGAGCTGGTACCGGATCTACAAAGATTTTACTCCGGCTGAATTTCTGGAGGACCTCCCTGACCGACAGATATATGTTCAAGTTAAACGATCCAAATTGCACTACATAGGGGACCACTCGCAGGTATTCCCATGCATCGAGCTGATTGAATGGATCCTACAGAGAGTCGACCCCAAGTTCTGGGTCGTTCGGGACCATGCCGGGAATAATTTCGCCAACCTGAAGGGACAAGACGCAAAACTCTACTATGCGCCTCTCGCCCATGAGAAGACCTTCAATGATGAATGGGCCACTACTCATGTAATTCCCGTATCTGAAATGTTGAAAGGATGGTGGGAAGACCCAAAAAAAATTCATCTCGAGAAGGATCAAGAATATCCGACAGCAGGTCTTAGAAAAGTTTACAAACTCGTAGCTGCAATGTTATGCAGGATGTATGGCCGCCCAGACGCCACCTTTTTCAACGACACATGGGTCTCTCTAATGTACGCCATTATCGTGTACGGTACTTATTTGAACTGGGCCAACATAATAATAGCAGCTCTCAAGTCAAACATATCTGCGGCTTTGGCACCCAATGAAGGGTACCCATCGGAATTTTACATGGCATCTTATCTCCTAGATGCAGTATGTGCTAGGTGCCAGTTTGAGGGATGGTCACATAACTGGGACTCAGAGAATGGCGGTCCAATTCACAAATACCTAATGGTGTTTTGGGATTCAAGATATAAGCAAGAAATGGAGTCAATAGCAGGTAGCTTCATCCCCGGCCTCTATGTGAAGCTGTTCGGACAAGATCCCCCATGTATGTCCGAGCGAGCCATGGATACAATAACTCAGGTGGCCCACTGGTTTCCGGACACCGATATCACCTTCCTCCGAGTTTTTGGGTCACTCAAGGTCCCCCATGCATTGCCTCGCTTCGTTACAGACAAGCTTCTCCTCCAAGAAACTTGTTATCAGATGTCAGGCGGGTTCTCCAAAGTCCTCACTAAAGGCAAAAAGAAACCATGGCCAACCTTGCCACTCACCATCGGCGCCTACACGATAAAGGAATTCATAGAATTAGAAGCAGAAGACGAACAGATAAATGGATTCCATCTACCTCCCTTGGCACACCGCACATATGATCCCGAGAGAATCATCCCCGCACACTGCAAGCAGGCCAAATTCAAGTGGAGCTATCATCATACTGACTGCCCGACCGAAGACAGAATAAATAACTGGTACAAAAAGGATAGAAAGATAGCTTCAGCAGAATCAAGAAATCAAGAGGAACAGGACAACCAGACTTTGGAGGAAAGAGATAATACAATGGGAGGAGCCTCCTCCTCCAGATCTAAGAAACCAAAGACTGGTATAGGCCTCAACCCTTCCACCCAAAAAAGAGAGATGTAAGCCAAAGCTAGACAAGATGCCGTAAAGAGGGCAAGAGAAGAGGAGGCCAAATCTAAACAGGAGGTTGAGGATAGGGCAAGAGAAGAAGAGGAAAAACTAAAGAAGCAGATGAAGGAAGAGCAAAAGAAGAAGCAGGCAAAGGAAAACCGCAAGAAACAGGAAGAGGAACAAAAGAAAAAGGAGGAGGAAGAAAAAGCAAAGGCAAAGAGCCGGTTGAAAGAAAAACAGGACAAGGCAGAAGCAGAGCGTTGGTTGAAAGAAGAGCAAGATAGAGCAGGAGCCGAAGGGAGTAAGACACTGCGCTTAGAGACAGAGGGACAAACATGATTGCCGCCCATTGAGGTACCTCAGACAACTCCTGCTCGTTTCACCCTCTCAGAGCTAGGTACCTCCGAGGATTTAGATGAGGGAGTGCTTGATCTCACTAAACTCACCTATGATCAATTCACGCATAATATTAGGCAAGAGAAGAGAAGATGTTTGGCACGGGACCCCGTAGTGCCCCTTGCAGTCACTCAAGGAAAGGACATAGTCATAGACACTAGGACTAACCCTGTCATGATTGCCTCGGCCGGTACCGCTTTTGCAGCAGCTACCGAAGAGAACGTTAGCAGGATGAGCAGAGAGATCATGTCCTTACAGAACAGACTACAGGCATCTGAACTGAAGACGGCCCAAGCAGAGCAAGAAAAGAAGGCACTACAAGAGGAGGTCATACAATTTCAAGCCAGGGACACACTTGCTATTGAAATATCAATCACTATACAGGGAGAGCTAGTCACCTTGGAGGCCTCCATGACGTAGGTGTATGAAAAAATGTTTACCATAAAGCAAACTGTAGCACCTCTGCTAAAGGCACAGGCCGAGACAAAAATGAGGAACACGCAGCTGAAAGAATCCTCTACCACATTGGACAAAATATTGGAGTGGTCCAATAGGTATCCACAAGCCTCGGCTACATGGCCTAGAAGAGATTTGATTGCTACCCAGAATGACAAAGTTCATTTTCAGATGAAGGTACAATCCAAGGAAAAGCTCATCAAGGATCTATAGAAGGTAATGTTGGCATATGAACTTTTGATTAGTGGCATCGACTCAATGTTTTAGGTACACCACATCCCTTCTTTGGGTACACTTGGAGAAGAGAAAACATGGGAAGAAGTCTCCAATGATATTCAAACATTTTTACAGCCCACAAAGCAAGAAGCCACTTCATAAGACCTGTCGGTGTCAAGAGAAAACATGGTTCAATTCATTATAGCACCGGTCTGGATATATATTAAATTGGCTTCCTTATCAAATCAAATCACAGTAAAAAGGGAAACTATGATTCTGAACGCCCTCGAATGTCTTCATAGATTAAGAGAAGATACGCCTCAGGTCTCCCCAGTAGCTGCGGATTATCGGGCTTGGCAGACCTACCTCAAAGAAAAACAACAGATAGATGTCCCGATCCTTGCTATCACCCAACTACTTCCATGATCAATTCACAAATAGCAGCAGGTAAAGCAGGTCACAGGTCGCATTAGCTGAAGGGTCGCAGGTTGCAACCACAGCCGAGGTCGCAGGTCGCATTTCCCTCAAGTCGCAAAGTAAACCAATGGTCGGGAAGGCGAAAAAAATAGGGATACCCAAGGGTCAATTTTGTTTTATAAATAGTCCCTTCCGGGAATTGTAAAGGACCTTTTTCTTGGAGCACTCCAAAGGAGCAACGATTGTATAGCATTGAATGAACCCTTTATTGAATGAATACAAGCACTTGTTGTGATTCCACTCTTGGATCTTATGGGAGTTAATGTGTTAATATTGTGAATATTTTGCCTTATGCATCTGTTATCTTTCTGATTAAATCACCTGTGTTTCCCGCTTATATCATTTCTACATTCTACTTACTAAATTTTGTTAATGATTTTAAGTTGTTCATATAGAAAATGTTAAGCAACTCTGTTATTAACATTTATCTCATCGCTGGAAAACGCTTAAGGAAGCGAAGGGCGCTCTAACCATAAAGAAATGTTTCTTCCGTGGTTCGATTGGATTTCCCTTACAAACACGACCTTGATAATGTGCTGCTAACATCTTTTCCTTGGCCACATGTTTGTTTAATTCATCTTGCTATTCACTGTGTTTTATGTTCATTAAGGGCTCATCAACCATTTGTATTGTACCATCCGGATAATCGTGCAT
Source organism: Pinus albicaulis (assembly GCA_034641835.2). Classification (NCBI taxonomy): domain Eukaryota; kingdom Viridiplantae; phylum Streptophyta; class Pinopsida; order Pinales; family Pinaceae; genus Pinus; species Pinus albicaulis. Next base: position 111,136,146 of record CM076583.1, on the reverse strand, counting down.
TCACAAGTTTTCAGGGCTCGTTCGTGTCCGAGAAAAGGAGTATTCAGCGGTAGCCAGACCCACACCCCGGACACGATCCCTATCACAAACGGTTTAGAGTCTAGTTGGGACTTTACACCGGGGAGATCCCTTACTGTTGGCCGGGCATATTTCGCGTCAATAGAACTTTAAAGGATAACATCCAACATGAGGTTTTCCTTTGGGAACCTGATTCATTGGAGAAGGAATTCAGGTTGGAAAGAAAATTTGAATGTAAAATTATGGCGACAAGGAAGCCTACCACTCACATCTATAAATATGGAAGTGTTGCTATTCCTAGACTTCCACAACCTACAAGGTTGACACCACAACAATTGGAAGAAAATAGAGAAAAAGGGCTTTGCTATAGTTGTGATAGAAAATACACTAAAGGTCATAAGTGTGCTGAGAAGAAATTATTTTACATAGATTGTGAAGAGGAGTAAGAAAATGAACAAGAAACTTCAAAAGAACAGGATATAATACACCAGGAACCAACCCTAGAGAAAGAAGAAATGAGTCCAACCATATCCTGTAATGCATTGGCAGTAATTACCACTCCTCAAACTCTCAACATAGAATGACATATCAAGAAGAAAAAGTTAATAGTGTTGATATATTCGGGTAGTACCCATAATTTTATTCATTGTAAGGTAGCCAAGGAATTGAATTGCTTCCTATACCCAACACCAAATTGTCAAGTGATGGTTGCAAATGGAGGAACTATAAATTGCTCTAGAAAATGCCATAATATCAAGCTAACCGTGGGGGAATATGTATTGAATATTCCAATTCTTTCCATTCCAATGGGAGGTATTGATGTTGTACTAGGAGTACAATGGTTACAATCTTTGGGGACGGTAGCTTTTAATTTTTAAGAACTACTTCTTCTTCTTCTTCTTCTTCTTCTTTTTTTCGGAAGGGAATGAAGTTGAATTACGAGGTATTGTAGGGAATTCGGGAAAGATAATAAGCTATAATTTCACGACAAAGCTTCTGAAGAAATAACAACGACGTGTAATTACACAATTATGCTCACGAGAAGTTCCAACATCAGAATCATCTATTTCTCCAGATCTCCAAAGAGTCTTGGACAATTATTCCAAGGTGTTTGAAACTCCCAAAGGACTCCCACCTGTTCGTGATCATGATCATGCTATTCTTTTGATTCTATGAAGTGTTCCTCCGAACATCAGGCCTTACAGATATCCTTATGTCCAAAAGATCGAATTTGAACATATGATTGCAGAAATGTTAGAGGCTGGTATAATTCAACCTAGTCAAAGTTCTTTCTCTACTCCAGTAGTATTGGTGCACAAGAAGGATGGATCATGGCACATGTGTCTATATTATAGGGAGCTCAATAAGCTCACCATTAAAGATAAATTTCCCATTCTCGTGATTGAGGAATTATTGAATGAATTACATGGAGCAATTTATTTTACCAATTTGGATCTTTGTTTAGGATATCATCAAGTTAGAATGAAGACTGAAGATATTCTGAAAACAACAATTTGAACTCATTAGGGTCATTATGATTTTTTGGTCATGCCTTTTGTCCTTACCAATACACCTTCTACATTTCAAGGGTTGATGAATTCCATTTTCAAACCCTTCCTTAGAAAATTTTTGTTATTATTTTTTGATTATATACTAATCTACAATAGGTCTTGGGAGGATCATGTTAAACATGTTGATAGGGTGGTCAAACTATTGTAGGAGAAACAATTATATGCAAAAATGTCCAAATGTTTCTTTGGAGTACAAGAGGTGGAATATCTGGGTCATAACAGGAGGGTGTTAAGGTGGACCCTAACAAAATTAAATCCATTAACGAATGGAAAGTCCCCACAACCATAAAGCAGTTTCGAGGATTTCTTGGGTTAATAGGGTATTATCGCAAGTTTGTTAAGAATTATGGGAGAATAGCATCACCTCTAACAACATTATTGAAGAAAGATGTATTTTCATGGACTCCTAAAGCAACTAAGGCCTTTGAACATCTTAAAGAGGCAATGTGCCTAGCACTGGTCTTAGCTACGCCAGACTTCACAAAAACCTTTATTGTGGAATGTGATGCCTTGGGAAATGGAATTGGTGTTGTTTTAATGCAAGAAGGAAGACCCATTGCTTTTGAAAGTTGTCCAATAAAAGGAAAGTATTTACAAAAATCTATTTATGAGAAGGAAATGTTGGCAATACTACATGCACTAAATAAATGGCGACCTTACCTAATGGGAAGACACTTCAAGGTAAAAATTGATCATGATAGTCTTAAATACTTTTTGGAACAAAGACTATCTTCAAAAGAGCAGCAAAAATGGGTCACAAAGATGTTGGGTTATGACTTTGAAATCATCGACAAAGAAGGGAAGCTAAATGTTTTTGCAGATGCACTCTCAAGAAAGGATGAAGACGTAGAAGCATTTCTTTGTGCCATTTCTATTATCCAACCAGATTGGATAACTGAAGAAAGGGATGAATGGAAGAATGACGAAGAAGTGTGGACACTCATTCAAAATTTACAACAAGATCCTAGTACATATGATACATTTAGTTGGAAAAATGTTTCCTTATGGTACAAAGATCGCTTATATCTTTGTAATAATTCCCAACTAAAACAAAATATTCTTTTGGAATTGCACACCTTTCCCTTACGAGGACACTTAGGATTTTTAAAAACTTACCACAGGGTGAAGAAGGAATTTTTTTGGGATGGCCTTAAATCTGATATTCAAACATTTGTGGAAGAATGTTTGGTTTTCCAGCAAAATAAAGTTGAGACAATTAAGACCTCGAGTCTTCTACAACCTTTATCCATTCCAAGTCAATGTTGGGAGGAGTTTTCAATGGATTTTATCACAGGTTTACCTAAGTCCGAAGGAAAGAGTGTCATCATGGTGGTAGTTGATAGAATTACCAATTATGCACACTTTTGTGCATTATCTCATGCAAGCAAGTACAGTTGCTACTGCATTTATGGAAACAATTCAAAAGCTACATGGAAACCCAAAGATTATTGTAAGCGACATAGATCCCATTTTTACTGGAAATTTTTGGACGAAATTATTTTCTTGTTTGGGTACTCAACTAGCTCATAGCTCATCTTATCATCCTCAATTTGATGGATAAACTGAGATAATGAACAAATTTTTGGAAGGATATATCATTGTTTTATATCTGATAAACAAACACAATGGGTAAAGTGGTTACCTCTGGCCGAATGGTGGTATAACACTTCCTTCCATACTGCAGCAAAAATGGCCCCATTTATGGCACTTTATGGATATCATCCACCATCCATCACATCATATTTAAGAGAAAAATAAAAGGTTCAATAAATGGAAGATCACATCGAGCATCAACAGCAAGTTCTCCAACTCTTAAAGGATAACATAAATTTGGCACAAAATCGAATGAAACAACAGGCAGATCAACATCGCAGCGAAAGAAGTTTCGATGTAGGAGACTAGGTATTTTTACGGCTATAACCTTACAAACAAATGTCCCTCAAGCAAGCTAAGAAGGATAATAAATTATCACCAAAGTACTATGGTCCTTACAAGGTGTTGCAAATATTGGTACTATGGCATACAAATTGGAGCTTCCTGCTTCTTCTCGAGTGCACCCAGTTTTCGATGTTACATGCTTAAAGAAGGTTATAGGTGACAAACTTCCAGTTCAAACAATGTTGACAAAACTTGATGAGGAAGGAAAATCATATTGGAACCTGAAGCATGCACGGAAACAAGAACTCGACAGCTACGAAATCGATCAATTTTAGAGTATCTCATCAAGTGGAAGAACTTACCCACTGAAGATTCCACATGGGAGGATGAGAATTTTATACAAAAGCATCCGGAGCTACTCAAGGGTTGACGACAAATTTTTTTGGAAAGAGAGGGGCATGTTAGGCCCCTATATTACTAGTGTAGTCCCTTATTGTTGTTATTGTAGCCCCCTTATTGTTATTTTTGTATCCCTGTAACCGCCATATTGTTATTATTGTGCCCCATAAAAGTCACTATTGTTATTGTTGTGCCCTTACATTATTATTGTTAGGTCGGCAAGGATTATATTGTGACCCCATGGATTCCTATATATAGAAAGGAGGTTTTTTCATTTGTATAATCCAAGAATTGTTCATTTATGTAATGTAAAGGAGGTTTCCCCTCGAAGTGGCTGATTTCTAAGGCGTTGATCTCTCTTTTCTTCTATTTTTGAAGCTGGTTTCATAACAATTACACTTGTTCCAACAATATGCAATCAATTTATTACAAAATTATATCTCAAATTTCCTTGTAATTTTGTAAATTTGTAGTTAGCATTAAATATGAAAAACCATAATATATATATATATATATATATATATATATAGTCAAAAGATCAAAATTATTTCTTACAAAAAATCCCGATTTTTTTTTCAAATAATGAATATCTTGACTAAATTATGGTTTATATTAAATTTTTCCCTAAATCCCTAAGGTTGTATACCCTCCTCCCTACCTTTATTTATTTCATATTGTTGTGCTAATATTATTTTCAAGTGTTTTGAAGCCAATTAGAAGTCTTGTAAGAATTTTTTAACAATTGGAAGTGATTGAAGGCTAACCATTGTCTTGGGATATGTGAAATCCTAGATTAAATACTTAGTATTCATCACATTTTATCTAAAGAAGTTTTTCATTAATTATTATTTACTTTTAGATCACAAATTGGTTGCCCAAAACAATTTGTAGATATGATCATCATTTTTGGTCAAGTCAATTTTTGTGCTTCACAGCTGTGGGCTATTGGCATGTAGTTGAATCCCATATTGGATCTTCCATAATATTTACCAAAATTTAGTGTTTTTTTTCTCATTGGAAAGATCGTTTATAGTACTAACATCTCCAATTAAGTCATTCAAATTTCATGCCCACTAAAAGCCATTTTCAAGTCTCCGAAGTGGCCTTTAGTTTTTTGGCCTGGTGCACCCTTCAGAAATACAAAAGTTACATGTCTAATCAACAAGTATATTATTTTCTTATAGTGATATAAAATAGGTATAACAACGATATTTTATCTTCTATTGTGGTAATAAGCTCTTATTCTCAATTTGTGGGATTCTCAAGCTTATTTTCTTGAAACATTGAGTATTTTCCTTTGTTGGTATGCAATATTAATTGGTTGTTACATTTTAATCAACTCATAATTTGGTTATTTAACTAACTCCTACCTCTTCCATGTACTTCATCTAGGTACTGGTCTATTACTTCTTTGGTTGAGTTGTTGTGTAGGGATACCGTCTGTGGCATTTAGTGGGAGTTGGCCTAAAGCGAGAGGAATGCATTGAGGTGACATTGGGTGTACTCCTAATAATGCTTACAATATATAAATCTTGGTTGAACCTTGCCAACAATGCTAGTTTGAGCGGTAACAGGACCTGTTTTACAAATCACTAGAAACAATTTACAAAATTCAAATGGGAAGTAAGAAAGTATTTTTTTTTTCATATTCCAGCCTCCACCAACCCAAATTATATCTTATCAAATGACAAAAAAAATTATGAAGGGGGCACCAATCTACATCACACAATATCATCAAATGGAGACAATAGCACCAAAAGTAGTGCATTCTCAAAATCCAAAGATTGAAGCATTGATCCAAAAATACAAGTTTTACAAGACTTACTGGTGAAGCTACCTCCAGAGAAAATGATAGAAAATATAATTGAAGTTAAACTAGACTCGACATTGGTGAATATAAAACCATATCAATATCCTCACCATCATAAAACCAAAATAAAAAGATTAATTCAATACCTATTAAGGTGTGGAGAACAAATTCATCCCTTGTAGTGTTGTCTCGATAGGCTATCCAAAGATTATTGAGGCTTAAACAAGATAACTATAAAAAACAAGTTTCATATCCCATTTATAGACGAAAAGTTGGACGAGTTTCATGGAGCAGAATATTTCTCAAAATTAGATCTAAAATCAAGATATTATCAAACAAGTGTATGGCTAGAAGATGTGGCAAAATATTCTTTCAAAAATCAAGAAGGTCATTAAAAATTTAAGGCGATGTTATTCAAGCTAACCAATGCCCCTGCTACCTTATAGGAAACCATGAATGAGCTCTTTAAAACCTATATAAAAAAGTTTGTACTAGTCCTTTTTTATGACATTCTTATCTACAACAAGACATGGAAGAAACATCTTCAAAATTTGGAGCAAGTACTTTCTCTCCTAGAAGAAAATCAGTTCTATGACAAAATATAGAAAGGCGTTTTTGGTAAGGATCAAGTTGGATACCATGGCCATGTCATATCTAAAGGAGTTAAGGTGGATTCAAATAAAATCAAAACAATCATGGAATGGACAAGGTCAAATAACGTATCAAAACTAAGAGGATTCCTTGGATTAGCAGGTTATTACAGAAGATTCATCAAGAATTATGCTCAATTAACAATACCACTATCTCTTTTGTTGAAGAAAAATTCCTTCCAATGGAGTAACCAAGTAGAAGAATATTTTGAAGCATTGAAAAAATTTATGTTATTTTCACTTATGCTAGCAATATCGGATTTCACAAAACCATTCATGGTAGAATGTGATGCTTCAAGAGTTGAGATAGGTGAAATATTAATGCAAAATGATATTTTGATAGCTTTTGAGAACAAAAAAATCAACATGAGGGACAACATAAAGAGATAAAGATATTTTGGCTATTATCCATGCGATAGCCAAGTGGCAACAACACCTTTAAGGGAGTAAATTATCAATATGTACAAATCACAATAGTCTTCAATTCTTATTACAACAAAAAACATTATTAGCCAAACAAAAATGGATGGAAAAAATTCCCACCTTTGATATGGAAATATTACACAAAAAAGGGTAAAAACAATCTATTTGTTGATGCAGTGTAATGAAATAATGACGAAATAACAATATTAAACAACAATGGTGATTCTTGGTTCATTTGATGAAATTCGGGTTGAATATGCCAAGGATTCTAAATCTTATTACATAATCAACAATTTGGACCAAAATCCAAAGTGTGAATGGAAAATGAATTTTTATGGTACAAGAATAGAATTTACCTAATTCCATCTTCAAAGTTACAACCTTAAGGGGGTCACATAGTTCCCCAACAATAGGACATGTTGGATTTTTTAAAACATTAATATAGTGCACGACAATCCTTTTATTGGAAGGAGGTGAGTAAAGATATTCAAAATCCTATTGTTGAATGTGACATATGTCAAAGAAATAAAAAAATGAGAATATCATGACACCGGGGCTGTTTCAACCCTTGCACATTCTTGACCAAAAATGGAAAGAGATATCAATGGATTTCATTGAAGGATTACCTATTTTATGGAAATATAAAAAAAACGGATTCAACAAAACAAATTGCTAATTTTTTCTGTAAAAAAATCTATAAATTGCATGGTTTTATGAAGTTCATTGTGAGTGATAACGAGCCAAAATTTATGGGGAAATTTTGGAAGGAATTTTTCAAACAAACCAAAACATCCCTTAATATGAGTTCAATTTACCCGTTGCAAACACATGGACAAGCATAAAATGTTAATAAATATCAGAAACATAGTAATGAAAAATGTTTAATGATATTAAAGGGAAAGATATGAGAGCGTTGTAGAGTTCTAGTTCGGCGACAACTAGGGTTCGGTCCTAGCCGACCTTCTCCATTGATTTTGTTTGAGATTATGATGCTTGGACTTTGATTTAGATCCTTCTCTTCATCTCCCTTGGTTGATTTGCTCCAAAATGGGGGAAAATCTCCCTACCACTCCGTTGCTTCACCGTCTTCGGTGTATGGAACAAAACCATTGGTTTCGGTTGAAATCCTTCTGGTTGAAGTCGATCCTCATTCCTTTGTTATTGTTCTTGGGAATCATGGGCAAAGTATTTCTGCACCCGTGGTGTCTGATTTGTTGATTGTTTAGAATGCATTTAGTTCTATTGGTGTCGCCCTTCTTCCTTGGTCTTTGGCTCCTCCCAATTGCCATCAAAGTCTTTTTGCGACATATTTAAAGCAACAGATTGAAACCTCCCTTTTTCCTTATCCCCATCAGCGAAGTTCCTATGGTGGAATTTGATATGGGAGAAGAAGCTCTCAGTGAAGCTGAGTTTTTCTCTAAAGTGGTTTTGATCTGCAGGTTAATTGGGCTTTGGAAAAAACTTGTTAATCTACACTCATGGATTAACGAGCATTGGAAGCCACTCATCTTTGTTGAGCTTAACATTTTTCCTTTGGCTAGAGGTTTCTTTATCATAGTTTTCAATAAATTTGGTGATCAAGTGCAGATTTTGGAAGTTGGTCCTTGGTATTGGGGTTGTGTTGATATTTCTTTGCAACCTTGGTTTCCCTCATTCGACCCTCTCTCAGCTTCTATCACAACTGCTCACGTTTGGGTAAGGCTCCTTAATCTCCCTTTGAATTTGTGGAACCTAGCTTCTTTAACTTCTATGGGTAATGCTTTAGGTAGGTTTCATTGTTGTAGTGAAGACACTAGACTTTATCTCAAACCCATGTATGCTTTTATATGCGTGGATATGGCTTTTAGTAAGGGTTTCCCTGTTGAGATTAAGCTCACTAGTCCCGACTCCTCCTGGGTTTAATCCTTGGAATACGAAATTTTTTTTCCTTGTTGCAAAGGTTGTTATGCGACTGGTCATTCCCTCAAGACCTATCCCAATGCTGGGAAATTATAGTCAAAATTCTCCTCTAGGAAGCGTAAATGGTGGGTTGGTGCAAATTTTTTATTCAACAAGTAATATGTGAGTTTGAAATATTTTGAGTTGTTCCTACATGCTCTAGCCCAAATCTTAAAGGTTTCTTGGAATATTTGCTTCCATAAATTGTAATCCCATTCTTTTATTAATATAAACACTTAGTCTCTCTCTCTCTCTCTCTCTCTCTCTCTCTATATATATATATATATATATATATATATATATATATATATATATATATATATATATATATATATATATATCTCGTGTGTGTGTGTGTGTGTGTGTGTGTGTGTGTATGAAAACATATCTTCATTGTTTTGTGACAAAAGAAAAACAAATGGTTCCAATGGTTGCATTTAGCCGAATGGTGGTATAATTTTACCTACCACACATCCACCAAAATAATTACTTTATGAGCCTTATATGTTTATGAACCACCAAAATGGAAGGAAATCGCACTAATTGACACTAAGGTCCAAGTTGTGAAGAATCATCTTGGCAAAGAGCAAAAGATCATCAAAATATTAAAAGAAAAATAGCTATAGCTCGTAATAAAATGAAACAACAAGAAAAACAACATAGATTAGAAAGCAGGTTTGTAAGACTCCAACCTTACTAGCATCTATCACTTAAACAACAAGGGAAAAACAAATTAGCTCCAAAATCCTATGGGCCTTTTTAAGTCAACAAAAAAAGTTAGTGATGTAGCCTATGAATTGAAGTTAAAAGACGACTGCAACACTCATAATGCCTTCCATGTGTATTTTCTCATGAAGGTGTTGGGACAAGCCCAACCTAATCAAAAGGAGATTCCCAAATTTGATGATGAAGGAATCATTACTTTAGAATTAGAAGAAATTCTTGCATTTAAAGAAAAGGTGTTGCGTTTGAGAACATTCAAACAATACCTTGTTAATGTTGAGATTTTGAGTGTTGGGGTAGCATCGGGTGTGCTCTAGCCCTGAAATTGTGTGGAGGGGATAAGACACACAAGACCTCCAAAATCCATAGAGCGTTTGGAGAAATTTCATCTTATGTGTGAGATATTAAAATAATTTTTTTTTTAATGAGGACCCTAAGTCTAACTTAGGGAATTAGAAAAATTAAAGTGAATTAATTAAACACATGTGATGAAATGTTCTAAGTGACACGGATCAAGTAGTATTTTAATCTCAGTCGTCGATAAGAGATTAAATCATAGTCATTGATGTGTCAATGAAAAATTATAAGAGAAAACCTTGAGGGTCAGTTGGAGACACACACACACGGAGGCAGAGCTCAGAGAGACTAAGTTGGAATTCTAGGGTGGGGTTACTAAAAATTTCAAGAAGAGTTTTAGATGCAGCGATGGGTAGTATTGGCTAAGGGGATGATCTGATCCTAGAGCCAAGAGTCAGCAAGAGGCAGAGAAGCAGCAACCAGGAGCAGTGCAAAGGAAGTAGAGGTTACGGAGCAGCTACACAGCGCAGAGGGTTTCAGCCGCTATGCAGGCCCAGAAAGGGCATTGTTGAGGCTTCAAAAGGCCATCAGGGTTACGCAGAGGCCATCCAAGGCAGCGTAAGAACTGCGTCACCCAGTCTAGGTTACGTAGTCCTCTTCTGAGCAGCGCAGAGGCACACAGAGGCTAGCAGGTCTGACATAAGCAGCTTCAAAGCGGTGTTGGGGTTTCTAGAGGCAGAAAGCGATTGAGTTATGTAAATCCCGTTTGAGGGTGTGAATCAGTCTAGTTTTCAATATTTAGAACAACAAGTATTGCTACAAATCTATTTTTTCTCTGTTGGGTCAACCAGTAAGGTGCCCAAACTTTTTGTACATTATACCTAATAATAATAAACCCTCATATCTCTTGCACCAGTTTTCATGCATAGGGTTTTTCTAGGACATTTGTCCGAAAAATCTGTGTGCCACTTTGTCGAATGAGCATATATTCAGTAAATGATTTGTATGTGTGTAGGCCGATAGTTGTGTTTACTTCGGTATTTTCTGAAAATAGCTTGTATAATTAAATCACAAGTAGGAGAAGTAAATCAAGATACTGCAGTAGGATTTATGTATTGTTCAATTCAGAAATTTTCACATGGTATCAGAGCATTGCAGATCATGTTGAATCTCTAGAAAAATCAGCTGAAGAAATTTTTGCTGCAGAAAGCAGCTGAAGTAGCAGAGATCCGGAGGGGGAAACACAACAGCAGGAGGACACAGTCCCAACAAGGCCTACGCAGGGGCTGGCGCAGTCCCATCTGGGAAGAGACCACGCAGTGCCTTCCAAAGGGATGCAGGAGAAGCCTGTGCTGCACAGAGGCTACGTTGGGCCAATTTTCTCACGTAGAGGCCAGCCAAAGGGACACAGTCCAATTTTCTTTTCTGTTGCTGTGAAGTATTGTCGAGATCCGGAAGCAGAGATTTAGATCTTCAGCAGTTTCTGGTGTGGTGGAGATTCTTCCAGTGCAGAATTGTGCCTAGCTAAGTTGACAAAGAGCGGGAGGAAGACAGTCACTCAGTAGATATGTGCCAAAAAAATTTGATAATCGATCAAGAGGGTGATCGTAGAGAATTGTTCGATTGTTTTTGGTTAGATATTTCCGAGAGGGAAATCAATTGTTGGAAGGAGAAACTACTATAGATGGTTTCTAATCGCCAAGAAACCCAGATCCAGTATTTATGTTGAGAGTTGCAGCAGAAAAAGGGAGAAGAGTATATGTTTTGTTAGATTTGAGCTAGATGGCCTCTCACGGACTGAGAGATCAGGACAGGTTGGATGGTGTGTCCAACGTCGTCATCTGGAGAGCCAGGATACTGACAATATTGGATAAGTAAGACATCAAGAACCATGCAAATAATTTCATAACTATGCCTACCGATCCAGATCCTCTGAAGAAATTCAATGAAAATCAAGCGTGGGCTAAGCATTTGATCATGGACGGAGTTAAAGATCACGTCGTGCCACATATTTCTAGAAAGAAGACTGAAAATGAGATGTGGACCGCCTTGGAGACGATGTATCAGGGAATCTTTGTTCAAAGAATTTTTTTTCTAGAGAATCATATGAGGTTGTTCCAGATGCATAAGGGTGAGGAGATAGATCCCTTCCTTTTTCGACTTCAGACTATCTGGGATCAACTGATTGCCATGGGTGCGACTCCGGATGAAGGGCGCTTGGTGAGGCCTACCCTAAATGCAGTCACCGAGGAGTGGGAAACGTTTTTCCATAGCATATTGGGCAAGGCAACGTTACCATCCTGGGCGGACATGTGGGAAATCCTCTGTCAGGAGGAAATCAGGAGATTCACCAAGAGGCAAAATAAAAACGACGAAACTATCAAGGTGAAGAAAGAAGAGAAATATGATGCAGCCCTTGAATCAAAGGAACAAAGGTAGCAAGGGAAGAATAAGATGGACATATCCAAGGTTCGGTGCTTTAATTGTGTCGAACTTGGACACTTCGCCAACACTTGTCCTAAGAAGAAGGACAAAGGGTCTTCTGAATCCAAGGCAACAGTAATAAAGGACTATGGGAGTGATGATGACGTAGCCATGAGTGCTCGTGAGTCACGTACGTGGGGTGATATGGATCTGTAGCGTAGCTATATATGGGAGGCAGGATCCTTGAGGTGTCGAACTCTTGGATCACATACGAGCTACGGGAGCCTTAAGACAGTAGCAAGACAAGTAGAGATATGGTTGCAAAATATCACAATGAAGTAGAGGGAAGTGATGAAGTGTTGTAGAGGGAGCAACGCACTGCAGAGACAGCAGCAGCATAGAGGCTGATGGGACTTCAGTAGCGCAGAGAGGTAGTGCTTACGCAATATAGAGTTGTAGCAGTGCAGTGGCTTCAGGAGGACAGCAAAGAAGTAGAAGCCAAGGAAGGTTCAATGATGGGATGCATCCTAACTTGTATGTCAATGATTGGGTAGGAGTCTTTCAGTTTCTTACTTCTCAGCAACTGAGTTGCAGTGCAGCAGTTAGTAGTGGCAGTGCCATGGGCAACATGATGCAACAATTTGAGAGGGAGCTGCAGTACAGATGTGGCAGTGTCAGTAATAGTGACATGGGAAGTAGTACAAAGAGTAGCAGTGCAATGGATGGAGGGAAACAGGCCAAGCATCAGCGACGCAGAAACCGATACAAAAATCTTGTGATACATGGCGTGGATGTATTACTAGAGCACACTCTGTGCTAATAGGAAGTGTTGATATTTTGAGTGTTGGGGTAGCATTGGGTGTGATCTAGCCCTGAAATTTTGTGGAGGGGCTAAGACACACAAGACCTCCAAAACCCAGAAATCATTTGGAGAAATTTCATATTATGTATGAATTAGAACCCATAACTCTAACTTAGGGAATTAGAAAAATTAAAGTGAATTAATTAAACACATGCGATGAAATGTTCTAAGTGACGTGGATCAAGCAGTGTTTTAATCTCAGCTGTCGATAAGAGATTAAATCATGGCCGCTGATGGGTCAACGAAAAAGTGTAAGAGAAAGGCTTGAGGGTCAGTTGGAGACACACACACATGGAGGTAGAGTTGAGAGAGCCTAAGCTGAAATTCTAGGGCAGTCTTGCTAAGAATTTCCAGAAGAGTTTTAGCTGTAGCGAGGGGTAGTATTGGCTAAGGGGATGATCTGATCCCAGAGCCAAGAGTTAGCAAGAGGTAGAGAAGCAGCATAGAGGAAGAAGAGGCTACGTAGCGCAAAGGATTTCAACCGCTACGCAGGCCCAGAAAGGGCAACGCTGAGGCTTCAGGAGGCCATCATGGTTACGCAGAGGCCATCCAGGGCAGCGTAAGGATAGCATCACCCAGTCTAGGGTTACATAGTCCTCTTCTTAGCAACGCAGAGGCTAGCAGGGCTGATGCAGGCAACTTCAGAGCAGCGCTGGGGTTTCTAGATGTAGAAAGGGGCTGAGTTCTATAAATCCCGTTTGAGGGTGTGAATTAGTCAAGTTTCCAGTATTCAGAACAACAGGTATTGCTGCAGATCTATTTTTTCTCTGTCGCTTCAACTAGTAAGGTGCCCAGATTTTTTGTACTCAGATTCTACTCAATAATAATAAACCCTCATATTTGTTGCACCGGTTTTCCCGCATTGGGTTTTTCTGGGGACATTTGTATGAAAAATTTGTGTGTCACTTTGTCGAATGAGCGTAATATTCAGTAAATGATTTGTATGTGTAGGCTACTAGTTGTGCTTACTTCGGTATTTTCTGAAAATAAATTGTATAATTAAATCACAGGTAGGAGAATTAAATCAAGATATTGCAGTAGGATTTATGTATTGAGAAATTGAGAAATTTTCAGTTAAATGTAAAAAAAAATCATAAGAAGATACATCATGGGAAATAAAGAATTTTCGCCGAACAATATCTCACATTACCCTTTCTTTAAGTTCAAAGCAATTTTAAATTAATTAGCATTTCTATGAACATAATTATAAGTATAAATAATAATCAATTAATTAAATTAAATGAAAAGTCAACAGGAAAGGACCCTTTCACTTGGGGACTAGTCAATGCTATAAGTAAACCATTAGGAGGATTTATTGTATCATTATTATTATTCATTCTATCAATAAATACATATTTTTATACACTTCTATTTACACATATACAACAAAGATAATTGTGATAGTTTCCCTTTCCTACTTTCCCTCCTACTCACACTATCCCTCTTCTTATTTTCCTCTCCAATTTACCTCCACATTTCACTCTATCCTTTCCTATGTTTCCTCCTTGTGTTACTCCCGTTTCATAAAAGAGCTCACTTACCTCTCCATGACTCGAATTCCTAAAAGTATGCTAAAACAAATTTGCTAAAAAATAATTGAGGAAAATAGCCTAATTTGAATTTTTTGGGGATAATAATAGCCATGTTTACCTTTACCAAAATTGGTTGAAGAATATTTTTATCAGAATGGAATTTACTTGAAATATTCCAAAAATATTTTTACCAAGTTGAATTAGCTAAAGTTAGCCTTAAGGATATTTTTATTTCATGACAACTCAAGATACTCTCCAGTTAAACTCCAACATGTGTCACTTCACTTGATTTTATTCTTAAATTCAAGCTAAGTTGACTTAGCAAGTTTTTTTCCAAAGCACATTGATTGCCAATTATGGAGAATGCAAGGCCCTCTTCTCACTAATACGAATTGGAAATTGGGAGGGGAAAAATATATAAATACAAGGGAAGGCAATGATCCAAATCTAAGTGTCTTGAAAAAACAAGCAACATCACTCTCTTGTATTCATCACTATTCTTTCTTCTCTCTTACAGAATTAAACTCATCTTTGATCCAATAAATATCTCTAGGTCTAGGTTTTGGGACCTAAGAGGGGTTCCTATGACGACAACTGCTAGTTCAAGGGCAACGATGGAGACTTAGCCCATTGTCACCACAACTAAGACTCCCATATCTTTACGGACTTTCATCAATGAGAGGAGACCCGGTAGTTTTAGGAAGTCACTTGTAAAGTATAAATCAATGAATATGTGTGAAGTGACCCTAGAAACCATTTCCTTGGGACAGAATGGATAATGGGACTTGCTTTCCTTTTAAGCAAGGGAATTGATCTTCTAGGGAGAGGGGATGAGAATTGTAGGGTTGAGGTAGAAGAGTAAGATTTATAAAGGAGGTTATTAATCCCTAAAATCCTTTGGGAACTTGGATTCTTGAGTAGTCCCTAATAGATCATCTTTGATGAAGAATGGGACCACACGAGGCCAAGTGGATCCAACCCAGGTTAGGGGATGGATTTTGGCACCCAATGATGTTCTTAACATGGCCAAGGTGAGGGGAAAGGATCAAACAAGAATTTTCTTCCAATGATTTTAAATTGATGCTACTAGGTTCTAACCTTGAGAACACCTAGGAAAAACTTGATCCTAGATCTAAGGCTTGGGGTATCTGGAGATTCCACCTCCAAATTGCTCCAAATTCAGAGGAGAGTGAGGGACCCACTAGCGCAGTTATATCTAGGAGATCGAAGTTTTCCTGTGGCTAGATTCCCGAGAAATTGATGCCCTAGGTGACCTAATGGGGCTAGACCTAGGAAGAAAAGGGAAAAAGTGAAAAAGAGGGGAAAATGATCACCCTTTTTTGAGGGACAGTGCTTGATTCACTTGGGGATAGGGTCAAGGACAATAATCAATAAGGATTCATCTTCCTGTTCAAGGAGGCTCTAAAAGTCAACTTCGTCCAATGTTAGAGGAAAGAGAAGAAAAGTGACTTTCCAACATTTATACTTCATACAAACAGTGCAAAATTATCAAGAGAACGTGATCTCTAGGACATTTCATTCATCCAACAATGGCCCATACATAGAATTGTTGAAAAGTATAACTAGGTTGGTCTTCATGTTGACTATGTAATTATGTATACATGTAAAGAAGATGTCAAAGATAATAAAATGTATTTTTGGTGTACTTGCTTCATGGGTTTCATGAGCAAGATTTTTACTATGTAGATAGACTTCTTCTTGATGTCTAATAGGTTTAAGTCTTCTAGGCATAGAATATAGTTAAGTGTCATGTATATATATGAAGGAATTTGTCATCAGTATATGCTCCAGATCTTGTCAAAAGCCTTGTATCACATCCAAGAGTTTAAGGAAGAATTTCCTACAAACTGACCTTTGTCAAATGCTAGAAAAAGAAGTTATTATAAAATTTGTGGAAGTCGGCCTACAAGCCTTAAGATAGGTTGGCCTAAACGCTGAGCTATTACCTTTATATATACTATTGTTCCTGCGGACAAAATAAAAGAGTGTGGATTCCTCTGAAATTACTAAAAAGTTTAAGACAATTTGTGGATTGTTTTTTGGAAAGAATATAAGTGGATAACACTAAACCTCATGTGGATATACACGAGATTACTCTGTAGATGAAAAAGGAAGATTTCAAGTGCGGATATAGGAAGCATATGAGTGCAGATAAGGATTGCAGACATCTACTTAGTGCGGATCAATTTCAAGAAAGAGTGTGGATTAAGGTGCAGATGTATATGAACCCACAGTGGAGAAGAGGGTGTATATAATAGCACGTATAAGGAAATATACGAGGGTATACAGAATAGTGTAATAGGGCAGCATATAAATGCGGTTGAAGGGTAGAACATAGATACATATTTGAAACTAAAGGGCAGGAAGTAAGCTTTGAGAAAATTGCAGGAAACATAGGATTGCTTATGAATGAAGTTAAAATTTCGGACAAGTACAGGAAAGGTACAACGATATAACTCTAAGATTAAGAATATTGGTTTAGGGTTAATAATTTATTGAAGAAAATCATCATAAGGAGAAGAGGAAACAATAGTGAGGAATACTTTGATTTACCTTCTCATAGTCCAATCAATTCAAATACAAGCATATGCAAGAAGATAAAGGTCTTGGAAGCATATCTAGGTCAGGGGTTTAAGTCTGTGTCATTCCACTTGTCATTTGAATATCTATAAGAAGAATTCTTTGCGGGTTTTCCTCTCTAAGAGGGAGAGGTTTTTCCCTGGCTCTAGGAGCCTAACTTTTGTGTCATGTACATTTTGATAATTGACTTGATGAAAGATTAACTAACTTAAGAGAAGAATAAGACTTAAGTATCACAAGTAAGGTCACAAGTAACTATCAAGAAGAGAATTTTTTATTAACCTACAACCCTCCAAATTCTCAACATGGTATCAGAGCTAAGGTGGTAACATAAGGGCTGCTTGTCAACAAAGACACTCAAAGAAGTAAAGATCAAAGTTTGGGTTGGAAATACAAATCAACTTGCAAGGAATATTATCCAACTAGTCCGTGTGAGATATCATACCTCATTCAAAAGATCAAATTCAGAAAATTAATCTTTGGCATCAACAGATTTTCACTTAGACATTGTTTGAAGGAAATCTCAACTTCTGAAGATAGTCATTATAATCAAGGGTTCAAGTACAACAACATTGAAGAAAGGAAACCCTTGAATTCATTCTCAATCATAATCAAGGAAGCTACAAGAAAATCCACTCAATCACTCATGACCCTATCTATCAAGATGCCTTATTGTAAAGAAAGCAACAAGCTGGTTGGGTCATCTAACTTCAATGCATGGAAGAAGAGAACAGACTTGAATTTAATTGAAGACGAAGTAATGGAATATATCGAAGGATCTACTGTTCAACCTCCAAAAGAAGATACTTCAGCCCATGCCAAGTACATTAAGGGAGAAATTAGAGCCCAAAGGATTCTCATAGAATCCATCAAAGACTCTCTCATTCCCTATGTATCAAAACTAAATATTGCAAAACAAATATATGACAATTTGGTGGGGCTATTCTCTATAAGTACTGTTGGAGAAGCAATCTCTCTGAGACAAGAACTATACAAAATGAAATTATCAAGGGAAGCAGAAATTGTTCCATATTTTATGAGGATTTCTGAAATAAGAGATCAACTGCAGGAACTAGGAGAAGCGATGTCTGACACTTAGATGACAACAGTGGTGTTGAATGCTCTACCAGAGGAATGGGGAAACTTCACTTCTAATCTATATGGGAAGAAAGAAGTCACTCCATTCCATGATTTATGGTCTCTATGTAAAATAGAGGAAACAAGACTAAAGGCCAAAACTGATACAAGACCAAGTGAAGAGAATCATGCCTTTGCAGCCTCATACAGGAAGAAAGGAAGATTCGGAAAATTTGGCCCTCATAATAAAAGAAGAAATATGGACAACATGCGATGCTTTGGATGTGACGAGCTTGGACATTATAAAATAGATTGTCCTAAATCTGGAAAGGACAAGAGGAAAAAGGAAGAAGCCCATGTCACTTATGAAAGAGAAGAACCTGACGCTAAAATATCTAAGAAGGAGGAAGCAAGAGATCTCTATTATGATTGAGATCATCTTCCTCTGTAAGTGATCTCTGATTAGTTGTAAAATTGTATGATAGCATGTAAATTAAAGAAGCATCTCGATAAAAGCATGGAAGGAGCTCTTAGTGAAAAAGCTTTTGGAAAACCTCTCTACTAAAATTAAAGCAGTCATCAAATCAAGGGTCATCACGGAGACAGAATTTTGGGATGTGATGACATATTGTTGAAGCAGGTCAAAGGAATGAAGCTCTTCATTCAAGAGAAACTGCTATAGGATGACTCAAGGAAAATAGGTATGAGGTATGCAGACATATATGCTGATATTGGATGCTGTGAAGTCATGTCATATGGTTGCAGGTAATATACCTCCGTATTTAGGAGTATGATTTATAAAGATGGATCTATCAGTGCACTAACAGATGAAATCAACATAATATGACCTCATAGAATATGAGGTGGTTGTACATAAACAAGAAACTGGAAAATTTGTAATATCCTGGGAATGAAGAATGTGCAGAGAGGAAGAGATCATGAAGTACAACCATGTCAAGAGGCAGTGATCATTCAAAGGCCAAGAAAATGTGACTAGTGTTATCACTCCAGTAAATTCTTAAGTTGTGGGATTTTGGTTTTTAGTATATACTAGAGGTAACCACAAACCTACTTCAAACTCTAGGATCTAGCCTTCCTAGGGTTCATAGAGGGCTCTCTCTTTCGAATTTAACTTTGTTTTAGTTTTGAATATTAGGCTAGTTATTAAAGTACATATTTGGTTTGGTTTTGTTGGATTTGGTGGGAAATTTTCACTTGGAGAGTAGATAGAGGGAAATCTACTTGTCCATTGGGCTATGGAGTCTAACTCAAGCTAACAGAACTAGGATCAAGGCCTAAAAGTTCAAATGTCTGCACGGAAAAGTAGATAACCCCAGGAGATCTTGGGAAAATTGGTTTTTGAGATGGTATGATCGGGATAAAGGGCACTTAAGAATCCTTAAATCCGGAAAAGGGAAGTAGAAGAGAGAGGTCAAACGGGAGAGGGAGAAATTAAGGGTTCCCTACACCGGAAATCAGAAGAAAACAAAGAAATGATAACTAGTTAAAAACAAGGTGCTATTAACATGTCCTGTAGTAATACTCCTAGTTATACATTCAGATTTAGAATTAAAACACAGATGTATGCATGTAACAAAGAAGAATAACAATGACAAGTTTTACAGAGTACTTCACTCCAAATAGCTTATCATAGGAATCCTGAAGTATGATGCCAAATAGGTGATCCAGTCTGCTACTCAAAATCGAAATCCAAAGCCTTCAAGTCAACAAAATATTTATAGTAATCTCCAACAATTTTATTCCACAAAAAAATACTTCAAAGAGTGAAGTATTTATATAAAATATTTTACAAAATATCCTAGATGACTTCTAGGAATTAACTTAGGAAAATTAAGTATCTTACAACAATAATAGTGACAGCTTGCTCAACAAATTAGCAAGTTGTCCTATTTTATTCAAAATAAATAGAAATTGTTTTAAGATAAGAAGCAGCTGGCTGCTTATGTGTCCTCTTTGCTGGATTTTTAGACATTTTCAGAATCTAACTTGCCTTCACTGATACTTTTTCTCGCTGATACTCTTTCTCACTGATACTCTTTAACCTTCAATAAAATTTCTTTCTCCTATAAAAATATGTTTTGACAGTGAAATCAACAAACAGATTTTTTTCTTTTTCATTTGTTTTCCTTTCTTCCTTCATAGAAAATCAGTCTATGCTTGCCACTCCTCATTTTTAGGAATTCTAATATTCTTAAGTTTCCTAAAATTCTCATCAGCCTCAGTGTACTTGGAAAATGTGGGCTTGATGACAAATAAATGCTTGATCTCATATTGCAAATAAAACAAATCTTCAAAACTTTTTAACAGTACTTTTCTTGTGGGAATACCTTGACCTGTTGGCTTGTTCACCTGCTACTTGGCATGTTCTCTTATCTTTTTGTCATAATCATTATGAGGCATTAACTTATCATTGATAACCATGACATCAGGGAGTCCCTTTTGCCTTAAAGTGGTGAATTTAACCATGAATCTAGTGATAGCAGTGTTCATTTTTTCACATTTCTCTTCTAGCTGCCTCATTAGATTTCTTTTGGTGGTTACTTTCCTAATTTCTAGGATAGTAGCTGTACTGTCATTGATTTTCAATTCTTCAAGTTCATGTCTGTTCTTTTTGTTGAGGAAATTGATTAACCTTACTGTCTATTCTGGTTTATCTGCTAAATCAGCTTGTGTCTTTTGGATCTCTGCTTGGGCTGCCAATAGTAACTCTCTCTACTCAAAAATCACCTGAATTGAAGGCCAAACATCATGGATGGCTTCAATTACATTATTCCATAGGCAATTTTTAATATATGATATCTGATCCTTGAGAGTGAATTCTTTTTGGAGCTTCTTTACCTCTTCACTCAATCTGTGGGCATTTTTGTCATGTATTTTAGCATCTATCTGAGTTGCTTTATTTGTTTTCTCAAGATTTTCAATTATCTTAGTCAATCTATTGATTTCATTGGTCTTCAAGAACATCTCCCCCATTGCTTTTACTTGTTGATTGCTTTCATTTGTAGGTGGAAAAACTGTTGTAGAGGATTCAGTTACTGAATTTGTTGAAGAAGTCACTGGCACTGCAGTTTCTAGTGGCTCTTTGGGTGCCAATTTTTCTCCTAAAGTAGAAGGTACTACTGCTGTGATGACTGGGATGACAGTGGGAATCACTGGCTCTTTAATTGTCTCTTTTTCTTGGACAACTTGGTCCATTTGTACTTCCATTTCCTTGATTTGAGTTGTCAGTTGAAGTATCAAACTCATCATTTCATCTTTTTCTTGTTGATCCTGTAAAACTTCCTTTTTCTGAGGATGTTCACCTTGAGGAAGCTTGAGCTGTTTCCTCAAGGCAGCTATGTCCTCATTTTTCTTTTTAACCAATGCTTTTGTTGCTTTGATGTTTGTAGGATCATATCCTACCTGTAATACTAAATCTTCTAAGGCCTTTATCCTTAGATCCTTTGCATATAATGAAGCTTTATCCATATTCATTTGGTCCTACATATTATATATTGCATTTTGAAGCCTATGAGCACTCATAGCTTTTGTTGTGACTGTGGAATAGAAAATCTCTAAGGTTTACCTATGAAACTCAATTTGATCCAATTCATGGATTTTATCTGTAGCTACTTCCATATCAACTTTCTTGTAGTCAGCAACTGTCTTTGGCACTAATACTATAGGTTGTAATACTAACATAATCAATTTTTTAGTTGAATAATCAAATGTTGATAGGAATCTATTTTGATTACCTGGATTTTGCTTCAAAAATTGAGAATATATTTTAGTTTTGATTTCCTCATTCTTCAATTTGATTTGATTGTATTTTTCCTTAATATCTAAATCCTTCTCCTCAGCTGAATGTGAGGAAGAAGCCTCCATACTTTGTTGCCTCTCCATCATCTATGTCTCTTCATTATTCAGCTGTTCTTGATTCTGATTTGGCTCACTGATGATTACAGTGGATACATTGGTCTTTGTCTGTGTAGCATTGGTATTCAAGGTCTTTGTTTCTTCAACATTTATTGTTACTTTGCCTTTAGCTTCTATATCTAGTTTTGGCCTCTTGTTGTAAATGATTTTAAACTTTGTCTCTGTTGTAGTCTCTGCAGTATAAGCTCCTTCTTCTTTGATTCTCTTAGTGGATGTTTGTGGCTATTTGGCAATTTCCAAAGGGTGACTAGTATTCCTTTGATTTACTGCCTCTGTTAAAGTATTTTCAACCCACTCAATTTGATTAGCAAAATTTTCTACTTCCGGCTTTGACTCATGGATAAAGGATGTCAATTTACATTTTACCCTTAGTTTACTTAAGATCCCTTGTGGATCATAATTCCATGGGAAGCTTTGTTCTAATTTATATTCCAGTAATTGACTTGTTTCTTCCTTTTCTGCATCTCTTTGATTACATATGAATGGCCCAATTTGATTTTTGAGTTTAAATTGGGTCTTTTTCTTGGCTGCCATGAAATTAATTGAATCTGAATTTAGGATCTGCCTAATGTATTCTAAGGCAAATATCCTCATTGATGGATGCTTTGGTAACTTGTAAGGCAACATGTTAGAACCAAAAGCTCTGATTTTAGTGAATTTCTCATACAAATACCAATCACCTACTTTGCTTTGCTCTGATAGCTGCAATATTCTCTTCATTTCCTCACTGATTCTAGGATGCTCTGTTTTTGTCAAGATGGTGGTCAATGGATGTACAAACAACTCTGCAAACTCTGAATAACTGAATTTTGTGCCTTCTTTGCTGAGTATAGATGTCCAGAAGACAAGTGATAGAGGTTTTCCTTCTATATCCAACTTCTGAAGTGAAATTGGAAAACTCTCTGATTGGAAGAATAGAAACAAGTGGAAAAGATAGGAGGTATATATAAATACTCCTTCCAACTTCAAATTAGTCAATTGATAGTGAATGCTATCAGCTATAAAACCAGCATTGTCAAATACAACTGAAGGTGGTTGTCCTGGAGAAAAGGTGGACAAAAATCCGAGGATAGACTCATCAATATGTTCATCAGTGAAATACCCAAGTATGAAGGAAAGCATGGAGATTACATGCCTTGAACCTTCAGGGAACTTGGCAGTTGAATATGGAGGGTTTAATTTTGGAATTTCAACATGCAGAGGCATGCAAGTCTAGAAAATCATAAACCTTTTACGAAAGTCTAAGTTAATGTATAGCCTAGTGAGGGCTTCAATAGAGAATGGGACTGCTTGGGGGTCTGGTTGAAGTTGTAACATTTGGTTTATTGACTCTGCAATGATGGTAAATATGACCTATTTATTTGCATTCACAATAGCTCTTCGTTCAGGAATGTAGTACTGGTGACATAGTCTGATAATTTCTTGACAAGGGTGAGTCAAGGGGACTACATATTTGGGAAGATTGGATTCCCAAATGTGAACTTCTTCTTGATCATCTAGATATTTTTCAAAACACCAGTTGTGGATATCTAACAAATTGAACTCAACTGTAGGATCAACTATTTTGTAGTCAATATCATCTAAGGGAATATGCTCAATATCAACAACTGGGGGTTGTAATGGGTTGACTACAATTGCAGTATTTGGAGTCATGGCAGGAGTAGCTTTAGGAGTTTTTGAACCTTCAGATTTGTTTACACTCCGTTTTTTAGGCATTTTGTTTGGCTTCTGCAAGTTTAAACTGTTTGCAGAGGCAATTTTACTATAACAGAGGCTTGATTAGGAAAATTCAGTAAAATAGAATGTTTCTTTGGATTTTATACTCAAATAGGTCTCTCAAATGAAGTTCTGAGGCTAAAAAATGGCCTAAAACAGAAAACAAGGTTTTCTGAGTTTTTTGACTGAAAAAGGGCTAAAACTCTGTTGCAAAAGGATTTTCAGAAGATATAAGGCACCTATAAAGGATTTATGGTCTTTAGAGCTTGAAATAGATCAATAAATATGAATAATTGATAAATTTCACTGAAAATACCATGCATCAGACAACTAGGGCTCCTGGGAAAATTTTTCCAGAGTTTGGCCTGTTTCTGGGACATTTTGGGCAATGTTCTTGATGAATTTATTAATTCTAGAACGTTTTTATTTCTTTTAAAAGGTTTTTAAATTTCACTGTAGGTTAAATTCTGAGAAAAATACCTGGTATGTTGTAGGTATTTGTTTTCCGGAGAGGTTTCTGAGGTTTCTTGTTGAATTGAAGGCTTTCAGTGGTTGAACTAGAGCAGGTGCAGCTCCTCAGCAATCTTTGCAGGTTTCTTTGGTGAATTTGGGAAGTTTTGGGTGTTAAAATGGCTAACAGGGGCTTTTTGCAGCTTTACACAGTCGGGGAGGTGAAAACACTGGTTAAATGCGAAAGATAGTGAATTAACGAATTTTGCCAAGTTTTAATTAAACATGTGAAACTGCATTGAATGCGAGTCTCTATCAGGAAGGAAGGTAGTTTTGGAATTACAAAGGCGTAAAAAACCGGTGGTTTATAGCGTGGATTTTAAGTGGTAAACAGTTTTAATCAAAACCCATGCGATCGAATCAGAAGGGGCCACGTGGAGGGGAGGGGTCAGCGGAAAACCGGCCATTTCGCGTGGCTTTTTCCTTGGGACGGTCGTGCATTTTGTTTACGCAATATCAATCGTCGACCGTCGGATCAAAATGTTTGAAGTGAACGGTGAGGATTACTTCGGGAGCTGCATTGGAACAGAAAGGTGGGACCGGGCTTTAGTTATGCAAGTGGAATGGTTAAATATGTGTTTAAACCTTTATAATATAATCGAGGAGTATAGGTTTAAAACATATATATATATATATATATATATATATATATATATATATATATATATATATATATATATATATATGGGTTTATTTCTACACAGCGGTGGGATTAATCATGGTTTAAAACATTATGATAATGTTTAATACAATATACAAAGGTGCGGGCTTTAGACTTGGTATAATATATGGTGGGTTTAGAAATGTTTTATTTTAAAACATTTGTAAAATGTTTAAAATATGTGGGCGCGTTTGTTATATTATATAGTTTTTTAACCTTTTTCAATAGTTTAAAAAATATAGGGCGAGATATTTGAATAATGATAGTCTTTTTAGACCAAAGGGATTTGTATCTTGGGTTTTTCATTTATGCACTTGGGATAATATACTTTGGTCAAAAGTTTATAATAGTGGGTTTTTGGGGTATTTAGATATAATGAAATTAATAACTAGGAAAGGGTATTTCTTAGGGATTTAATAAAATATGTTAAAAGTTAATATGAGAGAGGAGTGAAATGTAAAACAAAATACATATTATCTCTAAGTATCATATAAAATCAAGCATTGCTCATCTTTATATTTCTTTCAATAATACTTAGGATATGTGTGATTTTGTGGATTTTTATGAATGCTTATGAAGGGATAGAGTTAATTATTCTAGGCTTACAATTTTACTAAGTAAGAATGTGTTTTTACTTAGGAAAAAGGGGTTTTAATGTATGAATGAAGGGTAAATGATGATAAATGAGGATTTAACATAAGAACTCAATATTTTTAACTAACCAATCATAGAGCCTTGGGTCCGGTCCCAACAAAAGTCATAGAAATGCTTTGAGCTTGTTTGACTGATAGCTTAGAACACTGACTACTCATGGGGGAGAGGAAATTAGTGATTTTGCCCGATGATGTATTATTTACATGATTTCTCCACTAATTTCTACCTACCCAATCTTGTATTTCTAAAAAAATTTCTTCATTTTGCAGGTGCATTTAGGCTTGCAACCTTAAAACATTTTCTTTTAAGCATAAAACTATCTAAATCTACGTTATTTCATTCGAGGGCTTGGATTAAACTGTTGAGCTCCTCATTATTCTCTACCTATCTACTGATTTGTCAAGTTTAAACTGTTTGACAAATCTTTATTCTCTATTTAAAGCATGAAATTGAAAACATGAAAAGTTAAGATTAAATTGTTTAATTAATCATGGATTATAGAATTTATTGACACTCTGCACATAATCATTATTCTTGCAGTAAAAAATAAAAGTAGTGGCATTTGGAGTTGCTCACTTTCAGGTCTTATTTCTTTTCTTTTGGGGTTTATATTTTTCTAAGTCCTTTGATCTTTCTTTTAGGACTTTTACCCTCTTTTTTATTTTTTATTATTTTTCATTTTTTCAAAATATGGGAAAACAACTTGCAGAAAGCAAGGTATGTACATATTTACAAGACTTATCAAAGTCAATTGTAATGTTCCCAAATTTTAGCTTCAAAGCTAAATGGAACATTAGAGTTAGCAGCATCTTTAGCCGGTGAATAAAAGGGTAGAAAAGCCCATAAGTCTCCAAAGAAGGAATTAAAACACTTCAAGTGTGAAAGAAGACACTCCTTGCAACTTAATAAAACACCTCCATGTGTGAACAGGGATAATATCAAGTTGATTCAGTCTACTTTGACCAAGTCAACAACGCATATGTGGAGGAGCAGGGATCAAGGAAGGAATAATGCAGTTTTGGAGGGAGATGATTCTCTTGATGGAAATGACCTAATTGGGTGGGGCCAAGGGCAAGAAAACTCATTTTTTATTTAAGGAAGAGGATGGCAACATTGTTGATTATGTTTTGGATTATTATTTTGGTCTGCTCAGACTTTTTCTTCCTCTTGTTGTTTAGCAGGGTTGCTATGATGTTTAGCACCGGGTGTTCCTGAGTGGGAATCCCACCTCTTTCCTTGAGGAGCCTCTTAGGAGAGTTCTTGCATGCATTTCCACATCATGTTTTCAGGCCAAGCTTCAGCTTACTCCATAAATGCAGTTTCTGGAGGTGATTGTGTTGTGTTGCAGGGTACAACAGTGGAAGAGATTGGAATCCCACTTTTCTGAGCTAGTTTCTCATAGGAGGGAGGTTTACTTCTATTGGGAGATATGTTTGGAGAGGTCTAGAGCTCATTTCAGATTTGTGGCATCAGGCCACACATTTCCCCAACATTTCCAGCGTTGTTTCAGCTAAGGAATGCATTATTTTTGGAGGCAACTTCAGTGGATGGTCTAGTGGCTCCGTTGCAGTGTTTTCTTGTGATTGAGAGGTTCATCCTTTCATGGGAGGAAGCCTTTGAGGTATCTACATCAGATCAGACATCTTTCAGCCTTATACACTCTTATTCTTCAGTGTTTCAGTGATTATTCAGTAATTTTCTGAAGATCACATTTGTATGCAGAGTGCATGACAAGAAACCCTTCCCGGGTTCTCTTGTATTTTGTATAAGGAGACTAGATCTCAGTTCTTAAGCATTATTGATTACTATACGAGTAGATATACTTGTTCTCCTATTTTCTGAGTTGAAATCCTCATAAGACTGTGCTGTCTCTTTTGTTCATAATTCTGAGTAGCAGTGTTCTGTGGTTTTAGTGATTTTCAACTACACTAGGTGTGGGAGGTCTGTTTACCTCACCTAGTTTCCTTTGTTTCTAATCTCCTCTTGGACTTAGATTCCAGATGGATATATCTAATGGATCCAAGTGATGATTTTCATTTTTATGGCTTATATCTTTGGAAATGCATTTTTCTGTGAAGGCATTGCTGAGTAGTCCATTTTTGGAATATTTTAAGATATTCCCAATACTGCTTATTTTCCCTATTTTGGGATATTACATCAATTCAAAATTTTATGAACCCTATTATTATAGGACCCTAACAGTGGATCCACATGGGGATGACATTTCCTAGTGAAATATCAAGAACTCTAAGACTAGTAGACTTTGAAATTTGACTGTGATGATCCTGTAAATGTCTTCTGATATCTGCAACTTATTCATATTTATGATATTTATTTTTCAAAGCTTAGGGCCTTCTCTTCGGGCTTCAACTTTTCTAAGGAAACATCCAATCCAATCTAAACTTTGCAATGTATATGTACAATGATCAAAGTGAATAAAAACTAACTATGGGTTAACTCAGGTGAGTAGTAGTGCTTTAGCATTCTGTCATTAACTGGTCCTTCTTGCAGATCTGTTCCATCCAATTATTTCAAAAAGAAAGCATTATTACCTCTATATCCATAAATTACATAAGGTCATTTCCATAGAAAATCAAATTTTCCATGTTTTCTTTGTCTTCTCTTCTGGAATCCCAGTTTAACACTTTATCTCCTATGTAAAAATCATCCTCTTTGGTCTTTTTATCATAAATTTTCTTGATCTTATCCTGAATGACTTGAGATTTGACATAAACTTCTTCCCTTGTTTGTTGCAAGTGAATAGTTTGATTTATCCTTCTTTGGATGTCATTTGTTTCAACCTGTAATTCTTGGATAATTTTCATCACTGGTACACCTAGGGAAGAAGGAAAAACAACATTCATTCCATAAACTAGTTGGTAAGGTGAAGTACCAATGGATTTCTTAGTAGTGAGTCTATCTGCCCATAAGGCATTGACTAACTTCTTATGCGAAGTCTTTTTATTGTCTTCAAGTAATTTTTTGATGATATTTACTAGGCTTTTGTTTGAGGATTCAGCTAGGGCATTACCTTGGGGGTAATATGCAGTAGAGTGGCCTAGGGTAATATGGTATTTGTGGCAAAATTCAATCATTTTCTTGAATTTGAATGATGTTGCATTATCAGTAATTATCTTTTAAGGGCACCCAAATCTTGAAAGGATGTTGTTTTCTAGGAAGGAAATAATGACAGTATCAGTGGATTTTCTGGAGGGTATGGCTTTAATCCACTTGGTAAAATAATCAATGGCTGTCAAAATCCACTTATGTTGGCCTAAAGAGGGGGGGTGAATTTCACCAATGAAGTCTAAACCCCATTGTTGAAATGGCACTTCAGTTGAAATTGGCTTTAAAGGGAGGGGCAATAATTTCTTCTTACCCTAAAAAATTTGGCACTTATGACATGAAGTAACATATTTCTTAACATCAACGAACAATGTAGGCCAGTAAAAATCAGCTCTCAGGATCTTGTCAGAAGTAAATTTCCAGTATAAATGTCCTCCACAGTCACCTGCATGGAATTCTTCAAGTATTTTTTCAGCTTCTTCCTTTAGTAAAATCCCACTATGATCTCTCCAAAAAATTACATTATCTAAGATACAAAATCTTACCACTTTAAGTTTCAAAAATATAGCTTTGGTTCTTGACAATCCAGGAGGAGCTTGTAAGTTTTGGAGTACAAATATGATATCCGTATACCAAGGTGAGTGCGAAAATTCTTCACTGATCAATGGAGTCGCCATCTCTTCTTGCTCGTCAACTTGAGCAATAAAATTTATATCTAGGGCATTAAAATTGGATTCAACCATAAGTCTAGCTAATCCTTGACCTTTAATGAGCTTGGTGGGTTTTATCTCTATGTCATATTCTAAGATAGTGGCAATCCACTTACCTCTTCTTCCATCAGGACCATCCTGAGTAAGAATGTCTTTAACTACATAATTTGGGACATAGGCAATAATGTGTGAGTAGAGAATATAAACTCTGAAGTCTTTAATGGCCTTTACCAAGGCTAGGGCTTGTTTTTCCATAATGTTATACTTCAAAGGGGCATATCTAAGGGCTTTAGTGAAAAAAGCTATGGGTTGTTCAAATCCTTGGTCATTTTTCTGCAGTAAAACTGCAGCAATAATGTGTTTTGAAGAAAATGAAAAAATCATGAAATCTTTCTTAAAATCAGGAATTATTAGGACTTGAGTTTTGGTTAAGGCTTGTTTGATAGAGTCAAATGATTGTTTAGCCTCAACAGTGCATCTAAGAACTGAATATTTTTTTAGCATGTTATTCAATTCTCTAATTATATCAGCTAAATTAGATATGAATCTTCTTAAAAAATCTATCCTACCTAGAAAATCTTGTAATTCTTTGATGTTTCTTGGTGGGTTGATGTTCATAATTGCTTCTATTATGGCGGGATCTATTCTAATTCCTTCTTTTGAGATTATATGTCCAAGTAACTTACCTTCTTCTAATCCAAATAGACTTTTCTTAGGATTTAAAGATATGCCATATTTCCTACACTTAATAAAAACTTGTCTCAA
This sequence comes from Pinus albicaulis, assembly GCA_034641835.2. Taxonomy (NCBI): domain Eukaryota; kingdom Viridiplantae; phylum Streptophyta; class Pinopsida; order Pinales; family Pinaceae; genus Pinus; species Pinus albicaulis. Next base: position 111,105,925 of record CM076583.1, on the reverse strand, counting down.
ATGTTCCAAGTGTTCATTATCTGTTTTGGAAAACATAGTAATGTCATCTAAGTAAATTACTGAGAACTCATGTATTTCCTTTGAAAAAACTATGTCCATAGCCCTTTGAAAGGCTGCTCCTGCATTCATTAGACCAAAAGAAATTTTTACATACATAAAAGTGCCCCAAGGAGTAGTAAATGATGTTTTAGCTTGGTCTTCTTCTTGAACTAAGATCTGGTTGTATCCTGAAAAACCATCTAACAATGAAATCCTTGAAGAACATACTACCCTTTGTAATGTGTGGTCCATTTTAGGTAAAGGGTAATTATCCTTTAAGGATGCTTTGTTAATATTTCTAAAGTCAACACACAATATAATTTCTCATGTTTTCTTTCTTGTAGGAACTAGGTTTGAAACCCAATCAGAATATCTGATTGGTGCAATGATCTGGGCATCATACATTCTTTTAACTTCTTTTTCAATCAAAGGTAATAGCAAAGGGTTAATCCTTCACAAATTTTGTTTGAATGGCTTTTGATCTTATTTTATTGGAATTTTATGTTGGATTATGTTTTTATCATAAGATTTTAAACCTTCATAACTCCAAGCAAACACATCTTGATATTCCTTTAAAAGCTCAATATATTTATCCTTTTCTTGTTGAGGTAAAATTTGGACAGTTTGATTATCTTTGGTTTAAACTCTATACCAATGTTACATTCTTCTATGTCAGATCTTACTGGCTCCATTTTTGGTTTTCTAGCTACATCATTGGAGTCAAAAAGATCCTCTAAGGGGGTTAAACCTTTAGGTAAAAAATTGTCCTTAAGATTCACTATATCTGATTCATTTTCAACAATTTCTTCAATCTCTACTTTCTCTAAGCTATTTATGTCAGCTTGACTAAATCTAGTAGGTTTATCAAACTTTATTTTATTTACATCTAAGTCATTTAAATCTATTTCACAATCCAAATCATGATTTATTGTACAATCTGTATCTATAATACAATTATGAAATTCTCCTTCATTGTTCATAAACTTGTAAATCCGTTCATCTTGAGAAAAAATCTGCCAATACTTAAGATTATCTAGAATTATTGGCCTATGTTTGACTTCAGCAGTATATCTGTGATTAGGTTGAAATGGTAAATTGCATGTACTAGCAAAATTTGCAAGACAATGAGCTTGTATATTTTGCTTTCTAGGTATAACAACAAACTTACATTCCAATAAATCATCAGTTAAATCTATGACAGTGTCTCTATATCTGCTTAGTCTGGGATTGTAAACAGAATAAACTCCATTTACTTGTTTTATGATCAAATCTGAATCTCCCATGATTAAAATTATTTTTCCTCCTGAGTTCCTAATGATTTGGAGTCCTAGGATAAGGGCTTCATACTCGGCCATATTGTTTGTACATTTAAAATTTAGCCTGAAAGCATGACATTCGGAATGATTGATCTCCATATTTGTTATCCAGATTCCTGCTCTTGCTCCTAACTTATTCACTGAACCATTAAAGTCTAAATGCCATTGAGATTCATGAAAAATGTTATCATTGTTTGGTACTCTCTTTTTATCTACTAGTTCAGTTTGGATTTCATTTGTTTCAGAGTTACAAAGGATGAAAGAATCAAGGTCAGTTGGTGTAGAGTAAATGGGGTAATTTATAGATCTTTTAGCACTACTGACCATGTAATTCATTAATGTTTCTCTATATAACTTTTTAGGCTGGCCAAACACTGATATAGTAGCATAAGACATGTCCAATTGTAGAGATCCCTGCAACTTTGCTCCCCATGAGCGAGAAAGTAGCATACCATATTTTGGTGGGATATCAGCTACTACAATTTCCATTAATATACTCTTACCAGGGTATTGAACTAGTGTTACACATAAATCCTTGATTAAACCTAAGCATTTAACTTTACTGGAATAAAAATAAATAAATAAATAAATAAATAAATAAATAAAAATAAAAAAATCTTTGTATGGCCTTGTAATTTCTAGATTCAGAGTTTCCATGATGGCTTTTGGCATTAAGTTATGGGAAGCTCCTTAATCTAGCATTGTTTTATGTAGAATTTGATCATGAATGGTTAAACTGATATAGAATGGAGGAACTGCACCATTTGCATGTTTTCCATTTACATCTGGGCCAAAAATCAACTCTCGCTGATCATCATTTAGATTTATGGAGTCTTCTCCATCATTCATATTTAATGTTTCAGTTATGGTTGATTTATACAAGTCATTATTTACCAATTCAGTCAAAGGAATTGGTATTTTAAGTTTTGCAATTTCTTCTTGTATGTTGAATGCAGGTTGATCTTTACAGATTTGAATAAGTTATTCTTTGGTAACTGTAGTTTGTGTTGGTTTGTCTTGCTTTTCTACAGTTGCTTTTTCATTTTCAATTGTTTTAGGGTTCTCTGTTTGTGTTTCCTGTGTTTTACTACTTCTAACTTTCTTTTCAGGGATTGTTTGTGAAGCAGTAGATGTTCTTTCTGACTTATAATTTTCAGCAGATGTTTTTGAAGCAAGTTTTTGGGTCTACTGTTTTAGGATCAGTAGAAGGTTTTTTGGGATCTAAATTTGTTGTTTTAACAGAATTAGAGGCTTTAGCAGCAGTAGATTTTTGAGGATATTTTGCAGCTTGAGAAACTTCATCAGTAATGTTAAAAAATTTAGGGCTTGATGCTTTCTTAGGATTAGAAATGTTTTGGGAGGAATTTGAGTTTTACTTATTTTCCCTTGGGAGAATTTGCAGAACTTTTGTTTTAGGGGCTTCTACTGTTTTCTGATTCTGATTTTGGGAAGGTTTCTTAGTAGAAGACTCATTGTTTTTCTTGTTTCTAAGGTTATACTGGCTATGTATTTCATTTATTGCATAGTCATAACCTTGCTTATAATCATAGGATTCACTAGAATCTAATTTAAGTTGTTGAAGTTCAAACAATTCTCGATCTTCCTGACTAAGGAAAATAGTATTGTTGTCATCAATTCCCATTAGATTAATAGTATCCTCCTCATCATCATTGTTATTTTGAGAACTTTCAGCATAGTTCTCTCGGAATGGTGGCCTAATGGTTTGGTCCGGGGATGTTTCTTTTGCTTTTTCAGAATTTATATTTTTTCTAAAATTAGGATTTCTAATATGTTGTTGGTTATCCCAGTGAGGTCTTCACTCCATATTATCTAATCTATCAATCACTCTTTCTAAAGTTTTAGCTATAACATCCATTTTTGTGTCTAAATTAGCATTTTCTTCTTTAATAATCACTCTTCTTTCATTTCTAAGTCCAGCTTTTCTGGCTAGAATGTTCACTTCTACACTTATTGCATCATTTTGCATTTTTTCTAAGATGTCTGCATCTCTTTCCCTTAATTGGTAAGCCATATCTATGTCAAATCCATCAGAGAATTTGACCAGAATGGAATAAGGAGTAGGTTTCAGATTTGTAGGGATAGAATTGTAGACACTATTATATCTGGTGCAGTAATCTTGAACTGACTCAGTTGGAGGTCTTTTCAAAGAATCAAATTCAGACAAAATTTGGAGGGGGTTCTTTTTCTTTTCCCATTTATTTAAAAACAAAGTAAAAAAGACAGCTAAATCAGTTACACCACCAACAGCTAAATATTTAAACCATTTATTCACTACTCCTGTTAAAGTTTGAGCAAACAGTCTCATTTGAACATCTGAATCATCAATTTCATAAATTTCAAAGAATTCTGTCATCTTAGTAATGAGTCGCTGAGCAGTATATTGGGTAGTGCCATCAAACAATGGTAATTTTTTTTTAGTCTTATGGCATATCATGAAGCTTTTGTGGTAGGACAAGGGGAGCATATCTAGCAACCATAGCTTGAAGCTTAGCTTGGCTAGGAGGTAAGGTAGAACTGCTTGGAGTTGTGCTAGAAATGATAGTAGATGAAAAATAGATAGTATTTGAAGTGTTGGGAAATGAGGATGATGTTTTTAAGAAATCAAAAGGTGAACTAATGGATATAGTGGATGAAGTGATTGGTGGAAATAATAATCTAGGTTGTAGAGGTAACCTAGGGATAAATGGATCTGTAGATGAGCTGGTGGTAGAATTTATGAATGATGTAACAGCATAAAGAGATGAATCTCTAGCTGGAATTATTGTGGTATGTAATTGAGAAATTGAAGGTCTGTTTACATAAGTCAATAAATGAGCTAATTCAATAGCTTCATCAATATCCTTTAGAATAGTAACATTAATTTCTTCAACTTTGGTCTGATATTCAACTTTCTTAGATTTAGAATTTACTGCAATAGATTTTTGTTTTGCATTCAAAAATGAAATAAAAGCAGGGTCTAAAACAATAGTTTTTAAATCACTTTCATATTTACTTTTAAACAATGAATGCTCAAATTTTAGATCAAAATCAATGTCTTGCAAACTTTCTAATTCACTTGGTAATGAATTGGCTCTTATTAATGAGATTTCAGCTTCTAAATTTTCTGTTTGTTTTTTCTTTTTACCAATTCGGCCTGGGTCATCTACTATAAGAGCAGGTTTAGGATTCGGGTTAGACCTGCTATAGTAGGTTTTCCTAGAAGCCAGAATTACAATTTTTCAATATCCACAACCTATAAAAACAATCTTAAAGTAAAAGGATAATTTAAATGATTGCTTTAACACTAATTTTATCATTAAGGACTAGTTATATCCCCAGTATGGTCCCCAATAATGTTATCACTCCAATAAATTCTTAAGCTATGGGATTTTGGTTTTTAGTCAAAGAATACTAGAGGTAACCACAAACCTACTTCAAACTCTAGAATCTAGCCCTCCTAGGGTTCAGAGAGGGCTCTCTCTTTCAAGTTTAACTTTGTTTTAGTTTTGAATATTAGCCTAGTTATTAAAGTATAGATTTGGTTTGGTGGGAAATTTTCACTTGAAGAGTAGATAGAGGGAAATCTACTTGTCCATTGCGCTATCGAGTCTAAGTCAAGCTAACAGAACTGGGATCAAGGCCTAAAAGGTCAAATTTCTGCAGGGCAAGGTAGATAACCCTAGGAGATCTTGAGAAAATTGGTTTTTGAGATGCTATGATCGGGATAAAGGGAACTTAAGAATCCTTAAATCCGGAAAAGGGAAGTAGAAGATAGAGGTCAAACGGGAGAGGGAGAAATTAAGGGTTCCCTACATCGGAAATCAGAAGAAAACAAAGAAATGATAACTAGTTAAAAACAGGTTGCTATTAACATGTCCTGTAGTAATACTCCTAGTTATACATTCAGATTTAGAATTAAAACACAGATGTATGCATGTAACAAAGTAGAATAACAATGACAAGTTTTAGAGAGTACTTCACTCCAGATAGCTTATCACAAGGATCCTGAAGTATGATGCCAAATAGGTGATCCAGTCTGCTACTCAAAATCGAAATCCAAAGCCTTCAAGTCAACAAAATATCTATAGTAATCTCCAGCAATTTTATTCCACATAAAAATACTTCAAAGAGTGAAGTATTTATATAAAATGTTTTACAAAATATCCTAGATGACTTCTAGGAATTAACTTAGGAAAATTATACAACAATAATAGTGATAGCTTGCTCAACAAATTAGCAAGTTGTCCTATTTTATTCAAATAAATAGAAACGGTTTTAAGATAAGAAGAAGCTAGCTGCTTATGTGTCCTCTTTGCTGGCTTTTTAGATATTTTCAGAATCTAATTGCCTTCACTGATACTCTTTCTCACTAATACTCTTTAAACTTCAGTAAAATTTCTTTCTGTTGTAAAAATCTATTTTGACAATGAAATCAGCAAACATATTTTTTCCTTTTTCATTTGTTTGTCTTTCTTCCTTCATAGAAAATCAGTCAATGCTTGCCACTCCTCATTTTTAGGAATTCTAATATTCTTGAGTTTCCTAAAATTTTCATCAGCCTCAGTGTACCTGGAAAATGTGGGCTTGATGACAAATAAATGCTTGATCTCATACTGCAAATAAAAAAAATATTCAAAACTTTTTAACAATACTTTTCATGTGGGAATACCTTGACCTGTTGGCTTGTTCACCTGCTCCTTGGCATGTTCTCTTATCTTTTTGTCATAATCATTATGAGGCATTAACTTATCATTGATAACCATGATATCAGGGAGTCCCTTTTGCCTTAAATTAGTGAATTTAACCATGAATCTAGTGACAACATTGTTCATTCCTTCACATTTATCTTCAAGCTGTCTCATTAGATTTCTTTTGGTGGTTACTTTCCTAATTTCTAAGATAGTAGTTGTCCTGTCATTGATTTTAAATTCTACAAGTTTCTGTCTGTTCTTGTTGTTGAAGAAATTTATTAACCTTATTGCATGTTCTGGTTTATCTGCTAAATTAGCTTATGTCTTTTGGATCTCTACTTGGGCTACCAACAGTAACTCTCTCTGCTAAAAAATCACCTGAATTGAAGGCCAAACATCATGGATGGCTTCAATTACATTATTCCATAGGTAATTTTTAATATATGATATCTGATCCTTGAGAGTTAATTCTTTTTGGAGCTTTTTTACCTCTTCACTCAATCTGTGGGCATTTTGCGCATGTATTTTAGCATCTATTTGAGTTTCTTTATTTGTTTTCTCAAGATTTTCAATTATCTTAGTCAATCTATTGATTTCATTGGTCTTCAAGGACATCTCCTCCATTGCTTTTACTAGTTGACTGCTTTCATCTGTAGGTGGAAACACTATTCTAGAGAATTCAGTTACTGAATTTGTTGAAGAAGTCACAGGCACTACAGATGCCAGGGCTCTTTGGGTGCCAATTTTTCTCCTAAAGTAGAAGGTACTGATGTTGTGATGACTGGATGACAATGGGAATCACTGGTTCTTTAACTCTCTTTTTCTTAGACAACTTGGTCCATTTGTACTTCCATTTCCTTGATTTGAGCAGTCAGTTGAAGTATCAAACTCATCATTTCATATTTTCCCTGTTGATCCTGTACAACTTCCTTTGTCTGAGGATTTTCACCTTGAGGAAGCTTGAGTTGTTTCCTCAAGACAGCTATGTCATCATTTTTCTTTTTAACCAATGCTTCTGCTGCTTTGATGTTTGTAGGATCATATCCTACCTGTAATACTAAATCTTCTAAGGCCTTTATCCTTAGATCCTTTGCATATAATGAAGCTTTATCCATCTTCATTTGGTCCTACATATTATAGATGGTATTTTGAAGCCTATGAGCACTCATAGCTTTTGCTGTGACTGTGGAATAGAGCATCTCTGAGGTTTGCCTATGAAACTCAATCTGATCCAATTCATGGATTTTATTTGTAGCTACTTCCATATCAACTTTCTTGTAGTCAGCAACTGCCTTTGGCACTGATACTGTAGGCTGTAATACTGACATAATCAATTTTTTAGTTGAATAATCAAACACTGGTAGGAATCTATTTTGATTACCTGGTTTTTGCTTCAAAAACTGAGAATATATTTCAGTTTTGATTTCCTCATTCTTCAATTTGATTTTCTTGTATTTTTCCTTAATATCTAAATCCTTTTCCTCAGCTAAATGTGAGGAAGAAGCCTCCATACTTTTTTGCCTCTCCATCATCTGTGTCTCTTCATTATTCGGCTATTCTTGATTCTGATTTGGCTCACTGATGATTACAGTGGCCACATTGCTCTCTGCCTGTGCAGTGTTGGTATTCAAGGTCTCTGTTTCTTCAACATTTATTGTTACTTTGCCTTTAGTTGATGTATCCAGTTTTGGCCTCTTGTTGTAAATGATTTTAAACTTTGTCTTTGTTGTAGTCTCTATAGTATAAGCTCCTTCTTCTCTGATTCTCTTAGTGGATGTCTCTGGTTTTTTGGAAATTTCCAAAGGGTGACTAGTATTCCTTTGATTTACTGCCTTTGTTAAAGTATTTTCAACCCACTCAATTTGATTAGAAAACTTTTCTACTTATGGCTTTGACTCATGGATAAAGGGTGTCAAATTACATTTTACTCTTAGCTTACTTAAGATCCCTTGTGGATCATAATTCCATGGGAAGATTTGTTCTAATTTATATTCCAGTAATTGACTTGTTGCTTCCTTTTCTGCATCTCTTTGATTACATGTGAATGGCCCAATTTGATTTTTGAGTTTAAATTGGGTCTTTTTCTTGGCTGCCATGAAATTAATTGAATCTGAATTTAGGATCTGCCTAATGTATTCTAACGCAAAGATCCTCATTGATGGATGCTTTGGTAACTTGTAAGGCAACAAGTTAGAACCAAAAACTCTGATTTAAGTGAATTTCTCATACAAATACCAATCACCTACTTTGCTTTGCTCTGATAGCTGTAATATTCTCTTCATTTCCTCGCTAATTCTAGGCCGCTCTGTTTTTTCAAGATGGTGGTCAATGGATGTACAAACAACTCTGCAAACTCTAAATAATTGAATTTTGTGCCTTCTTTTCTGAGTATAGATGTCCAGAAGACAACTGATAGAGGTTTTCCTTCTATATCCAACTTCTAAAGTGAAATTGGAAAACTCTCTGATTGGAAGAATAGAAACAAGTGAAAAAGATAGGAGGTATATCTAAATACTCCTTCCAACTGCAAATCAGTCAATTGATAGTGAACGCTATCAGCTATAAAACCAGCATAGTCAAATACAACTAAAGGTGGCTGTCGTGGAGAAAAGGTCGACAAAAATCCTAGGATAGACTCATCAGTATGCTCATCAGTGAAATACCCAAGTATGAAAGAAAGCATGGAGATTACATGTCTTGAACCTTCAGGGAACTTGGCAGTTGAATATGGAGGGTTTAATTTTGGAATTTCAACATGCAGAGGCATGAAAGTCTGGAAAATCATAAACCTTTTAGGAAAGTCTAAGTTAATGTATAACTTAGTGAGGGCTTCAATAGACAATGGGACTGCTTGGGGGTCTGGTTGAAGATGCAACAATTGGTTTATTGACTCTACAGTGATGGTAAATAGGACCTCTTTATTTGCATTCACAATAGCTCTTTGTTCAAGAATGTATTACTGGTGACATAGTCTGATAATTTCTTGACAAGGGTGAGTCAGGGGCACTACATATTTGGGCAGACTGGATTCCCAAAAGTGAACTTCTTCTTGACCATCTAGAGATTTTTCAAAACACCAGTTGTGGATATCTAACAAATTGAACTCAACTATAGGATCATCTATTTTGTAGTCAATATCAGCTAAGGGAATATGCTCAATATCAAAAACTGGGGGTTATAATGGGTTGACTACAATTGCCATATTTGGAGTCATGGCAGGAGTAGCTTTAGGAGTTTTTGAACCTTCAGATTTGTTTACACTGTTTTTTAGGCATTTTGTTTGGCTTCTGCAAGTTTAAATTGTTTGCAGAGGCAATTTTACTATAACAAAGGCTTGATTAGGCAATTCAGCAAAATATAATGTCTCTTTGGATTTTATGCTCAATTAGGTCTCTCAAATGAAGTTTTGAGGCTAAAAACTGGTCTAAAACAGAAAACAGGGGTTTTCTGAGTTTTTTGACTGAAAAAAGGGCTAAAACTCTGTTGCTAAAGGATTCTCAGAAGATATAACCTGTAAAGGATTTCTTTTCTTTAGAGCTTGAAATTGATCAATAACTATGAATAATTGATAAATTTCATTTAAAATACCGCGCAGGAGACAACTAGGGTTCCTGGGAAAATTTTGCCAGAGTTTGCCCTGTTTTTGGGACTTTTTGGGCAATGTTCTTGATGAATTTCTTAATTCTAGAATGTTTTTCTTTCTTTTAAAAGGTTTTTAAATTTGACTGTAGGTTAAATTCTGAGAAAAATACATAGTATGTTGTAGGTATTTGTTCTCCGGAGAGGTTTCTGAGGTTTCTTGTTGAATTGAAGGCTTTCAGTGGTTGAACTGGAGCAGGTGCGGCTCTTCAGCAATATTTGCAGGTTTCTTTGGTGAATTTAGGAAGTTCTGGGCGTTAAAATGGCTAACAGGGGCTTTTTACAACTTTACACAGTCGGGGAGGTGAAAACACTAGTTAAACGCGAAAGATAGTGAATTAACGCATTTTGCCAAGTTTTAATTAAACATATGAAACTGCATTGAATGTGAGTCGCTATTAGGCGAGAAGGTAGTTTTGGAATTACAAAGGCATAAAAAACCGGCGGTTTATCGCGTGGCTTTTAAGTGGTAAACGATTTTAATCAAAACCCGCACAATCGAATCAGAATGGGCCACATGGAGGGGAGGGGTCAGCGGAAAACCGGCCATTTCGCATGGCTTTTGCCTTGGGACGGTCGTGCATTTTGTTTACGCGATACTAATCGTCGACCGTCGGATCAAAAGGTTTGAAGCGAACGGTGAGGATTTTTCGGGAGCTGCGTTGGAATGGAAAGGTGGGACCGAGCTTTAGTTATGCAAGAAGAATGGTTTAATATGTGTTTAAACCTTTATAATATAATCGAGGAGTATAGGTTTAAAACATATATTATGAGAGGGGAGTGAAATGTAAAACAAAATACATATTATTTCTAAGTATCATATAAAATCAAGCATTGTTCATCTTTATATTTCTTTCAATAATACTTAGGATATGTGTGATTTTGTGGATTTTTATGAATGCTTATGAAGGGATAGAGTTAATTATTCTAGACTTACAATTTTACTAAGTAAGCATGTGGTTTTACTTAGGAAAAAGGGGTTTTAATTTATGAATGAAGGGTAAATGATGATAAATGAGGATTTAACATAAGAACTCAATATTTTTAACTAATCAGTCATAGAGCCTTGGGTCTGGTTCCAACAAAAGTCAAAGAAATGTTCTGAGCCTATTTGACTGATAGCTTAGAATACTAACTACTCATGGGGGAGGGGAAATTAGTGATTTTTCCTGATGATGTATTATTTACATGATTTCTCCACTGCTTTCTACCTACCCAATCTTGTATTTCTATCATTTTTTCTTCATTTTGCAGGTACATTTAGGCTTGCAACCTTAAAACATTTTCTTTCAAAGCATAAAAATATCTAAATTTACCTTATTTCATCTGAGGGCTCAGATTAAACTGTTGAACTCCTCAATATTCTCTACTTATCCACTGATTTGTCAAGTTTAAATTGTTTGACAAATCTTTATTCTCTATTTAAAGCATGAAATTGAAAACATGAAAAGTTAAGATTGAATTGTTTAACTGATCATGGATTATGGCATTTATTGACACTCTGCACATAATCATTATTCTTGCAGTAAAAATAAAAGTAGTGGCGTTTGGACTTGCTCACTTTCAGGTCTTATTTCTTTTATTTTGGGGTTTATATTTTTCTAATTCCTTTGATTTTTCTTTTAGGACTTTTACCCTCTTTTTGATTTTTTATCATTTTTCATTTTTTTTCAAAATATGAGAAAACAACTTGCAGAAAGCAAGGTATGTACATATTTACAAGACTTATTAAAGTCAATTCAAAATTTTATGAACCCTATTATTATAGGACCCTAACAACTAGGAGATCTCCTAGGAAGATATGTAGACTCTGACGGAAATCTGTTAAAGTAGAAGACCCTTCGAAAAACATATCACTAGGAGACATGTCAATTTTTATGAAGGATGTAGATGCCTATAGGAAGATGTCATGGTGAAAATATCATCACTAAGGTAACTTTGTTCTAAAAGTTCATATGAATATGTTTATCTGGATAAATTTGTGCAGGGTTGCCAATCATAAGAAAGGATGTATGATCCTTGGAGATGATTTGAACGAAAGCAGCATGGCATAACAGTGGACCAGATAAGGAAGTCTGATGAATCACTCTCTGATAGCTGACATGACTCGGGATGGAAGTGATGGATGACATGTGCCCTATGAAGCTAAAAGTTGAAGATTCCTCAATATCAAAATCCATGACATCGAGGACAGGTATTCTTCATGAGCAGCTGGGTGTCTCACCATTGCTGCTGGACGTCCCTAGTTAAGAGGGAGCCTAATGATAAGTTTCTTACATGGAAAAAACTTGGTAATTCCTAAGAATGAGCTTAGGTACATTCCAAACTAGCCCATAAATGAAATAACAAGCCTCTAAAGAGGTCAAATAGTAATATGTGCATGTTGTGGGGCCCTCCAAATGGCCTGATAATGTCCAGAAATGCCATAATGATGAATAAACTTCTCAAAATGTGATGGAAAAGGGGGTGGCCCCTTTTTCTCCAAGTAGTAGACCTATGGTGCTCCCAATGGGTGTGGGGGTACACTAATGACCCCATGGATCTCCATATGATTCAAAGATGCCTGTAGATCCTCTGTAAGGGCTCAAATGACAGAATGAACACTGTCATGTCATCGTACAAGTCTTGGGACACCTGTCAAGTGTGTGGTGCTCCTGTGGGGCTTGTTGGGCATAGTGTACCAAGCGCATCATTCTCGTCCCAAAAGTGGATCTTTAGCAATATTTGGACATCGGTGGGGATCCGTGGAGTGTTGTTTGCTATTGTGGAAGCCCATGGCTCTCTACAGAACCTACATATGTCAATGTAGCCCTCTTAGAGGTTAGGACCCCATATAGGGAGACCAAACCGAAATGGACATCATCTGCAATCTTGCATAAGATCCAATGTCTCTCCTAGCCTTCCAGTACAAGAAGTCATTAGAGTAATCGTGTAAAAGGGCTTACAAACCATAGACATCAAAGTGGACACTTCATAATGGAATGGCCTTCCGTAGTGGGCTTTGGCATGTACTAGTGTCTCCAAGCTCCAAAGGGGGTTAGCCAGGCACCTTATTAGGTGGTTTCTTTCCTTAAAGGGGATGGTATATCCTAGTGATAAAGAAGTGAAATGGAATAGGGAATGAGAGGGGCAGTCCTGGGCCACATATTGGGGCTCAAGGGTAGTTAGAGAAGGGGAAGCCCACACTTGGGTATATAATGTATAGGAGGGAGCAATCGTGGTACATGAGGTGCCCTGACCTTGATTTTTCCACCCTTATTTATATGCCTTTTGCCTTTTATGAACTTTTTTTAATTAGTTGCTCGGTTCTCAAAGGACAAGAGCATGATGTGCCAGATGTAGCAATGATTACCCCCTTTTAGGTAGGGTGGTTTATTTCCCTCTAGGGGTTGGGACAATCATGGGTTCCTGAATGGTAAATGAGGCTCATCTAGAGCCTATGGAACTAGGGTGATGACCATGGGTATGGGGTGGAGCTCATGTATTGGCTTTTGGCCACGAGCTAATGATTTTTGTCCCCATCATCTTTTGCATTTTGTGGTACAATTTCCTATTGAATGTGGCCATTTATGCTTTTACTTTTCTTTTTTAGCTACTTCAGCCTCCGAGGCATCGTTCTAGGCCTGATACAAGATGGGGACAAGGGGATATGGAGGATGACCGTATGTGGACCCAGAGAAGTAATGTGGACCCAAGAGGGAGAAATTATGAGTAGGGGTATAGTGAGTGGAAAGAGAGTAATATATGTGGATAAAGGAGTGGGACCTATTGAGAAATTAGGGTGTTTAATAAAATTTCTCTTTCATGATAATTACTTGTGATTTCATTATGGTTCTTTCACTTAGATCTTATCTTCGTTAGATTATTACGCTCTTCATCAAGTCAATTATCAAATGCACAAGAGACACAAATATTTAGGCTTTCAAGCCAGGGCCAAAACCTCTCCCTCTTGTGGAGAGGAAAACCCGATAATCATTCTTCTTATAGATCATCAATTGACGAGTACCGAGACCATGACAAAGACCCTTGACTTCAGTATGCCTCCAAGGTCGTGTCACTGCTCTTCTAAGGTCCTTATGTTGATCACCTTTTCTGCACCATGTTGCACCAACACTAGGAAAGCTTGGTTCCTAGCCCTAAACAGTGATCTCCTCTTTCCTGCCTTTTTCTAATTTAACCTCGGCCTCCTAGATACTTTTCCTTGTTGTGCTAGCCCTAGTCTTTCATGAATGTTGGTGACCCAAGATAGGTCTCCTTTCACTGTGGTATCCTTCCTTCTTCATGCGTTCTTATCTATGTATATATATTGTTGAATCTATGTGAGAGTGTGAGATCAATGTCGAAGGCTAGCACTGCCTCTCCTCCGCATTGATATTAGTTCCTTTAACACCCTTTACAATCTTCCTTGATGCATGGCTCAAACACCGTATAAACACCACTTTTTGCACTGTATAGAAGACCTTGTTGTGGTAGCCCTCGGCCTGCCTGGGATATAAGAGGTATGTTTTACCCAAACAGAGACACAATAAAGGCCTCTCTTCCTTCGATGAATTTCCTTTCCTCTTCGCACCAAAACACACTATTATTTGCACTTATGTCTCCGAACATGACCGAACTTCTTGGTGTCATATGTCTATTTATAGGGGTTGTCTCCTTCTTCCTAGGCCGACATGACCTCTTGCTATAAGGCTGACTTGACCAATTGTTTGCGAGTCGACTTTACAAAGAGTGTCTCCCAACATCTTCTAATCCAACTTCAAGGAGCACTTTGAGAAAGTATTTGGAGCATAGAATTACATCAATGATTGTCCTTTACAAATGTAACAACACTTCATATATAAGACTCTAGATTATACATTTATGACAAGATGACAAACCCCTAAAGACATCAAGAAGAATTCTTTGACCTATAATAAAAACTCCTTGCTCATGAAACCCACGAGGCAAGAATTTACAAAATAAATTTTATTATCTTTGTCTTCTTCATTACATAAATTCATAATTATAAGTTGTTGTGAAGACTGAACCTAGTTACACTTTCCAACAAGACCACACAACCTGTTATCACTCAAAAAAATCAAGCATCATTTTGACAAGGTTACATAGGTTCATAGGTCAAAATAAGGTTTTAAGACTCATTTTTTAGTTTGACCAAGGGAAATTATAAATTTTTTATAGTTTGAGTTTACCCTTAGGTCCAAATACACTCATTTTTAAACTCCTTCAAGTCAAATCATTCATCATTTTCCAATTCTTTTCATTTTCCAAAGTTTTTTGTACCAAAAGTCCAAATTAGCCAAGAATCCCTATTTTCTTAGTGTATCCAGTGTAAAAAAGGCAGAAAGCACTACGAAACTGCTGAAAGTTATGAAGCAAAAACTCTGTTTTCTAGTTTTGAGCAGTCAACTTCAAAGGAGGGTTCTGAGAAAACAAAAAGGTATTTTAAGAAACTGAGAGAGGTTATTTTCACAAACTTATCAAATAACAATAACCTCTTTCACTTTGCCCACATGTGTTATCAGTTTGGAGATACAAGACTTTCTTTGAAGCCATATTTTCAGAAAACATAGTTTTCCTGTTTTACACGTCTTTCAAAAGCATTTTCTGGATA